>PDUQ01000007.1:0-600000 GCA_002994785.1 Heterobasidion parviporum
CCTACCTAACCTAACCTAACCTAACCTAACCTAACCTAACCTAACTAACCTAACCTAACCTAACCTAACCTAACCTAACCTAACCTAACCTAACCTAACCTAACCTAACCTAACCTAACCTAACCTAACCTAACCTAACCTAACCTAACCTAACCTAACCTAACCTAACCTAACCTAACCTAACCTAACCTAACCTGAAACATCCCGCGAAAGGCAGGGCAGACCAAAAGCGAGTTGAGACGAAAAGCGAGACGAGACGAGACGAAAACGACCGTCATCAGGGTGATGACGGGCAATAAGGTAGATAGTCGTGGTGTTGAGGGCGGAAGAGGTCCTTCAATTGATCACCGGTGATGTAGGATCGCGGAAAACATTGCATGTTATGAGAGAAAGACTATGCGTACAGAATGGGTACATGTACTGAAAGCACCGAAAGCATCGAAAGCACTCAAACCAAAACAGACGCGGAACAGAGATCGGAAACAAATCAACAGAGTCTATCTTGCCCTATGGGATGGGCCAGCATGGTTGCCCTGCGCCGCCAGCTGCTGTCGGAGGAAGGCAATCTCATCCTCTATCCTCCTCCTCGCCGCTGCCTCCTCCCTCGCCCTCGCGTCGGCCTGTACCCTCGCCGCTGCCTCCTCCCTCGCCCTCGCGTCGGCCTGTCCTCGCATCGGCCTGTACCCTCGCCGCTGCCTCCTCCCTCGCCCTTGCTTCCGCTGCCTGTAACCTCACATTATTCGGATCAGTCCTCGCCTTTTCCACAACTTTCGTGAAATGGTAATTGTAACGTGGCAGAATGTAGTCCAGCGGTGGGTCTTTGGGCTGGATGGTGAAATTGTGAGGAAGCGCCCGGCACGGAGAGGGCCACGGAGTGCATGATCAACTGATCTGCCCCCGAGGTGGGCGCAGAAGACGTCGTAGATGACGGCCGCATACCAGTAACATTGTCGTGAGACAACGTTGTAAATAGGCGAGTGCTCATGCACCGCAACCAGCAGGGCGGCAAGGTTATAATCCGTCACGCGCGAGGTGAACGTGAGCTCGCGGCAGACCTGGTACGGGCTGTTTACTCGTTCGTCGATGCTGTTGATAGACGCGCCATTTTGCGGGACGTGGATGTAGTCGAGCGCGTGCGCCCCCATAGGGGGTATCGAGGAGGATGCGATGTTGGCGTAGGTAGAAGAGGTCATGGACGAGTCGATCGAGGTGTAGGACGAGTTGTGGGACGAGGCGGGCTCAGACCTGACATTCATTTGGCCAGTCTGAGCGGTAAGGTTGACCCCTGGGCGGATCATCTCATGGGGGATCTGGCCGGTCTCGATTGTACGCTCAACGATGACGGGAACGATGCGGGTGGCACTGGCTGAAATGGGGTAGATAAACTCGATGATAAGGAATTCATGCCAGACACCGTCCTCCCGCTTGCAGTGCTTAATTTTGGCGATGTACGGGCGGTGGTAGGGAATGGTATCTGCAGAGACGAGCTGCGCCCAGTTGAGCACGTGACGCTTGATACCTTGTGGGCAATCGGGGAAGTAGGCAGGGTCGTTGGGGAAAGACATGTTTGAACGCCAGAGGAAGCGGAAGGGGAATGCGCTGGAGAAGAGGTTGTGCAGAGAAGATAATAAGTGCATGGTTGCAGAGGGCAAAGAACGGCTAAACGTGATGCGAGGGCTATGGGCAAGGCCGTGGGACCGGCAAGGACACACATACATACAGGCGATTGCGGCATCCTCTGTCCGGCTAGTACACACTTCCTCTGCGTGGCCTCCGGCATCCTGCCCAACTCACCATGTATCAACCAGCATCCCCGTCTCCGTGCTCGGATCGATCCCATCTCTATGCCCACACGCGGACCGCTCGTCACACCGTCGAGCCCAATCCCGCACTCTTCCAGATGCAGTGCACCGTGTGTCTTCTTGTACCGCATGGTCCAGTCGTCGACGTGGGTGGCCTCGGCGAACAGCAAAGTGAGCGCCCGCAGATGGAGTGTCGACGAGTCATGGATAGGACAAGAACTGGGCGTCAGTTGGGCTGCTTCGAAAGACATGGTCCGTGTTCTGATGGAGGTGAGTGCTCCGCACGCTCTCCAAACCACCGTTTACGCCTTCTACCTGGCCGATAACTCCTCCGCCATGGAGGACGATGAGCGTGTGAGAAGCAAAGACGGCAAAGACAGCGCAAAGACTCGCATCGACCAAGTGACGTCACGTGACTCCCCTCACGCAGTACCTGGGCCAGGGCACTCTCGCTGATAATTTCCACCTCTTGCAGCCTCACAAGTTCCCCCGCTCCACTGGTTTCTCGTTATCTCGAGCGGTACAATAAGAAGTGCCATAGCTACACAATTACTGCGCTTTCTGTACAGCTTGATCGTGTCTCTAGCCAACGACGGGCGCTCATCAATGGTTAATATCTTCCTCTCAACGCCCTACGACCAGTCGCTCCTCAGTGACCGAGAGGACAGTCCACGTCGAGTGGGACAGTAAACGCACACAAGAACTAATTTGGCGGCTACAGGACTATGGACGACGAGCCCGACGACGATGGGCGCAGTTTCCGCGCGCAGGTACACACAGCCTTTTACCGACAGCCGACTTTCGATTCATTTTAGATGCCATAGGTAATCCTACAGATGCTCTTTGCGGTAATGCAAACTCAACAGCGCCGCGAGGAGGAGGGGCGACGTACAATGGGAGCAGAGATTGTCGAGAGATCTGACAATGAGAAAGGTAAGTCGGTAGCTCATAGGAAAGGAGTCATATGGCCATAATAGCATGCAGCACTGCCTTCAGCGGATCCGGTCATGCCGAATGGCCGCAGCGGACAAGATGTGGACATAGAAATGGAACCCCCAGTGAGTTTGAACATACGAACTCTTCTTTTGACGACTTCATGATGCATAGAATCGATCTATCGGTCCCTGCGACGCTGCCATCCAACTCGAACAGACGCTCGTATCTGATTTGGAGAGCATGGATTTATCTTCATGGGTGAACAACCATCGCAACGATGCACTGGCGGACTTGACAGCGCACAGCGGATGTCATAGAGTGATATGGCGCGCGTTGGAAGTGCTAGAGGAGCGAAGCGACAAAGACAGCGGCCTTGGCAAGTCCATGTCAGCTGTCGCGGAGGACAGACAAGAAATGATCACAGTACTCACGCGCGAGATCTTCTATTGTTCACCAGCCCTCTCCTCAACCATCGCCTCGCCGCGGCGAAGCTTCTAGGCTTCCTGTGCGCCTCTCCTCCCTCACTCAGCGTCTTGGAGGAGAAGGTCTCTGTTTATCGCGATGTTCTTCACACACGACATTACGTTCGCGAGGGAGAAGACCTTGCTGACCTCCTTCGCGCCCTCGAGGCCCTGTGTCAGTGTTCGGACCTGCGGTATCTCACGTTGGCATTGGAGGAGCGTGCATCTTTGATGCGACAGGCGCTCGTGCTTTCCCATGCCGACAAACACCTTATCACCTCCCTTGCGAATGTTCTGTCTATGTTGTATGATCGCAGCTCGCGACAGGAGCACCTCCAAGAGGCACAGCAGCTCGCAGAGGAAATGAGGCAGCGCGAGACAGGGTTGGACTGTGCGGTGCTGAGCACGATGGAGAAACATCTAAACGAGACGGGCTCCTTGCCCGACATCGACACGTGGCTAAAGCTACATTGCAGGATCACCACTCTTGCCCCAACCACGCACGTGGACTGCCCCGAACGACTGATGACGCTCGAGACCGCGATGAGGGAGCGGGGTTCATCTGCGAGGGACCGTATCGAGGTGCTCAAGGAGGCTGAGAGGCTGACGAGCTTAGGTTTCGGAGTAAGTAGCCGATTGAAGGTCCTGAACGAGCTTGTATGCCAATGTAGAACGATCGGGACGGAGGATGCCTCACAAGAAGCGTCGCGGCTCACTGAAGCCGCACAAAGCCTCATCAGGGGCTCCTGGCATACCGTGCGGAAGCTTACCGAGTTCACGCGTAAAAAACCACCACACCCATTCGACCGCCCTCATGATAAGTCCCGCACCTCTAGTCTCTACTCCGCAGCCCTCGCCTTCGATGCTACCGCCCAGCCGATGCGGCACGCCCTCCCTCAACTTCTCTGGGTAAACCCTTTCCGTGCCGAGCATCGTATGCTCAGTAACCCCGCCGATAAGATGGAAGACTACGCGAGCGCGTTCAGACGCGAGGCGCTCGCGCTTGGAGACATCGCCACCATGGAGCATGGAAGCCAGGAGAGGGCGCACGCATGCGTTGCACATGCATTGGCGCTAGTCGCGACGAACAGGCTAGATTTACTGGACCAAGCGGTCGGGCTTTGTTGGGAGGCGCTCCGCGGGTTCGGCTACGGACCTGAACTATCTGCACCTGTCTCTCAATCGCTGAGAAGGGCGCTTTCAGCGTTTAGTCACGCTTCGTATATGCGCTACACACACTTTGGCGCTTTGTTGGACCTCGAACAGTCGGTGAGCGCGCTTAAGATATGTCTTGCAGGCGTCACGGGCCCCGAGCGATTCGCCTTTTACAATTCGCTGAGCATGTCGCTGGAGGCCCGCTTCCGGCGTCTAGGACAACAGGAAGATATACTGCTAGCCATCGAGGCCTGCCGCGCGTTCCTGGCAGAGAGCGGAATCCATGATCCGATGATCCAGATGATCGTCTTTTGGCGGCTCTCCAAGGCGCTCGTCGCATATCATGATGCTACCGGGGACGGCGAGGTGCTGGACAAGGCGGCGGGCGTCGGTCGTGACGCTCTGAGGCTCTGTGGTGCGGACCATCCGTTGCTGGCTGTGATCCTGGCATTGCAGGGCACGATTCTCCGACAGCGCTTCGTCGTACATGGGAACGAGGAGGATTTGAAGGCTGCTTGGACACTTGCATGTGCTGCTGTGGCGACCCACGAGGCCTCCAAAGGCGAAGATCAGAACATGATGGACTCCGTGGCAGCCAAAGGGATGTGCGCTTTGGTGATGTGGGAGGACGGGGGCAAGCTGGAGGACCTGAATGCGGCAATTGCGCTCTTTAGAGGTGTGGCGGAAGAACGGCGTGAGACGCACCCGGACAGAGCGGAGGCGCTCTTCAGACTTGGAGATGCGTTGAAGAGACGGTACCAGCTTCAGGAGGCCGAGGGGATCTCATCGAAGCCATCTGCCTTTGTCGAGACGCGTTGGGAGCAGAGACGGACACACGCCACCCACGTACCCCTTCTGGGCCGCAGGTCTTGCTGCGTGTCTGCTAGAGGTCGCGAAAAAAGAAGCCAACGCGGATGCGCTCGACGAGGCGGCGGTATGGACCGAGCTCGCGGTTTCGCTGATCCCGGAGATGCACCCGGGGTTGGCGGGCGTGATGGTCACCTGGGGCGATGTCGTATACGCGAGGTATGAATCGCGAGGAGACGTGAGTGACCTGGATGAGTGCCTGCGCATGTACGCTCAGGCGGCAACCTCGACGACTGCTCCGAGCGGTTACTGTCTGCGGCACACTAGGACGTGGGAGGCCGTCGCCACGAAATACCATCGCACCCTGATGTTGGTGCTGTGTTCGACGCGCGCCTGCAGCAACAGCTTCGCACAGTGAACTTAGGGCGGTCCGTGCAGGCGCGACACGACATTCTCGCGAAGAGCCCGATCGAAAGCTCGCGCGCGGCCGCACACGCGATCAAAGAGGGAATGCTGGAGCATGCGATAGAGTTGCTGGTCCGTCGTTTGGCAGCAGACGTTACGCCTTCGGCCGTCCATGGACAAGTTGCACCAGGTCTCGCCTGCCCTCGCGGGTCGACTGTCTGCGACGATCAATGAACTCGAAGGCATTATGCGGACACAATCTATGACCTACACGTTTGCCACAATCGACAGCATCAGAGATCCTGACCGCACGGAGCGGCACCACCGCGAGCTCGCGGAGAGATACGAGGGCTTGCTCGCTGAAGTGAGAAATCTGGATGGGTTCGGCGATTTTATGCGATTGACAAGGTTTGCGGACCTGGAGGGATCGGCGCGATGGCCCCGTCGTGGTCGTGAACCTGTGCGAAGACCGCTGTGATGCGCTCGTGTTGACGGTCACTCATGGCATCCACCACGTCCCTCTGCCCGACGCCGACTTTCGACGGCTCGAATCTGCGCAGGAAGAGTTGGCGTTCGCTGCAGAGTCTCTCGAGGATGATCCTACAAGGGACACCATGCGTGCCATGGACTCTGTACTTCTCAAGACCTTGCGCCTTCTCTGGAAGACGATCGCCAAGCCCGTGATTGAAGAGCTACACAAGCTCGGTCCCATTGCGGAGCGTCTGTTCTGGTGCATGGCTGGGGCGGCAGACATGCCCATACACGCGGCGGGAACATATGAAGACGGGTGCTTGAATTTGCCCGACATCGTCGTATTGTCGTACACACCTACTCTCGCAGCCCTGCTCTGTGCAAGGAACTCCATAGAAGCTGATTCTGCACGAATACTGGCTGTGGCGCAGAGCGAAACGGCTGGGTTTTGTGATCTGCCTTGCGCAAAGACGGAGATTGAGGTTCTGCAAGAGTTCGTGTCTCTCCCTGTGACCACACTCGTCGACAGCGCGGCCTCGTCAGCCGCTGTGCTAGGCTACCTCCGGACGCACAGCTGGGTCCACCTCTGCTGCCACGGGACCGTCGACGCTCAACAGCCATTGCTGAGCACGTTTCATCTGGGCCACGTCGGGCATCTGAACATCGAGGCCTTGATGCAGGCTCAGCTGCCGCAAGCGGACTTTGCGTATCTGAGCGCGTGCCACACGGCCGCGGGATCTGTCGCGCGGAACGAGTCGATGAGCCTAGCGGCTGCACTGCAGGTGACGGGGTTCAGGTCGATCGTGGCGACGATGTATTCTATCGGGGACGAGGACGGACCTGTTGTGGCAAGGGAGGTGTACAAGTACATGTTCCGAGACGGCGCTCGGCCTGCGCGGTCGTCTGACGCCGCCGTTGGGGTACACCAGGCGGCGCGTGCGCTGCAGCGGTCAGGGGCACAGCTGTTCCGCTGGGTAAGCGATTCGTGAGGTTGGGTGGAATGTGACTGACTCTTGAGAGCAAATATTGGGGTGTAGCGTCGCTCGTGCCGTTCGTTAATGTATGTATTGTGCTGGAATGTGTCATTTCGCAATGCCAAGGAAGTTTGACTGGAGCCAAGTTGGAGCCATGCTGATATGTGCACAAAGATGACATGAACCCTGGAAGAGCGTCGAGGTGACTGTCCGTGAAATAAGCGTGGTGGAAAACATAAACGCCTACACATGATGCACGATACTTTTTCGGAAGGTGCACGAGTCTCTTGGATGTGTGAAGACGCGAGCACAAGCATGGATGAAACGTGCAGACAAGAATCAGCCCGTCAACGACGGTGTGTTATTGATCTCAGACAGATGGCTGCGTGAGAGGACAGACCTAGATTCGATTCCGGTTGATCTGGGACGCTGACCACTGGACGTGATCCGAGTCGTCCGACGGTGAGCGCTGGATGTGTGCTGTGCAGGGACCGGGATGCACGACAGACGCATGGCATGGGAGTCGTTGGTGGATTCCAACGAAACCAGGATTGGCGCAGCGAGTGGGCAGATACGCTGTGTCAACCTCAAGCAAGGTTGCGCCGACGCAGTCGACAATTCCTAAGTTCCAAGTCGGTGTCGGGAGGAGCCGACACGATGCTGGGGCCTGCCCGGCTTGGTAAGCACAAGGCTAAGGTGGCCCTCCGTGCTCCTCCGTCTCTCTCTGCGGCTGTGCAACTTCAAATTCTCACCTCGCGCACTCGAATGCAAGGCGGGCAGGCGTTTTAGAAATGGATCTCAGTACCGCTACCGACAATGTCCAAGAACAGGTCATCCACTGGTTCACGACCCTCGACGAATCTAATGTACATGAATTCGACGTCCAAATGATCCCAACACTATATCCGAGGAAAGTTATTCAATCCATACGCTCTCGTCAACCCGATCAGGTTCTGGATCACCCCCAGGCCTTTGCACAAGACGCTATGAAAAGGCTTGCGGGTCTACCTCCGGGCAAACTCCCGGCGGCTCTCTTGAATGCTCTCTTCCGTCAAGGCGATACGAACTCTCCTCGTCTGCTGAAGTCCGACTACGATCTTACCGAGCTCATTCTCGATTGCGATCATGCTGGCGAATTTCTTTTGGACGCTTGCAGTGCGTCGCTCATGCTCTACATGCTCTACGTATCGTTTGACATGCTCGATGTGGAGTTATCAATGAAGATCTGCCACCGGAGACTCCGTGAGTTGGCAGTATTTCTTCCCCTGTTCGTTTCCATCCTGAGTAGCCTTTCCTTCTACAATAGCTACGAGAAGGAAAAGATGCTGGACAGGGCTTTCCATGAAAAATACCGGGGCCAGGCAGTCAACGATTTCTTTGAGGCCCTTGAGGAGTATCGATCCATCTACAAGCGCGACATTCACTACGGCAAAATAATCAGTATCCTGCAGTCTAGTGGCACTGGGAAATCACGCTTGGTTGAAGAATTAGGCAGTCGCGTTCGTACGCTTTCTTCAAAAATCGGCCCTCGTTTTGATATTCAAATCATCCGACAGATCCCAACTCTGAGTGTTTGCTTTCGAGGCAGCGAGGAGGCGACACAAGGCTGGCCCCCTCGCGATCATGGCGTCTACGAATTCTTTGCAAAAAACCGCGCCTCCCAATTTAGAGTGAGCCCAGAAACTCATCTTACGAGTATGCATCTTTAATGTTGAGCTAGGGTGAGGAACTGGCCGCAGCCTTCTACGGGGCACTGTTGGAGGTTGTGAAGGATACGATCGGCCAATCGACCTCACCCAAGGAGGCTATGAAAGCATGGCAGGTGCAATTTCCGGCGGAACAGCGTCAAGAGCTCTTCATCGATGTCGTGCAGCGCGCAGAACAAATGCTCGCAGATAACATAGCCAAGCTCGAACACATCCGAACCAAAGACTTTGAATCGGAAACCCCGACAGATGAGGAGCTTGAAGGTATCATTACGTGGCCTCACAAAGTCTTTCTCCTTCTCGTCGAGGCAAGGTTGATGGATCTAGCCCAGAAGCTCAAAACGCTGAGTTACGATCGTTTTGTCTTCGCTTTCGATGAGTGCACCCTCCTCAATATGGGCAAGGACACAATGAAAACTCCTCGCCCTCCCGGTGCACACATGTCATTGATCGCTTTGGAACGCATCATCAAGGTTGCCGACTATTACGAAGATACTCATGGAGTGGTATTCTGGCACCTTCTTCTCGACACGAATTCGTCTGTGCCACTCCTAGCAGGGACCGGAGATATTGCTTCGTCCTTTCGGTTGAGAGATGCACTCAAACCTTTGCCTGTCTGGGTCTACCTTGGATTTGACCAGTTCAAGATGGACGTGCAAAAAAAAAAACCTGAAGACGCGCTATCATTGAAAAACCTCAAGCAGTTTGGCCGACCGGTAGGTGCCCGTTTGAAATGATGCTTGACCATGTCTTGATGGGCACTTGACTAGCTTTGGGCCATAAGCGAAACGCACGTGGATCTGGTACGATTGGCTATAATAAAGCTTTTCCGTGGCCCTTTGTTCGATGCCACCGACCAAGACCACGTTCTTGCTGCCTTTGCCAATCGAGTTTTGCTCGAAGTTGGCGAAAGCGCCGCTGCGAGTCGGGTAGCCGTGGTCGCCGTGGCCCGACACATGCGGATTCTGATGGGTGTCGTCGGCGGTATTGTTGTCACCAAAGCGCCTTCGGAACCGCTCCTTGCTATTGCTGCCACACAGGTGTTGAATCAAGCAAGTGACACCTACAAGATCGCGATGAGGACCTTGCTCGAGAAGCTTATCATCAACGGAGTCGTGCTTGATCGAGGTCTTCAGGGGGAGTTATGTGGTCGACTTCTCATGATATTTACACGCGACAAAGCGACCTTGCCCAGAGGGGGCGAATTCGTGCCAATGATCGAGAGCCGACGGGCTCTCGCAATCCCACCTGTCAGACTCGACCAATTTTTAATAACCTTACTCGGGGACAATCTTGGTCTGGACAACGAACCGGCCCAACGGCGGCATCGCAACAACCTCATAAGCTGGGCCAGCAATGTTTGGCTCAACTTTACTCATTTCATTGAAGTCGACACCAACATTAGCAAGCTCAAGCCTGACTTCCTACGTGATCTTTGGACCCGCACTTGCGCGGTGCAGTGCAAGTTCAGTCAGCCAGTGATGGACGGGTTTTTAGTGGGCTACAAGGGAGATATTAAGCGACACCTCGATTTATCCAACTTCATCATGATTCCTTACCAGATCAAAGTTCAATCGACAGCGGCCGAGAAATCAGCCGCTAATGGTCTGACCTGCCCTTTCATCGTTCGTAAGGACGGTGCGCACTTCAAACCCAAGCACGTCGCTCTCTTCCTCGATTTGGCTACCACAAGCGCATTTCATCGTGCCACTGGTCCTCGTTGTGAATTGACGTTCGATAAAGCTGATATCGACGGTTGTAAGTGGGACGGTTATGCAGGGGATAAAGCAAAGGAGGTGGAACGGTGGTGCCTGAATGTTCGTGGGCACAGCAAGGCCCAGTATCCCGTCATCGGCGACTTGGAAGATATATTCAAGATGATGTTCCAGCGCGTCCTTGCCTGCTCACAGCCTGAATTCCAGAAATATGCGGACGCGCTACAAGCAGCCACTAGGGCCATCGAGGTGTATTAGGTGGTGACCCGGGCATCCTTCTTTTTGATCCAATGCACTTCGTTTGATTATCGTGTACGTATAGATTTAAAGGGAGTATCATCTTCGAGTCGAAATCGGAGGTTGTAATAAAATTAAAGTGGACATATTGCGTGTCCGTGTCAAAGACCATTTTCAACACATTCTCTGATACATCATACAATGCATTCCACGTCTTCCTAGAGCGGACTACGAGACCGCCACCATGTCTTTAACGAAAGACCCCTGGGACTGAATTATGGTCTTCGATGCTTTGATTGGCGCGAGCGAGCTGCGTGAGTCCACAAACTGCCGACGTATCCCACGAGGCGAGCCCCTCGACCTGAATGGCCATTGTGTGCATTAAATATACGACATAATACACGTCGATGTCTGCCTTGCTGGTCTGCAGACGTGTAAGAAGGGTGATCGAGACCAGCTGAATGTACTGCTCTAGGTCAGATCTAAAACGTCATTTAGACGATGATGGTTAGTCGGCATAGAAGAGGGGAAAATGAGACTTACGAGCGAACAGTGCGAAAACCGGCCTGTAACAGCTCAAATCCCTAGGCATCATTGTTTCGTGATCGGATGAGGCACTGCTGCATAACGGCGAGTACACTCGCGACTTGACCAGTTGCGACCATCTGAGCGGAATCGCGAACGAGGGAAACTTTGAGGAGTTTCACGAGTGCAGGCACACTACTTTTTTGTTGTTAGGTGAACTCGTTGTGCAAGGGTGACAAGAGAGCGCGGTTGTCGATTGGCATGGCGCCAAAATGCTAATCCAGCATCTGGGCAAAAATTTGGACAGGTATATGCCAGAATTCGTCGGATATGACGGGTAGACGACGCACGATTGATATCCTATTGGATGATAACATTGCGTCTGTTCAAACATGCTATTGCATCTGCTTTTGCGGGGCAGATGAATCTAAAATCCGTATGCATCGTATATTGAAATGACACTGTACAGCTCTACGCACCTAATAAAAGCTGACACGTTGACAAACATTACTGATTGAACAGTGGATTCCTTGAGTTCTTGGACGTTATGCCGAGAATCGGGACGAGGCGCTGCAATGCGCTTACACACCCACTGACAACGGTATACCATGCAGTCAAAATGAGCCGCGTACGTGACGCCTACGAGTACGCTTATCAGGTTGCTCGCAGTGGACATGAGGCCGACACTTACATTGGATGTGGAAGTCGTTTCGGCCACTTTCTCTGGACTCGTACTGGTCTTGAGCATGTCGATCAAGTAAGGCGCAAACCCAGCGACGTCCAAAGCGCTGAACCTTAGCAAAGTGGTAGACGAATCTCACTGAAAGCGAGGCTGGCGAACCTTACATTACCGTGGTCCCCGATCAAATGAGGAGGATGTGGTCGATGGCCATGGATGCGCATGTGGGCCAAATGGCGCGTGAGGAGGGGAAATCCCCTAATTTAGTTGAACACCGAGTGTGAGCAGCAATGAATGGTGGACCGCAACCAAGCAGACACACCTAAGTTCGGAAGACTTAGAGATACCGAATGGACGCTGCCTAGATGTTATCGCCGAAGGACTTGACGGTATTCACGAGTGCGTTTGTCGACGTCACATCGAGCTACGACAGGTGGACAGGTGGACAGCACCGTTGTCCTCAGTCTGATTGCGAGACTCTCAAAGGGGTATATAGTCGAATCAGAGGGGTTTTTTTTTGCAAGGGTCGCTGCTGCAGAGTGATCTTGCAACCCTCTCTAGAATCCGATCACCCACGATCTCTGTGCGGGCGACATGACCCACGAGGTCTGTCGGTCATGTTCCTGCAGACCGACGTTCGCGACCCCGACGCCTTGGACAAGGTTGTGCTGCTTTGACCCGCGCAGGTAAGTATTGGGCGACTCTGTTGATGTAGGGTGAGCTTCCCGGGAACTTCGCAAAGTGGGGGGTTCTGCTCTTACTGCCATTGAGGTTAAATCTTTGGCGACGCGGTGTCACAGGCCAGAGAGGGATGACTTGAATCGTGTCCAAGTCACGAGGTCGCCTCAGAAGACCGGATTGAGGAAGCATCACCAAGGCGTCAGCAGGATGCTCTTTCTGATACATACGCGGGAGAGCCGTTGCCGTCAACAATGCTACGCGTAGGCCCATAGCGTGGTCGGATAAAGATATCCTTAACCCACTGTGAATTGGAGCTGACAGCGGTCTCGAAATTTGGACCATTCATAATGTACCGGGCGTCGTCGCCACCCCTGGCCGATGTTCACACACCTTGAATAGGGGGTAGTACTGTATTTCCGATGCTGATCGCACGCGACCGATACAGGCAGGCGGGACCGACCTACGACCGTGTCTATCTCAGGTGCACCCCCCAACCGCGCGAAGCCAGCCCATCCCACCCCTCCCAGCCGCCTTCTTCGTCTTCTGCGTCCGAGCAGTTGACGACGTCCATGCGCAGCTGCGGCCGGATCGTCCGGAACCACGGCAGAATCGAGTCGTAGACTCCGGGACACTGCACGAGCGACAGGTGTCGAAGGCCGGGGCAGAGCTCCGTGGGTTCTGCGCGTGCGAGTCCCTGCGGCTCCGGCTTGTCGCCGGGCCGTCGTGCGAGAGCAGCAACGATGTATTCGCCCCGCTCGCAGTAGGCCAACGAGGCGCCCTCGAGGAGCGGGAGACGTGTCAGGCACCACTCCCAAGTGCCGTGCTCGATGCCGAGGAGACGCTCGAACTTGACGTGTTTGAGGGGCGGGCGGGAGGTGAGGAAGGCCTTGAGGGCGCGTCCTGTCCACGGGGCGCGGCCATCGAGATCGGTGATGGAGAGGGTAGAGAGGTTCGGGGTGCGGAGGGCAAGGAGGACGTCGATGGTATTGTTGAGGGTGAGGTGGAGGGAGTGGAGGTGCGGGAGGGAGAGGGTGCGAATGGGGGATAGGGAGGACGCGGCGGGAGCTTCGAAGATGCGAGAGTGGAGGGAGAAGTACTGGAGGGCGGGGGATTTTTCGAGGAGAGCGAAAACGTGGGTGAGAGAGAGAGGAGGGGCAAGGATGGGGTGAGTGACTGTGAGAGAGGCAAGAGACTCTAGGTTGAGCCATGTAGATGGGACAGCAAGATTAGTGAGGTGAACAGAAATGGATTTTGGGGTGACGAAAGGAAGGGGGGCGACGGCGGGATCAGTGAGTGGAGGATGGGCCGGAGGAGAATCGTCGGTAGCCTCGAGCTCGAGCTCGAGCAGGGAGGATCGCGGGGAATCGTCCGCCACGGCTGGCTCGGGGAAGTGAAAGGGGCGGATCAAGGGCTGTATGCCTGCCTCTGAAGGGGCGTGAACCACGAGTGTGCGGATCCTATGGACGTGTGTTTGAAATAGGGAAGCGAGGGGCGAGTCAGAGGGGATGGTGATGGGTGAAGAGGGCGAGGGCGAGGGAGAGCGCCTGCAGGGGCGAGCAGGGTTGCGGATGGTGATTTGGACGTCCAAGGACGCTATGCCTGATCTGTCGAACCACGCACTAGCCTTCTGGACGGCGTGGGTGAGAGAATGCTTGCCTTGGGGAGGATCGGGGTTGTCTGGGAGGGAGTGGATGTGGAGGTCAAGGCGAGTCCAGAGCTCGGGGGATGAGCGTGTGAGTTGGAGCCATCTGCGACAGACGGAGCTGATGGTGAGCGGGGCGTCGGGGGAAGCGAGGGTGCACCAGTAGAAGACGGTGAGGATGAGTTCGAGGGGGAGATCGGAGACGGAGAGGGGATGGGAGGAGGGAGACATGGATCCGGCTAGTGGTATTAGGGGGGCGCGAGGGAGAGGGAGGAGGACATTTTTATAAGGACGATTGGGCGAGGGCGAGCAGCATGGAGGAAGACTGTCGCTGCAGGTACGCCAAGAAGGGGCTGGCTCTAGTCTGGAAGCGCTCCCGGCAATCCGAGCCGTTCGACGAGCAGCTGTTTCCTTCCTGTCGTCGTCTAGGCCAGCCCACTCAGCCCGTCCACTCGACAGACCCATGCACTCGATCATCAATTCCCATCATCCCTTTCATCATCCCGCAACCCTCGATATGGCAACCCTCCGCCCGCATTCGGCTCAGATACAGGCCCAAAACACCTCCTCTCGTGCTCATGCCCTCCTCCGTCCCCTCCAACAGCCTGCAGCTCATTAATATCACCCAACAGCATTTCAGCACGATCCGCGCCCTCAAATTCGACAGAAACGTGGCCGTGTCGTCCAGCGTGCTGCCCCAGCTGACCCCTCTCCGAGGAGAGCCGTCACAATCCTATCTCTCCCGCGCCCCCACCTCGCGCTCTCCATTAATAATTCACCTCGTCCACCATCGGTATCCACAGGGGTCTTGACCTTTCCAGCAGCCCTTCAGCTTGAAACGCGTAGCCTTGTCGCCGTCGCTCGATCGTCCCGTTCCTGCTCCCTCCAATCTCTACAGGCAAGTCCTTTTGCCGGATCGTCCCCGATAGCCCCGATCGCTCCTCCTCCAACAACAAACACACCCAAAATACGCATCCCCCTAACAATAGAGCAGTACTTACCCTCAGTCATCCTCCGTGTCTTCTTTTACGATCCCTCACGCGTAGACTCCCCATCCCCTCCACTCCCCGCTCGCACCGCCAACCATGCTGCACCCTCAGAAGCAGGTTCACGTCCCGTTGCCCATCGCATGCAGATTCGGTCCGTCTTTGTCCTGATCATCTTCATCTTTTCGCTCATCATCCGTCCCGCAGTTGCGATGGATCAGTGGCTTGTTGCCCACTTTGATACTTCTTGGAAGGTCGCCGAAGTAAAGCAGTACATCCTGTCCAAAGCTTCCAGCCAGCCCGCCTCAAATCAGCAGTTCTCCTTCCCCCCCCGACATCGCCCTGTATCCCCCATCACCTTTGCTTCCATCTCTCGTTCTCGCCGTTCCATTGACAACCCCTCCGAGCTATCTTTTGATCTTGGCGATGCGTTCGACGACGACTCGGATCTCGAAATCGACCCCTCCAGACACCTCCCTTCCAAGCCCCTCATCGAACCTACCAGCTCTCCTCTTACCGCCCACGCTACGACCCGTTATGCGCTCATCATGTTCTCCACCGGTCAGCTCATGGAAGACGACTACTCACTCTCTTGGTATCAGCTTCGCCCCTACGAGCTTTTAGAGCTTCATCCCCCGGGCGCCATCGTCCGCCTTCCACGTGAAATCATACCCGAGTACGTCAAGCCCTACTTCGAAGCCAGGGTCAAAGCGCTCAGGGTCATATGGACAGAGAAGGAGCTCAGGGCAGAAAAAGATAAACCGAGGCCCGGTCAGAGTCCCGCAGACACTTCGCCTGTGATCCGGAAGCGCAAGAAAACCAAGCTCGAGTGGCGGGAGCGGTGGATCATCATCCACCAAGGCATGCTCAACCTGTTCAAAGACCGTTCTGTGCGTGTTCCGACCGAGAGCGGGAACGCTCGCTCACTTTTTTGTAATCGCAGTCTTCCAGCCCGATCCACTCCTCCCCTCTGAGCTCGTTGCACGCCCTTCGCAACGCAGAAGACGTCCTAGGCGTGTTGGCAGGCACCCCTCAGAGCTCCCGTGTCGTGTGCGCGAAATTCGCTCCCGCAGAACCCACCTACAGCCCCGATCGGTCCTACGACCCTCCGATTTCTCCCGTAGCGGATGCGTGGCACGATCCGTGGACCGGCAATGTGATCGAGAGTCGAGAAAGTGAAGACGGGACAGGACCATGGAGTCGAAGAGGATCGAAAGATGACACGTTCAAAGGCCATAAGGAGAGACGATGGGGCTCCAATGGGGAGAGTATGCCAGACTCCAGACCTGGGATGGGGTCCGTACACGACATCCCCCTCGACGACGATACGCAAGGTATCTGGGTCATTCTCGATATGCTAGAAGACGTCGGTCAGTCTTCCTGCTCCATTCTCGTCCGTCGTGGTCACTCACGGCAGCCACAGCGTACGCCAACTTTCTGCGCATCCTCCACCGCCACGCTCCGGACTCTGTCAGCTCAACGTTTGTGCCGAACAAGGCCTCGGCAAAAGCATCCACCTCGGGCAACAGGTTTTCTCCCGCCTCGGCTGCGCCGCTTCCATATCCAGAATGGCGAAGGGAGGTCGCAGAGCGGGCGCAGAGGGCGGGCATGGGTGACATCGGCCAGGCGATGAGCTACATAAAGTGGGGCGACAAACGTCAGCGAACATTCTCTGTCGCGTCGGCAGAGAGAATGCGAAGACCGGGCGTGGTCGCACACGATGCTGATGACGAGCTGCATGGGACCATGGAGTTCGGGTCAGACGACGGCGGAGACAGCGATGAAGGGCTCATGAGTGAGATCGAGTGGGACGCCTGGATGCAAGACCTTGAACGGCAGAGTCGTGTGCGTGCCCAGGAGCCCGCGTCAGAGCCTCTGACCCCGTTTCCTCACCTTGCGGAGTCTCGCCGCCTCTCGCGACCTCATTCGGCGGTCTCGAGCCCGTCTTCGACCCAGTCCTTGTCGCCGCACACGCCGGGCAAGCCGGCGTCAGCGTTCCCGAACACCATGTCTTCGATCCACTCACACAAGAATCGGCCATATTCCCCGCTTGCTCTTGATGCAGGGCACGGCGGCCTCGATCCCCTCTCTGCCCTTTCTCCCGCGCTGCTCACCGCCCACTCTGTCGTCCATGGGACGAACGGGCCGCTCACAGGCACCACGACGAGCACCGTTTCTGCTGGCGGCGTCGTGCGTGCGCGTTCGTTGGCTTCAACGAACGAGGATGGGCGGGGGCGAAATAAGCCTCAGGCCATGGAGATCTTGCGAGAGGACGGGTCTGCGCACGGGATCGCGAAGAAGCTCAGCAAGAGCAGGTTGGGGAAGAAGATGCGGGACAGGAAGGACGAAGACAGGGACAGGGACAGGGACCGTGAAAGAGAGAGGGAGAAGGAGCGAAGCAGGCTGTTGAGCAACGCGTCGACGGCGCAGCCGCTTCGAATCGTGCCGCCATCATCTTCGATGCAGCCGACCTTCTCTCCGATGATCCTCACACAGGACGATCCATCCGACATCCGTCGCCGGCTGAGCACGGCCTTGGCCCCTTCGAGCAGCTTCGGCTCGACGGCAGGGTCTCTCATGGGCGATTCATCGTCGTTCCAGGATGCGGCTTTGGAGGTCCCGGATGATGGCGACAGCAGGAGCTCGGGAAGCCGCAAGACAGAGGGAGAGGATAAGGCCAATCGCCGCAATATCTTGATGAAGGGCGTGTCACATGTAGTGAAGAGAACTAAGGCGTTCAGCCCTGAGCGACTCGTGAGGGAATTTGATTCTGCGTTGGACTTCGTAGATGGTCGTTGATGAAAGGCGGTTGGTGTCGTTTGATTTCTTGGGTTCCGCTATCATTATGGAGACTATTATTGCCTTGGATTGGCGTCTGCTCTCGGTGTAATAATTATAATTTTCGTAGCAATAGGTATCAGGCAGATTCATACGTTGAATTCTCGATTGATAGACTCGTCACAATGTATGGAAAGTAGAGACGTGAAGAAAGCGCACCTTCTCCCCGAAAGGACTGCAGGACCATGTACCGGTGATGATTTCGTGGCATTGTCTGCGACTCCAAGTTGTCAGGGTGTTCGCTAGGACTACATTACTTAGACTTGGCTACGCAAAATTCGGAATGTCGGGTTTCAGAACATATGCTAGTGCATATAGAAGAAGAATGGATACATAGGGAAACCATTCCGGATGCTTAGCAACTTAGCGAGAGACAAAGGTACACATTCGCGCTAGGACCTGAGTAGATATGGTAGCAAAGCTCGATGACACCGGTACGCGGTAGGTATTGACAATCCGATAGCAGCACATCCCAACAGAAGAGAATTGAAGGAAGGTATTCTGAGCAGGATCGAATAATGCGAGTGGCTATATGAGACGACGCATAATGCACCATGACAAGACGCTGACATAGTCGTGATCTTACCTATAGAATCATGGTCCTCTCGATAGCCTCCTTCCTGGATTTCGCGTCCAACATCTTGAACAAAACAAGCGGAAAGCATGTAGGAGCGTCCCTGCGAGATAGCGCGCGTATGAAACGGCGGAGCTGTGCGAGCCTATTTTCACCAGACGTAACATTGACCGTAACAGGGTCCTGAAGCCCAGAGGCCACTGAGTTAAGTGAACCCGGTCGCTGTGAATGTCAACCTGTCAATGACTTGCCTTTCATACTTCACTTTGAATTAGTCCGTTGGAGGAACCAGCGACTCGTCATTCGGCAGGGGAAGTGCGACCATCTCGTCCCAGTCTGACGGGGATAGAATCCTCCTCAACTTCTCCATTAATTCTACTGCTTCCTCGTGCTTGCCGTGAAATATTCGAACCATACGCAATAAGTCTATCTTGGGTTTTCCCTGATACTGATCGAAACTGATTCGGAGATCATTTTCAGCAAGCCATCGAATTAGGAACTGGATGTCATTTCTGTCTGAGGAGTTCTTTTGAATGGTCATCGGACGAGTGGAGGTGTACATTTTCGTCCAGCGATTGAGTTTGGTCAGAATGAGGACCGACGGATGCAAGATGCGGATCCCTGTGCATCGAGGCGTGAGCGGCTGCGACTCGAGGTAGTAACAAGGGCCTCACGATACTCAGTGACATGTAAGATAGGTTCGGCCACACTTGGAAGTCCCATCCTCCCAGTCGGTAAGGTTTCAATCAGGACATTGTCTTTGGTTTGTCGAACGAGGTATTCGCTGGAGCTTATGCCGTCAAGGTTCTGCAAGAGTACGCAATTCGATAATATACATTGGAGTTAAAGGTTAATCGGAATCCAACCTTTACGAAGTATAGCTTCAATGTATCCACTGCAAAGTGGATGTCCAAGCTATCAAGCGTTTTGCGAACGGCTAGAATATCCTCGGTCTCGATTAAAACGTCTATATCGTGCTAGTGACATCATCATTTACTACAGGTAGCAACTGATACCACTTGCATAAAATGACTTACTGTTGGTCGCGTACTTCCCAACAAAGACCAAGCAAATCCGCCGATGTAAGCGTGATGGCAGCCCATGGCGTCGAGGTGTTCAGAAAGCGCTTGCGCTGCAAGAAGATGGTCGTTGTAATCGCTGGAGATATGAGGCAAGGGTCCATGTTTCGCGCGCTTTGAGACTGCCGCAGTGATAGATCCCGATTTTAGATGTTCTGATATTGCATCCATGGTGAGAGAGCGTAAAACACGGTTGGGGACGACTGTGTTCGGGATCCACAGCATCACGTGGAGCAAAAGCTTGCTCGCGCTCAGCGCTCTCGAGCGCTCTACTTGCACATTCACCGTGATATCCTTTCACCCCACTGTTTTGATAATGAAAACCATTTCGTTACGTGCCCACCGCGCGGTTCAAGTTCACATCCCTCGTGCACACGTCTATGAACAGCCGTTCTGCTGTGAGTGTTTAAAAGTGAGGTTTTCAAATTCCGTCGACGTAGTGGGCGTTCTTTGGGCCATCAAGGGATGAGAATGTATGGGAGTATTAAGCGAGGGAGATGAGGGCGATGCCGGCGCCCACATTTTGCATCAGTTGCTGGAGATTCAAAAGAAATTGTGAGCGGTTTGCTTGGCTATGAATATGATTGGTACGCAAGTTTGCCCTCACACGTATATCATAAGACTGATTCTCATCTTGTGAATCGATTTCAGAAAGTAGCATCATGATTACCACGTCCAGTCTGTGGATCATGGAGTGTTCAAGTCCAATTCCGTCTTCTGCGTGAGTCGCGACACCTCCGTCCTCACCCTCTTAACTTCCTTTTCCAATTCTCTCTATATCGTCGACTCGCATCTACTGCTGCTATCACCAACCTTCTTCCTGAACGATGCTCATTCGCTGAGGAAATCTGCACACTGAGGTATCAAGGAATTAATTAGCCTGTGCATATACCACCTATCACCTCTGCTTGTGAGTTGTCAGGTGCAATAGCGTATATTCAAAGTATTTGTCGCAGTCATCGGCCTCACTTTGGCCCTCTCGCGTGGATGCTGTCCTGATTTTTTGTTGCTTTTGATATTGGGTGTCCGCAGTCTAGTCTGCGACACTTATATGACGATGTTGGAGGGAAATTGCTGAACAACTCTATCTCGAAAGAGTGGGCGAAAGGGGGGAGCGGAACTGGGTAGGATTGGTCGAGTTAGGCTTCAGAAGGGGATGCGCGAGTATACTGCGCGAGTAGCCCTTGAAAGACGGCCATGGTCTGCTCATCGGGGATGATCACAATATCTATATGGAAACCTGCAGGTATATTATGTCCGGGAAAATCAATAACACCCTGGTGAGCATTTGCGCGAACTGCCATCCTTTCGGCTAACTACGTCAGTCTCTGTAGTTGCAAGTAAAAACGCCAAGAACGATGTGACCAGGATGAAGATGATTTATGTGGATGTGCGAGACTATATTCGATCTCAGAATAACGGTGTACCTCACAGCGCTGTCTTTGGCCATGCTTTATATCGAAGGACCCACATCTCCACCCCTCGGAACATACTATCTGAGACAGTCCAGCATCAGATCGCTCTTCGGTTTTTTCTTCTCCGTCTTCTTCGTAGTGATCAGGAAAAGGAAAGAATATTCCCATAGCATTGATCCAACAATTTGACCATCCAAGTTATTTCCCAGGGATGAAACACAACAGCCTTCGCATCGAATCTTGTGCCGGCTGATGATCTCGTCGCTCGGATTACAGAGGTGAGTTGTATCTGTTGACCATTTCACACTCGCTCAAATATGCTTATATAGGGGCGACTACTTCGTGATGGACACCATGGTCTCCCAAGATTCTACTGGACGTTTGCTATCTCGAAAGGTCTTATCCAGCGAACTGAATTTGGATTTACCTAGAGCAGCCATCTCGATGGACTCTCGATGCGGAAATGTTTCTTTTTCTCTCGTCATGTTCCATACAGAAGCGAGGTACTCGTCAATTCAGACTTATATGATTGTTTTGGCCTTTAGAACCGCCTTTTGTGGTAAGTAGTGCAGTATTGTTGTGTCCAGTCAGAAGTGACTTTGACGTGCAGGTCTTTCTGTAAGCCTTTTCTTTCTCTCAACATACTTTCTGGGGTAAGCTTCAACTTGTACGATGCTATAAAGACCCTAACCTGGTACAAGCTTCAAGGGATTGCAATTGAGGGTGAACTTGGCAATGTGGATCGCGACTATACTCATGTTTACAGTTTTCAGCATCCCATTATGCTTTGAGCTGGGCGATCACACTGAAAGAAGTCCAAAGCAGCCTAAGCACCGTGGTCCTTTCCATGGCTTGCTTCAACAGCGGATACAAAGGTCTCTTCGAAGTACCGCACAGCAGCCAAACGGTCAAGATGATGACCGCCCAAAGCCATCTTCCTATCATCAATGTCAGCCTTTCTCAACCTCCTTGTGGCATTGTCACCGACTCCTGAATCTTCTTCAGTACCTCCTTAGCGATGGCATCATCATCTGGAGGGCCTGGGTTTTGTGGGACCGCAAGATCAAGGTGGTTCTTGCTCCCATTTTTCTTCTCATATGCTCTTCCAGTGCGTGATCTTGAGTTGTCCTTTATGTCACCAAAACTGATTGACGGTTTCAGTTGCTGCATTTGTTAGCGCCGCACTAACTATACAGGCAGTCTTAACACCGAGAGCACCCTCTCATCGACACGAGGTTGAGAATGGAGCATCTCTAGCATGTGAAACCGCTGTCTGGGTGCTAACACTGTCTACGAACGCTCTTACTACCTTTCTAATCGCATTTCAGGCATGGTAAGGGTGACTTGGGTATAGAATATCCATATATTGAACAATTACAGGAGGCATCATCGAAGGGCTAAGCGGCATTTTGAAAATGGGGGTCGCAGGGTCAAAGTGGAAGCCGTGCTCGCTCTCCTTGCTGAGTCGGGTGTATTCTATTGTGTTGTATGGGTAGGTATTCCCTTGGTCCTGTCCCCTACCCGCCTTATCCAATCCCAGATTGTGTATATGATCAGTCAACTTCCCGGACATATAAATATGACGACACCCTTCTTTGGACATGGGAGTCTATTTACCGAAATAATGCCTATCATCGTTGTCAATATCTCGGTATGTCGTTTTTGCCCTTTTATATATTACTTCTAGTCAATACTTTATTTAGGGAAGTTATCCCCTCCTCATCATAGTCTTGATTTCGTTACAGAGGACGGCCTGGGATATGACCTTTGATAAACCTCTCTCCACTAACGATCACCTGCATGGGCGGGCGGCAGACCAGACTGCAACGAGAGCTAGGGACCACAGCTCTTCCATAATTGAAATCCAACTTGATCGTTATGTCACAATACATGACGACAACTTCAAGGAAATAGAACAGCCTCTGGAAGCTAGCCTTTCTTAGACATCCTGGTACGTCCGCCTTGGTTCTAAGACTCACTCTCTTGAACTCTCATCTGTTCATATGTCAGTTTGGCTTCAATTTTTTGATACATTGCCGCTTACCAGTCCCGTTCTTTGTATATTCATAATCACCTTGGACAGCTCAGTGCAATGTCGCTTGTCAGTGAAAAGTTAGCAGAACCAACATAAACTCCACTCCATAAGGTAAGTATCTTATCCGACTCGAGTAGGCCAAGCATCACCCTCAAGATGAATTGTAGTCACCTATACCATCTCTCACAATCTAGCACTCGCAGCGAATCTGAGTAATATGATTACCAATGCGACTCGAGCGTGTCTCATCTACACAAGTGTTGAATTCAGGTAGCTTGCTGAAGGATGCTGCTGGGCGTCCCGTTAGGCTAATGGGGATAATCGGACTTGAAACGCGAGCGCCCGGTATACAAGACACAACATAAGTACAGCGACTGACCAACTTGAGCTTGACCCTCGTCGTCACTGATATGGATCCTATATCCATCGTGCAAGCGACTATTTCTACAGCACTCGCCATCCAGAAATGGATTGATTTGTCGAACTCCAGGAATTCGACGATTCGCGAACTCAAGACAACAGTTTCCAGAATATCGAGCATACTCTCCCCATTGATCCCGTCAATCTCGTCGCAGTCACAATCCTCGACAGTAGCTATTTCACTTCATCTTAACCCAGCCACTATCTCCTGCCTGCAAGATTTAGGAGAGACTCTCAGCCGTACCAGGGAGCATTTATCGCTTTGGACAGACAAACGTTCGAAGCGCGTGGCGCTCCTGTCATTCCTGAGTCCTTCAACTGTCTTGGATGAGCTCCAAGATGACGAGAAACGGATTTCTCAGAGAGTCTCCATATTAGCATTTGCGCTACAGGTATCTGATACGTCTTCGAGGAATCAGGTTGGATCAGTCACGGATCGGCCCCCGTCAGCAATATCTTTTCTTGCGAGTGAAGAAGTTCGTCAATTTTGGACCCAGACAATTGGAGATGAAGTATGTCAGGCTGTCAATATTCCCTTACATCTTCAATACTCATCCAATATGATCGAAACAGGTGTCGTGCT
The DNA here is from genome assembly GCA_002994785.1 of Heterobasidion parviporum. Classification (NCBI taxonomy): domain Eukaryota; kingdom Fungi; phylum Basidiomycota; class Agaricomycetes; order Russulales; family Bondarzewiaceae; genus Heterobasidion; species Heterobasidion parviporum. The sequence continues at coordinate 24,127 of PDUQ01000007.1, forward strand.
GCCCTGGAAAGCCCTTCTGTGCTTCCCTTTCTCATTGGCTCAACATTCGTATCGATGAAGAGACACGCGATGTTCTTCTCTTACGTCTCGATGAGTTCGCCGTCGGCGGCGTCACTCCCTCCAGCCTTGATCAGTTCGTGGGACAACGAACTATATTCGATGCTATTAGCCAGATAGGCGTGATGCGAAGTCAGTATAAACTCATCGATCGCCACGCTCACTGACTCTTCTATCTATTTCCTTAAAGGGATGAAATCTCTTGAGCTGGCTTCGTCAATTGCGAATTCTCAAACCACAGACCTGCTCCTGATATGGATTGATGATAATCCCACCAACAACGAGCACCATATCAGCCATGCTCATTCGCTAGGGATCACGGTCGTTACGCTTATGTCCACTGCGTCAGCGAAGGTGTGGATTGAGGCTAATGACAGTCAGTCCTCCTACTCTTCTTCCCGGTCGTCCATGGTTCGATATACTTTCCTCACCGACAGAAATTCTCCGTCGCGCAGACCAAGCACGCCGCCTGCGATTCATCTCTGATAACGCCCGCTGGGAATCTTCAAGTGGATCTGGATTGCCGTCCCCAGATTTTTTGAACCTCTCAGCGGGAGAGACGATCCTGCGCTACCTCCGTGGCCGTCAATTCACAGCGCCTGTGCTCATATTTACTTTCGGGAGTATTAATCTGACGCAGTACGTGCTGAGTTATAGTGATACCGGGTCAACCTGGTATGACGACGTTGTAAGTCGGTATATTGAGGCATTGCGAAATGGAAGGGACGATAGAAGCTGGATCGGTGTCAATGTCAAACGACGCAGAATAAACGCTTCAGGATAGAGGCGGTGGGATGGGTGCATTCAATTCGGTATGTTTTTTCAGGGTATCTATGTGGCAAGGAAGCTCAGCTTCTATGTAGCTATTTCTGTAGAACAAGTGTATATTAACTAAATGTTCAAAATAAAAACAATCGAGGCGCCTTACCCGACCGGCCCTCGGGAACTCATTGTTTAGGAACACCACAAGCAGTATTCCATCTCTGCTCTTCATCACTTCCCGGCTGAGGCAAGTTAACTCCATTCAATGTCCACACCTACAGACGTAATTACACTACGAATACAGGTTTCAATAGGCTGCACTCACATCTGCATCGGCCTCTTGGACATGCATCTCGATATCGACCGTTTCGTCCGGTTGTCCTACTCTTACACTTCTATACAATCGCTGCAAGAGCTCATGCATCCGCGCAGGGTCGCGCCCACGCCGAACATATCCAACAAAGCGAATGTGTTTTTGATCAATATCTCCAGCTGTGTAGTAATCTCCGCGCTCGCATGCTTGAAAAGCTACTTTGACGAAGTAGGGGCCGGCACCAGTCACAGCGCAGTGCGCATCTGTGACTTCTTTGGCGATCGTCTGCTTTTGCTCGAAGCTGAGGGAGCCCGCGTGATAGTAAAGGACATACAGAGGCATGTTCGAGGGGTTGGGAACACCTTCGTGCGGCAAGACAGCTCGAGCCGTGTATAAGAAGGCGAGGGGAGGTCGGCCATCGGCGTCATAATAGTCATCACCAACATCACGAGCCTGGGTTTCCGCCACAGATTTCGGATTCAGCAACTGTTTACTGCTTCGCGATGCAAGCCATCCACATGTCGCGGCAGCTATCAATCAACCCAGTTCCCACATACCCTGAGATCATTACACATCGACGTTTCGCCACCATGTTTTCACTGAGCCGTCTCTGCGACTAATCATCGGGAAGACAACACTTCGACAACAGTCCTGGAATGTCCACGCGATATCCGGTCCCGCTTGGACGAAAGGACGATCGACGAATTGATTTCTGTCTTGAAGGACATTCCGACGACTATTCCTGAGGTGGATCATGGCTGAGAGGCGATCCGGATTTGCCAGGTATGGATCTGAGGGGTGCTGTGCCGCATGCACCGAGCTGCAATCATTGTCTGCGATGGTGCAGATGCAATGAAAGGGTTTATGGAAGGGCAGCGGCTGTTGTAGTTGATGCTGATGACAGAATTCAGGCCATGCTAGTCCTAAGTTACAGTTCTAAGTGGTTTTGAAAGCTCCTGACGCTTTGAAATGTGAGGTTGAAATCACTTCTGCGCTTTTGTGCTTCCAATAGAATGCGACAACCCCATCAAGTCAAAGATGGACGTGCCTTGTATGTCGGTTCCGTATCATATAACTTACAGTATTCATCATACATTGAAGATTACCATAACAGGTTTGAGAAACCTGAGGTGTGAGTTTGACTTCACAACAGTCAGACGCAGGACGGTGCTGTCTTCGTCCTTTCTGGCTGTCATACACGCGAGACATCCAAAGCCCTGGCGTTGCATGGTGTTATGAAAGTAACAATCAAGTTGAGCACGACATTTCGATTGCACGTACACGGGCTTCTTCAATCGTACAACAGACTACAAGACAGCAAGGATCACAACAACGCTGCATACAATTTCCTCTCTTTCTGTTGCATTCCATTTCTCCTGATATTGAGGCCCGATTCGACTTTTATCGAGCTTACAGCTTAGCGCCAGAAACCTCGACGAAGCGCTTCTCAGCCTCCTGGAAGTCGATGACGTTCCAGATAGCGTTGAGGTACTTAATGTGAGCAAACCGACGTCAGCAAAGAGATCGATCGAGGATCACAGATGATCGTGTCGGCACGATTGCATCAAAGAGGTGACTCACGTCAACTTTGACGTTCAAGTACTGCAGGTAGAACGCATGCTCCCAAATGTCGACGCCAATGATGGGGACATGGGTGAGGAGCGGGTCCTGGTTAGCAGTGGTGACAATCTCAAGTGACTTGCTCGTAGGACTGTATCCCTATCATGATCGGAGAATCAGTACGACGCATCGGAGCGACAAAGATGATGAACATACAAGCCAACCCCAACCAGAGCCCTGAATGCCGGCGGTGGCAGTGTTGAACTCCTTCTTGAGAGTGTCCAAGGAGCCCCACTTCTGCTCGATGGCAGACTTGAGCGGGCCAGCCTTGAGCTCACCGCCGTGTCCTTTGCCCTCAGCAGCAGAAGGCGCAAGGTTCTTCCAGAACAGAGAATGGTTGATGTGACCTGTATGCATGCGCGGGGACCGGTGATGACGCCATCAGTACCGTTATTAAGCAGGATGGAGACGAGAAATGGCAGGGCGACGAACGAAGAGTAATATGATCACGCACCACCGCCGTTGAACTTCAACGCAGCCTGAAGAGCAATACGCTCCTTAGGAGTTGAGGTCTTTGCGTACGCCTGCTCGGCAGCGTTGAGAGCGTTGACATAGGTCTGATGGTGTTTCTTGTGGTGAAGTTCCATGATTTGACGGGAGATGTAAGGCTCGAGGCCATCGTAGGCGTAGGGGAGGTCGGGGAGGGTGTGTGCGCCGGACATAGTTGATCGGAGGAACAAGTTTAGTAGGGATGGTAGACGGGAGTGGGAGTGGATGGGCAGAGGGGCTTTCTCGACGCGTATTTATCTACGATTATCGATCCAGGCACGTGCTTGACACTCCATCTACCGCAAGATGACATCAATTGCTAACGCTCGCACACAACTTTCCAAGACGAACATCGTTGGTCAAGAGGAGTTCAAGAGGACGGTCTGAGTCTACTCAGATCCACCACAAGCTAGCAACTCTGTGGTGCCAATCCCTCGGAGTCCTTGTATTAGTACGAAGTCGTTCATTACACGCTGCCTCGCTTGCGATCGATCCTTACATCGCTTAGCAGACGACACGATTATCTATTGGACACAGAACAATGCATCGCTGATACTGAGCATTTGGCGATGCGCTACAAAATTGGAATCAGTCGTGCGACGTCGATTCACAGTCGTTATGACCAGACTGTATTCGATATCAGTTCCTTTGCAAGTTGCGAGCGAGGGCGTAGCACACATGTAAATGGCTCGGGATGACTACGTAAAAGGGAAGCAAGTCAGCTAAGGCCACGCACGGGCTCTGAGATACGCACCTGGTGATACCCGGGCTGAACGCAACCCTTGGTGTGATCTCTTCCCCATCAAGCCCGGTTGATTTGTCTATCGACATCGTAGCAAGCATAGTAGTCAACATGAACCACAATGTTGTGTCCGCGAGATGGCGGCCGGGGCAAATTCTAGAGAGACGAGTTCATCAAATTCGAAGTAGCTGACTTTGAGCCATCTCATTGTGTACCTGCGACCGAACCCAAAAGGTCCTATTGGGAGAGGCTCGTCATTGCCTCCCTCAGACACTGGCGCAAATCGCATAGGATTGAAAGTGTCAGGATCTTTGTATATCTTCTCATCATAGCACATTGCTCTTGCATTTGCATAAACCAACGACCTGCTTCATGATGTGGATCCCATCCTTCGCTTGCATCTGATACTCACTCACCCTGAAAGAGTTCAGTCCAGGCCATACAGATCATCGCGAAAGAGAATTTACCTTTAGGTATGAACATGCCATTGTATACATCATCTTCCATCGACTTGTGTGGTACGCCTGCGGATCGAGCTGTAAGGTGATATAGTCATTCACTAATTGAAAGATCAGAGCCTACCCATAGGTGAGACAGGTCCCCATCTGTGGGGTCAGGTTAAGTGTTGGACGTGTGCACAATCGAATTGACTTGCCTGAGGGTTTCCTGAAGAACATATTCCAAGTAAGGAAGAGACGGCCTATCGCTGAATTCCGGGAGTCGGGTAGATCCAATAACGGCATCGATCTCAGCCTGCGCCCTTCTCTGTATTTCTGGGTGTAAAAGCATGCTTAGGATAAACACAACCACGGTCGACCATGTCTATCATGACCGTATCAGTTGAGGAAGACAAAAGTGGCGTGAAATGCTGACTGTGCCTTGGCCAGCTAGCAACGTGATTTTCGTCAATCCTGTCAAATCCTTTCTGGAAAACTATGCTCTGACCTGCAAAAATGGCACCTGCCGCCCCTTTGATATCTTCTAACGTCATTTCAACGCTTTCTCCTCTCTCTACCCTTACTGCGCGATGCTCTAATTGGTGGCGGATGAAAGACGGCTGTGCGGTTCCCTCAGCCTTGAGTACAAATGAGTAAATGTTGAGGTTCAAAGGAACAAACATCGCCAAAGTTACCATTGCCCTCTGAGCAGCCACAAAAGGGACATCGTGGATCCGTCTGATGGCCCAATTCCAGTCGCGCGCAAACTTGAGGGACTTCGAGCGCGCAAGCCAACTAGGGAAGAAGCGAACTATAAAAGATTTCAGTGGATTGAGGGCGGACCGTTGTAAAAAATAATCACGCAGGGGAAAGAAATCGAGTGGAGTACCACCTGGCACTCCTGTGCGACCAAGCGCGTACGACGCATCTGTGGCGATTTGAATATATGGGTCATCATTAGACCTGATCTTCACTCCAAAACCGATGCGTAAGACGACGGCAGATGTGAACCTGTGAAGCTTTCGATCAACGCAGTCCAAAGTGGGTAGAGGACGAAGAGAACCTTCTCAGCGCAAGATCCCAATTACTGGGGTCAGAAAATATTGATTTGATAGCTCTGTGTGTCTCGGCCATTTGAAGAGTTTGATATTGGACACACTGCGTCTTCGTGAAAGAGGTGTGAAGCAGTCTGCGGTGCATTCTGAAGGCTGCTCCCCAGGGAAGGAATGTCAGCGTATTTTTCCAGCCCATCCTACGTCACAGAGATTGTCAATCATACTGTCAAGGCGGCTATTCGACAGACTCACACTTCGAACAACGCAAAGCTTGGCCTATCAGAGTACTTCGCCCCGCGCTTTTCCAGAAGTTCCACAGAAGCTTGCACACTATTGAGGACTACGACATGCTGGCCAAGCGTGTTGAAGTGAATCACATCGCCTGATACACCGATGTCAGATATGAACTTTCTTCGAGAGCAGAATTTTGTGCCGCTGCTCACCGTACTCCTTAGACCATCTCTGAAAAGCATACTCTGGACTTTCTGTTGGGACGACTCTCAAATGACCGATGATCGGCTCTCCTGGAGGGCCAGGTGGTAGCGGGTAGTGGGCCTTTGGTGAGGTTTCTTGCAGCCAAAAATACGTGGCCCACACCAGAAGAGCGACGACAATTAATCCTAGTGACGCGGATTGAAGATCAAGGGCCATACTCACTAAGGGTCAGGGAATTGACACTGTCTTCTTATATATTCGATTAGGAGCCCATCGGCCTTAGTGCTTTTCCAACAGGTTATATCCACAGCGCTTTGGAGTTGTCACGAGCCCATTTGAAAGGCGCAGAGTGGCACTGACCAAGTGGAGTTGAGTCGGATGTCGTTGCGGAAAACGACTACCCATATAAGAGGCCTGATAGCGAATAATCGCAGATTACGCTGTGGGACTTTCGGGAGTAGATCTGAGTTTGAAATGCATTTCATAGTCTTGCTTGACCACGTTCTGCACACCCCGCACATCCACAACTCCGCCTTGGAAATAGCGACAGACGCTGATCAGAGAACGTCGGCATTCTACTATTATCTGTAGAGAATGTGTAAGTCGTCCGTGCCCCCAACCATCAGAGCGATCTAATTGATCTGAATCCTGATATGACTCACAATGCGCTACTCGACGGCCTGAACTCGGGCATCGATCACATAGCATTGGGTTGGACACCGAGCGCTGAATGCTGAGCCTGTATCGAAAATTGACATTCAATTCTGAATTTTTGGGTTAGCTAGGTAAGTCCATTCAAATGCGGAGGTTGAGAGTGGACTGAGAGCGATCATGCGATATGTTATAGGGATTGTGTACCACGAGTGCAGCAGAGAAAGTGTTCACCTCTAAAGTAACATGACGGAGATACCTGATGACGAGACCGCCTTGATATCCAGAAATCCCAACATGACTTCCCCTCTTCACGCCCTGGTCATCGGCATCAACACCTACCCCGACGAATCACTCGGAAACCTCTCCTGCGCAGTGAACGATGCCCAAGCGTTCAGCGAGTTCCTGCAATCTCAACTGCACGTCTCTCCGACAAATATTCACCTCCTTTTCGACAAACACGCGACTCATGACGGCATCATCGACAACTTCCGTCAGCATCTGACTCGCGACCCCAGCATCGCCTTCGGCGACCCCATCGTATTCTACTATGCTGGCCATGGATCTCAGTATCCGTCGCCTCTGTCATGGAGCACTGACGACGGGCAGTTTGAAGCGATATGCCCTACCGATCGCGGAACGGTGGACCCTGAAACTGGCGCCACGATAACCGACATAAGTGACCACACGCTGGGAAACCTGCTGCTCGAGCTCAGCAAGGCCAAGGGCGACAACGTCACCGTCATCATGGACTGCTGCCACTCTGGCAGTGGCACGCGCGCACCTGTGGAATTCAGACCACGCCTGGCGCCACCCCTTGAGGACGAAGCGGCGGTGCTCGCAATGCTTCGGGAAAGCTCCGTGCTAGGAATTGAAGGTCAAGACGAGCTCGAAAATACTACGCGGCATGCCCGCCCTATCTCCTTCAAGCATTCGAGCCTGGCGACGCATGTCCTCCTCGCGGCGTGCCTCCAAGGCGAGCTCGCATACGAGCACGACGATGGTTCCTCGGGTCTCTTCACCTCCGCGCTCATCGCCGCTCTGATCGCCGCGCACCTGCCACGGCTCACGTACACGACCCTGATCGCTTCGCTCGACATTCAGCCGTGCATCCAACATCCACAGTGCGAGGGTCAGCACAAGCACCGTGCGCTGTTCAACGGCCGCGCATTCGGCGCCAACAGGCGCCTCGTTCCGCTCGGCACGCCCATCCCTGCGCCAGGAGGGAACGAACAGAAACCGATCTTACGTGTCGAGGCAGGCGCGATGCACGGGGTCGTGCCGGGCACCGTGTTCGGGGTGTACCCGCACAAGTTCTGCGTCGGCGAGGCCCCGCACGCACGCGTCGTCGCGCGGGACGTGCACGCGGTCTGGTCGTCCGTCATCCCACTGGGCCTCGACGAGGCTGCGCCGCCTTCGCCAACTGTCGCGACCGCGACCGCGTCAGGCACCTACGCAGGAGTCCTGCTCTGGGCAAACGATCGAGATCCAGTCTCGATCGCGTTCGGTGGTGCGACCGAGTCGAGGAATCTGGCAAGAGACATCGTGACGCAGGGAAGAAAAGTAGGACTCGAGGTCGCCGTGGACGAAATCCGTGATGAGGAGGTGCAGGACGAGAGGCGTGTCGTACCGATCGTGTCTCTCGGGGGGCATGAGATTACTGTGCAGAGACGGGATTCGGATGTCCCCGCGCCCCGCATGTCCTGGCCCATCCGCCTGCCCGGCGACGCGCTCGCGGCGCTCAATCGCGTCGCGCGATTCGAGATGCACCTGCGCAGGCACAACCCGGCGCGCCCGCTCGGGGACAGCGTGACCATGCGATTCTGCCGCCACGGCGCAGGGCGCGCCGACCCACTCGGAAGCGACGGACACTTGCGCATACGGGACGACGACGCGGAGTACGTGATTCTCCTGGAGAACCACTCGGAGAGGGACCTGTGGGTCTCGCTGCACTACTTCGACCCCGGAGAGTACAGCGTGCATTGCATGTACGCGCCGCCGTCGGCGACGATGCGTGCGCCGCTGCGGGCGGGGCAGCAGCTGGCGTTGGGCGAGGGGAGCTCGGGGGTCGAGCCGTTTGAGTTCGTGCTGCGCGATGATGAGAAGGAGGACTCGGGGTGGGTAAAGGCGTGGCTGTCGGACGAGTATGCAGACCTATCGATGATGGAAGAACTGGAGGGCGAGGCGGAGGAGATGGATTTCGACGCTGACAGGGCGGCAGGGACGCGGGCGGCTGGTGCGAGCTCGGTGGGCGGGGTGTGGGACACGCTGACTGCGGTGGTCACGATTTCGAAGGGAACCTGAGGGGGCGACAGTGCGGTTCATGTGGGCTGGGATCGCGAACGTCGGGACAGTGGCGTCGAGAAATGAGCGCCTGTTTCAGAAACTCAGGGGACATCGTATGTGAATTTCGCGTGTGATTGCCTGGTGTCGTGAAGACGTACTGCTCGCGCGTGCTTAATCTGCCAGAGCAGAGAGAAGCCTCACGATGGAAGACGCGAACGCAGATCTCTAGCGTTTCATTTACTTCTTTCGGCGATCGATCACGTTGATAGGGCCAAGTTGACTAATCACGCATGGGGAAGCCCCAGCTGCGCTCAGCTGTGATGCGCGAGATCCGCACGTGAGGGAGAGCGCGCCTCACCTGGCCTCGGGAGCTGTGCACCGTGGGGCGATACGAGCTGATACGAGCTGCGCCCGAGTTATCTGGACATCAGGCCCACCTCGTGCGGGGAGCCCCTAAGTATCTTTGACGAGAAGCCTGGGGCTTCTGGGGAGCGGCCGGAACTAGTGGCCGGACAGTGGGACGTGAGAGATGAGGTGTACGGGCAGAGATGCGTGCGAGGCAGGCCAGGAAGCGACCCTGCACTGTTGAATTGAATGGTTGTCGTGGCGCTTGAGTACATTGGGCGCTGGTGCTGGTTGACGTCGAGCGAACAGCAGGAAGTGAGGCGTGCGTAGGGCAGTTGATGTCACGCCATGGATTAATTGGCAGTCAGGTGAAAGAGCGGCGGGTGATTTCATATATTAAATAAAAAAGATTCCGGTGAGGACGTACAGTACGTAGGTCGTTCAATATGGCCCAAGTCGGCTTAGACTGGTCATTTGCAACGCAATGGACGGGTGGGGAGGGCAGGGCAGAGGGCACTAGGGTCGTGGAGAGCTTGTGCGAGGCCGAGAGGGCCGGGGACGCGTGTGGTGGATTTTAATGGAGGGGAAGAAGAGGGGGGGTGGCTGGGCAGGAAATGTATTCTTGGTGGGGGCAGGTGAGGACAGAGGCCGGATCAATGTCCGAGGAGAGAGAGGGGTGTGGGAAGGTGAGGATTGTTATCGCAGATGTCGGGACGATCGCGGCGGAAGCAGGGATTAGGATTTTGGGTTGTTGGGTCGAATGGGGGATGGAGGGGGGCGTGTACTGTACGCGGCGCGAGGTGAGGAGGGCGGGGATGAGGCGGGGGGAGTGGTCGGCCATCAGGGCGCGATGATGGGATCGATGGGGAGGTGGAGGAAGAATCGGCTAGGGCTGAGTCAAGGGAGCGTGAGTGGGTCCCTATTTTCTGGAGTGTTTGGCACGCGTTGGCATGTGCTTCAGTGCTCGCGCTCAAGTACTTACTACTACTCACTCCTCTCCCCGCCCCTCCCTCTTCCCACAGCAGCTGCAGCCCTCTCACCGCACACACCCTCGTCCTCGGCCACCCTTGGCCCGTGCCCGCGATCGTGCCACACCCGGTCGCCTTCCCTTTTGATTTTTCATTCTCCATCTGCTTCCGTTTCGCGAACCGACCGCCAGGATGCTTCCTGCCCCCACGCCGCCGTCCTATTCCTCGGGCCACACCGCTCTTCCCGAGTCTCACCACACTCCCTCCGTCACTGCCGCCCCTGTTCCCCGCGGTCTCGACGCCCATGACGACACCCCAACGGCACCATCATCTTTCGTCCCAACCCTCTATCACTATGACGGCACAATCGATCACTACGCCACCCCACATCATCATCCCTCTTCTTATCTCTACTCGCCTTCCGTCCCAGCCCCTCCTGCCCTCTGGCCCCCACACACCCAACCCCACCCCGTCCTCGACGCCCAGCATCCGTACACACAGGACCAGTACGTCCACCAGTCCTTCAACCACCCGGTGCGTCTCTCCTTCTATCCACAAAATTTCAAGTCCTCGCTAACCTCACCATCTCTCCAGACCTCCGATCCTCAAATCTACTACAGCTACTTCCCTTCTGTCCCCTCGCAGTTCGACTACGTCCCCGCACAGTATGGTGCCGACTCTAGCTCTTTAGCCAGCTACGCTCTCCCCGCCGCGGCGACCCTGCCCACATCCTACACCGCCCCCAACCTCGCCTTTGCCCCCGGCGTCCCAAAACTCGAAGACTTTTCCGCTCAATCCCCGCTCACCTCCTCCACCTCCGTGCCACAATGGCCGTTCACTTGGACGCCCCCGCACGCCGCCCCGCTTCCATTCCACCGCCCGGTCCTCATCTCCCCAGGCTCTGCGTCTGGGCTCGATCGCGCGCTTGACGAGCAACGCATCACTCTGCGTGTCGTTCCTGCACCACCACGTGACCCAAGCCCCGCGCCGACACTCGCGTCCGACGCGGCCTCGGGCTCGCCGGCGAACACGCCACAGCCGTCCATCCTATCACCGCCCTCGTCCTCGTCCTCGCCACCCCAGGTGGTCGCGCTGGCGCTCTGCTCGCCGCCCCCGATGGCGCACCTCCCGCTCCCAGATGAGGAGATGCAAGAGGACTATGCATCGCCCACGTCCGCTGTGCCGAGCGAGTACCAGTTCGTCGCGGATCCCGCGGCGTTCCCGGGTCCGGATCAGCCTGCCCCAGTCCCGCGGAAGGTGCGTCCATCTACCATGTTCATCCTGCTGCTCCAGCGCTGACCGCCAACGTTGTCTCCGTAGCGCTCCATACAGGTGTCGACCGCGGTGCCACACGAGCCTTCGGCCTCGTCTTCAACCTCTTCAGCTTCGACCTCAATATCGTCTTCCCCGCCCATCAGCGGCAGCACGCCATCCGCGTCCTCCGCCTCCAGTCCTGGTTCGTCGTCTCCCCCGCTCGCCACCCCCTCCAGCGCTAAGCCGCTCGCACAACCTCTGCCGCCGCCGACGCCCTCCCGCGCACGCACAGGCTCGTCATCGCGCAAAGTCCCGCAGCCTCCAGGTACCACACGAAAGAAGCCCGCGCTCGCGTGCTTGTTCTGCCGCGAGCGCAAGATCGCGTGTGGCCCACCGCCTCAGGGGAGCGAGGACATGACGTGCAGGTGTGTTTCTTTGCACCCACATACCCCGCATACCGGGGCTGTTATTTTTGGGGGTGTGCTGATGGCCGCGCGTGTCCGCAGCCAATGCAAACGCCGACATCGCAAATGCGAATTCCCGAAGGAGAACCGTCGAGGTCAGCACAGGCGGCACTCGTAGTGCTCTGTTTCTTCTGCCGACCCCTTTTTTTGATCGTTTTTCGAATTGCTAGTGAGACCGTGAGGTGCTACGGAGGGCGAAGATCCCCCTTCCCTTCTTCCACACCTCTTGCTTTCCCTGCTTTCGCCCTGTTTTACTTTACTTTTACTTGTTTCGTCTCTCTTCCTGGTTTAAATCTCCCCTCCGCCGAGTTCTTATGCTTACCGTTTGCTGTCACACCCCACACGCTCTCGTGTACCCGCTTCCTTCCCCCCTCTTTCTTCCTTGCCTTTCATTTGGCTTTCGTTTCCTCATGTCTCCGCATGCGCCATGTTCCTTTTCCCTCCCTCGCAGTCTCCTTCTTCCTCCTTAAAGACGGCAAACAAGACAAACGCGTCTATCGCCGCCGCATCGACCGCGGGTGACACCTCCGCTCGCGCCCTCGCTTTTCTGAGGCCCCCTATTATCGAAGTAATCTACATATTCATATGTACGCACGCCGCCGCCGAGCCTTCCGACTTGCTGCTCCATCCCGCTCCATCCCGCACGTATTGTATATGTAGCCTACGCGTATGTCCTAGTGTCTTCTTTCTTCCCCGTGTATCATTCTTGTGTTGGTTTCTCCCCATCCATCCCATTCTCCCTCTTTTTTCTTCTTTCTTTTCTTCTTCTACTTTTCGCGTCCGCCGGTCTATTGTTGAGGAGGTCTGTCTTTCACTTGTCTATCTTAGCCCAGGATACCGATGCCGATGCCGATACCGATGCCGATGGGATGTCTCGAATTAGGGTCCGTCGACTTGTACAACCACTATCACCACTACCACCACTACCAGTACTATTGATAAAGCCAGTATCTCAGTACGATACGATACGATACGATATACCGTATACCTATACCCATTCGTACCGGATCCCTCGTAAGATAGTTTGATGTATGGAGGCACCGCCGCGTGAGAAGAGAAGACGATCGGGCTGTTGTGTTTGTTTTTTCTGGTACTCGTGACTTCTTCCTCTGCGTCTGTTAGTCAACGAGTCTAAATGGGTCAGGGTGCGGAACGAGGAAACCTCCTTTTGCTGAGAGTGCGCGGGCCGAGTCTATATTTGAGGCCCCGCGCGCCGGCCCGGGGATAGATATTGTGTGAGCGGCATTCCTGAGTTTGCAGCGATCTTGGTCTGGCAGGATTTTCGTTCGTGCGACTTCGAGTGACTTTCGGACGCATAAGTGCCTCTCCCTCGCTTTCCTCGTACAATGTGCCTCGGTCTAATGCGACACCACTCCGGCTCCGGTTTCTAGACTCCCTTGGATGCCAGCAAAGCATAGCTCGTTCAAACTTCAATGCTGAACTAGCTGAAAAGTACTTGGGCTTTTATGACTTTGTTCGCAGAATTTACGGAGTGGTCATATTTTGCGCATCTGAGCTTACTGTTTGGTCTCCAATACCGCACTTGGTGGAAAATTCTTGGTGGCAGGTTTGTGGCAGGCGCTTTTGCATTCATCGCCGGACGGTGGTCATTTTCCAATTGCATAACGGTTGGTAACTCTCTGACTGGCGCGCGGAACTCTGCCATCTTGTCCTGTATCCATGATCCAAGCCAGAACAAAGGAAACGGTACAGCCACATTATTGTCTTCGCTTACGACCAATGCAATGCGTCTGGTGCACCGGCCGCACGCTAATGTGGCGGAGGCAAAGAGTCCCGAGCATCGTGCGATTGGACCACGGCCACCCACTTGCCTTGTATAAAACCCGATGAAACGACGGCGCTTGCTCGTTCTGTATCTTGACTCATTTAAAAAATTTTCAGGTTCGTCTCGTTTCTATATATCTACTCCTACGATCAGCAGATGTTGACGAAGAAACTTCCAGTGCGCCATGGCCTCACAAAACCTTCACGACGACGTTCTCAGGGACATGTTCTCGTACTTTGACCAGAACACGCTCCACGCGGTGCTTAACACCTCTAAATACTTGTCCAGCATCGCTGCCCCTCTTATCGTTCGGGACGTCGTCCTCAAGAGGTACCCTGGACAAATCGAATGCTTCTGCCAATTTGCTCTCGGAAGGAATTTGTGCCACGGCATCAGGCGACTGACTCTGTTCGGCGACAGCATCTCGTTCTTCCATCCGTATAAAGATTGTGGTCTTGTGGAGGTCCTCCGGGCCAGCACTCAGCTCGAGGGACTCAGACTTGACATGAGGCTGGTGGGATACTACAGTCCACTGAGCGACTGGCTTACCAAATGTCGGCCTTCGTTGCCTCTCACACTGTCCGGTATCACTCTTCAAGATGTGCTTCGGCCCAAGCTCGCCAACCGAACCGATCTCACTCTACAGTTCTCCCCATCCTTCCGCGAGAAGAAAAATCTGGGGTGGTTCTTCTACCTGTCTACTAAGACTATGAGACGGCTCAGCATCCACGACTTCCCTGACTCGGGCGCATATCACTTCTACGCGGACTGGCATGACAGCCCTCTGCGGAACGTTGGCTGGCCGAGGCTCAGGTCTTTCGAGTCTGCTTGGGACGAGCAGCTCCTCTTCTTAGGAAAGAACTGTCGCAACCTTCGCAGGATTCGGGTCAATGGTTACTACGGTGGACCCACTCATCTTGGTTATCTGCAGGAGCAGATGCTGCACCAGGGATGCAAGTTATCTAGCTTGCACATCCCTGTTGCCGTGGTATCTCAAATGAGTTTCGACAATCTCATCCCTCCGGCGCACGTATTTCCGGAGATCGGCAAGTTCGCCAAAAGCCTCAAGTTCCTGTCCCTTGAGGTTGGCAAGAACCGACCGTTGGACGTGCTGTTCGAAGCAGTCGTGCGTACATTGATATTGTTTCGCGGTGTTGTCGACCTCTCGGTCTCATTCTATTGACGCAGGTGTCGATGGCGGTTACGGAAGAGGAATGCGATTGGCACGCATTCTCTGAGCTTCGCTATCTAGCAGTGACGCTGAGGCCACAGGCTCCATCGAATACCGGGAACGACGCCTCCGTCGAGACGCATCATCCAGGGCTGCTGGCCATCCTGTGGCTCGAGAAATTTCCACAGTTGGAATATCTAGAGTTGGAGGCTAAGGGCATTCAAGGATGGGAGAGGAGTTGGTGGAGGCCGGACGGGAACGGCGGAAACTATGTTGTCCCGAAGAGTGAGGGATTATCGGCTCGAGAACGATTTGAATGGGAAGGTGTATTGTAAGGTGGCGATGGGTGCTATTATGTCGTTGATTCCTGTATGTCGGATACAACGTGTTCTGGTAGGTTCTGGTATAGAAGTCAAGTAGAGTGTGATTTTGTATCTCTCAAAGATTACCATCGACAATCGTTCGTTAATAAATAAGAAATTTGATGGCGCAACACTCACCAGCGCAGTCGCCAACGACTGGTGAAATGATACTGAGTGAAGCCAACGAGTGCTCTCTGTGGTCAATCGGGACTTCAAACTTCAAGGCATGAAAAGAAGGGATAAATGTTGATTTCAGGACTGTACAGGTAGAATAGTTTTGGACGTTAGGAGTGTTGTGGGCCCAAGTCTACAACTGTTGTCGTCGGCTTATAGTCGACTTGAGAAGAGTGCTCTTCCGGGCGGGCACTGAACGACAATGGATAGGCGCTTGTATCATCAATATATAATGCGATTGGTCCAGATGCGTAGTGGGGGCATTGGGTCTATGCTTCATGATTATGACAAGAAACTAAACGACCTTGTTCAACGTGAGCATGTTGTCTGTTCAGGATATAAGAACGCATACTCACTTTAGGTGCTATACTGACAATCTTGCCCCAGCCCTTCATACGAAGATCGGCACTGACGACTCCGCCAATTCGTGTGCCCAGCATCTCCCGCTTGTTGTTTAACAGAACAGCAGCGTTGTCGTCGAAGCGTATCCACCGCCCGTCCGGACGCCGAATGGGTTTCCTGGTACGAACGATGACAGCACGTCGAACGTCGCCTCGCCGTACCTTGAGGGCGGTAGAGGAAAGCTGTGCACTCGCAGATACGGGACGGGCACGCTTGACTACACACACGATCTCGTCGCCAACGCTGCCCCAGCCGTTGTTGACTTTGTTTTTGAGGACGTTAACGCACTCGACGAGGAGGGCCCCTGAGTTGTCTATCACCTGTCGTAGAGACGTGTCAGCGTCAGACGTAAAGTACAGTGAAAACGCATACATTAAGGGTGCCCTTGAGCCCAATCATGGTCGGACGGGAGAAACTGAGAAGAACGAGCGTGAAGCGACAGCAGAACGCAACTCGAGCAGATGACGCATTTGGGAATACATTCCCACGACTGTTGCTCTCCGCCGGCACTTGGAGCAAGTCTCCCGTCGACTCTGAGGAGCCTTCGAGTCCCCTCTCTCCTTAACATCATCACCCCTGTATATCATCTCAACCGTTGCAATGCCAGCGTCTCGCAGAGGAAGTGGCAGCGTCACCTTGCCCACGGGGCAGGTACTGGCGATCCATACCAGGACTCAGGATGAGGAGGATCTCCCTCATGCGACCAAGAAGTACGCGCGTGTCCAATCTCGTTGCTATCCCTCTGAGCTGATAGACATGTTAAAGGACTATGGCGGATCACCTTCGCAAATACGAGAGCTTGTATGTATTCGCTATTCTACAAGTGTGTCTGAACTGATCATGACCATCTGCACTCGCACAGGTTCACTCTCACCCCGCAGAGGATGCGGATGATTGTTGAGGCGTTCAAGGACACTTTGGAAATTGGCTTGGAGAAACCGGCTCAGACCGTCGTGAGTGTTGCCCTCATCCTTGACTTTGCTACAGCTGGCTTCGGAGATATCCCGCGGTCACTTCCGACCTTCTTCTCCCGAAATGTATCGCGGATCTCAGAGTATGACTATCGCCGCTCTCAATTATGATCGATATGTTTTGCTCGCACAGTGTGTGTAGGCTGTCTAGCAAGACACTCATGCTGGTCCATTTCGACGTAACTTTGAGCTTTCAGCTTCAATGCATAGGTTTACGTTTGACATGTCATTCAACTCGGGATCCATTCCGTCGATCATATCTCTATCGTGTTCGCTAATTAAAACACCACCTCAGCCCATGATCCCAACCTTTGTCTTCGGCTGGCCCACCGGAAAGGAAACCGGAGATTACCTTGCTCTTGACCTCGGCAAGTCATTTTTCTCACAAATGTGGATCGAGGAGCGATTTACACGGACATTGCAGGCGGAACGAACCTCCGTGTCTGTCTTGTCACTCTCCAGGGCGAGGGAAAATTCGAGATTACGCAGTCAAAATACCGTCTTACCGAGGAGCAGAAACAAGAAGACGGACAAAAGCTTTTCGATTTTTGCGCGGAATGCCTGAAGACGTTTGTCACAACCAATTTGGACGAGGGGACCATCAAAGAGGGAGAGCGTTTGCCTCTTGGATTTACGGTGAGCTTCGGCAATTGTATCGATATATAACTCCATTTCTTTCACATTTACGCCGGCCTATATCAACTCTTTATTTTTGTAAAATTCCTTATGGCAAGTCAGCTAATAACTTAGGCGTTTGTCTTTTCTAGTTCTCGTATCCGTGCACGTAAGTATCTGCCTACTGACCGTTAAAAACGTCCTTTGATGCCTGCGCACTTTACTAACGGATCTTCCTATAACCAATAGTCAGGAACGCATCGACCAAGGTGTTCTTATTCGTTGGACCAAAGGCTTCGGAGCTGCCGATACGGAAGGCCACGATGTTGCAGAGATGTTCAAGAGAAGTCTGGAGAAGCATGTAAGAACCGCTCGTTCCTTCTTCGTTCCTGGACTCATCAAATGGCAATCTTTCAAGGACGTTCCTGTAGAGTTGACCGCTCTCATCAACGATACGACCGGCACGCTCATCGCCTCGCACTACGTCAACCCGCGCACGAAGATCGCCGTGATCTTCGGAACTGGGTGTAACGCGGCCTATATGGAGCGTATTGGCAGCATCCCTAAGATCAAGAATCTTGGATGCGACGACAATGATGAGATGGCAATCAATTGTGAATGGGTACGTCCCTACCTCTTGTTACTCACCTTGGAAATCTAAAGCCTTCATCAATGATTGACTGCAGGGCGCGTTCGATTCGTTCGAACACGAGCACCTGCCGAGGACAAAGTATGATTTGACTATTGACGAGAGCTCGAACAAGCCGGGTGAGCAGGCATTTGAGGTACGTTGATTGTTCTTTCCCTATCTTGAAATGTTGCTTTATCTGTTTTATTCTGTAGAAATTGATCTCAGGTCGTTACCTTGGCGAGATCCTGCGTCTTGTCATCTGCGAGCTCATTGATGACGGTGTTCTTTTCCTTGGCCAAAACACGTACAAAATTGAGATACCCTATGCCTTGGACACTGCGTTCCTCTCGCTAATGGAGAGGTGGGAGATCCTCCCTCTTTCTCATCCGAAACGGTCTCGTCTTACTCAGGAATCTGTAGTGACCCGACAGAGGAGCTCCTCATGATCATCGGGATCTTCTCGCACTTCTTCGCCCTCGAGACAACGCTTGCTGAGCGCCAGTTCTTCCGTGCTTTGGCAAAGCTGGTCGGGCGCCGTGCGGCACGGCTAAGCGCTTGTGGTATCGCAGCTATCGTGAGCAAAATGGGATACTTGGAAGAAGGCTGCTCAGTCGGTGCCGATGGCTCATTGTACAACGTGAGCAGTGCTTAACGTTCGTGTTTTACTATTGTCACGCTGACATCATGGCCTAGAAATACCCTGGCTTCGCGGATCGGGTCCACGAGGGGTTGCAGGATATCTTTGGAGATAAAGGACGGTGAGCAGAGTGCACAAAATGGTTCAGTTCTTACAATCGCGTTGATCGCTGGTCGTATTAGGAACATCATCACGCACCACGCTGAGGATGGTAGCGGTGTAGGAAGTGCCATCATTGCAGGTGCGATCTGGTTGCATTCCGCCTCCACGCTGCTTCTCATCTGACCCTCTTCCTGCAGCAATGACAAAGATCAGAAAAGACAAGGGACAGTATTTACATGTCTAATTGTGTTTGTTTCCCGTCCTGAAGCCCTGTAGCCGTGTTAAAGTCCCTAGAATGCCTCGATAGCCCAAATTGTCTGTTTTCTTTTCCTCACCTCTCTGTGTTTTATGACGGCAGTTGTAGTATGTAGGCCGCGATGTTCCGTAAGGAAGAATTGTGAATTGTAGAAGGATTCCACCATTCGATTATACCGCTATGTTGAAGTGACACTATCAGTACACGTACGAAACATACAAACTTGAGTAGCTGGATAAATAAGTTCGATTAGATATGCATGCTGGAAGCCATGTAGCGCCGATCAGTTTATTATAAAAAGCACCGTGGAATGGGGAGGAGATGCTGACCTCAGAGCAAAAAATTATTCATAGGTAACGTCGCAAGTCGAACGCGGAATAACGAATGGCCGGTCTCAGTCCTACTTGAATGTAGACTCGTCGAAAGGCAACGGTATCTATAAAATGCATTTAGTCCCATAGAACACCGATGAGTCGTCAGCGTACCCGAGCGACTGAGGATTGAATCTTCTCAGCAAGGTCTTGGCTGAGCTGGCCCATTGTCTCGGCGTTTTGCTTGCACACCTTGCATTTCATCGCCTTTATCACGGACGGAATGATGATGCTCGGGTCCAGGACTACCTTCCAGTAAGGTGTCTGTTCCAATGCAATTCGACAACGTTCCAGATAGTCCAGAACCCATATGACGGAGTACCGCGAGTCGTTACGATATCGAGAATGACCTTCAGGAACACAATTGCATGCCGCGACGTAGTAAGAACCCAAAAATCCCTGCTTAAAGCTGGCACAATAGGGCTTGTAGTCTTCCAAGAGCTCGATGGCCGTCAGGGTACAATGTGCGCGATATTTGAAAAGGCTTTTCCGCACGGCAGACGATACCTCATAGTTTTCGACGAATCCAGTGGAAAGAGAGGAGATGGATACAACAGGGTGCTGCAGTAGTAGCTGTGCTGCGGCATTCGCGAGTGTCGGTACTTTGAAATGGCAGGCGACCGTGCAAACAAAATCCGGCTTCTCCTCCGCGACTCGCATAAGGGGGGCTTCCAGAGCTGCAGGAAGACTGTCGATTTCATACTTGTCGAGCACCTGCAAGACTGTCGTGACGTCTGTGATACCATCGACGGTCTGCTGGGCCATTGGGTGTAGCAATCTAAGAAACATATCCAAGGTGTGTTGGTTCTCGGCCATGACAATTACGGGAAGATCAAGGCGTTGGAAGTCCAGACTCGAGTCAGTCAAGTTGGACGAAAACATGTTCTTGAAGAACGGAGATGCTCTGGATAGGATGGTTTGATGGACTACGAAGTCAAGGTTGTCGGAAGCACGAAGTATGATGTCGCCAAGGTCATCACAAGGACGGACTGGTTGGTCGGGATCATTCGTCCCAACCCAATAGTCAAAGGGATGGCCTGCCCAAGGAATCCAGGAAGGGTCTGGCATGTATGTGTAGAGCGTGTAAGACGAGAGCAGTTCGTGACCTAAGTGCTCAACTTTGGAGGGAGTGGATTGAATCTTGACAGAATAATCGATACACCGTTACTCACTGTATGATCTGTCTACTCATGCCACGTCGTAGCTAGGGTACTGAGTTCTTCGTCAACTACCCTCCAATGGTGAGGCAATAGAAACCGTCTGGTTCAATGGCCTATAACGAGGACACATGAGAGAGATGAGTGACTAAATGATAGATTTAGTGCGTACCAGATGCGTGCGTCAAGTGGACGAAGCGAAGGCGAGGCTGGGGGCCGCCCGGGCTGGCCCAGTCCGGCGTTACGCGCACCACCGGCTTTCGGAAATCTCTTAGCCGGTAATCCGGGGCCCCGCCTAAATACCCCGCACGCAAGTTGGCTAGTTTCCACTGTCACCTCAACTAGCTCTTTTTGCGAGCCAATTTTCATCCAAGAAGCTAACTTTCCAGATGTCGGGCACAGCTCAAGCGCTCGAGAAGGCGATTGGTTTCGAGTACGACGACCAGGTTGTACGTATCTCGTGTCCATGTCTCGCTGACTTGATAGCGTAGACCTGACAAGAAGCACGTCATGATATAGGTTGGTTGGAACAAGCGCGACGTTCTGGTGTATGCTATAGGAATTGGTGCAAAGAACTCAGATTACAATACTGTCTATGGTGCGTTGCATTGTTCGAAGTGCGAATCTAATGCCGCTTTGAGTCTCTGACATATTCACTCGTCAGAACTGGGTATGTCAATCAGAGTTATCCGACTGATATTTGGCAGCTTTTGCTCAAGTGAAAATCAGAAAAATCTTTCTCTGTATTTCCCACATTCCCAGCTACCTTCTTTTTGAAAGGTGCGTAGGTGGAATACATGTCGCACCTGGGACTGAAACATATATAAATGACTTTGTGGTATAGGCGATGATCAGGATATCAATCTATTCTCCGATCGAGTGAGCTCCTCTCGCCCCGTCCCGGGCCTCCCAAAGTTCGACCCGAACCGTATTGTATGTCTGATGCTTATTAAACTCTCTGAAACGATTCTGTAGGATTGTAAATTTGATGGTTCAATTGATCGCTTGGTTTTGATAGATTCACGCAACGCAGACAATCGAGATTTTGAAGCCTTTGCCGCTTGTTTCTGGCCCGGGCTGGAAGATGAAGAAGCGCCTGTCTTCAATCCAGGAGAACAGTAAGCAATATATTTTGCATATATCCTCCAGCCGTGGCATCATATTTTTGCACAGAGTCGGGTGTGATTATGGAAAACGAGATTACCCTCGTTGACCCTCAGGGAACACCTTATGCTAAGCTTTTCGTAGGTTCACCTATATTCCGTTGAAACAACTCATTTTGAATCGCCAATCGCTAGTCCTCTTCTTTCAATCTGGGAGCTAAGATCACCGGTCAACGCTTTGCCAAATCAATCGCGGCGCCTCCCAAAGCCAAGCCTGTTCCCAAGGACCGCAAGCCCGACTGGGTCGTGCAAGACCACACAACACCTGAGCAAGCACTCATTTACCGTCTCAGTGGCGACTACAATCCTTTGCACATCGGTTCGCATCTTGCATCACACGTTTGAGGGGGTGATTCCTCATTTTCTTTTTTTGCTAGATCCCCGCATTGGCGAAGCTGCTGGTTTCGGCGGCGTCATCTTGCACGGACTCTCTACGTACGGATTTGCGGCTCGCGCTGTCGTCTCTGCGGTCGGGAATAACGACCCAAATGCACTCAAGTACTTCGGCGTGAGATTCACATCGCCTGTTAAGCCCGGCGATGCACTTGAGACATCGATTTGGGAATTGGGCGCGGGTCCCGATGGGACGACGGAAGTGGCGTTTGAGACGAAGAATACGACATCAGGAAAGGTCTGTCCAACTCTATTCTGTTTGCCATAAACAGCTCACGAATCCGGGTGATCATGCAGGTGGCTATCGGAAGCGGGTTGGCGTATATCAAGAAGACAGAGAAGAGCAAGCTGTGAAAGCTCTGTTGTTGTTTTAGAAGCACACGATCTCTGCACATCTATCAGTGCAAATAGCTTATGTACCGTTGGCAGCAATTCGGAAACGCTGGTTCGAGCTTTAACTATGCACCTTGTGGGACTGTTCCAATACCAATGGTGCTTGGAAGATGGCCCATTGTCACAGCAGGGAACGAAATCGCCTGCGCTTGGGACTCTTATCTACCTCAAATGTGCAACTGAAGGCTATCATGAATCAGCCTATCATATACTTCGTAGTACATACGATACATATGCTCTCGCTCAAAGGACCGTTTCTCACAGAATGTATCTGAAATCAGGAGCACGGTCACCTAGTTCTCTTAACTGCTTGTCTGTATACTTGACACCACCCTCCGCCAAGACCCTATCTCGTTCCCGATTGATACGAATGTAGAGCAGGATCACGATGGGTACCGATACGAAGCCAATGCCGACAAACATCAGCATGATGCCGTCTATACGATGTCAAAACAAACTATCAACGGAGGAAGCGGCAGCAAGAGACGATGAACGTACGACCGATGATGAAGCGTGGCGCATCTTGGGACCGGAAAACATTCGAGGCGATTGCACCGCTGAAGTTGCCTATACCGATATGCAAGGCCATACCAACTCCACGCTTGTACTGGCCGGCAAGGTTGTTACCGAGCCTATGCATATCGTCAGACATCTATTCCTGAGTGCAACGAATGCAGACAAACCAGCTAACTACACCCGGGAAGCTCGCGTAGGCACCAGCGACGCAGAAGAAGGTGCCGAAGTACTTCACGCCCGGCGCGGTATCGGAGATGTTGATTGCAAAACCGACAAGGAGCATACAGAGCCCGGTGAGGATGAACGGCGAACGCTTTTGTATCGAATCTGACCAGATGGCAAATATGATGAGGACGATCGCTACAAACATTTCAATCACCACTCTATTAGCAAGTAAATATGGTCATAAAGCAAAAAAACTCACTCGCAAAGATATACGGAGGCACAGTCAAGAGTTGACTGATTGCAGTGGTGAATCCAAAATTGCTGATGATCGTCCTATACACGAAACATATCTCAGATGACTACCAGAACTATACAAATCGCTCGAGCTTACGGGAGAAACAGCGAAATCCCGTAGACTAAAGATCACAAGATAGATAAATTTGTGTGAAATAAATTAGGATATAAGCAAGGGCACGCACGCGGACCGATGATGGACATGTAGACCAGTATGTGCAGCCAGACTTGCCAGTCGGCCAGAGCAGACAACAAGTGGCGCATCGCGAAACGTTCCTCCTCGCCGACTGACGAGTTGTCGAACTCTACATGAAATTAAGCATCACCATCAATGAGCCTAGTCCTCGCGCAAAAATGATGAAGGATGAAAGCAGGGCAGACCTACTTTTCCTCCACACAATGTACGACCTCTCTTCGGGAGTGAGAAAGCCAGCCGTCGCGGGGAAGTCGACAAGCACAAAGAGAGCTAGGATTCCGACCAGAACAGTTGCGATGCCCTCCAATATCTACGAAGGCGCAAACTCGGTCACCAACTGTATCCAAAACTGGCATTAATGCTCACAAAGATCCACGACCAACCCAACAGACCTGCAGTGCCGCTCATGAACGAAATTGCGAATGCGAGCAACCCCGAAAAGGCACCTGCAAGGGATGCAGCGCCAAAGAAGATGCCGACTCGAAATTGAAGCATTGCACGGGGATACCACAGTGTTAAGCTAAGTCAACAATCAAAACCATTCAATTCGAGTCATATAACTAGAGTGGATGGACATACTAATATACTACGCCCGGGAAAAGGCCAGCTTCAGCGACCCCTAAACATACTCGGACGCCAACAAGCTGTGGGTACCTGAGAAGATTCAAGATAAACCACAAGGTAAAACATAATAAGAGTATGACATACGTCTTGACGAGACCCATGAGGGTCATTACTATTCCCCAGACAATCGTGATACCTGGAAGCCACCGTGACGGGCGAAACTTCTTGAGGACGAGACTGCCAAAGGTTGGATTAGACGGCACTAACGACGCGTTGAAATAAACTTACTTGGCTGGACATTCGAAGAGGCAATACGGCTATAATAAGGAGGGGTCAGGACTCGGGGCATGATCAATATCATATCAGTTCGCGTACGACAAAATACATTGTCTAAGCTGCTGTTAGGCCTCAGGATACGCATGGCGTGAACGCAATGAGGACGTACGAGAGCGATGTTGTACTGATTGCCAACGAGATGAAGCTGTTTCTCGAGTCCCTGTAGACGCGCATTGCCTGCCCATATCCGTCTCAACCTCGTGCGCTGCAAGACCGAAATGGCTCGTCGACGTACCAATATTTCCTACATTCAAGGGAAGGCTTGCGTTAAGCTTCAGTACCATTCAAAACGAGAACCAACGCACCCCGATCCAAGAAACTTAGCAGATACATCAAGGATAAGATGGGCATCAATCTGAGATCTATCTTCCTGAAAAGCCGTTTCTCTTCCTCAGGGCTCAAGTTGGGGGGAGGAGGCAGGGATGTGTCGCCTCCAAAGTCGAGGACAGAAACCCGGTCGCTGTCCTCGCGTTTCTGCGAAGGGTCTTCAACAACGGTGATGTCGTTCTTCTCGATGGAGGACGAGGATGTCATGTTGACGTGGTTCTCGGGGGAAAGAGGAGGAGGGCGAGACACGAGTCGAGTGGCATTGCGCCTGCCTTATAGTCGTGCTAGTGGATCTGACGGCCGTTGAGGGTGAGATCATGTGGAGGGATTTGGGTGTAATAGCCTTGCCATAGTGGTTCTTCCAGCCTGTTTGGGGATGTGCCTGGCGCCTGAATCCAAACAAGACATCAATACAGGCCCGAAACACGCACGCCAACACTCGGGAAAGAGATATGCGCACTGTACCGAGCATTGTGCAGGTGATACAAGACCCAATTGTGGGCCCCCGTGGGGTATTGTTGTTACCACAAGGCAGGATCGAACGATCCACTGCGAAGGTCTTTCCGTAAAAGTCTCGTAACACCAATTCAGGGAACGGCAGACTCTATTTCGCGGGCGGCTCATAGCATTCCTGTGTCATCTATCGAGCCTCAAAGAAGCTTCGTCGAAGTAGGGGTCTGTCAGAATATCTCTCCAGGCATTGTAAACCCCAGATGCTCTCATCAAGTTCAAAACTATCCATCCCTACCGAGATGTCGGTAAGCGTTGGGTTACGGAGACTGAGAACGAGGTGAATTGTGATACGGGCCGTAGACTGATGGTGCAAGGAGAAGATGAGGGAGATCCGTGAGAAACAAACACAAACAGACTCTCTCACGAACACCACAACTCTGCCCACATCAATGGACGTCTGCAAGGTACCTGGCAGCATGCTCTACTTACAGGGGAAAGCCAACCTCACGAACAGCAAACTATCGACTGCATCCGTTCTTTTTTTTCACGTCTCTCGAATCGGTCAGAGCACAGGATTCTGCAGGGTCCCTCGAGCTTCTGGTCTACAGTACCAGACAAACTATGCCGCACAGACGCCGATGGACGTCGCTCTGATTTCTATAAAGCTATATCAGTGGCCTTCGATGATTTCGGTTTACACCTTCTCATTCAGACTGCGCTTGACAATTGACGGCCTGGACACAATTGACAGTTGGGCTGGTGCCGGCATTTGCATATCTTCTCCAGAAGATACCTGGACTCTCACGTGCGTGCCGCCCAGGACTTACCCTCCCTCGTCTGTTGAGCTCATCATGACTGGGTTGTATGTTGTGGCTATTGACGTGTATGTTGTCAAGGTATGCTTGTAAACGCCTATCACGGCTAGGGCAGATGTTGCCTCATCAGGTGATTAACTCGACTCCCTCACATGATTCAACACGTCCCATTCCGCATACGCGACGGGCTTGTCATCAGGCCAGTCACGCGCTCTTTGCTTCTGTTCCCTAGCGCATGGCAGTTCTTCTTTTTGTCTGCATACATATTCTCCGCCTCGGTCGTCGCTATGTCTCTTCGACGCGCCCCTCTAGCGAGTCTTCCCATCGCGAACGATGTATTTTCGCGGCTTTTCAGCGAGCCACGTCTTTCTCGCGTTTTTTCTCAGTCTATTTCTGGCAACTGGAAACGTCCATGCGAACAGAAACACGAACGGGGTCGCATCACGTCAAGGCATTGCACCCATTCTCTCTGGCAGTGCTGACCCTGCAAGCTTTGTAAACCTCTTCATCGGCACTGTCAATGGAGGCCACGTCTTTCCCGGTACGTCCTATCGATTATTACTTCCGACATCTATTATAATATCATTTCTATTCACGGTGTTCCTTGCTCTAATATTAAACCATACGGCCGCGTTCGTATCTGTGGATTCGTTATTCTAGGCGCAACACTGCCGCATGGCATGGTGAAAGTTGGGATGGATACAGACTCTCCGGGAAACGTATGTGATAGTTCATCAGTAGTTTATCTTACCCTCCACACATATACTTGACGCTTGCGCCCGGCTAACTCTTTGATTAGCACGCAGGATACGACGGAAATGCATCGTTCCATGTGACTGGTTTCTCTCAGCTCCATGACAGTGGGACTGGCGGTGTGAGTAGTTGATCCACAAGTCTTTTCACAGTGCCACCGATCTCAATCTCTTTCATCCTGATCATCTATCTTTGCGCGTGTTCCCGTCTCGCCGTCTTTGACAGGCCGTCCCACTCTCAAA
Source organism: Heterobasidion parviporum (assembly GCA_002994785.1). Classification (NCBI taxonomy): domain Eukaryota; kingdom Fungi; phylum Basidiomycota; class Agaricomycetes; order Russulales; family Bondarzewiaceae; genus Heterobasidion; species Heterobasidion parviporum. Next base: position 51,250 of record PDUQ01000007.1, read on the forward strand.
CTTCAAAATATTTCCCTTGCCGGACTGTGCAACGTTTGAACTATGCAATACGTCTATTGCTGATCGCAAAATTCTTCGCGAGGTCTTACCGGATGGTAGCTACACATGTTATGAAATCTCCATACTCTTTGATCACGTTGATATGTAGGCTCTCCCGATGATTTTGCTTCGCCCGGATATTTTTCCACCAATCTGGTACATACACAATCTTTTTATACATATTCTCCCCTGATTAGCTGGATATACAACAGTCGAACGGTGTCCATGTCGAACTGAGCTCCACTCGCCGAGCCTCAATTCAGCGATATACATTCCCCTCCAAATCGCGCGACCTACCGCGCATAGTAGTAGACCTGACGAACGATGGTCAGCAGAGCTCGACAGACCCTGTCATGCTGATCGACCCGGAGTCAGGACGTGTTACTGGTGCGCATTCTATCTCCGATCACGGAGTCCATGTTCCTCCGCACGTATTCCCTCACCATATATATTTTCAATGCAGGAGGCGCATCTTTCGCAGCATCATTTGGCCCCGGTCGCTATCGTGCCTATACCTGTGTTGATTTCCGTATCTCTGGCCCAACTTCGTCTCCCCAGCACGTCGCGCCAGAGGAATATGGCGTGTGGCTCGCAGACTTTCCGATCCGGAACTCCGTGTCGCCGGAACAAGTGTACTATGGTGTGTCGATATTTTTATTTTTGCTGCATTCGTCTATTCACAAGGAATTACATCCGAACAGGTTTTGTGTCTGAGATTGGCGCTCTGATTGCCTTTCCCCACGGCACAACAACCATCCTTGTTCGCACTGGCGTGTCTTTCATCTCGTCTGATCAAGCTTGTGCGAACGCTGAATCCGAGATTCCTGACTTCGATTTCGACGCTGTGAGTGCTGCATCACGCGCTGAATGGAACAAGCTGTTGGGCACGGTGAAAGTCGAACTTGCGAATAGCCATGAACTGCAAGCCGAGCAAGAAGACATGAGAGTCCTGTTGTACAGCTCGGTCAGTCTTCGAAGGCAAATTTAAGGTCGATATCCTACTGAAATGCCACCGGTTTAGCTATACAGATCACATATCAGTCCAGCAGATTGTCAGTCAGAATCACCTCGTACTTGATTTCGGTGTGACCTAATCCGGCTCATACCAGACTCCGGCGAAAACCCACTTTGGAACTCGACAGAGCCGTACTATGACTCTTTTTACTGCAACGTTAGTTTTTCCTCCCATGCTTTGATAACACATGTTCTTACTCTTTGAAACTTACCGTATCCGAGTCTGCAGTGGGACACTTACCGCACTCTATACCCACTTTACTCTCTGCATGACCCAGTGCGATTCGCGCAAATCGTAAGAGGATTGATAAACATTCAGCAACATGAAGGTACGCATTTTTGTGCCTTATTTTGATTGCACATATCCAGACTGTTCTTGTGTTTGCGGACAGGCTGGCTTCCCGAATGCCGTGGCGCAACGGCGAAACACTTTATACAGGGTGGAAGCGGTACATTTCATAGTTCCTTGATTTTAGGTTCATTTCATTTCTCATTGACTTGTCGAAGATGCGGATCCCATCCTAGGAGAATTCCTCGTGAAGTATGTGCCCTGAAGTCTGATTTTCGCGCACTCAACTCCGTTTATCTGATGCATCTGGCCGATAGGTTTGCAGACTATGCATCAAGCCTCAATGTATCCTCCGAGGCGCTGTATAATGCGTTACTGGCTGATGCGGAGGAGCTTCCGCCGAATTGGGATTTGCAAGGCAGGCAGGTGGATGCCTGGATCAAATTCAGTACGTCCTTCCTTGTTCTTCCTCGATCCCGAAGTAGACATCAACGGTATCGTGAAAGACTACATTCCTCAGGACCTGTTCGAGCGTGGGGGAACTAACTCAAAGCAAGTGTCGAGGACGCTGGAGGTGTGTATTCAGACCAAATGCCTCGTTCATATCTCAAAATTCATATCTCCTAGCACGCGTTCGGAGACTTCGCCATCTCCCAAGTCGCGAAGGTCTTGAATAAGACAAACGATGGCGCGAAGGTATGTTCATTTCACTTCTTGAACTGTTATCTAAGTCATGAACGTCCTGCCAGTACGCCGCACGTGCAGGTAACTTTGTGAATGTGTGGAATCCAAACATTACCATGCCTGGTGGACCTGCGAGTGTTCTCGGGATGATGCAGGTGAACTTAATTTATGTCCGGCGTGAATTGAAACTCAAATTCTTTAGCCCCGTTTCGTGAACGGCACGTTCAACTACACCGACCCCAGACATTGTAGTGGTGCAAACGATCCAGAGCATGCGACTTGCTTCTTGAATGCCGCCAACAAGGACGGTTTCTACGAAGGTTCTCCTATTCTGGTACGCGATGCTTTCGTTCATCTGCTCGAACTCATCTCAACAACTGCGTTTTAAGTACTCTCAGGTGCGCGCGCTGCTCATGGAAAACATGTTCTCGGTCTCCAATTAGCGCGTCCTTTCTTGGTTGTAATAATGTGTAGTACGTCCCACAAGATACGGCCAAGCTCGTCGAGCTACAAGGAGGAACCACACATTTCATCGAGCGATTGGATTTCATCATCGACAATGTGAGTCTATCGCAAACTGCGAAGTCATTATGTTGAAAAATGTGCAGGGCTATTTCGACGTAACGGACGAACCAGGGCAGCAAATTCCATTCATGTACCATTATGCGAATCGTCCCGGACTCAGTACTCAAAGGTCTCGTCAGACAATTGCTCAATTCTTCAACACGTCGATCAATGGTCTGCCTGGCAATGATGGTGAGTCATGTTCATTTTATCTCGCAATTAATTGACTCTTGAACTGTGCTGTTTTATCAAGATTCTGGTAGGCTCCATTGTCTTATCTTCGTAGTCAAACTCGAACGAAATGTTCGCAGGTGCAATGGCTAGCTATGCGTTCTTCTACCTCGCTGGCTTATATCCTCTGCCGGCGACACGTCAATTGCTCCTCTCATCTCCGTTCTTCCCTTCCATCTCTTTCACCAATCCACTGTTCAACACTACGACCACGATCCAAGCGAAAAACTTCCGTGGAAACCCCACCAACGGCGCGGGCGGTACTGTGTTCGTTAAAGTCTGTCATTAGTTTCCTAGTGTGGGCTGAAAAGTGCTGATCAAGAGCCATGACAAACAGAGCGTAACTATTGATGGAACTCTGTGGAAATCAAATTGCTTCTTGGAGTGGGACGCCTTTGTGAAGGGCTCTACGATCGAGTTGGAGTTGACAGATGATATAGAGGTGTCCTGTGGAGCGAAGCCAGATGCCTTGCCCCCATCACTGTCGACAGGAGGATATGCTTAAGAAGATGCCCAAAGCTGATTCTGGAGGGCAACAGGTTCTAAAGAATATCCGTACATACATCCAAGGGCAATGTAACAGAGCTTGTAAACCACGAATATACGGATTAAAAAGTACAGCACGTCTTGTCACGTCTCCGAGCGCCTTCAACTGCACGGGAGCCACCTTTCCCGTTACACCAGACAAATGATCCAGTCTCTATTATCACAAGTGCATATATCCAGTTGAACACAGTAAGGAGGGTTGAATTAATTTGGCGATCATCCGCATTTTTTGTCGCCACACGTGAGTATGTCTATTGTTCGATGGTGATGTATGGTGCATGGGAAATGCTTTTCTCTCCTAAGGTCCTCCTACCTTCCTTAGCTATAGTTCGTAGCTTTCTCTTGTGACTCAATTATCTGGCCTGGTTGCCTCTACAGCAGAAAACAGGCCGTCAGGAATAATTATTTTGGGCTGGACAGCCCCAGCAATCATTTATCGAATGATCTGTACAAGGGAGGTAGCCGCAAAATTGAAGGCTTTGTGGCTGATCCCACACATAGAAGACATTGGCTGTGTACGTGAGTCAGAAGCTCGCAAGCACTCAGAAAAAAGACCTCGACCCGCTGATTGCACCATATAAACGCTACCGTAGAGTACGGAGAGCGAACGCGATGAAGCAATATTCAATTGTTTAACTTGAGACCGACTCGAGGGATTACAGCCCATGGGGGACAATACTAGAAAGGACCATAGTTCAGAGGAAACAAGAACATACTGAAAGAACAAGGTGCGTACCACCAGAAGTCGCATGATTATCAAACATAGAATCCGAGATTGGACATCGCCCTCCTCGACGAAGGAACCGCGTTCAAGAATTTAGAACTCAGGTCCCATGCTGTCTCATAGGAGATATGACGTAGTATCCAAGTCCCTTGATGATCTCGAACCCTAGCACCCTGCTCATAAGCGATATCTAGTAGCTGCTCTACGTCCTGGATATCGCCTTCTTCCTTCGCCTGGAAATCCCTGCGTGGAGACAGACGATGCGCATCCCATCCTTGTATTTTCAGAAAGAGAAGAGGGAGAATAGGCATGACGGGTATATCATCAATGTCGATAAGCTTTCTCCACGAGATGCGAGGGATATTTAAGTTGCCCCAACCCGAAACAAGAATGTCGACCTTGAGTTTGCGGCCGAGCGTTTGATAGCCAGGAAGACAGCACTCGAGAACTGTGTATGAACGATTTCTGTAGCGAGACGGACGTCTAATGAACCTGCCATCTTCATTCTCGAGGATGTCTTTGATATGTTCTGGGTCGATCTCATTTGGATCGGCCATAACGACGACATCAAGATCCTAAAGTCGTCAGTTACGTCTAGAAGAGAGAAGATCTTGATTGAAAACTCACATTGGGAACTTTTGTGGTGCCCCACAATGAGGTTGCTGCGCTGCCTATGAGGCAGCAATGAAAGCCATACTCTTCAAGAATATTCGATGTTCGTCGTGCTACCTTGCGAACTTCGCGGACAGTGGGAGGACCAAATAGCATTGGTACCAGATTCAAGCGACCTTATCAGCTCGATGATGTTGTAGGTGTACAGCTATGAAAGATGTATGTAAGCCATTCCGACGCATTTCCAGGCAAGCCACGAATAATATTATGGTCGGATATGATGGTTAGGACTTGGAAGCGTCTGATTGCGCTGATCAATAAGATACAGTGTGGTTTACCTTTCAGCTCGACCGTCTCGACGAGCAAGCCGTACGAGCCAGAGTCAGAACAGGAAGGGACAGAACTGCGAGCTGAGTAAGATCAAATTTTCAACGCGACTTGAACGGCGATCGCCACGTGCTCCAAGCGTACAAATGATCGTGTGAATTATGCGTGCAGGACAGCCGAGCTATGCGTTCTCGAAACTGGCATCTCTCTAGACGTTCTCACACACCTTGACGATATTTCTACATCGTATAATTCGTCGCAAGGAATGGCCCCCCCTCTAGCTGATATTCTTCATAGAGGCGCTGTTCTCACTCTTGTGGGAATTTCTGTTTGGGGTATCGGCACAGGTGTCATGGTACACAGGGATACACTGAGGAGGGGCAGAGGTCCGTGTCGCACTCATGAATAGCTTATTTGTTGACCCTGACAGTGATTTGCGTGCAGAGGTTTGTCTTGTCATCCATGCTTTTATTCGCACGGCAGTTTGACCTCAGGATAGATGTTAGCGCAAAGAGAAGCCGATGGGCTGCCCATTGAGGATCCTGTAAAACAAGTATGTCGGTTGTCCATATCATTACACCTATGACCCACAGTCCTATGCTGTCAGGAGCATCAGGAAGAGATCAACGAGCAAACTTGGGCGGAAGCCGCACAAGTCGTGTTAAAAGGTCGTGGGCCCAATGCAAGTTCGTCACCCTGAATTGCCTGCAAGTGGTACGCTACCCGGCTCGAGTATGTCAGAGGCAGCCATATTTTACCTCGCTGCTTTCTAGCCTCCTATCGAATTGCTTTGTTATCCTATAGTATCATTGTATAACTCAGATCACGCATGAATCGTCCACTACTCATCATCACGAAGTTCTGTCACAGTCACCCCAGATCGACGCCCAAAGAATGGTTTCCATCATTTTCATAGGCAGAGGCTCCATGATCAATGTTCAGTGGTGACGAGGACTCCACAAGCTCTGTAGATATCTTGATTACTTTTGAACAGCGACTTCCGTCATTGCGCTGCGCTACCATCTTCTGACACCCTCCAAACCTCCACGCCACCCTCGCCAGCAATGCCAATAACATCCTTCACCCAGTCTACATCCAGGACCTTCTTCGTGCCTCCCCAGACCTTGAAGCTTGCCATTTCCCGTCCGGCGCTTCTAAGATCCCAAAGTCTGACGACGCCGTCGTACGCCCCACTCACAAACTGTTGCGCGCTGGCGGAGGGTGCGAACGCTAGACAAGATGGTGTCGACGGGTGCGTAAAAGAGAGGGAAGAAGACGTGGAGGCGGTGCTGCGTAGATCAAAGAGGGTCGTTGTACGGTCTGTTGAAGATGCAATTGCAGTTTTGGGATGCGATTGAGGCGCTGGAAGTGCAAGAGACGTAAATGGCTTTTCAGAAGCGGTCTGCAGGAAGTAAAATCAGGTTATTTGCGCGCACATATCAAGAAATTGCAATACTCACGATTGTATGCGTACAGATCCCAAGTTCGAGGTCCCATTCCTTAATTGTGGAGTCCCACCCACTGCTTACTGCCTTTCCCTCTTCATGCGCGAATAAGGCTTTTGATACACGCGCTGTATGTGATTTGAGCACAGCCTGTGGTGCTTTGCGTTTCGGTTTTTGAGCGTCGTCGACCCGTCTCCGCTTCTTCCGCTCTGTGGACTCGACCTGTGCCAGCGGCACTTCGTCGTTTTCTGGCACGATTGTATCCCAGAGGCCAATAAGACCATCTTGAGAGGCAGTAAGCAGCTGCGAGCCAGCGTGATGAGATGATATCGATGTCAGCGGCGCAGTGTGCAGATGGAGGGTTGCAAGAGCTTGTGTACTCGGGTTGGAAGTCTCTGGAACTGTGAGACGCGTCAAGGTAGCTGTCAAATCATGTGAAGCTGTTGCGAGGAGGCGCTCTGAAGGAGATTGGGACGCGCTGGGAACGAGGCAGAGTGAGGTGACGGGGGCAGCATGGATGGCAGCGCTATGTAGCAGCTTTTGAGAGTAGTCGAAAATGCGGAGATTTCCATCGTACGAAGCTGTCAGGAAATGTCTAAGGAATAGCGGAGGATATATTTCAAGTTAAATATTAGACACAAATGGGACTTACCCTGGGAGCTGGCATGATATTGACGACACCCAGTCTTCGTGTGGAATTGAAGACATTTGTTGGGGAGGCATGATCGACTCGATATACTCAATTTCAAGAGTTTGTTCCTGGTAATAGAATGACAGGGTTCATGTCTAGATTTTGAAAAAAGGCGTATAATGCTCACCACCCCCAATCCCTTCTCCGCACACCACTCGCCCAAGCTGCCCTTCAAGATCTCGCCGTGAATCAAAAAGTCAAATGGCACAACCCTCGTCAGCGACAACGTTTTGTTCACTAGCTGAGAGAGCTGGTAGCGCTTCCAAGTGGAAGGAATCATGATTTTTTGACTAGGAAGGGGATATTGTGTCCGCGTCGTGAGTATGACCGGGAGGGACACGACGGATTGCGAAGTCGAGGCCATTTTGTTGTGAAATATTGAGACCTTGGACTTCTATAGATTGACCAGAGGGTAACGATGGATTCACAGAGTTGTGGTCAACGAAATACAAGCACGCAAAAGAAAAGGCAAAGATTTCGACGCGAGGAACGTCACGTGGTGAGAATGAGCCAGCATAATATTGGGTGTGTCATGCGAGACGCGTCGAAACGCGTGGGCTTCCCTGAGCTATGGTACACGCACAAGACTATACTAAGAACCAAAAATCTTAGCACCACCAACATTGCCTGTATCGTATAAAATGGAATGGTAGCATGAAATATAAGAAAACTATGCCGTGCGCCAGGCTTTGAACGCAATTCGAACCGGTTCAACAGACAGTCGTCTCCTCAGTAACGAGTCAAAGCGAGTGCTTATTTGCACACGTTGTATGAAGGCTTTCAACTTCAACTGTCTTAGTGAGTAGTTTAATTTTGTGCTTTTTTATCAGTATCTATCATCATCCCAGACCTGTGCAGAATGCCAGGGCCCAGGGAGTTCACTCATCCTGTCTCCGAAGTCGCTGAAGAGCCCAAGAGCGTTTCGGAGGACTAGAGGCGCAATTTCTCAAACATGCATGCGGTAAATCAGCATCCATATTCATCCGCATTTTCCTTTTGCTCGCCCTTAGATTTAATCAACCCACAGGACCGGTCCACAGCAAGACGGGTCATCAGTAATGCTGTCAAATCGTAGAAATCAGATCCTATGAGATCTAAGCGGAATAATCTCAGAAGTCGAAGGTACACACTTAATTCTTGACACCATCGACAGATTCTCGTCTCTCAATCTATACACAGCGACGAATGACCCGTTGATCGTCTGATCATTCGAAGAGAGCGTGACGAGGTCCTTGCTGTTATCGCTCCATGGACTGTGAGCTCGATATTTATCATGATATTCCTTCATAAAAGAGTAGCCAAGATACGACGTACCTGGCAGCAATGATATTAGAGATACCTCCCCCATTAGGAGTCTGAGATTGAAACAGTTGTCTTTCAACCCATCCTTCAGGATCGAGCGCATAGCCAGTGATATAACCTGGTCCACCCGTGGTGTGAGACCTATCGGACAAGTACAAAGTCCTGTTGTCTGAAGATAGCTGGACCTGAAAGAGACAGTTAATGTCAGAGGAACCACGGCTTGCGGTTGCGTCACCTCGTTTGACCAGTGGTCTGTTTCATTGATGCCTGTTCTCATCCTCAGATGCGCATTTCAATGTTCGACGGACTTCACGCACCATTAGGGACTGCCGGAAGGGTCGTAAAACTATACGTGGGCACGCCAGTGGTCTTATTCACAAGGAAGACGTCCGACGTATACCCCTCCTCATTGATAGAATACAAGAATTTTCCATTTGGGTGGGGAGCAAGGTGGCGCGTATTAGCCCCTACCTTGCTCGAAGCCGTGGTGCCAACAATGGTGAGCGTCCCATTCTCCTCGATGTCAAGGGTATAAATTTGGTTTCCTCCGAGATCTGCGACGTACGCTTGCAATCTATCAGGCGAGAACTTGATATCATGCGTCCGAGATAGACGGCCGAATGCAATGGTCTGCAGGTGGGCTCCGATAGAGCCATCATCGAGACGTTCGTATGCAATGGCGCAGGGAGAATAGAAGTCCGCTGCGTAGACGACAGACGTGTTTCGCCCACCCGCTGATGCAGATGCAACGGGATGACGAAGGCCTGGGGGCCCGCACGCGTCAACGCTATTGAGGTGAGTAACACTGAAATCATCATTGATCTTGTACGCAGCGAGCGTATCGTTCGGTTCGGTCCATGCAGTATGATATGCGAATTTTCTGGATTCCTGTTACCATCAAAATTCGTAAATACGGGTGCCCGACTCATAGATAGAGAGACCGAATCTCACGTCCAGAGCAATCCAAGCACCACCTGCTGTCGCTGTATTATTATGAAGAAGAGTCAACTGATCCGTCTCATCGTCCAGCTGAAAAGTGTATATAGCAGAGGCATTATACGAAGGTACTAGGAGATGGTGCATGGCTGCATCCACCCTGAGCATCAGCAGCAAGGTCAAGCCTAACACAGTAAGCATGTTGTGCCTTGTGAGAGTGGTATAGAGGACTATCCGGACGACGCGCAGACTACTTTATACCGTCCACGTTGACAAGGTCGGACCGGAGATGTTCGATCGTCGACAAGATTCCCCTTGAGAATGGAACAGCTGACCCTATCTCGAAGATGCAATCATATCGGCAGTGTTCGTGTCACGAAAATACTAGAGACATCCGACCTTCACGTTCCGGTCACCGGAATGCGACAGGAGTTTGGATTTGGAGACGGCCACTCAATGATGCAGTGACACCCATGAATATCACAGGTTGGGATAGAGTGAATATACGTAGCATATTCGTCGACTCAGAGGTAATGGAGAATTCTTTATATGTCGTGCCACACTCTGCATATTGTGGAGACCATCGGCTGCAATTGACTGTAACATCAGAGATAACACGCAAAGCGTGGAGAGCTCGAATTCCATCCAACTGCTGCTCATTGAGTTTCGTGTCATCGCAGAGTACCGAATACACTCACCGCAATGCCAACAATCCAGGAGATGATCAGGATCGCTGTGACACCATCCTTTTAGAAATCACAAGCTGCCAAAGCTGAGCCGTATACGTACTATTTTTTCTTGATGCTCAGAAGTCGTGAATAGTGTGTTCCCCAAAATGATACTGCATATGTTTCAGAAGGGACATAAACATCAACATGACTGGCCGCCTGACCTTCATGATTGGGCTCATGTATATCCGCCTCGTTCTATTTCAAGGTCATCAGAAAACGACAGAAGAACGGGAGGCATGATCTTACTTGGTAAGCTGCATCTGGGGTGATTTGCCTGACATAGTCTATAGCCTTGGTCACGTTGGCGTACGCATCTTTTTTTAAGTCGACTGTAGAGTTCCAGTACCATGTCTGAATCAGTGTCACGTGGTAAATTGAATCCCTCCAAGCCTCCGTAACACTCGTTGTGTTATCGCCAGGGAATGACGTTGGAGGAGAAATAAGCATGCGAAGACTTGGTGCAATTGCATGTGCATTGAGCAGTGCGTCGAGAAGTTCTGCTTTGGATGTGTTGGTTGCAAAGTTATTGCGGGGCACCAAGCGTGATCCTAGAGCCAAACTGGCTCCAACGGTCTATGTATTTTTCGCCGTCAGTGGAATGCACGTCAAGTGAGGATTTTTAGATGGACGCACTGAGGACTTGACGTTGGCAAATACTTGAAAGAAGGAATAGTAACTCGGAAACTCGGCCACAACAACTGAAGCACCCGTAACTCCAGCATTCGTTACATTTTGGCCAAATTCTATCAGGGGTTTCATGGCTTCTGTCGCTGCCGTCTTGTTCAATGTTGGCGAGACATAGATGACAGATTCGCCATTGACGAATCCGCCCCACCCTTGATCCGCCCAAGTGATAGCGTGGTCTATGAGGAGCGTCCAAAGGGCGGTAGTAAGAGTGATGTTTGGGTTAGCCCAAGATATGATGACCGCCTGGAGCGTTACTCGAGGCGATGCCAACATGGTACTTTCGAGCACCACTCCAAAAGTCCCACCACCACCTTCTCACAGAGAGATTAACTAGGGTCGTTTCAGGGAAAGTCGCATCATTCACGTACCACCACGAAGAGCGAAAAATAGATCTTCGTTTTGACACGCATTTGCAGTCACATACTTGCCGTCGGGGGTGACCAATCTGAATTGAAGCTAGACAATATTATGAATCAATGAACTTTTTTTCCACTCCCTGAAATGAGGCTTACCACCCGATCTACCCCCAATCCCATGGTATTTGACAGGGCACTGTGGCCACCGCCCTATGCATGTGTATGAGCATCGAACGCACTAGCGTTTAACAAGACTTACCTGAACCCAGCCACCAGAGACGCCAACGCCTCTATCACTCCCTGTCGATGTATGATTATCAATGCATCTATCCAAAATCTGAAAAAAAAACTTACCGCCAACTAAAGTGATATTGTGCGCTTCAGCAAAGACATAAGCTTCTGCCCACTGAACTCCTGCCTATTTGATACGTCAAAAAGGCATGATTTAGTAGAGATAGTATAGATTACGAACGCACCCCGAAGGTCACGCCAGGATTTGCTTGACTACAGCCATCGGCAACGAAATTTGGGTGGTACGTGATCTACATTTTGTCATTTTTTGTTGTCCGGCAAAGCATAGAACTAAAGATGCATACATTCTGAAGATTGTGGGTCTATGGTAAAACAATATGTCAATGAGTTGGTTGTTCAAGCTTAGACTTCATGCGATGACCACGGACCCACAAAGCCAGAGTGTTCGGTGCGCTACTGCGGCCCTTGTAATCGTGCTACGACCCTTAGCTAAGCGAGTTTCCAAGAAGACTATAAGAAGTGCTTACACCCGTGTTTTTGATAGTCAGAGGTGTCTTCGTCACCCTTGAGAAGTTGAAGGCAGCACTAACGTCTTGCGGTTTCCTAACGTCGATCTATACGGATGATGTATTATTCAATTTCTTTGCGTCAATCTGAGAACACAGAGACCTACATAATAGGGCGATATGCTGCCTGCGCGACATGTGTTCGGGGCTAGCGTAGGGACTGAACTGTTGACGTTCGTCCAGTCTAGGAGACACTGATCCCCAGCTATAGCTTCACAAGTTTCCCAATTAGTGTTAGTATACGACCCAAAGAACTCAGCCCTGAACGCTGAACAAAAAATAGTAGGTGAGAGAGCCAAGCAGAGTCGAAAGCGAACGCACTGTCGTTAGCGTTTCCTGCACGGAGAGATTCACATCCTGCTGAGTCAAAGTCTTCAAAGCATGGCTTTGAGTAAGGTTCGCCTTCGTAAAGCCTTCCCTGGACCTGTGTACGAAGAACCTCTAATGCTGGCGTCTGAGAGCGGGGAATGCCAGTCGCAAGAGCGTATCGTCCAAATAGGAGGGCGGTGATTGCTGAGAACCGGATCATGGCAAACCGGGTAACACGAGTGTCCGCAAATTCAGAAGAGTGCAGTCTATATACGTCAGGCTACGGGCGCTTGTGCTTGTTCCATGAAAAGAAACACATCAATATCAACCGACAATCAAGCTAGATGTCATTCGAATGATGGAAGTAAGCAGGTGAGGTACAAAGACCGCGAAGAGCGTACCTCGACGACAAATCATCCGGTCCGGAACGACAATCTCTTGCGAAACACCGGTATTAATTACAGGTATTACTAGTTCTTCGGTCACTGCAAGGTTTTGAAAACTAGATTGCGTTGAGATCTTTTTTTAATCTCAGCTTGGCTAGACTGCAGACATCGGAGACGACAGGATCGTAGTGCATTATCAACACTAAAGGATTTGCTCCAAGCGAGATGCAGAATGAGACTCGACCAAAGACTGCAGGTCTGGGTAGGGTGAGGTCAAATGCGACCCTGCAATAAAAGCACGCAGTCATTCAGCGCTGGAAACAGGAACACTGACGACAGGTGGGTGCCTTACAGTAAGTATATATAAACATCCGGATCAACGCAACGGACGCCTATAGGTGCCTGCCCTTCACCTCCGTTTGCCTTCTAAACCATCCGACCCGTACATGTGAGAGGAAAAAGAAATTTGGCTCGTAGCTGTTAGTATACATTGCGATACCGACTCTGACCTTTCGTATGACACCAACATCCACGCCACATACTCATCGATATCTCAGCCCTATAATGCCACGCTCTCTAACTTCTCTCTGAGAATTCTGCCTCGATCGGCCATCCTGTCTGCTTCGAAATAGCAGCCCTTCAACCACCGATTTGTCTCTTCGCCATCTGCGCCTTCCTCAGACTCCATAAATGCCGTCCTCGCGTGTAAGACTCTCCGGTTATCGAATATGACCACATCACCCTCCTTCAATGTATACTCAAATCTAGCCTCCGGGCCCTCCATCAAGTTACTGAAGCGCTCCAGGGCCGTATAGAATTCAGGTGGCGTGTCGCGTGGCAATGGGGCCTGGAACGGAGGCGAGTAATTGATGTACGAAATCTCGTCGCCCAAGGGAGAGTGCTCGATGGTAGGATGGCTGTAGTGCAGGTGATGCCCATCGTTGATGTAGTGGAAGGACACGGGAGTGGAAGCCAAGATCGAGAAAGCAGCTGGGTCAATCTTTCGAAGCATTTTTGCTGCATGGAGAGAATCGACGAAGATGGATGTGCCTCCCTGGACCCTGTTGCGAATACAGTGGAGGATTTGATACCGTGGCGGATGTTCGAAGTACCTGAATGAGACGCGGCATTGAGGTTAGCGAGGAAGGGGCAAGCGGGCCTGAAAAATGGGTCTGAAAGTAGGATATGAGGGACAAATGAGATGCTGAAGGGGATCAGATACGATGAAGCGAAGTTGGACTGCCACAACGCGAAGGAAAGGAAGAGGCACATACGAGAGATCCGTGTGTAATCCAAGGAAGAGATTGGTGTATGCAATATTGCGGCTGTTCACAATGTTTTTCACGTCCCATGTCTCCCCATAGAAAGTCGACCTCAATTGTCCAAACGTATCTGCCACCCGCCTGACCTCACAACGCTCATCTGATGTCTCCGTATTCGGTACACCGGTCAAGAAAAGTAAGCCATACTTCGATAGCTGGGTTATAGCATCGAGCAGGCCAACATCGGAACGCAGCGAGCCGTAGCTCAAAAATAGATCCGATGACTGCGAGATCGACTTTGCGTCCCACGACTGCTTGTGGACATTCTTGTGGAAGGTATTCAGTCTCTCTGGTGAGCCGTAGCGTTCAAGGAAAGTGGAGGGGTAAAACGAGGTATGCCCGCTTGTCCATTCGATGTGCACGCCGTCCTGCCCGGCGCGAACACCCTCTTTAGCAGGGGCGACGTTATGTGGAATATCCGAAGTGCGATGAAGCTTCTGACGAGTGGAAGGATGGACACAGGAAGAGCATTGACAAGAATCCCGTAGCCATTGATAGGAGAAGGATGTGTTGAGAGACGGGATCGCGAGGGAGGTTTCGCCAGCGGTCGTGGTGAAAGTAGAAGTAAAGCGTGCGGCGATCGGCCAAGCGGAACTCAAACTCCTCTTCAGCTTCGGAAGCAACCTCAGAGCCATCGAGGACAAATTTGCGGCTGGGGGGCTAGGTAAGAGCAAGATGGTCTACCGTCGTGTCTGAAGGAGCAGCGGCGAGCCGGCGATGTCTAGCTTGAGGTCTGCTGAACCGGTGGAGACTTTCACCTGATATCGATCGTTATTTGAAGGCCAACGAAACCCTCTCAGGCTGCGCGCGCAATGAGAATTGATAGCACCCATACAGGAAACACGGATAATTTTCGAAGATGGACCTGGGAACACCAGGCCACCCCATGACGCTACATGTAATTCTAGAGCAACAGATAGCTCGGAAGTGTGAGCTAACGTCCATATATAACCGTTCTTTTCAGAGAAGGTACCGTATCGACGGGTTACTGACAACCATGTGCCTCAAAGCTGGGAACACCTGCGGCGAAGTCAGTACGACATTCCGCGGGGCAACATCTGGCAAAAAGATCTATTTGGACATGGGTACGACAATAGGCAGTCGGATCAAAGACCACCCTAAGCTATATCATTGCTTTCAAGACGATAGAAGATGAGCAGCGGTATTAGTACGTAGATTACGCAGAGAACAACAACAGAGCGACGATAGCAGCGAAAACAGCTAGAATCCACTTTCCAAAGTCCGACCAGAAGCTGTTGACCTCGAATCCGCTGTGTGGGGGATCGAACGAGACAGTGATAGAATAGATCTGTCCGGGCCGCAGATTGTCGACCAAGATAAACAGGGTCTGCCTATCTTCGTCGTAAACATACTTATCATCTTCCATCAGCCCGCGCATGGTCATTCTCCGTCCTTTCACGAGCATAGATGGTACGAAGATTTCCGTCTCGCGAGCGGTGATGGTGGGATGGCCATAGACAGGAGGGAAATGAATGCTGCCAGAGCTTGAGTAAATGTCGTCTGCCGGCGGGGGTCCCGTGAGCGGCACGGCCCAATCGTATGTGAACGTGCCCGTGGACATTTCGTACTCGAAATGCACAGGGATGCCGGCAGTCTTGGCGGGATACGGTCGCACCACGGACTCGAGGATTCGACCTCCTTTGTCCAATCCCTCAGAGTTCTGCTCGAATGAGAGCTCTGAGGCGGGGAGGGAGCGCGAGCGACTGAACCAAGAGAAGTTTTCGCCATTCCAGTCGTCGCCTTTGACGTCGTCGTTGTCAGGATTGTAATTCCACAGCCTGAGTGAGGTCAGCATACGTCGGAGGCGGGTCATATTGGAGGAAGAACTCACGTAAATCCAACAAGCGATCGCTCAAGGCCCGTGATCATGGCATCCATCATACGCCTTTGCCACTTGAAATCGTTTGTCTTGAATGCCTCGCCCTTGCTGTAAACCCGTCTCCCACGTGAGTCACAGAGCGTGTGGATTCTTGAAGTGAGAACGTACTTCATATCCATTGGTACACCGCACTCGCCGATGATCACTGGTTTTTCACCTAGTGCTTTGTATCCAGCCTCAACAATGTTGCGTATCTGCAATGAAAAGTTGTCTCGAGCTCCGCGATGTCCCCAATAAAACGCCCTCAAGGGAAACATCCCCTGCAATAATCGATCAGAAATGACAACACTATCAAGACAAAACAGCTTACCCGCGATAAGCCTTGCACATTGACACTGAACTCACCGTATGCCTTCGCAAACAAAGTATTCAAGCAATACCTAGCGCATAAAGTGAGTATGTCCCTATTGTCGTAGCGTGTGGTGGGCGAACCAATGTGGAGCATAAACCATGTTCGCGGGTTGCCGGTCGGGAGTCCAAGAAGGTGGACAGAACTAGAGCGATTAATGAGTTTGCTGAAATGCGGCACGAGATGGATGGGAAGGACTGACTTCGTTGGGTATAGGTTCCAAAAACACCATCTTTTCGCTGAGAGATGCACTCCGCACTCTATTTGTCCATTGATTGATAAAAGGATAATAAAAATCGGTGTACCAATCAACCTTGTAAAGGAAATTTGTCATTGAATATAGTCGATGATAACCACTCTGGTACTCACCTTCTTCCCCGTCATCGGCTCCTTGACGAAATAGTTTTCTCTCAGAACGACGCCATCTTTCTTCTTAGCATCATAACCCCACACTCCGTGCATCTCCCAAATACATTTGCCGCCCGTCGGTCCATCGGGGCGCCATGCCTTTCGGCTCGCAGAATTCAGAACGCTGTTGGAGGTCAGACGAGTTGGCATTGGGAAAGAGCGAGTCCAATGCCCGACAGTGGTTGGGTATCCTGAACCTAACAAAAATGACTGGAGAGCGGATGCTGGATGTAATGATTGAGTTCAGGCAGCAATACATCAACATCGATACTCACGGACGTGAGATAAATGCAGATCTGTGTTGTAGTCGAATTCATGTAACGAAGGTAGATTGATATATCCTCTATGAGGTTCGTTCATCAACTATCAGATGAAAACTCAGTGTGCAGCGTGCGCATGAAGGACGCATTCTCTTACTTCGAAGCCAATCACACCGTCCAGATCTCCAACAGTGCGCGCAACGATCTCCCACATATCTAAAAATGCGTTCTGCAAGAATTGCTGTACGGACATCTCTTTACCGTCTTTGGACTTCACACGCAGCTTGGGCGCAAAAGTGTCGCCGGCCCAGAAACAGGTTCTTTGCTGCAGGGTCAGCAATGCAAAACAAGATTTATAAGAACTCACGCCATGGTCGCTGCGGCCAACTTCTGATACCCACATGGCCAGATGCCGCGCTCAGCCTCAACGTGGCCTCCACCTTTGACACCCAGGAGCCACGCAGCGCCAGACTCCTCAAGGGCATGAAGGTCGAATCCAACCGCTTCTAGTGTCCACGCCGGAGCGCCAGAGCCTCCCGAATAACGAGACCACACATCTTGGTGCAAAGAGACAAAAGCAGTCATCCCGTAGAAAGGGAGAAGGGTGAGGATGCTACGAAGGTAGTCTAAGTAATCCTGATCGTAGATTCCACTGCAGTGAAAACAAAGTCAGATGAAGCATACGCAACTCGATATGCATATTGACTTACGGCCCTGCATGTTCGACTGCTTCCCAGGTGACGAGGAAGCGCACTTTCCAACAAACATTCAACCAGACGTTCGATCACTTGGAAAAAAGCATACCGAAAGTCAACCCCCATCTCCTAAGCCTCGACAGATGTTCATGGGCCTCCTCTAGAGGAAATGGCCGTCCAACAAATGTCACGGATTCGTGGTTCGCGGGGAAGATGTCGTGGTCGTGATTGACTGGGCTTGAGAGGAAATGAAGTTCACTTCACATATATACCTGATCAATACGCACGTCTTGGAAGATCCTCCAAGATTCACACCCCTTAGCCCGCACACCCGTCCGTACGCGTCAACGAAGTGGCGGCCATGGATTTGTAACTTTCCTCCGACGCCCGAGGAAGACCAATCATGCGCGTAAGATGGCGTCGAGCCAACAGCATAAAAAGGGTCGTTGGAAGGATGTTGCTGTGTCAATGATAGGCTTTGAATACCGGAAGTCGACCGAGTTGAATGTGATGACTGACCTCTGGTATTGATGGCCTCACTATGGGTATACTAGGAGCGGTGTCGGAAATAGGGCTTCTCTCATACAAGGTTTGAGAGGTTTCCGGTCCTACCAAAATGAACGACGCTTCGGAAGGAGTGACGGAGGTCATAGCTGCAGTAGTTTATCAAGGCTCCACAAGGTTGAGGCCGAATGAGAGGATGCACGAAAGTGCACGTGAATGTCGCAGTTTCAGGACCTTTTGCTGGATACCTCGTCGTTCTGAGGGACAGGGTTTGGTTCGAAACTAACGAGGGTATAGTGCGTGATAGAGCTTAGAGGCTCGCAGGGCTGTACAGATAATTATCGGTACCGCCGTCGGTACTGGCTAGGGTTGGCCACGACCAAAGTATGACCAAGCGGCATGAACGCGTGACCAGAGAACTCCCAGAGGGCGATGCCGCATTTCTTTCCTTGTCACCACAAGCATCCAGTCTTTTCAACCTCTCGGCTTCATCTCCTAACAAGTATACTCAATCCACTCTTTCTGTTGCTTGTTACTGCTGGTAGACTCATCTTTCAAACGGAGAGAAGGACTGTAGTCATTCGCTATGTCATCTCTCATCTGATCGCAGCTCATGCATTCATGTCTCGCAGTGTATTTAGATTTTAGGATGCGCCATCATATATCATCCTTCATAATTGAGCGTGAAGGATCATCGTCAAACAGTCTGATGCTTGAACATATGTACAATAAGAATTTGACATTGTCAAGCATCATCGATATTGAGAGAGGGTCCTCGAGATATTCTATGGTACGCTAAAGTTTTCTTGTATACGGGTTCTATGACTCATATTTTGACGCCTTCCGAAAGAGCCTGCAATGGACTGAGTAGCTAGCGCATGTTCGCGAGGCAGAATACTGGTTCAATTCTCGTCGTTAGGATGTTACGTTCAAACATGACCCATTGAACATGGACGATTCAGTGCACGTTTCATGCGATTGCAGCATAGTTTCCCTCAAGCCCTTTTCGTTTTCTGTGAATTATGTCATCTTAACCGAAGAGAAGGAGCCGACTGTCATTCTCATTCGATTAGAAACCCCCGACAAGCCTCCAGAGCTCCAGGTCTCGTTCCATATAAGTATCAAAGGAACTTCTAACCCCTTTCCTGATTATTTTTTATGCTTTTTCATTCAACAAGAGACATAGAAATGTACTGAGGATTCTACGTCACCCCTTAAAGGTGGACTATATCCATATTCGTTCGAGACAGGTCCGATATGTCTCTTTCGTTCAAAGCTACTGATAAAAAAATCCTGATTCTGCTCATTCCGTTCTGTGGATCGATAGCTGCTAAATAAGGTCTCGTTCGCTTGTTCGGCGCTCTGTCCTTTTTCGTCTCTCCGCAACCACTCTCTGTCACTGATGGACGCGATACCGATGCTCAGTCACTACGCCTTTGGACCTCCCTCGGACACTGACGTCCAGGAAGTTGCAAAACAGACTGTTACCATCCTTAGGGGATACGGGCTTTCCTGCTGTTTTGTGGGCAGCGTCGCTTCAGTGTTGTGGGGTGCGAGTAGAACTCCTAATGCAAGTGTCTGAGCTCCTTCCTTGACTTCATCTCACTGATCACGGCGCTTTTATGATACAGGACGTTGATGTTGTCGTAATGAATACTGCTTATGAGCAGGAAGAACTAAAGCGGCGCATTGTCGCTCGCGATTCTACCTACTACCTCGTTCCCTCTAAAAATTGGCGCAACACCTACAAGGTGCTATGGAGGCGCATTCCAGGGCGGCTCGGTGTTAGCTGCAAGGTTGACATCCTTGTTCCTCCCGTGATGAACATCCCATTCGTGGACGCTAGTCGCATTGTGTGGTCATCCAAAATCCCAATAATGCCACTCTTTGCACATCTGTTGTTGAAGCTACAGGCTTGGCAAGACCACCGTGATGCAACTTTACGCCGACCAGACCTCCGAGCAAAGCAGTACGTGGACGTTAAGGACATTGGGGAATTATTGGTGATAGCGGTGAGGAAAAATATCAAATTGGATGGAGAAAGATGGCTGCCCAGAACGTTCCTAGGGGCGGCAGAGAGACGTGTGAAGTTGTATATTGCGGAATATCCTGCATCTCGAGCGGCTTGGGAGAAGCTTGGGTTCAAGGTAAGGATGTCATCAAAATTAATTCTACTGACTGACTCACATACCAATAGTTGTAGTTGTTATGAGATTGTACATCATTTCCGTGCACCTTTGTCCCGTGCGCCACAGTATTTTTATGTCCTAACTCCGGATAAACACTGACTAGCCGATCCAATGTTTGTATACACCCAGGAACATGTGTCAAGAAGATTATTCAAACGTATGTTGTTGTCCTATAAACTTGTCGGATATAGATGTTGAATCGAAGATGACTACATGAAGGAACTGCATATAACGACGGAAACATCAGAAAGGAGAAAAACCTCTACACACAAGTCATGAGGAAGAAAATTTCTAATACCAAGGAAAACAGCAGCCACCCGATCACCTTAGCTGCTACAACTTGGAGATCATTTTGACACCGGATAATGGTTTCTAGATTGGTTATGCGATTGCGAAGTTCAACAAGCGGGTCTTCGGATAATTTGGGTCCCATTGAGCTGGGAGGCATGTGGCAGCGAACGATGGTGTGCGTTGACTTGTGATAGTGTCGGGTACCGAAAAGCCTCGCATAGCGGGAAGTCTCCTCTTTGCAGCCTAATGAGTATACTTTGTCGAATTTCTTGTCCGCATAGACAAGGGTGAGGTCGATAGTAGAATCACAGGAGTCGCAAATGAATAAATCATCTAACCAATGCTGTCAGATGGGACATGGAAATTGGGACGGATACAAACCATGGCAGTCGACACAGTACCAGAATATAAGGGTGAATGGTTGCCGGCAAAAACGACAAGCTAGCCTTGGAGGGTGCCCGTTCGAAATTTCCAACGATCGGTTTTGTCCCCCCTCTGCGTCCATGCAGACCGTCTCGGTTTTCTTCCCGACTGTCTCTGCGCTCGCAAAGAGCAGCTGTAAAACAGGTCCAGGGATAAAAGTACGAATTTTGACGACACGGTGAGTCGGTTCATGCGAGCCAACTAGGTCTGGACGCTGCGTCACGGGGACACATGATGTGATGCATGCCTTCGACTGACAGAGAGCGACATAATTGAAGGGCTCTGACTCCTTGGTCTTGCAATCTAAACAGATTGTGCAAGCTTCGGTGATTCTCCCTCCGCAACAGTCGCACTTGTGATTTCTGTGTGGTCGGGGTTCAAAGCGAGAATTAGAATGAGAACGACAGAACTTACACATGTACAAACATTGTGTCTCGAATATAGCGTGCTCTGAAGGTATAGAAGCATGCATCGGTAGAGACAAACTCCCGTGCGCATTTGCCCAGCTTGTCGAAATCACCCCGTTTCTGAAAAGTCTCCCAATCGATGTAGAGGGAGATATACCTTTGTCGATTGTCGCGGCGACCTCTGAAATACGACCAGGTCCACGATTCTCTTCGAACTACATCTAGAACAGCTCGTATGGCGAAGATCCACCTAGCTCGCGCTCTATGAGTCACCAGATCGTGCAGGCTAGGATAGAATCGAAAGAATTCAGGAGCCATTCGCTTGTAGACAGCATACCCTCCCAAAGAAGGCGATGATATGGAGAGTTCAGGAGAATAACCCCATAGCCCAGATATCGTTTGAGTATCGGGGATGAATTGTCCTGTGAAGAAGGATGTTTTCCACGGAGAGGGAAAAGACAGCTCGAAAGTCACGGCTATGTAGTTCTTCTCAACATCCCGTTTTGCGGAAGCGTGCACCGGGAAGAGACCAGGGTTTGTCCACCCGCTACCTTTGATTTCTCCTGGACTTGTTCCGGGCCTCAGTTGTATGGTTATCATTGAGGTGATTCCTACGCGACTAGAACCGTTGATGTCAAATGCCATGCCTCGTTTGTCGTATGCGAGACAGTGCCAAATACCGCATCTAAAAGCATTGAGCTTGAAAATACTCTGTACGGAAGGTTCACATACATATCGTCGAGGTCTGATCCTGCCTGAGGTGTCCTGGAGCCGCTAGAAGTTGTGGTATTACCGTACAGCTGCCGAGCAAGCGCTAGCTCGTCTGACGCGACAGACCGATTCTCCTTCGCCTGGCTTCCGGGAAGTAGGCTTCTAGTGCTCGATATGTCCTTGACAAATCTAATTTTCGGCAGCTTCGCACCGTCATTGATACATTGGAACTGTGGGACTTCAATGGATGTAAAAAGTAAGCCAAACGAAATACTGACAATGCCACAAGCAAAATACTTGAAACGCTCCCTTGGATTTATTGCCTGCTGCAGCTGCCAGCTGTCTACATCAAGTCAGTCTCACAGCATATGATCTAGATTGATGCTCAATTGAAACAAACTCACTGCACAGCACGTCGACACGAAGTCTGACTGCAGACATGATACCTGTGATATTCCTCGTACCGCGGGCCAATTCCTCGTCAGAAATAACTTGTGTAGTGGCTAACTTGATGATCTGGTGATGGCGCGCAATGACGAGATACAACAGAGGGAAAAGTGTCTGGATTTGCATGATCATTGTGAGCATGTGAATGTAAGACAAACGCTGCCTACGTTCTCTATTCGCGCAGGTCCAGTAACCAGTGGGAGCATCTCAGGAC
Organism: Heterobasidion parviporum; assembly: GCA_002994785.1. Taxonomy (NCBI): domain Eukaryota; kingdom Fungi; phylum Basidiomycota; class Agaricomycetes; order Russulales; family Bondarzewiaceae; genus Heterobasidion; species Heterobasidion parviporum. Next base: position 74,061 of record PDUQ01000007.1, read on the forward strand.
CGTCTATGGCGTACTGCAAGGCGGCTAAACTGGCATGAAGTCTCTGTTCTTCGCTGTCGGTAAATTGCTTGAACACTTCTGGGTTGCATCCGTCGAAAGTATCGGAATCGTTGAGTCCAGGAGCAGCTATTAGAGGATAGACCATTTCCCAAAGGGATTGTTGATATACATTGACGGATTGGCGGTTCACAGGAAGAATAGAGGGCAAGATGCGGGTCATATCGCCAATGATGGTTACGATCTTGTCCTTGTAATGTCTCGAAGTCATTTTCCATCCTAATATCCTTTCGTCAGTCAGACAACGAAGGCAACGAATTTCTACTCACCAACGGCCCAGAAAGCAATCCAGTGGGGTAATCTGCACGGACATGAGATGGGACTTCAGGATGATCTGAAGCAGACTCACGCACCTCCAAGTCTGTGGACGAGTAGGGGACGAAGTGAAACGATTGATTTCCAATATGGTGATAGACCCCGATGCATCGTCATCAAATGCCTCCATTATAGGTTGTAATCTTTTGACATTTAAGTGGTTGATAGCCCAAGCATCTGGATGTCCGCGCATATCGGCCGCGAGGTAGGTGCCTTGAGAGAGGAATTTATCGGAAAAGTGATCTCGTAAAGCTAGAACAAAGTCCGACGCCTTCACACTGTTGCCTCTCCATTGCTGATCCGCAACAGTGAGTTTGATACCGATTTAACATGTCGAAAACCCTTACCATAGTATCCCATATGGTTTGAATGTCCTGCATGAACGTAAGATCAGTTGTGCAGATACAATCCATAATAGTGTGATTACTGGATCAAATATCTTGCCACCTAGTCCCCTGAATGTCGCGACCATCAAAGCTGTCTGTTCGTCGATCCGTTCGAGTTGCTTGCGCTGGAGTGTTAGCTTAGCTTCGACGTGATCAGCATTTTTCTCGACAGTGGCCTTGAGGTCCTCGAAAAGGCCCTTCTTGAGGTCCTCGAAACTGGCTCTACAGTCTGCCTTGGTTGGCGAATCTTGAATCCAGCCTTCAATGAGATCGCGCAGTGCACCATCGTCATGTTGATATGACTCAGGACCACCATGAGCCTTGATTTTGTCTAGAAGCTGGACGTGCTCTGGACTTGTGAGCTTCTCAAACCCCTCTGTGACTCTAGAAAAATGGACGTTAGTCATCACATCAGAGTGCATCGAAATGAGATGACTGACTTATCGGTGAGTCTATCAATTTTGTCCGATATTCTGGTAACTTCAATTGTGATGACCTCGAGTAACAGGGTTTGAAACATCGCACGGTGCTCTTGAAATGTATCGACATATTCAGTAAGTTTAGATTCCCACGCTGAGCTGCGAAACACTCGCTCGAACGAGGTCAATCGCAGATACGTGTCGCAGTCCTGAAAGCATCTGTAAATGTCGTCGGCCGCGGTCTTACTGAGGGCTTTGATGCGGTTCACTGCAGCATGGCCGCTGTTGATAGTCAAAGGTTGATCGCGGACATATTTGAGACTGCAGACACTGGTTAGAGAAGAGCCGCACACCGAACAAAAGCAGGCCCACCGCAAAATTGAGACCATCATATCATTCATGGCACCAAACAAGATTGTGATTTTGTCGAGATTTTCATGCAGTCTTTTTACAAGATTGAAAACTGCCCGAAAGGCGATGACCACAACTATTGCCAAAAATAAGCCGCAGGCTATGATCAGGAGGGAGAAGCTCACTATTTACAACAGGATGTGCATCTGCAACAATGTCCAACGCTTCCATGATATGGGGGGAGTACTTTGCAAAGTATCGTTTGGCAATTTGGACTGCCCCGTTGTTGCTGGTCGAGTTCGAAATCTCTGAAAGCATTGGCTCGAGCATGTCTTCTTTCAGGAGCGCTTCGGCTTAGACTATGATGAGAGTCATACCCCGGGGTATAGTTATAAAAGCCTAACCAATGTCATCAAGACGCGAATACCAATGCTCATCTGACGGATGAATGGTATCGGGCGACATGGCGTCGTGGGTTTGAGGGGCTTCATTGACGGCATCATTCATCATTCTAGAAAAGCCAGTAGCGGCTCAAGCGGGTTGGCTCGAGACCTCGGATGTTCAGAAGACTGGATAGGTATGCCTGGAGATAGAGGGTGTGGATGAGGACGGGCGGACCTAGCGGACCCTTTTAAACGATGTGTCAGTCGTCCATTCGGGTTCATCAACCCGGAATTTCTTAGCACGTACATGAGCATAGGTCAAGCAGAAGGCTGCGCTGGAACCCACTGTGAAGGATTTGAAGATACGAACAATTCCTCCGCACCTGTGATGGGGTAAAGGGCAGCTACGCAATGGGTGAGGTCGAAAGAGGCCGATGAGAAAGTTGAGGACCTGGAGCACAGGCAGGCCCAACATTTACCATGCATGACCACGGTGACGTTTGAAAGGAAGGATTACAATTGATAGCGCAATGTGGAACGATCCTCATAGCACACTACACAGCAAAAATAGAGCAAGGAGTCTTTAATCAATCGTCTCTGAGTTTACCTGCATGATGCTAGCTTCACACATCGGAGGATGAACACGGCGCATTGCGCGTTGCAAGAACAGCACTTCAGATGAATGGAAGAAGCGGCGAGACTTTGGCTGCCGGAGCCGCATACAAGCAGCCTTCGACTAACAGAATCTGGGTGTCGCTCGTCTTGTGCGTGTCCCGAAACCTCAACGGTATCGGGATCAGATCGCGGTCTTCGTATGTATGTCCACGAAGTAAACGCCTTCGTTGTCGTGTGAGCTTCTAACCGTAGAGGGTGGTCGAACAATGTGTCCGGATGCAATTGCTGAGGGCCTAGAGCTAGGCGTGGATGCCCAGCTATGACATAGAGATGATTTAGTGATACACGGCAGGTCGAACACAGTTGCAAGCATCCAAAAGGAGACAATAGAGTGTCCGCCAGCTTTGCCGAATGGGTGTGGAGAAAGCAAGGCAAACGCTTTCCAAAACACGAGGAGGAAGTATGTGCGAATGTGAAAGGCGAGGCAGGACTCTAGCCTGATCATCAGACGAAGGTCACGAAAACGGAGGATTTTTTTGACTTAGCTGGGAATAGTATGCTCATTATGAAAGACTATATTTGCTATACCACGGCGAACAAAAACTCACCATGAGATGCACGATCATAAATCAGTGTAGGGAACGATCGACCTGCTACACATACGTCGCGCGTTGCGTACGTTCCGCGCCTCTCCCGAGCGGAGATGGGACGCCAAATCTGCACATTCTTTCGGAGGCGATGAGTCTCCCTTCACAGGCGACAGATGTTCGGTGTGTGTTCGATTCCTAACTACCGTCGCATCGATCAGGGTCAAGCACACTGATCTTTCATCCAACTTGAATCCACCTGTGGTCCAAGCTAATTTGAGTCCATGCTGTCTTCATCAAGGACTCGCGTATCATCATCTTCCTGTTCTCAACGTATCATCGCCGGGTCCGTCCAGTCAATTCGTCACCATCGTCCTTCGGCTCATCCGCCTTGTCCACTTGCACGTCCTCTTCCACCTGTTCGTTGCCTTGAGACTCCCGGATTTTTTCCCCGCCACGCCCCAAATCATGATCATAGTCTTGCGCGATCTGTCCGATATCACGTCGCAGCACGCGCGCCTCCGCGACAAGGTCTCCCCAGTGATCGATGTCGAGCCCACGGGCTTTATACAGTGCCTCGCGGCGCGCCGAGATGGAGCGGTCGAGCACCGACGAGTAGGACACTTCGCGGCCTTGGTAGAGGAACCTCGAATACGATGCGAGATATCAGTTGAACGAGTGTCAGAAAATGGGATATATAAACTCACCAGAGGTAGCCACAGATGACGGACGAGAGACCGGAGAGGTACGTGATCGGTTCCATGACATCCCTGAAATGGACGAACTTGGTATTCACCTCTGCCGCGCATGAAAAAAAATAAACGTATGCTCACCAGCCATAATCCCAAAAAGTGAGCCGCGCGACCCCGCCCCAATACACAACAAGCAGTCCAAAGCCACCAACCGCCATCCTCCGCGCACCTCTGTGTGCTTCATGGTCGCACTCCTTCTTCAGACCCTCCATGTTCTTCAACTCCTTTGTGATCATTTCCAACCTGCGTCTCAAGAAACGTGTCCGATCCGCAAACGTGGGCACTTCGACTGTGATCACGGTCTCGTCGAGTGCACCCTCTGGATTATCCTTCTCATCACTATCACCAGAATATTTTTGAACAGGTAAAGTGATGTGGATGTCAAACTCGGTCGCGCGCGCAGCACTACGTATGAAGTCACCGATGTCGGTCGCTTCGGACCATTGCATGTGGTGGCCGTTCGTCGCCGAGCTGCGAAAAGAAACTTCGGGACGAGCAGGGGAGAACGATGACACGATAAGCTTGCTAACGTGGGTCAAAGGTTGCGAAGGATGCAGCAGGAAAACGGTCGGTGGTGGCGATTTTGTCACGTGGTGATCTCTCTTCTGCTCGTTTTCTCTGGAGTCCCGTAACTTGAGGCTGATCTCACCCAGAGGAAGGATGAGCATGAAAAGGTGAGATGACGTGGGCGAGAGCTTTCCTGATGGAAAAAAAAAAAAAACACATATTATAAAAGGCGAACAACGAGATCGGCATCGTGAATGACATACCTCTCCCCTTCCCAAGGCCTTCCAGAGTATCTGCAGGCCCGTCCAGCCCTCCCATCGTCGTCTGTCCGTCGCCATTCTTCCATTTCGACGACGCCCCCGACTCTGCGAGGAAGCGCGCGTGCGCGACATCGACATTGTTGGAGCGCGATGGCCTCGTCGTCGAGAATAGGCTACAACATGTAAATGGTGAGTTAGTCGCGCGACGACTTGACCACAAGGCAGACCATAAAGGGCTGCGTAAAGAGAGTACTGCTGATGGGATATGGAACATAAGGTGACGGCGGTAGCACCATCATGGCACTTGTTGCGTTGAGCATACGCCGGCAATTCATCAAGCTGCGACATCGACGTCATTGTGTTGGCTCAATGGATACCGTTCAAAATTACATAATAGATTTGGGATCGAGAGTTCGAATCTCCCACCCAGCATGCCCTTGTCGATAGGCAAATGAGCAGCTTCGTTTCAAAATATAGGCATGAGTAGGTCCCCCTCAATCTGGCAGATGATGTGGGCAGCTCGGTTGAAAGAGCGCAGCCCTATCCAGAGGATTAAGCGATTAAGTTCGAGTCTCACGCTTCGCACAAGGCATCGCTTGACCGGCAATTAGTCTAGATTTGAGCGATACTGGGTATCTGCTCAACTTCCAAGGCAAAAAAAACTAACCAGGCCTCTAGCAGACTACCGCTGACCCTGACGGATTAACTTGTAAGACAGCTCGCACCATAAAAGCAAGGGCAATAGTATGCGTGAGATACAACATTGAGATCTTCTTTCACATACAACCAATGAACCTTCACTCAACTCAACCACTCGGCCAATGTTCCATCGTACACCACTTACCATTCAGTGCATCTTCAATCCCATTCCATCAAACGCAGCTCAGCCTCGGCCGCTTCGGCTTCCACCATCTTCAGCGCGTCCGGGTGTCGCGCGCGCAGTTCAAACCGGAACGGCGCCGGCGCACGCACGAGGCCAAGACTAATCTCATCGTCCAACGGGTTCCTCCTCTTCAAAATATTCGGATTCGCTGCATCGTCTGGGTGCGGGATAATGTCAAATGCCCACAGGATGCTACAAGCAGGGTGTTTATCATCATAAACTTGACCGAACAGGAAACCCGCAACGAAAACGGTCGAAAACGCACCGTGCTGCAAGGATGAACATCGACTGCGATGCAACGTGCATGCCAGGGCACATTCGACGCCCAAATCCGAACGGCAATGTGAAGTCCTTCAAATGAGGGTCCATGTATTCTCCCATCGCGTTTTTCTCCTTTCCGACTCCACCGTCGCCAGCGCAAGGCACGAGGGTGGGCAGAAAACGCTCTGGGTGGAAGACCTCTGGCTTCGGGAAGAGCTTGGGGTCACGTGTCATGGCGCTGTGCGTGCGGGAGTCAACCCAGGGTACCTGACGTCGAAGGCAAAGCACGCACTGGATATTCGCGAATACTGTCGAACCTCGCGGGAGCTCGTATCCTGCATACACGTCGTCGCGCGTCAATGCGTGTGGTACAGCAAGCGGCACAACAGGGCGCCATCTAGGCATTATCGGGCATGAGCACAGCAAGTAGAAAAGCGGGAGACGGGGTGCACCTCTCGACCTCCTTGATGAACGCAGTCAGATAAGGCAGATTTCCTGCATCCGCATCCGCGAAGGTAGGGAGGCGCGCGCGCCCGACGGCACGATCTATCTCAGCCTGCGCCTTTCTGGTCGCCATGGGGTGACGCAAAGCCGCGACTGTGTCGATACGGACGTGTTATGCTCAAGTCATCATCCCGATAAAAGGGGGAGCATACGCAAGAAGTATTCTACACTTGAAGAGGTCTGTGCGACCAGCGCAATCCATTCAGTTCGAAGATCATAACGAGCACTCTATCAAAGCAGGGCCACTCACGGTATCAATTCCTGCACCAAACGGTGCCGACACCGCGTATGCTACCTCCGTTTCGCTCAATCCGAGTCCTTCGTGTTGTACCGTCTCCCCCGCACTCGCAGCCATACAGGGTTTGCCCTTGCCGACAGCCGCGCGCGCGCGAGCGGATCTCAGGAGGGAGAGATAGAGCGCAGTGTCTCTCGCGCGAGTACGGTCGAAGGGAGGGCGGAACCATTGAAGAAAGCGCTGCAAGCGCGTGAGATGAGGAATCAAAGTGCTGCTATGTGGACGGTAGTGAGAACATACCGGGAGCCAGAGTAGGATGGGCCACTGTAGAGAGGAGGTCAGGAATGGGGTTGTACATTTTTGAAAAAGCCGACTTGCCGATTCAACAATGTACCTCCCAGCCGTGCTGTGAAGACACAACATCGACAAAGAGGACGATAATGGGCAGATTAGGCAAGCATTCAAATTCACACAAAGAGGTGCTTACCTTGCTCTGCGTTACATTTCAGCCGAGGGAGGTCTTTCAGGTCGATTTTACGCATGCTAATTATGTCTGAAGTGATGTGCTTACTTCTGGAACTCTACAGCTCTTAGAGTGAGCTCAAATCCGACGAAATGAATCTCAAAGGCTTCAAAACGCTGTCCGCGCACCTAATAGGGCATCATAATTTGCCTGCACGACTTCACTGTCCAAGCTCTGGGCGCGACGGCCATAGCTGATGCTGAGCACCACAGACGTCGCGAATCTTCATATAAAATCAACATGTATGTCAGGATTGCTTGCTTTTGTTGAGGTCGCGCATTGCGCGGAGAATGTTCGGAGAATGTTCACACAAGTGAAAGTGCAAGACTAATGCATTAGAGGAGAAAAAGAAGAGATACTGACCGCTGGATCGACTTTGCATAATTTCCTGGGTCTTTAGCAAGGTCACGTAGGACAAGTGTAGACTCCAATGTCTGGTGCTCGCGGTATGCTCTCGCGGCTCGAGAACCCATGCCCGCATGCTGGATCTGCGATACCATAAGGACCATTAAGACAATCAAATGGATATCAAATGTAACACAAGGAAACGACTGCATGAAAGCGAGGGAGCATACCTTACGCCATTTGCGCCAATGTGACCCGTAGGGCATGCTCAAGCCGCGCATGCCGCCAGAGAGTATCTCGTGACTACGAATTTAGAATCGCAGCGTTCGGCGGATGGAATAAAAAAAAAAGGGTGGACCACACACGCCATGATCAGCCTTGGTCGACTAGAGTAGATGTCACCACGCTTTTCGAGGAGGTCCCATGCATCATAGGCCCTGTTGAGGACTAGAGGGACCACTCAGTGCCCGTGCAGAGATTCAAGATAAGCACCACCAGGCTGTGCGCACCAACGACAGGCGTTCTCCCCAGATAAAACGCAAACACAGGACCTATATCCCCGTTAACATGATGAACATGGTAGCCTTTACGAGTCGCTGAGCGTACCGTAAACTCTGGTCCATTGATTAAACACGGTCCATGCCCCCTTCTTGCTCTCTGCCGCCTGCTTGAGCGCCTCCCGTGGGTTCGTATTTGATCCCGGTCCCGGTGGCAGACGCGTCGGGACAGGCCGCGGCGCGTTGAGGACGATGTAGATAACGATGGTGAGGATCACAGAGACTGCGATGTTCCAGGGATCGTACATGGTGAGGTCTAAGATGTGAGGAAGGGGCCACGCTGACTGTGAGCGACGAATGGCGATACTCCTGATACTTGCACAGCACTGGATGTGTTTGCGCGTGACTCGGGGATATCGACACGATGCCCGGAACCCATGTCAAAATCCGCACTCGAGCAATAGATCGGGGGGTGCTGACGTCATGCCATCAACAGACTTTTATGACAGAAAGCGCTCACTGCAGAAAGCGCTCACTGTGAACAGGTCGTGCAGACGGGCTTGCAGATGCTGAGATGCCCCAATCGTCGAGAATCATCGCTGCAATTGAAGGTGCTGTACCCAAATTGCATGATCCACGCAAACTGACTGGGACTGACCACGTCACCAATGATTTGAAGGAGCATAAGATAGCATAGGTTGGGCTAATGGAACTGTGGTGGTCAAGTTGAAGCGTGTCATCGGAAGGAGGAGCAAGGGCAGCTGCCGAGCGCCATGCAGCCGGTTGCTCATGAAAACTGCAGTATCAAGCCATCCATGGACCATGCTGGCTGGCCATTTCTACCGCGCTCTGCTATCTATCAGAACTAAAAACAGAGCTATTTCTCTTATTCTCAGTCCTTCCTCGAACGCTCGACGGCGATACAACTACTCCGAGCCAGTCCTGGTCGACCGCGTTAAAACGCTGGTCAGACTTCACTGTCCCAGAAGCATCATCGTTATCATACCCAGACCAATCCTGCGTATGGGTAATATAGAAGCCTTGAAATGAGCCGCACAGCCTCTCCTGAATGAACAGCATGCTCGATATGCAGTATGATACAGGATAATCCATGGCTACCGACACCCCGTCCGCAAGAGCAATGCAAGGTCGATCAATATACTGCAGACACCTCCTTTACAGCTTCAAGAGCCGGCGATCCCGCGTCGCCCACGCAGCCCCACATACACCCAACGCATACAACGTGAGCACGATCATCGCCGTCGCATCCGACGCATACATCGTAGCCATACTCATATTGACGACGCCGGTCGCGAGATTGGCCTGCAAATCGTGCATCGCAGCCTACGCATCAGTGTCCCGATTCACGAAAACACTACACTAACGCGAAGCGCGCACCAAAAGGAACAATGCCAGCCCGTTCCGGTTGATGGCCTCCAGTAATGGAGGGGCTGTCTGGGGCCGCTCCTGCTGGAGCGTCGGTAGGCGACTGGTGTCCTGCACCTTGAGCTTCGACGTGGGCGAGTACACCGATCGCGACAGTGGTGACGGGAAGAAGTAGAGGTCAAGCAATAGATAGCCGAGGATGAAAGACGTGTTGTACGCCGCGACCCACGCGATGTAAGGCAGATTGACCTGAAGGACAGCGCGCGTCAGCATCTGCACTGTAGGGAGCACAGAGCCGGGGAACGGACTGCTCACCATCCTACGCGAGACGCCGCCGCCGACCCCGATGAGCATGCACACTCCTAGCAGAGCCCACCAGATGGTAGTATAGGAAAACAGCACGGTCGCCGTCTTGTCGTTTTCCCTCCGGGCCGGATTGAACGCTGCCAGTTTTTCGGTCTCGTTTGCGCCCTGGGGCGCAGCGTTGCTGTCGCGGCGTTTGGTGCGCATATTTGACTGTTGGCGGCGGCGGAAGTGCGAAGGAGAGGGCGGGAGCAAGAACGTGCCCGTGGAGAGTCCGAGCAGGTGGATGGCGAGGTACCCTGAGTTTAGGGGATGATCAGAAGTTTCAGGGTGAAAGATGGCGATTTTGACGTACCGGTGAGAGAGACGATGCCTTCTTTGTTGGCGCTGATCAGTCCTGTGCGCGGCACGTCCAGGACGTACGAGCTCAGTCCAAGGGAAAGGGCGCACTGGTGTGCTTAGCGCCGATCAACGTCAGCACGAGCGCCTTTTTACTTTGTAGTCAAGAGAACGTGTAGTACTCACCCAGAGCAACCAGCACACCGATCATTGAGATGGGCGCACGCACGATGAGCGGGTGCAGGAGCACCTGGAGCACGGGAATGAAGCCGAGAGTCAAGAAGAAGTTCCAGTGGACGCCGTACTCCGTGACGTGTTCCTGAAGCAGGGGGGACAATCATGATGTGAGGTGAGCGGCATGATGAGTGGAAATACTTTACGGGATACTCGATGCCTTTGACGAGCAGGACTCGTACCAGTCCGAGGAGGATGACGGGGAGCGTTTTGCGAAGCGTGCGCGTCGTTTTGGGTATCAGAGGAGACGTGAGGTATGAGGGATCTTTGAGCAGGGGAATTGCGGATACGACGCCTTGGGAGAATACAAAGGAGCCTACACCCATGTCCATCTGTTCCTCCGTGAGCGACGCGATGGCAGGCAGAAATGAATGGGATTGAATGGGCAACACACCAGAGACACGCCGTAAGTCTCGCATTTTGCGAGTATGCGAGGAAAGACGGGGAAGTCGACGGCAAGGATGGACAGGATGGTCATCAGCATCATGTGTGCACGATATGTGCTGAGCGCCGGTAGCGGCGCGAGCGATAGTGAGTACGTGCTGGCGGTGGGTGGGGGCCAGACATGCACTACCGGTGTGCGCGGCGACGTGTCGGCGCTGGAAGGGAGTGGGGTGCCAGATTCACGCAGCGGCACTAGGAGCAACAACGCTGTGGGAAAGAGGAGGAGGGCGGAGAGAGTGCCGGGGGCATTGGCGAAGAGGGTTACGGAGAGTAAGAGAGGAGTGACAAGGAGCAGAAATTCGGATGGGAAGTTTTGCGAGCTGGGAAGGGAGAGGCGGGAACGCAGGCAGGAATAGAGTGCGATCGAGGACTATTCAAGGTCATGGCAGGGATGAGCTGGGCGCAAACACGACACGAGTGCGACGTACCAGGGCTGCTGCAGACAGCAGATTTATGTGGGTCACAGTCGACCCTGTCATTCCTGATACGAAGGCCTCCTTGGAGGCTTTATAGGAGTGCACATTGTCGGACATTTCATGAATAGAGATGGTGAACGGTGAACGTGGCAGCAAGAAAGAGAATGATATCGTCTGCTCTATCAACGGCGCGCAGGTGACTTTCCTGCTCTGAATGAGACCCTCCAATCCACGCTGAAAGCTGGACTTACAAGCTGCTCAAGGTATACGCAATTTGGAAACGGTGAGCTTCCCGATCCGATGAGCTTCAAGTTGTGAGAACAGAAGTTCGTGATCAGATTGAGCGACTGCACGAAAGTCCGACATACCAGATGAGAAACAGAAGATATACTGAGCAACGGGGCCGGCTGAACACGACTGGGGGGGAGGAATGGCAGAAGCTGGCAGGTGAACGTGAATAGTAATACTACCGATATTCGATCCTTTCATTCAATATGATGATTACCATGGGCGGCTCACGAACATCGGCTTGATGGTCTAGTAGTATGATTCCTTCTTAGGGCGTTAAGATCACGTGATGGGTGGAGGAGGTCCCGGGTTCAATTCCCGGTCAAGCCCTTTTTTTAGGGTTCTCATTGATGTCTTTTTGACCTCACAAGCATAGGGAACGCCTCAGGCACTCGCAAGGAATTTTTAGGATGCAGTGGAAGTGAAAATGGGACGAGGGAGGCCCGCACAGGTCGTGGGTGGCCATGGTTACTCCTGCACGTGATCCTGCCTAATCACGTTTTTCGTTCAGACTGAAAGGTAAGACTGCGAGTTTGGGCAGATCAACTCTAGCAGATCAACCGAGAACTTTCCATCTCGGTATATCGACCGTCCGCACAGAAGTCTCATGAGCTCAATATATTCACAGTATATTTCAGTACGCGACTTCAGATGCGTTTGCGACGTCGTGATCGATCGAGGTTGTCGGACGGTCCGACATCAAGATATCAGTCGCCAGGAGAGGAGGCAAGTTACCTGAACCAAGAGATCCGTCCGAGGCGGCACAGCAACCCGTCGAGGGCCGAGAACAAAAAGAAAAGGAGCACTGTTATTCCGCAGAATAAGATACGGGCTAGCTGCTACACGGGTATTATGATGAAAGTCCAGCGGCTTGAGACTATGGTGATGATGATGATGAGGGGGTAGGAGTAGGAGTAGGAGGTGAAAGGTGACCGAGATGATGTATATCTGAACGATTAAAAAAGCGAGAAACCTTCTTGAGAGGCATCTATGATCAGACCATCTAGCGCTACATGGAGACAATTGCCGAAACCAGACGCACCAGGACCGGACAAGTGAAAGCAAAAAAAAAGGACAACGACAGGGTCACGCGACGGGCCTTCACAGCCTGAGCGACGCTCTCAGTGGGCCGTGAGCGCCTGCGACTCGGACGGCAGGCGCACAAAGTTCTTCACAAAGTCGAACTGGGCGCCCGTCTCGGGGCTGTGCGGGAACCGCCTGCACTTCTCGACTGTCTTCCACTCGTCCGCGATGATCCTGAGTGCCTCCTCCCCGTTCCCCGCGGTCCCGCTCTCGACGAGCCAGCAGCCCACCACGAGCCCCGTGCGGCCGATCCCGCCGCGGCAGTGCACAGCCGTGATGCGCCCGCGGCGCTCGTTGTCCCGCAGGACCTCGAGGATCCGGTAGACGTACTCGACCGACTCGGGCAGCGAGCGGTCGTGGATAGGGAAGCTGTGGTACTCGACCGCGTCGGCATCGATGTTCGCCTGCGCGACGCGGGAGGCGAGGTGCGGGGCATAGGGCGAGAGCTCGCCGGACTCGGTGAGGTCGATGAAGGTGCGCACGCCCGCCTGGAGGAGGATGTCGAGCTTTTGCGTCGGGCGGGAGCAGTATGGCGACCATGGATACTCGCACGCGAGCAGCAGCGGCGTGGCCCAGTAGGAGTTTGGGATGGGGCGCGGGCAGATGGAGGTTAGCGGCCGCGGGCGCGTGAGGCTGGGGAGGGCGTTGATGGCGAATTGGAGGGCGGTGGAGGAGGCTGGGGGTTCAGAGGGGTAGGTCATGTTATGGGCGTGCGCGATAACGTTAGGAGACAGGGGATGTGCTCGAGGCAGCGGGGTGCGGGTAGATAATGAAGCGGGCGAATTGTGGGGAAGGGCGGTGGAGTTATACAGAGCGTGTACGGGACACGGGAGGCGCGGGGTTATATAGGGTGTGGGATTGGGTGGCAGGCCTGGCTGTTACAGTGCGGTGGCGGTCGCTTCAGTGTGTGGAGCAGACGTGCACAGCCACTCGATGCTACGGGGAAGGACGGGGCCCAAAGCCAAGGCGACGTCGCCGCCATCCCGTTCGAGATCCCAGATGCACACCCCAATGCCGCTGCCTCGCCGACTGCGCGCGGATACATGCAGGAGACCCAATCTCGCTCTGAGGACTGTTTTTTTTGTCGTTCTATTGTTGTTGTGCCCGTCGGGCGTGCCCACCGTGCGGGAGGATTCAGAAGCAGGCGGTGTCGATGGACTGACCCCTCGGCGGTCTTGGCCACGTAGTCAAGCCTAGAACCATCAAACCGTGCTTCAGCTTCCCGAGCCATACAGCCTCGGCCGCGTGGAAGCCAAAAATACGCCCAACTAAGTATGATAAGTAATCTACACAACGTATGAATGCAAGCGTGCGGACATCAGTCCCACTGCCATCCACACCCACTGCTCCGCATCGAGAGCGGCGATCTAGAGGGTATCTCGCCCGAGGTCCCTCAACAGCCTTCACTCCATCTTGCGATCCGAGTCTTGCATGTCTAGGCCGTCTACCGTATGCACGGGACCCTTGAACGTATACCGCCCCCAGAACACCCACGTCAGCCCAACGAGAATGAGGATCCCCCCCACGGCGACGACGGCGTAATTCATGTTTTGCGAGTTGACAGGGTGTGCAGTCGGGAGGATGAACAGCACGCAAATGAACACGGTGAACTAACAAGAAGCCGCGTCTAGACCTGCACAAAAATAGAGAAAGATAGGCGCGCACCAAAAAGCTGAGCAGGTTGATGGTCCAGGACCACCTTCCCAGGCTGAACGGGCCTCGTTCTTTGAGGCTGAGCGGCACAAGCAGCAAACGGGTCAGTTAGGAAGTGGATGTCTAGAGTGAAAGGGAGTCTTACGAGTCTGGCCAGAACACACGGATCGTGATGGGCTGCAGGTAGCTCAGCATGACGGCAATAGCTGCAGAGGACAGGATCGCATTGAACTAGCCCGTCCCGCATCAGCTGCGGAACTCTGGACAACACCAGACGCGCGAATGGGCTCACCGCAATCGCCGACCCGATGTACGCGCAGTGTATGATGCTCGCGACGAGGACAGACAGCCAGACGCCCCAATACGGCGCCTGGAACCGGTTGAGCGCCATGAACCGTCCCTTGAGCGGGAACGCGTCGTCGCGCGCGAGGGCGTAGAACAGCCGCGAGCTCGCCGTGAACGCCGTCACGGCCGCCATGAACTGCGCGAGCGCGATGACGGTGAGGCACATGAGCGTCAGGCGCTTGCCGACAGCGTCGTAGTAGAGCTGCGCGATGGGCAGGGCGTAGATCGTGCTCTGCACGCTCGGGATCGACTGCACGGAGAAGAGCAGCGCGAGCATGTATGCGAGCCCGATGAACCAGGATCCGACGATGGAGCCGACGACCGCGAGGGGGGCGAGGATCTCTGCGCGCTTGGCTTCTTCGGCGACCTGTGCAGCGGTCTCGCTTGAGAAGATTGGGTTAGCACACGCAGTTGTACGAGTTCCAGACATCGGGTGTGACGTACCAGCCTTCGAGCGTATAGACGGCTTGCAGGAAGCCGAGAAGAACGACGAAGCCGCGCGAACCCCATCCCGTGAAACTGAACGCGTCGTATCACATGTCCGCATAGAAGCTTATACCAAGGACTCACTTTTCGTAGTCCGTAAAGACGAATTTAGCGGTGTTCTGCCCGACGCCGACGTCAGAGACATGCATCGAGGCAAGAAGCAAGACAGACCTTCTCCGGTGCCTTGACCAAGAGCGTGATGACGAGGACGAACGTCCCTCCGAGCGTCCACCAGACATTGAACGAGCTCATGTTGCCGATGGCCTTGGTTCCGATCGTGTTCATGATTCCGGAGAGTATGTTCACGCCCCAGGCAATGGCCGCGATCTCCACCCTCGTCAGCGTGCGGCCCTGGCCCACCTCCGCGAGCGACGCGATGTAGAGCGCGACGCTAGAGGGGATGCGGGCGACTCAGCGCTGTAATTTGGACCCCGCGCGCGAAGAGCGATGACGCACCTCAGGTTTCCCGACGTCCCGGTGAACACCATCGCGATGGAGTAGATCCAGCCTGTGCAGACTTCGTGCAGGTAAGCGGCTGGCGGAAGCTAGACGTAAACATGGCAGATGGCTTACAGCCGAGGAACGGCGCGTCGGGCTTCATCTTGCACACCCAAAAGTACAGACCACCCATTGTTGGACTGGATGAACTCGTCAGAATACAATTATCTAGAGTTTCAAGAGCACGTACTATGTGCTGCATATCTCAGCCAAGCAAAGCGCAATGAGCAGCATGAACAAGCTGCAGATCTGTACACCGAGCGCGAGCCCCGCATGTCAACAGATTCGAACCGCCTCAGCATTGGAAAAGGTACGCACATTCCACCCCCAGAACAACCCGAGCGGCCCACCCGAAAACAGACCCGTCTGGAACGCGCTGCTCATGCCCGTCAGGATCCCAATCGCGCAGAACGAGATGCCCAGCACGCCGAACAGCGACATCTCGCGACGGAACTCGGCCTTGTACCCCAGCTCGCGCAGGCGCTCGTCCGACATGGCTGGGGCATCGCTATCGCCAACCGCAGCAACGGAAGGTGCATTGCGAGATTTGGCAAGGGATTCGATGTCGGCAACGCTCATGATGGATATTCGTGTTCTTCGACTTCGTGGGCAGGATCGTCAGGAAGTCGTGGTTCCTCGAACGCGGCGTGGAGAAGGCAGCGGGCCGCAGAGTCCAACAAGCTCGAGATCAGGGATGAAGGAAGGCGCCTCATTTACATATCTTTTGACTGTAAGGCACCGTCTGGTGCCGTATCTCGAGTCGCATGATAGTGGATGTATAGATGTGGCCACCGTGACCGGCGTCGTATCCCGTCGTATCCTGTCGTATCTCCTTGCGACCAGGTGGTGCTTGGTCGTCGCCGACGGCGCAGGCAGATATCGGGCGCCTCGTGATTCTCCCGCCGAAAGATATTGTGCGGAGCTTGAACGCCACCTTGCCGGGACCCAAGCCGAGTCAAGAACATTTACAGATTGTTGGAACAAGCCGAGGCACTGTCCGGAACGATACGTAGGGATATGGAGAACGTGGCAAACGTCGTGATCCTTGAGCTTTAGAGGTGCTCCTCGTCGCCGCGCAGGAGATATCGGGCGCCTAACAGTCGGGGGTGGGCGGTACTCAGATATTCTCTGACAATCACCACTCAATCACCTCGATTGTCTTCTCCTCAATGCGAACGTCGACCCCTGGTGTATACTCCATGCTATCGAATCCACGGTTTGTTAATTGGACTGTCTGACGGCGGCGTTAGTTGGCGCGGTCTACAAAGGAGGGCAGCCCGTGCATGTAAGCAAACGAGTCTGAAGATTCATCACCAAACTATCACCAAGCCTGCGCGAAAGCCCTGTTCGATGGCGACCTGAGCTACTCTGCTGCGGAGACCGCTACCACGCGCATATGCAGCCATGTTCCAATCCATACTCAGCTGACACTCGATATGAATCCGCCTGCCCACAAACACGCGTCCAATGTATAGTGGAAGCGCTCCATATTATGGTAGTATACTTCCTCTTTCAGTGTCACTGCCCTTGCAAGATTTCCTGGTGCTTCGATCCTGGAGTCTTGCTCGATCTCGATCGGAACGCCCTCGGAACTGCCAACGCTGCAAAGGTGCGGTGTGATACACCTTCGCCGCGGTGCGCGCGCGACTCTTCTCGAAGCATTGTCGAATGTGAACGATTGTGAAATGTTTTCCGCTTCCGTTATCGCAACGCTTCTGACCGTCTATAGTTCAAACCGCTGATATGGCGCCGATATAGCCAGTCACCACAGATTCAGATTCAGAGGAGAGTAGTGTCCCTCGTGGGGCCACATATTACTTCAAAGTATCTTGATTGATCTGCCTTGTGTTTGTAGTGGGTCCATAGTATCTACACAGGGGCCTTGTCACCCTCATCAGGCAAAGTCTCGGGTCGTCTCCCTTGAGCGAGGCGTGCGTCCCTTTCGACCCAGACCTTCTTTCATTGTCTTTTCAGAAGCTCATAGCACTTTGTTCCACGCACCACCAGTACCGAGATCGCATGTCATGTAGCGCCCTCGCCTCGTATTTAAGTTTCTCACTACATTCATCTCCCAGGCAACCCCCCTTCCTAACCACGGCAGAATATCTCTCGTCGTCGCTGTCTCCGACGTTCACACACATCCATGCCTTTCAATTTCTTCACCGTCATACCCATCATCAAAAAATGGCGCGCCTTGGCGGCTAGCCGTAGCGAAGCGACTAGTGCGTGGCGCAGCGGGTGCTGATAGAACTCCTTGATCTCTTCTGACAATTCGCTACCAGACGTGACGCTCGAAAACGTCGGGATGGCTGTGAAGAACAATCTCCTGGATGGGATGCAAGGCCTCCTGCGCGCTCTAAATACCTTGAAGGTGCTCCACCCTTTCATCGGACGTAAGTCTTCGCCGCCTCTCGCTGCCGCACTTGTCTGAGTCCAGCTCTAGCCCTTGTCCTCACTTTTCAGGCTGTGCAGGCCCTGGTCGCAACGATTCAAGCGAACGAGCACAAAGTCCTTGAGCTGTGCATGTCCATGAGGGACCTAATGACGGTGGTCCTGAGGTGAGCCTCCAGAGCCGCAATGAGCCACCTTGACCGACCTACTGCCCCCCAACAGCTTAAAAGACGTCCCGAAGCACCAACTGCTGGTCTGGGACCAGCTCAAGGCACGCTGCGCCGACGCAGCGGCTGACATGGACAGATGCGTCGCGGCCTGCAGCGAATATACCAGCTGCATCTTCCTCGCCAGGGTCTTCCGCGCGCTCGAGTGGGACAGGCTTTTCGGCCGCTTCCTCGGCCTATTCCAGGACCACCGCGCGACGCTCTCGGTCCTGCTGCTGGGCCACATGGTGCACGGCATCGACGGCCTGCACGAAAAGTGAGCGCCTCCCTCCCTTCGAAGCCGGGGCTTCTTATGAACGACGAGGGCGCAGGGTGGACAGGCTCGCGGAGGCGCTGGCGGAGGCGCTGAGACATCCCGCGGAAGAGTTCAAGACGCTCCAGGATATCATTGATAGCAAGGGCCGGGAGTTGTTCCTCCACGACGACGAAGCGCTCCGCGAGCTGCAAGCCCAGGCGACCAGGCTCTCGCCGCCCGAGTCGAGGGCCGCCGAGGCCGTGACGAGCGTCGAGCAGCTCAAGGCGTCCCTGTTCGCCGATGCGGAGCGCCTCGTCGGAGAGGCGGTTCCAACGCCTTCCGCACCGGCTCCCACGCCCCCGCCCGATCAACGCCCCGAAACACGCCACGTCCAGGAGCACAGCGGTACGGGTGCGCTCTTTCCTACCACTCAACCCTGCATGGCTACTCACCCATCACCGGCATCTCATGCAGAGGCCCAAGGCTTTCCCACCATCGACCTCCGCACAAAGGGCGTGACCATGGTCGGCACGCTGTCCTTCTGCCACGTATCCCTCACCGGACGGCAGGCATCTGACGCAGCCCCCGCTCGGACGCGGACGCCTGCGGGGCAGGACGCGCCGCACATGCCTGGCGACCCGGGCAAGCAGAGGACTGTGTGCGGACGGAGGTGCGGCCGCGCGGGTGCGCCGGCGCTAGCCTGAGGTCCGTGCGGCGTTCTGGTGGATGACCACACGCAGGCAGGCGGGGCAGGGCCAGCCTAGTGTTGTCCCGCCGTCTCCCGCGGCCGGCCACGCTCTCTTCTCTCCGTCTGCGCCACGGATCGATTTCTAGACTTGAAGCGCTTGTGCATCCTCCACGTGATCTGATTATTAGGTGTGCTGAGCTGCTGAGGGCGTCGGCGGTGTGTCCCCAGGAAGGTGTCGAGCAGCGCTCGTCTCCATTGTTGCGCTTCCAGGCATGAGTCCGAGTTGCAGTACTTACAATACTATCCATACCTATAATATATGACGAGCGCGCACTATACTCGATCGAGCCTCTGTCCCACGCCCCTTCGGCCAGTCAAGACCCACAACCCATATCTCATGCGACAGGTGCCGGTTCAGAGGCAAGCTCAGGTCTTAAGGAGAGCAGGGGAACGAGTTACACCATGTATTCGAGATGTCCGACATAGAGCTCTACTACCCTGCTGGACAATGAACAGGAGATTTAAAAAAATGGCGAGCGCAGTGCGCACCGGATGGCATGAATGCATATCGGACGCGCCGTGCGTGGAGCCTGATGCAGGCGCGCCGCTCAGCGCTCGAGGACGGGATTCGGTCAGAAAGCGGCGTCCATGGTCGAAGCGAACGCCGAACGCGCCCTCCGATGCCGTGGCCTGTTCCACCGCCGCCGGCACGACTCCCCGATCAGGCAAGCTCTTGCGGACCAATTCGCCCGTTTCATCCCCAATCTCCCTCTTCGTCCTTCCTCTCCTCGCCGTCGCCTCCGTCTTCAACGCCCCAGCCCTCCCTCCCTCCTCTCTCTCCTACAATGTTCCCCTCCCTCCCCTCCCTCGCGCAGGCCCTCACGGGGCCCTTCAAGCGCGCCCAGCTTGGCCTCTTCCACGGCAAGACAAAGCAGTACGGCAACAACGTCCCCTTCTCCAAGAAAAAGACCCGCCGCACATGGCTCCCCAACGTCCACCCCAAGCGCCTCTTCTCCGCAGCCCTCGGCGAGAACATGCGCGTGAAGCTGACCGCACGCGCGCTCAAGACCGTTAACAAGGTGCGTCGCAGTCGTAGCTTCGGCCGTGCGCTGTGCTGGTGCTGGGCGGGCGTGCGTTGAGTGCGCGGAGCTGATGCATTGCGTCTGGGGTTTGTTTTGGGGTAGTATGGAGGCATCGACGAGTACGTCCTCAATACGCGCCCGGACCTCCTCGGCTGGGAGGGCATGCGCATCCGCGTCCTGGTTCGCGAAGCCCGCGAGCGCAACGCCGCTGCTGCCTCCACCACCCCCACCCCCACCACTGGTGCCCCTTCGCCATCGACGTCGCCTCCGCAGCCGTCCGTGTCCGCCGCTGCGTCACCGCCCTCATAGTAGCATCGCAGGTGCGCACGACCCTCCCTGTCCGCGTGTGCGCGCGTCTGACTGATCGTGCGTGCCTCCTCTGCAGTCCGAGCGTCCACAGCCAGCGCGTCCCGTCGCGTCGAGCCCCATCGAGTCCCCTCATATTATATCATGCCATGTCGTTGTCATCATCGTATCGTACCATCATCACCGTACCACACGTCCCCTACGCGCAAATCTATCCCCCCGCTTGCTTCCCTCGTCCCTCGCTCGTTCGTCGCGCGCTCATGCTCGCACAAGGCAAGTATTTCCGCTCCATAGAATGCAAAAGACGCGCACTGGTGAGTCCGCGGGATGGCCAGGACGTACGCATGTCAGTGACAGCACGAGACATACCTCATCCCGTGTCTACCACTCCCCCTTCTTCTATCCGGTGTCGCGCTGCGTCTTTAGCCTCCTCTCTCCCGCGAGACGCCGCGCGCGCGCCGACGCCCCATGCTCGAAAGAACAGAAAGACGGCACGCGCTCAGCGTACGTACATACGTCTTTGCACATGCATGCGTATTGCTCGGGGGCGTGCGCTTCAAGCAACTGCCTCGCGCCGCCAGAGCGCGGCGCTCACGCGGGGTCTGCGTGAGCGGTGCGAGCAACTGTGAGCACCGTGCATACTTGAAGCGGTGCGAACGTCCGAGGCCGGTGGTTCGCGCCCTGCTAGGCCACTCGGTCGGTGGATCGATCGAGCGACGGATCCGATGCGCTCTCGAGAATATTGATCGAGAAGGGCACAGGACTCCGCAGGCTACGGCGCCCCAGCACTCGCTCGCTCCGCCTGATGCACCGCCACTCTATGCATATATGCGCTTACCTCGTCCGTCGACGCGACGTGTCGTGTTCGCGATCCGTAGCACCACACTACCTAGCACACACACGAGATGACAAGCAAGCAGCAGAAAACAATAAAATACATGCGTGTATGCGAACACAGGCCAACACAAAAAGTACGACGGAGCGTCAAGATCCAGCAGTATCTACAGTATCTACAGTACACTATCTACATCGTTTACATCGGACGATCTGCATCGTACCACCCGCAGCCCACCCGCACTGTACACTGTACACAGCACACGGTGCGCGGTGTACGTACCGCGCAAGCAGCCATCGTCCATCATCGAACGTCTCACCCACGTACACAAGAACCACACGCACGCGCGCGTCGACGCGTCACAACCCGCGCTTCCCGATGCGCACCGTGCCCTCAAACGGCAGGCCCTCGAGCCGCATTCCCGCATCCGAGTCCTCCCCGTCCCCGTCCTCCCCGTGGTCTCCGCCGTGGGCACCGCCGCGCAGCGGCATCCCCTCGACGCGCACGAGCACGCCCGCGACGCCCTGCACGCCCGCGAGCGCGCCTTGCGAGCCGAATATGACCTGACGAGGGAAGGAAGGGAGATTGGCGATCAGCTCAGCTCAGCTGAGAGACGGGCGGGAGAACACGAGAGAGAAGTAAAGGAGAACGGTCGGTCGGTCGGTCGGTCGGTCGGACCAGCGCGCGCGAGAAGGCTTCGCGTCGGGTGCGCAGCGCGCCTACGTTCATCGCCAACGCACGGAACAGAAAGAACGAAAAGGAAAAACCGGGGACAAACGAAGGATGATAGAGGAAATGAGGGACACGGAGACCACGGTACGCACCTTGCTCACGAAGCTGCTGAACTCGCGCTCCCGCCCGGGCAGCACCACGAGCGGCACGTCCACAAAGCGCGCACTCACGAGCGTCGCCTCGCCCTCCTCCTCCCCGTCTCCATCCCCACCCTCTCCATCCCCGTCGCCCCTGTCGCCATCTCTGCCCTCCTCCTCGTCGCCCTCACAGCCCACCGCCGCGAACGCAGCGGAGGGGCGGAGACTCAAGCGGGGGCCACGGCTGGAGCGGGAGCGCGGAGGCGCGCGCACGCTCGTCGCGTTGAGCCACGCGTCGGGCCTGATATGCGCAAACGCGCGCGGCGGGAGCGGGTCGGGCAGCGAGTGCGGCGGCGGGAGCGGCGCGCCCGACTCCGAGCCCAAATCCAAACCCCTACCCAGCTCCGAATCCGAATCCGGATCCGAAAAGCGCAGATCGGGCGGCGCGTCCGGCTGCGGGACCGCGCCGTCGAACACGAGCACGTCGGGCAGGACGCCGTGCACGGCAATGCGCACGCGCACGCTGCGCGGGAGGACGACGCGCGCGCAGACGCGGCCGGTGGCGAGCACGTCGGTGCCGGCTGCGCGGAGGCGCATCCCGCGGAGGGCGACGTCGCGGAGGACGCGCGGGCGCGGGACGGGCGCGGGGAGCGCGAAGGGGACCGGTGCGAGGGCGGGGAGGAGCGGGGTGCGGAGGGCGAGCGGGGCGGGGCGGCCGGCGAGGAAGCGCGAGAGGAGGGCGGAGAGGGCGCGTGTGGAGTGTGGGGTGGGCGGGAGGAGGTGGCCGGTGGCGAGGAGCGGGGTGTGTGGGGGTGTGAGCGTCGTCGGGGGCGTCGTGAGCGCGGCGAGGGGGACGAGGGTCGTGTGGGTGGTGCCGTTGGTGCCGTTTGGGGGCGGGAGCGCGAGCGGGAGGTGGACGGTGAAGGGCAGCGCGGGGAGGGTGAGCGCGAGCGCGGGCGGGAGCGGGGTGAGCACGCGCGCAGAGGCGGAGAGGGCGAGCGCGGCGGGGGACGAGGTTACCGTGAAGGACTGCAGCTCGACGAGGTCGGCAAGCGCGGGAAGCGGCGCGCCGCTGCCTGCGGGCGGTAGGCCCGGGAGCAAGGGGACTGGAAGGAACGCGGCGCGGCGCGGGGGGTCAGCACTGCGACACGGAGAGCCCGAACGGGGGCAAGCCGCGCGCCGGGGGCAGAAGGGGAGGCAGGGGAGGGGAGCACGCACTCTTTTGGCGGAGCGCGAGGGCGAGGGAGGTGCGGTCGAGGCGCAGGATCGCGCTGCGCCAGGTTGCGTCACCGAGGGCGCCGCCACGCAGCTGGAGGGCGGGGACGCGGGCGGTCGCGGCGAGGTGGCCATCTGCCCACGCGGCGCGGGCAAAGGCGAGCCAGGCGGAGGTGTTCTGGGAGGGGCGAATGCGCACGGGGAGGGCGGGCGGGGTGAGCCAGGATGGGGCGGAGTGGGAGCCGCGGGGCGGGTCTGGGGTGAGCTGGAGGTGGAAGGGCGGGAGGTGGACGGACGCGAGCGGGGTGTCGGGGGAGGTGGGCGGGACGATGTCGATGGGCGAGAGGCGCACAGAGACGTGGTCGAGCCGTTTTATGCCCCACCGCCCGAGGGTCTTCCATGCTGCGCGGGCGAGCCCGTCCGCCTCGTCTGGGGCGACGCCGACGGCGGCGCCTGCGTCGAGCCCCACGCGCGCGGAGACGAGCACCCAGATGTCGCCATCGGCGGTGACGTTGAGGACATCGATCGAGTCGGGGCCACGGGTGACGAGGGCGCGGGAGAGCAGTACATCGGGGGCTGCGCGGGCGGGCTCGGCGGTGTAGGACCAGGCGAGGGTGGCGAGGAGGAGGGCAACGGCGGAGGTGGTGGCGAGGGTGAGGAGGAAGACTGTGAGAAGCTTGGTGCGGAGGCGGCGGCGGCGGGTGGTGGAGGACTCGGGGTCGGTGGGGGAGGGGAGAGGGTGGGAGAGAGGGGGTTCGAGGAGGAGGGGTGGGGGAGAGGGGGGAGGCGAGGAGCGGTGTGCGTTCTGTGGGGCGGGCGCGTGCTTTGCCCTTGTCGAGGGGGTGCTGGTCGCTGTCTTGGACGGCGGCGGCGGTGGTCATTGTGGATGCATGCGACGACGAGGAAGAGCTTAGAGCTCCTCGAGGCCGCTGCTGGGAAGCACGGAGGGTGCACGTGCTCTGGAGACTTCTGCACGTGAGCCCCGCGCGTACTCGACTCGATGCGCCTCGGGGTCTGCCCGAGTCGCCTTCCATGTCTCACATCTTCTCTCTCAACGACACCGCCCTCGTCTTTGTCCCTGCACGCAATTTTGACACATGCCACGTCGTTTCCGTCTATCTATACGCGCAAGTCGTCTCACCCATGTCCATGGCATCCTGACCTCATTGGCTATCACAGGGACGCGGATGCTGGAGGTACAGACGTGGCGAGTCGTTTTGATGATGCTCGGCACACCGTCTCCGTACATCCTCTCACATGCACCGCATATATGCGCTCATAATAGTCTTCCGCGCCCGCACCAGGACCTGATCACGAAGCTCGTCGCCCTGCACGCCATTACCCCCATACCGTCCGCCTCGTTCCCGTTCACCATCGAGGGTGACGCCTATGGCCTGCACTGCGGTAAGCACGTCCACCAAATGCTGCCCGTGTCGATCTGTTGACGCGTGCGCGGGGTGGCTGCGCAGACGTGAAGCCGTGGGCGTACGGCAAGAGCATAAGGCTCGCGTGGGGGACGCAGGAGCTCATTCCTGCAGAGGAGAAATGGCGGTTCGAATTTCGCGCGATTGGGGAGCCTCGGGTGGGGCGCTGTGAGTGAGCGAGGGGGATACGGATACGGCGCTGTATGGGATCGCAGAAAAGATAGCGACGGATGTGATCTAATCGCGATCGGGGTCACCTCCAGATACACACGAGGCTCCCGGCTGATGTCATCTTCCCTTCCTCCAACGCCCTCGACAGCGTGACACACCCTCTCCTCACCAAACCTCCCCACGCCATCCCAGCACAGAAACAAATCCAAAGATCATTGGTGGCGCCAAATATTGCAAAGCAGGGGCCATCGAGCAGCAGGGCCGGTGTCGCGAGCGAACGAGGCGCTTTGACAAACCTTGGGGGAAGTACCGGGCGGCATCACGCTCTGTGACCTGAGTCGTCACGGGCGTTAGTCAGTTGAACCAGCTCGTTTGCCCGCTGCTGCATATTACTAGCCACCCTCTCTCCCTCTCACCTCCTCCTCCTCATCTCCTCATCCCTCCCCGTCCCTCTCTCCACATACATCCACCGCCTCAATCCCATCCTCACGACCTTCACACACGCACGACACAACACAATCCACGCACGTCGACGGCGACTCTCCCCACACCACCTCCTGAGATAAGTCGACCCGCGCACTTAACCCTTCAACCCTCCCACCACACCCTTCCAACCACCCTGCCCATCTTACCCCGCACCCCCACACCCTCACAATCACCCGTCAATCACCCCCGGATCAACCCACCCACCACAGCCTCCCCCCCGAGCCATGGCGCCGTCACCCGCGCCCCCGGCCCACCGCACCGCGAGTGCACCCGCCTTCGCGAAACGCACCGAAGACGATGAGCTCAAGCTCTTCCGCTACGTCCTCGTAGGCGACCTCGGCAAGGGCAGCTTTGCTACCGTGTACAAAGGCTATCACGAGGTGCGTCCCACGCTCTCTCCCCTCCTCCCTCCCCTCCAGGGGGTAGGGGTTGCTTCATCGACGGCTGGGACGGCCTGAACTGAGAACGGACTTGGATTTGCGCGTGCCTGCGCTGGGATCTAGGAGTCGAGGAAAGAGGTCGCGATCAAGACCGTCAGCAGGAGCAGCCTTTCCACGAAGCTCTTCGAGAACCTCCAGAGCGAGATCGACATCCTCAAGTCCCTCTCTCACAGGCACATCACGCGCCTCATTGACATCGTCGTACGTCTCCCTCCTCCCCCCGCGCCGCCGCCAATACTGACCGCTCGACGTCGCGTACGACAGAGCGCGGAGCGCAACGTGTACCTCATCATGGAGTACTGCGCCGGCGGCGACCTCACGAATTATATCAAGAAGCGCGGGCGCGTCGAGGGGCTCGAGTACGTTCCCGAGCCTGGGGCCGCCCCGCAGTACTACCCGCACCCGCGCACGGGCGGGCTGACCGTCATCGTCGTCCGCAGCTTCCTCCGGCAGCTCGGTGCGTCCGCCGTTTTTCATGTCTCGTCCTGCTGTGCGGGCTCAGGACGGTGCGCGCGATCGGTGCTGACAGCTGTGTAGCCCGCGCGCTCAAGTTCCTGCGCCAACGGAACCTCATACACAGGGACATCAAGCCCCAGGTGCGTCGCGTGTTGCGTGCATACATCTTCCCTGATCGAACGCGTCGACGGACGGATGGGTTTGTAGAACCTGCTGTTGAACCCCGCGTCGGAGGATGACCTACAGAGAGGCCACCCGCTCGGCGTGCCGATCCTCAAGGTCGCCGACTTTGGCTTTGCGCGGTCCTTGCCCAACGCGATGATGGCAGAGACGCTCTGCGGATCCCCGTGCGTCCTCTCATTCTCCCCCCTCCTCCTTTCTCCAGCCACTGCTCCGCATGCACGCACATGACTGAATGCCCCTTGTCAGGCTGTACATGGCGCCTGAGATCCTGAGCTACCAGAAGT
This sequence comes from Heterobasidion parviporum, assembly GCA_002994785.1. NCBI lineage: Eukaryota > Fungi > Basidiomycota > Agaricomycetes > Russulales > Bondarzewiaceae > Heterobasidion > Heterobasidion parviporum. The sequence goes on from PDUQ01000007.1 coordinate 100,648, forward strand.
ACGACGCCAAGGCGGACCTCTGGTCCGTCGGCGCCGTGCTCTACGAGATGTCCGTCGGGCGCCCGCCCTACCGCGCACAGAACCACATCGAGCTCCTCAAGAAGATCGAGGCGTCCAAGGGCGTCAAGTTCCCCGACGAGTCCCCGCCGCGGCGCTCCGGTGTCCCGGCCCCCACCACCCCCGCCAACGGGGCGACGGCGGCGGCGGCGACAGGCGCAGAGGACGCGGCGGCGGTGCCGGACGACATCAAGCTGCTCATCCGTCTGCTGCTGAAGCGGCACCCCGTCGAGCGCGCGAGCTTCGACGACTTCTTCAAGAGCACGGCGATGGTGAACTCCAAGTTCCCGCGCCCGCCGCGCGTGGCGGACGCGCCGCCAAAGGCGGAGGCGGAGGCGGGCGGCGCGATGGGCCTCGGGATCGGGATCGTGGACGATACGGAGATCCCGGAGCATCATTTGCAGGTGCCGCCTGAGGTGCTGGATGCGAAGGCGATGATTCCGCCGAGTAAGTTTCGGTTTAGGAGGAGAGAGGAGGGGGTGGGGGGTGACAGTGCGAGTGTAGGCGCAGGTGGGAGAGAAGAGCAGACGGTGGGAGATGGGTCCGAGGCGCGGGGGTTTGTAGGGTGCGTCTGCCATCTTCGCTGATACAGAGCGAACGACTGCTGATGGATGGCTTCTGCGTGCAGCACGGCGATACCGCCAGAGCACCAGCAACCCCCCTCCAGCCCGCCGATCGCGCGGCGCCAGTCGAGTGCCTCCACCGCGCCCCGCGCCCCGCCGAAGCCGCTGTCGACAGAGGGCTCGATCATCCCAGGAGAGACGGAGGAGGACGGGCTGCTGCGCCGCGAGTACGTGCTCGTGGGCGACACGCGCGCGGTCGAGTTTAACCGCGCGGTAGACGGTATGAGCGCCGACCGCGAGCGTCGGGACCGTGTCACTCACCCTTCTGCTTACACGCGCGCCGTCGACGGGCGCACGGCGTCCTCGGCCTCGGCTTCGCCCTCCTCTCCGCTTGCGCTCCCGCCCTCGCCCTCGTCCCCGTATTCGCCGTCGTCTCCGTATTCGGCGTCGCCTGTCGCGGTGGTGGGCCCTGCAGAGATCACGGCCGCGCGGAGGCGCCCGCTCGCGGACTGCCGCGTCCCGCCGGCCCTGCTCAAGCTCGAGCGCGAGCGCGAACGCGAACGCGAGCGGGAGCGCCGGCGGCGGTCGTCGCAGGAGTACCCCTCGTCGTCGCCGACGTCGCCGCCGGCGGGGGACCTGCCGACACTCGACTCGCCGGCGGCGAGCCCGGGCACCGCGACGTTCCCGCCGCCGCCGCACGCGTCGCCGCCCCTCGGGCTGAACATCCCGCCGCTACCGGCTTCGCCGGTGGCGTCGACGCCGAGCCCGGGGTCCGCGGGGCGCGCGCTCGCGCGGGCGCTGTCGCTCGCGTCGAAGAAGCTGTTCGGGGCGGCACCCGCGTCCGCGGCGCTCCAGCAGCAGCAGCAGCGGCAGCAGTGGTTGGAGCAGCAGATGGAGCACGCGTCAAGCTCGGGCTCGGGTACGGGTACGGGCTCGGGTGCGTCGTTTGGTGGGCCCGGGCTCGGGCTTGGGCTCGGGATGGGTGACGGCGCGGCGGGGAGGCGGCCGATCATCGTCGGGCGGGGTTTGGATGGCGGCGACGGGGAGGATGGGGAGGGGCGGGACCCGATGGAGGACGAGTTGTTGGCGGGGCTGGAGCAGCTGGCGCAGAAGACGGACGTGATCACAAGGTGGGCGGACGAGATGTACGAGTTTGTGAAGGCTGTGCCGCAGAGTGCGTGTTTCCCCTTCCGTCCGTTCGCGGCGCGGAGCCGAGCTGACGCGGGTCGCTTTTCTGTTGTTTTGGCATGGTTTGGTTTTTGCGCGCGCGCAGAGCCGCTGCCGGACCCGAGCAAGTTCGTGCCGCGCGCGGGGGAGCCGGAGAAGCTCGCGCAGCGGCGGCGGCATGCGGACTTCCAGGCGGAGTACAACGCGGTGACGTGCGTCGCGATCTACATGCTCGTCATGGCGTTCTCGCAGAAGGGCATCGAGGAGCTGCGGCGATACCAGGAGCACATGGAGATGCGCCACCCGGAGGAGGACTTTGTGGTCAGCGAGGGCTTTGACGACGGTGCGTTCTGCGTTCTGCGTTCTGCGTGTTTGCGGTCCGCGTGTGTGCGGGGTATGGGACGCGGGGCTGATGTGCGTTTGGTTGGGCGTGTAGCGTTGACGTGGTTCAAGGACCACTTCCTCAAGTGCAACGATCGCGTCGCGCTGGTCAAGACGTGGCTGCCCGCGCAGTACGCGGGCCCGAGCACGTACGTGGACGAGCTAGTGTACAATCGCGCCCTGACACTCGTAAGTCGTCCAAGTTGTCGTCGCTCCCGCGCCTCTCTGATCGGACGCTGACCCCTATTTTTTTTACCGTACTCCGCGCTGCGCTGCAGAGCCGAACGGCGGCGCGCAAGGAGCTGCTGGACCAGCACAAGACGCCCGACGAGTGCGAGAAGCTGTACGAGGAGTCACTGTGGTGCCTGTATGCGCTGCAGGACGATCTCCTGCAGAAGGACAACCCGTTCATGGACGAGGACCGCGAGACGATCTCCACCTGTGCGTCTGCTCTCGCATTTTTTTCCCCTGTGGTTTGCGTCGGGGCGCGGCGTGCTGATGCTGCGCGTACACAGGGATCAAGCGGACGAAGCTCCGCCTCGTGCGGTGTCGCGTGCGGATGAACATGACGGACCGCGAGCGCATGCGCGACGCGCGCGCGGACAAGAACCTGGACGACGTGCCGCGCATCCCGGCGCCCTGGGACGCGGAGGCGATGCAGAAGTTCCACAGGCCCGACTCGAATAATGCTAATGCCGATGCTAATGGCCATGCCGATACCTTACCACGATGACCCTTCACGACGTGTCTCTCTACCTGTTACCCCGTTACGTGTCTTCGCATTTTCGTTCTCTTTCTCTTTCTCTCTTTTTCTTTTTTCTTTTTTCTTTTTTCTTTTTTCTTTTTTCTTTTTTCTTTTTTCTCTTTTGTCCTGCTCTCCTTCTCTCTGTGGTTATCTGTGCTTCTATGTGTCGGTGTGTACATTGCTATCCTATTAGAGAGCTCCCGTTCTCCGTCATTTGTGACGCTTGTTGTATCTACCGCCTCCCTCGTCCCCCTGCCCCTCCCCCTCATCCAACCTTCCATACTCCTTTCCTGCCCTATCGTGTGCTCTCTTTTCCCTCTGGTTTTGTTTCTCTGTTTGCTTGGGGTCTATCACGCGTTGCGACGGACGGCTCCCCTCCATTCACCGCACTTGTAGTAATATTATATGCACATAGGCACTGACATGCTCGCGTCTGTACACCCTCCCTTCCCCTCTCCCCCTCCCTCACCCCCATTGTTTATCATATTGTGCTCGGGATAGTGCGTAATTTATCTCGTCGGGGACGAAGTTTGGATAGTTTTTGGTGCGACTGTGTGACAAGTCTGTAGGAGCCGTGGACGGGTGACTGAGCCTGCAGACGGCTACATGGACGGGATCGCACGTGGCCATGGCACAGACCTCTGAGGGTGAGGTTAGGGCTTCCCATTCACTCCTTTCCTGCTTTCCTCCTCCATCGATCTTGTACATATCTGCAAGCCCGTCCCTTGTGTGAGTTTCCGCACGGAATTGAGAGCGACCGCCATGAGCTGACGCGCGCGCCGCCCTCTCTTTTGGCTTAGCTATCCACTCTCGGGAGCTTATTCTTAGCATGGCGAACTTCACCTACGTCGTAGGCAAGCCCCCGCTTTACCCGTTTTCGTCGTCGATATCTGAAGAGGGGTGCATCGCGCTCGCGGTGTAGAGCACATGGAGGAAGACGACGAGACCCCGCGTGCGCTCCCGCGATGGGTCGAGCTCGAGTATAACGTGCGTTGCAGTCCTTTCGATCCGTGGCTCTCTCCCTGGACCTTATTGTTCGCACCCGCACACCTATTTTAACACACTCCCCCGTCTAGCACATGCGCACGCTCGCCGGCCCCGGCGCACACGTCCGCTTCACGAACCTCTCCCGCGCCGCGGCGACCTCGCTCGCGCAGAGCTTCGCGGCCGCGCCCTCCCCCTCCCCCTCCCCCGCCTCCGCGCCCTCGGACCGCCCCGCGACGGGCCTCGCCGAGTCGGCGTGCGAGACGGTCGGCGTGCTGGAGCTGATGCGGCGCGCAGGCGTCCCGCGCGAGCGCGTGTGCCTGCTCGATCCTAAGGCGGAGAGGGCGCTCGCGCCGGGCGACGGTGAGGGCGAGGGCGCGTTCGAGTGGTTCCTGTTCGGGGTGCGTGCATACACAGTACTACTAGCGCCTGCTCCGTCGCGCCCCTCCCGATGCCGCGCTCGTTTTCACCGCCGTTGATTTACTGCTTTGCGCGCAGGGTATCCTGGGTGAGTGGCCTGCCCTTGTGCGCTTGTCGGCGCGTGTCTCTCCGGGCCGCGTCGCGTGGTCGACGCGGTGTTGATTTGTACACGCGTACACGCGTGTGGACGTGGACAGGCGACGACCCTCCGCGGGACCGCACTGGCGAGCTGCGCGCGCTTGGGTTCCCCGGACGGCATTTGGGCTCGGTGCAGATGACGACGGATACCGCGCTGGGAGTGACAAAGCGCGTCGTGGTGGACAAAGGCGCGTCGTTCGCCTTCTCTCTCGTGTTTTTTTTTCGATGACCTTTTTATCTTGTGTTCAACTCTGTCTTGGGTTCTGAAACATACAGTGCCGCTGGAGGAGATCCCATACGTCGTACGTCCTCTGTTCGAGATACACATATGGATATGGGGATGAAATTGTTGACGTACGATGGGCTGGGCTCTTTGAACGTACAGGACCACCCGACGATCGTGTTTAGCCCACACGAGAGCGTCGAGATGCCCTTCCGTATGTCGCAAACCTCCCATCTCAATGACCACTACCCATGCACATCTCACCGGCACCTATCTTCCCTCACGTCTCCTTGAATCAGGATACATCCAAGAAAACGACGAGCCCCTGCTCCCGCCGGGAATGAAGGCGCACTTGCGGGAAGATCTTGACCGGAGCTTCGAATTTTGAATGCGGTGAGCACCAGGACTCAGTCGCAGTATCAATTTATGTGAGCTAGAGGGTGCAGGCCAGGATACGCGGAGAAAGGACGAGCAGATGACAGCGTTGACTTTGGACAGTGTGCTGCAGTTGGATCCGGAGATGGTTGCGTGTACGACGGGAAAGCAGAAGAATCACAAAACGGTTGTATCAATACGACCTTATCAACGCCGTCATTCGGCATGTATTCACAGAATCAGCGTATTTCGTTGCAGGGCCGCCAGCAATCTGACGGACCGTCCCAAGGGAAGTGAGGGCGGCAGCCGAGATGGCTCTGGTCCATGACTGGTCGCGGCTTGCTAACATAACATTCAGCGCATGACACAGGTCGATAATCAGGCAGACCGAGTCATCGAAACCGGAAAGCGCGCTGAGGTTCGTAACCCGCAGACTTAAAAGTCAAGCCTCTGCCCGAACCGCGTCTGGCAGTGAAGGCAGCCTGGAACAGGTGGTGCTGGTGCCATGGTCGGCCCCACATGTGGCGTCGACGGCGGCTTGAAATGTGGACAGAGATGGGAAGACGCCTGCTGTTCGCTCGTGGGGACTTGTGAGACGCGTAGCCATTGGCGCGGAGCAAACGCGACCCGACGTCATTTGCACGTGTGGCGTGCCTGCCGCTCGGTGCCGCGATGCCGCGATGTTGCCGATACACTGATCTTTAGCTCGGTTGTAGGCGCTGCGGCTGCGCTGCGGGCTTCCCTCGCATCTCGGAGACGATAAGGGTGACGAAGAGGCAGGACATCTCACTGACATCCCGCGACCAGGGAGCCCAGCAGCTCGTCGGAGCCATCGGTGTGCACTTACAATCTTGTTGTGCAAAACATGATTACGAGGACGGCGGTCTGACATTTCGCGACTTAGGATGCCAAGCTATGCCAAGAAAAAGGAAGACGCAAGCCCAGCCGGCGGGTGAATGTGTCATGAGAGATGAATGAGCAGGTATGATGGGCACACGACCATTTTCCCGATCTGATACCTTGTCGCCCGGCTCTGCTCCGACACACCAAAACACTCCGTCCTCCAGTCTCTGTGTCCAGAACCCACCTCTTCTCTGTCTATCCATACATCATGCACTTCGCCCACTGTGCTTCGAGAAGCCATCGGACCGAGGAGGACGCGCGGTGCGGGGCAGGTCACACGAGTGCAACCCACCCTGATATCAGCACGACGGAACGGCGAACACGCACTGATGTACGCAGCCTCCACACACCAGCGGTGCGTCAGCCGATCTCTCGTACAGCTCGGCATGGGCCAGCCCGTGGCGCGGCCGTCTCTCCGGACATATATAGAACACAAACATACCTACTCCACTGGCGCCCTTGTCACCCCAGTGTCCAGACGTTCAGTCTCTACGTCCCGGCTGTCTCCTGCAGTCACGCAGCACATACGCAAGCGCATATTTTCCTGTTGCTTCATAATCTGCCCTAGGGGATCTTTCCTCCGTCTTTCACGAGTGCTATATACATAGGTTTCTCACCAAAACGATGGACGCGCCGATCGTTCAACCTTTCCATCAGGAGGTTGTCGCAGTCCCTGGCTCCTCGTCTCTTGGCTACGTCCTCGAGCCCACCATCGTAATCTCCCTCCTCGCTACCGGCGTCTGGCTTAACCGCCGCACCGCATCCCGCTCCCCGCCTCTCTTCCCGTACCCTCCGAGCCCGTCCTCTCCCGCGAGCCCGAATGGCGCGCGCGACACCTCGCGTTACGCCAACAACTGGATTTCCCGCACGCTTTACCGTCTTCCGTTCATTCTAGAGGTCCTCTACTGGGCGCTCACGTACTGGATATACCAGATCGCGCGCGCGATCTCTGCTGTGCTTTTTATCGACGAGGGCACAGTCGATCTCGCGCGCAGGCATGGCATTCAAGTCGTCGAGGCTGAGCGTGCGATGGGCATTCAGTGGGAAAATGGTGTTCAGGAGTGGGTCATGCGCACCCCGTGGTTGCTCAATTCACTCAACAGGTATGCCTACAACCCACCTCGCTGGTGCGACCATCTAAATTTGATGCATATTTCATAAGAATCTACTCCTTCATCCACATCCCCGCAACGATCGCCTTCCTAGCCTACTTTTACCGCACGCAGCGCTTCAATACGTATGCCCCCGCGCGGCGCACGCTCGCGCTCGCCAACCTCCTCGCTTTTGTCGTCTTCACTCTCTGGCCGTGCATGCCCCCGCGCCTCCTCCCAAAGAGCTACGGCTTCATCGACACCGTCCACCGCGGCGCGGTCTCCTCCGTGTGGACGACCAACAAGTTCTGCAACCAGTACGCCGCGATGCCGAGCCTCCACTTCGGGTACTCGCTCATCGTCGGCTGGTCGCTGTTCGCGAACGCGCCTGCGGGCGCGCGCTCGCGCTGGCGCCGCATGGGCCTGCACTACCTGTTCATGGGCTACCCCGCGCTGATCCTGCTCGCGATCGTCGCGACCGCGAATCACTACCTGCTCGACGCCGCGGCCGGGTTCGTCGTCGCCGTGCTCGCGCTCCAGGCGAACGCGGTCCTGCTCCGCCTGCTCCCGCTCGAGAACTACGTGTTCGACAAGCTGCACATCCACAAGCCGCCCCCGGCGGGGAGCGCAGAGGCTGTGGGTGCGGAGGAGGGGCTGCCGCGGTTCGCGTACGAGGCTGTGGGCGATGGCGGCGCCAAGGAGAAGAGACGGAGCTGTGGGTCGTTTGTTTTCACCACCGCCGAAGCGTGAGACGATGCGTCGTGGCGCGTTTCTCCGATTGGGCTGGAAAGCGACCGGCTTGATGAATCCTTGATGACCGTTGATGAAGGGGAAGGATATGCAGATGATGATGATGGCGGCGACGACGATCACGAGGAGACGTGGAAAGATTCGATTGGTAGACCTCCTGAGTCACTGGCGGGAGAAATTTGCTGTTGTATTGTTTAATTGACCCTGTTCCTCGTCGAAGGAAAGTAATTTAGGTGTGTAAGCGGCCATACAACCCAGCGTTTATTCTATCTAGCACATATACACGACGTACAAACTATCTGTACTCGACTCGCCCTACCTTATCTTCCTTCTGTGACTATAGACGCCTTCAATACAATGAATTCTGCCGATGCCTGCTGCGTCTTGCGGTGGGCTCTTTGTGGTGCGCGGTTCAAAGCAGGGTTTGTAGTGAAACCCACGCTCTCATCAAGTCAGAAAAAGTGGGTCAGAATCCCTGTTCTTGATGTTCTCAAATTTAGTTTCCTCTCTGACACCTAAAATAAGTCTTGTCTATGTTAGGCGCTAAATATTCGACTGCGTTAGTAATGGGTCCGACAATCCCCCACGATTCTCTCACAGCCATCCACAGGACAGCCAATCCTCCACCAAACACCCACAGGTCCACGCACTCCATGCTGTACCGTTTGGCAGCCGCATTCTTGCTTTTCCCGCTTGCAGACCCAGTTGCCGTAGCCTGAGACGCGCTCGCAGACGCCTTGGCCAGCGTCGTTGCGACGTACCCGCCGTCGCTTAGTGGCTGATTCCAGAAAAACCACGGCTCTGCCGCGTACGAGACCTCCTTCTCCTCGAGGAACGTCGTGTACTTTCCTGCCGCAGAGCTGTTCCCGCTGCCCTCGTCTCCGCAAACGGACGCGACGGCGCCGACGCTCGGGTAGAGTTCGTCGGCAGTCTCGTCCCCGGGGTCGACGCCCATCGCAAAGTCAAGCGCGCGCTGGATCGTGCCGCCGTTCGCGGTGGTAAGGTTCCAGGTGCCAAGGCCCGCATATTGCGCGATGCGGGCGTTGGTCTGTTTGACCCGATGATTAGAAGGCGATCATGTGAAGAGGTGTGACTACAGAAAGGAGAGACTCACGATCATGGCGGCTAGGTTATACGCTCTGTAGTGATAAGGCCGTGTTCTCACCGCCTCAAGGGGCTGTATGATCTGTCAACAAGTATCTACGAGGAACTGAAGAAGAACGCGCCTGTTCTCCGTTGGCGTCGATCTGCTTCAGGTATAGCGTATTGAAGTAAGTCTGCGTCACATTGCGTGCACCATCAGTGTCACCGAGTAAAAGCTTGAGAGCCGCGAGCTGGTTGTAATAGAATGTGCCATGGTTGCTGTAACAGTGAAGTCCATCAGCCTTAACGTACCGCACCATTTATGTAAGTGCGTCACGCTGGGGGTAGGGGCGGCAATAACGAAAAGGATACGTACTTTGGAGCGACAGCCTCGGCGAGCGCGATCGGGTTTGTTTCGAGCCATTGGATGTATTGGGTCGTCCACTGTGCCATCTGGCTTTTGATGTCGTCCGTCCATACCGCGCTCTTTCCAGTTTGAAGTATGAGGATTCCATTCACGATCTTCACGAAACCCTTCAGATCCCTATAGGAGAACATACGTTGGGCCTCAAGACAAACGCAATGAAATCAAGAGAACCACAAAAAGGCACGTACAAGACTCCCGTGTGAGTGCCAAGCTGCCCGTCGGGTCCGCGCTGCATCTGCGCATAATTTAAGTTTGGATTCATCGCAGTATCGGCGTCGAGGAACCATGTCTGCACAAAGCGCACTGCGTTCGCTGCATGTGCGTCCGAGCCATTCAAAACCCACGCCATCGCACTGTATAGCACCGCATTGGACATCGTATCGAAGTCGCCGGTGTTGTCAACAGTGCGCACGTCGGGGTTGAACAACCCGTCACGCTGATAGTACGGGCACGTCGTCCAGACTGGACAAATTCCAAATGGACGATCGGGGAATAGTCGGAGCAAGGCAAGCAGTTGTACTCAGTGCGAGGATAGCACGCGGCGGAGGTGAGGAGGGCTTACTTTGCTCAGCGGGTAGCTCTGTCGTGTTGCCAACACCGGTGCAATTTGGCCACCAGCTTGATTAGGCGCAGGCGTGGGTATGGGCGCCATGCGCGATGGTGCGATGAGGACGTACTAAGGTGCCCAGCTGAGGTAGTCGTGCTTATCCCCAGACGGTGCTGAGTAGGGTTTGTTCACGACCGCTGCAAGGCGAGGCGGGGTATGAAGTAAATGTAGGGGATGATATGAGGTGGAATTCCGCGAACGCCCCTCTGCGTCCAAACAAGTAGTACTCACACCAAGGACCCTGGGCTGAGAGATCCTCTGCCCATTGTATGATTGTATCTTGCGCGAGGACACGCGTCGAGTTAGTCGCCGACTGTTGCACGACGATGCTCGGGTCGAAAAAGTCATTTGCGTAGGAGGTGAAGCCTTGAGCGGCGGTACCAGTGTAGAAAAGGCTCACACAAGCCAGTAAAAGAGTGACAGAATTCATGGCTCAAAGCCGAGTTGTGAAATAACTAGCGAGAAGGTATGCGAAAGGGAGGCGATCATTGCGAGCGCTCGCTCTGCCCTTATAATGCAGTCCTTGGATGGCCAAGCAGGGGCAGACAGCCGCGTGCCATTACCAGTCACTGTGTTGAAGTAACGAGACCCAACCAGACTTGTAGATGAGCGCCATCGAATCTACGATCATATCCATCGGGGCATGGTTCAGGGCATGGCGTTTGTTGACCGATAAGGAGCCTGATGGACTGTCAATTACAGCCGACTTATGCCAGGCACTCACCTGCCTCTGCCTCACACGACGAAGTCTGTGCTAGTGCTAGCAGCCATGTCAAGTCCGACTTGAAGCTTGAAAACTGCCAACGAGTCGAACGCTGTCGAACGACGAAGCAGTCGTCAACAAGGATCACCGAAGAAGAGATTATGTAATTATATCGGGAACACCTCCACGGCGCTAGTTTTCGAGCGCCAGCCGGCCAAGTCCCATGCAAAGCAATTTTGATGAGGGAGATCGCAGACTAAAATAAAGGTAAAAATAACCGAAAAGTCACAGATGGTCCTCGACGCCCGTCTCTTGAAATCAACAAAACGATTCTCATATTGCAGAATCCTCAAGAAGCGAATGCCAAGCTGTGGTGGTAAAGTAGTCAAAATGTACATAGGAGTCGCAATCACCGACGCCACGGTGCTGGTTGAGTTGGTGACCTTCCAGATGAGAGCAACTATAAGGCATTACCCAAGACTCATATCAGCACGGAAAGCATTGCAGCCCCCCAAACAATCCGAGTCATGCTCCAATTAATGATAGCCTCGATGGGTATAGCAGTGGCTGCGCTCGTCGACTGTTCGGGCTGAGGACCACTAGGAGACCCACTCTCCGCAACTAATTGTCCCTCAACGTATCCACCGTCCCCGAGTGGCTGGTTCCAGTAGAACCACGGCTCGATGGCAAATGGCATATACACCGTCTTCAGGAACGCCACGTACCTGCCTTCGGGATCACCGTAGATAGCCGCAATTGCTCCGATGTTAGGGTACAGTTCGACAGGAACCGAGGGCGCAGGTTGGATAGTCAAGGCGTAGTCGAGTACTTGCTTGATTGTACCACCTCTGGTAGTCGTCAGATTCCACGCAGGGTTTCCTGCGTATTGTGCAATACGGGCATTAGTCTGGCCCCAAATAGAAGGAAGGTCAAATTACGATGTGTTTACGAAGGAAAGAGAAAAAACGTCATACAATAATGGCTGCCAGATTAAACGCTCTGTAGTCGGCTGGGTGATTCCCGACCACTTCATTGGGCTATGTATGTGTTGGAGCAGCCATCAGCCCAAAATGCAGGGAAATTGACTCAAAAAACACACGCACCTGTTCGCCGCTGCTATCAACCTGATCCATGAACAGCGTGCTGAAGTACGTCTGCGTCGCGTTTTGCGCTCCCGAAACATCTCCAAGAAGGATTTTGAGTGCTGCCAATTGATTGTAATAGAACGTCCCATGATGGCTATACGCCCGCCATATAAGCAATCAGTCTGCACCGCACATAACAAAGGCCGGGGGAACAAAATGGAAGGATCAGGAGGACATATTGAAACAAGGACGTACTTTGGTGCACGAGACTCCTGAGTCCCTAACGGGTTCATCTCAAGCCATTGAACGTACTGTCCCGTCCAATTTGCCATCTGCATTTGGAGGTCGTTCGTCCACATATCACTATGTCCGTTTTGAAGAATCAATATTCCATTGACGACCTTGACGATACCCTTCATGTCCCTGCAAAAAAAATCCCATCTCATCAATCATTATATTTGTAATGCGAAGTATAAGACATCTGAAAGGGAGATACGAACAGAACTCCTGTGTGAATACCAGGACTCCCATTGGGCCCACGTCGCATATGGGCGAAGTTGGCATTCGGATTCATCGCCGTGTCGGGATCGAGGAACCATGTTTGTACGAAGCGCGCCGCGTTGGCTGCGTATGAGTCCGAGCCATTGAGAATCCACGCCATGGCATTGTACAACACTGCGTTAGACATGACATCGAAGTCGCCCCAATTATTCACCATGAATACGTCTGGGTTCAAAGCGTCATCGCGGTGATAATACGGGCAGGTCGACCAGACTGGTTATACAAACGTGTCAGCAGGACATTTTGCAATACCAACGGGAGAGGGCGCTCACTTTGCTCGTCCAATAATACCGTCGTGTTGCCGACGCCGCTACAGTCGGGCCACCAGCTGCGGACAGATTCAAAATCATCGGTGTGATGTGCGAAAGGGTGATGGCACTCGAGACGTACTGTGGTTCCCAGCTCAGATAATCGTGTTTGTCTCCTGATGGTGGAGCAATTGGCTTGTTCACGACAGCTGAACAATTCCGGACAAAGCGTGAAAAGCGCAAGCACGGATGGTCAAAGAAGTCGAAAGGCATACATAAGCCTTTAACTCACACCACGGGCCTTGGGCCGCGAGCTCATTCGCCCATTTCACGATCGTACGCTGCGCTAGGATGCGTGTCGAGTTGTGAGGTTGCTGTGTGACGATGTTCGGATCGATGAAGTCGTTCGCGTAGGATGTGAACTTCAAGGACAGAACTGCTGGGAGGGAGAGGCTCAACTTGACCAAGAGGATCATGAGATAATTCATGAGCTTTCCCCAAGTGAACAGCGGGGGACAGTATAATATGCAAGGATGCGCCTCTTCTATTTAAGCTCGAAGCCAAGAAAGTGCGGCTTTTATACGCTTGAACGATTGGACGCGCACCACCGTCATATGGATTGATTCAACAATTGCAAGTCTCTGCCCAGAAACGTGAAGTACTCACCCATCCTTGGAATTTCATGAACAACGTGGCGGAGATCCGATTTGGGTTGTAATCATGAAGCCTAAAGATCAAAGTATCATCAAGGTAGGAATAGTGAAAAGCGCATGACTAGAAGGCGCGAGTTTTTCTTTGGAATACAGATGGTCCAGTGAGGACAAATGTACAGTGCAATGCACTTGGCACAATACATAAATAGCAGGCGGCACTCTCATAGTGTACAGCGAAAGAGAAGAGGGGCGATTAAGAATGGTCAATCTGTCGATGAGTTAGTACACCTTTATGGAAGATTTGACCTGCTCAGAGCATAGTGCGGGCAAGCACTCACGTCAACTGTATCTCCCACATGACGACTCAGTGACAGCATCCCACCATTCCCCCGCACGCAATCTAAACATCCTTCATGGTAAGGTCATAAAGAATATCACCTACTCTTCTTCTGAGGGGTCCTAGAGGAGACAGATGCGCGATGCTCTTCGTTACTCTTGGCCTGCACACTTGAAGACTTTGGACGCGTCTATGTAGAAATTTTATTGTCAGCATCCGTTCATGCTTCAAAGGCCAGGCGTTGACCTTTTCTGAAAGCTGCTCATGTTGGCGCGTACCCACTCTGTCTTCCAGTTTGGAAGATGTTTTACGGGCTCGCTCTGTCCTTTTTCCACGTTCCTCATCTGGTTGCTGTCGCTGTCGCCTAGGTTGACTGGCTGCAGAATGCAAAGTAGTTTTTGAACCTTGCTCCACTTCGCCAAGGGGGACATCACGAGAACGAGGTGTAGAGTTTGTGACTGACGATGAAACGTCTGTTGAAGACTGCTGATACAGTTCTGGTGGGACCATTAATTCATTGACGCCAGTTGATAAGGTAGATGTCCCCTCAGATATTGAACCCTGGCAAGACATTCAGCATAGGCACATGACGGTAGCTAAGAGAGGCACCTGCGTGACCTTCGGTAAGAGCTTCTCCCATTTCGAATCCAGAACTTGAGCTTGACGGTTGACGGAGTTGAGAGCATCACGCAGGTCTTTAATCAACTTGGTCCAAGGATAGAGAAAAATTGCATTCGTAGGCACGATAACATATGTCCATCCTAGACACAGACACTAAGTAGATATCCATTCTTGGAGGCGATACACACACCTTGCAAGATCCACTTATCTGCACCGATATCGTTCTCATCGAAACACATGACCTCTTGCTCAACCTTCCCTCGAGCTGACTTGACCTCCGTACGTGCTTTTGCACCCCGCGTGGCGATGAGGATGAGGGCCGTCTTGACACGACGCTTGATTTTGATACGCATGAAAACAGACAACTGGATGATCTTGTTGAACGACACTGTGATGAGCGACATATCTGCCTTTCGCGAAACTTTTGACCTATGATCCTTCTCTCGGCCGAGTGATTGAAACGTCTTGGGTTTGAATGGGTACTCATATGCCACCTCAGGCTTCAATAACAAAGGTTTTGGGAAGGCACGCAATATGAAGGTGGAAGTGCGTATTAACGGGAGCGACTTGACGCGAGGCCCAATAGGCATCCGAGCAGCAGGGTGGGTAGGGTCTAAGATTTCATGATCATGTCCTTTGAGATAGTGGGGAGTAGTCAAAGGTGCCGCCGATCCTGGAGTCGTGCGTTTGAACTGCAGCAGGCGAAACTCGAGTCAGCCTCAGTACACTGTGTACAAATATCATCGATAGAACAATCATAGCCACATGTACAGTTGTCACCTCTTGATGCCTCTATTCAGAGACGTCGTCGAACATCCAATGCACTTCTACAAGTGACCATGACAATTCCTCGAAAACGCAAGATAATTCGATTTACATTGAGAGACTTGAGACGGGTGGGAGCCTTCGGAAGTCTACTGAGCTCTCGACATATTGGCATGTGGAGGTGAAGAGGAGAGCGTGGCCGAAACCAAACAGGTGTAACGAGAGTCGGTTCCGCTGCGGTACCGCGTAATAATTTGCCCGGTGGCAAGTTGATTTGTCATGGCCGGACTTACGGACCGGCGTAACCTGTGGCAAGTTGCTGCGCTTGGGATTTCTTCGACAATTTGATTGTTCGTATACAGAGCAGGTTGCGATGTCATAAATTTCGTAGAAGACTTGGACGTTGAATTCGACTGGTACTTTTCAGCTTCCGTCAATGCGGACTAAAATGATTCTCGATCAAGGAAGCGATGATGGTTGAGTACTAGTAGAGTCTAGTAGAGGAGCCTGCTATACACCCTGCTTTACTTAGCTTCCATTTCAGCATTAAGAGCCGTCGAACAGACCATTGACCTATCACCGGGATATTGGACGAAAAATATAAATTATGACAACGCAGTCAAATTGCGCAATGAATGGATCGTAGCCCTGCTCGATACAAGTGAGGAAGCTATCAAGAAGATGTAATACAATATGGTGTTCGGAATCCGTACACGAAGCTAGATATCAGAGTTCATGGAGAATTAGGGGAAGATGTAGGAATAATTGAATGCAACGAAGATGAGGAAGAACGAATGCGAATAAAACATACGATGAACCCATGCAGCTGATAATATAGCGGAAAAGTTAGTTTTTTCTAGTTCGAAAGTCGTACCGTGCGTCGTCAACGATGGGATGTAATGACCATGTTCATTGCGGCCAAGAGAATCTCCCATGCAAAATCCAATCCATCCCACATCTCAAAGTCGAGCACCCCCAATAGCGAGGCATTCTGCCAGACGCCGATGATGGTCCGTGCTACGCCCATCAATGCGCTCATTTTGTCGCCCACTGGCGCAGTGGCGAGGTAGGCAGCGAGCTGGTGGGCGGACATGTTCTCTAGAGTATTCTGAGACGAGCTGCTTGCGCGTGCAGAGGATACCATCGAGGAAGGTAGTGGGAGCAGCGAACATAAGAATATGTCCATTCGGCGCGAGACCAGAAAGGTGTGGAGTGGTACGAATGCCTCGGCGACAGGGACAGAAAGTCTGATCACAGGTAGAGTTGCGGTGCCGTTCACGCGTACCTGCACTCGCGAGGTCGGCAGACGCGGGAGCTTTGCGCAGTGAGCTGCAAGCACAAGGCCATGGGTAGGAATAATGAAAGCTTTGGCTGCATCATCAGGAGGCTTGGAGGGTGATACGCTCGTATAGACGGCAAGAACGTGTGTCGGAGGAGAAGAGGTCATGATAGGGAGATCAACAGAGGATGGTATGCGCGATTTTGATACAGAATGCGGAAGGGGGAGACGCGAGATGGACGCGTACATCCTATAACAATGCATGTTCATATTTGATCGATATCCAAGAGACAAAGCGGTACTCACTCAGCTCCTCGAGCATGCAATCCCCTGCGGATGTACTCGAATGGAATTTGCGCAAGCGCAGGGTCAATGGCTGAGATATTCTCCCTGCTAGCCTCAGAAGGCGCAGGGCGAGTGAGAGTGCGGGGTAAATTGAGTCCGGGTAGAGATTGGGGCTGCTGCATCTGCATGTCGAACGAACAAGGAGCAGGGCGAGTGGCGACTTGGAACATTTTGTATGTTGGATTAGGAAGAAAAGGAGTACAAAGACAGTGGATATGCTTCCTGAGCAAATGATAGACAAGTATAATGAACGCTTATATAGATCGAAAGAGCGAAAGCCAGCATTAGAGGGATACACGAAGGATAACTCGCATTTGGGAGATAGCTTGTGAGCGTTTCAGGAAACCGCATCTCGTGATTGGCCAAATATGGTAATCATTGTCCTCTGCTTCCGTGCTTCGCCACCAACTCCTCTGGTGGCAACAAATCTTCATCTCGTCGAAAGGTTTCCTTTGTCTCCATCACAACCATGTGCTGCTCTGGACTCAGTAATTTTACAAGCACTTCCTTTCCTAGCGGTACCGAATGGATACTCTTTGTACTTCCACCCGTCAATGTAGGCTCGGACCCTCAAACTCATTTTTAAAGAACAGGAAACAAGGAGATATCATGTTGCGGCGCTGCCCACAGTAGTTCAAACTTATACAGGAATGGCATTCACGATTCTATTCCATAGTGAATGGCCATGTATCCCCAATTTCCCTTCGATCAATGACGGTGAGCACCCCCATGCATCCCCTTTGGCCCAACCTTTGTTTTACAGGGGTAAAAGAGAAGATCACCGGTCATTGGGCGCCGTCGGACTGGGTGTCTGCCCGAGATCTGCCACTGAGCTTCTAGCTTTGCTCAATCAGATTTCTGCTTCCGAGTTCGTCATGTTCCTCTGTGCTTGCCACTTCACGGATTGCTGGGCCTCGTGGTCGTTCGAGTATCGTCCATGTCGATGCTCTCCGTCTTCTCGTTTTTCCCAGTCCGGCGTTTTCCTTCGTGCTTCTCGCTCGACATCTCCTTCTCAACTTAAAGTCCTTCACAACCATCGTTCTCTTCATCAGCGCTTCAGCCTCAGGACAACACAGAAGATCTGATGTTATTCCTGACAATCTCATGTTGATGAGCCGAGTAGGAGGCGTAGGGTCTTCATAAGTCGATGACAGCTTTGCAAAGCACACTTATGCGAGACCTAGTATGATCTTCATTCTTTGCCTCTTGCTGCAGGAATCAAAGTTGACGATGTAGTAGCCTTGAGGCCGAGGCCTTACCATCGCGTGCCGATATTTTTGTCACCTCACATGACCTTCAGACAATTTCATAAGGATATAGTAACCCACAAATTCTCCGGCCTCACGCTTTGACATCTTTCCCTCGCCAACGACGCGTTGAATATTCGCATGGGGTTTCTTTTCTCCAAGCTGAGTTATGACCCAGATCGTGATATACCGGATCTGCGTGGAAAGGTCGCCGTCGTGACTGGTGCAAAGTGCGTCCTTGTGCAATTCATACGACGTTTTGAACGTGCTCTCAAGGCACGCCCATAGCTCGGGAATCGGTTATCAGACGACTGCACAGCTTGCCTTGCACGGAGCGAAGGTGTATCTGGCTTGTAGAACAGAGTCGAAGGCTCTTGCAGCCATTGCTCGTATTGAAAAGGAGAACCCAGTACTGAAGGGTACCGAGAATCTGATTTGGATTCCCCTTGACTTGTCGTCTATCTCGTCCGCAAAGGCTGCAGCTGAGGAAATCTTAGCGAAAGAAAAGCGGCTGGATCTGTTAGGTGCGCGAACCGCAACGTGCTCCAGCTTGTGAATATTCGCTGAACGTGTAGCCATCCAAACCCAGTTAACAATGCGGGATTTTTACCTGCAGAATATGGTGTCACAGAAGACGGGATGGAGAGAACGGTTGGCGTGAAGTGAATCGGGCTCTTCTGCTGAACGTTGTCATTCTCTACTCACAACCAAGTTCTCTTTAGTCATGTAGGACATTTTGTCTTCACAACGACTCTTCTTCCGTTATTGAAGGCTACAGCCAATACTCCAGGAGCTGATGTCCGTGTCGTCGTCGTAAGTCTTCCCATGAATTGCTCTATAGCCCATCTCATCTTTTTAGGTTTCCTCTGTCAGCTATAAATCAGCCGGGGAAGTCAACTTTGATACCCTTGAGTGTTTCAACGACAAGCGCAGCATAGGTGGTAATTGGTTTGCGAGGTTCGCACAGTATGGTCAGTGACTCCAGATCAGATATTGTTAATATATTTTCAATTTGAACAACAGGGAGGTCCAAATTGATGAATATCCTATTTGCTATGGAGCTGCAACGAAGATTTGACGATGAAGGCGTGCCAATCATTGTCAGTTCTCTTCATCCTGGAGGCGTCGATACAGGTTGGTCTATTGTTTCTCATTTCCTCCCTTCTCACGCGGCTGCTTCCTGTCGTATCCAGAAGGTGCCGAAGCCAATGCTCCCTACATCATCAAGATTCTTATCAGGTTGCTGGCCATGACCCCTCTCGAAGGAGCCTATACTAGTCTCTTTGCCGCGACTAGCGCAGAAGTTGTGGCACAACCAAACAAATACAAGGGGAAGTACTTAGAAAGATGTCAGGTCGTAGTACCCACGACCAAGGATGCATCAGACCCGGTTCTTGCTAGAAAGCTCTGGGAAGCAACGGAGAAAGTCGTAGCGGAGACCTTCGCCAGGCACGAGTAAAGGTGTCCATGATGATGAGCGTATTGCCTTCCCGTGTCCTCTTTTATGATTCACGTTATTGGTATCTACTCACAACATTCAATGGCATTATTGCTCTGCAAATCCAACATACAAAGGGTATGGCATTAGGCAACATCAGCAAAAACTTCGTTCTCCAAGATTGAGGCGTTCAAGGTGCATGATAAGACGGAATGCGAACAGCACAAGTGTATCGTATGAGGGAAAGCCATAGGAAAACGAAGGGGACGACTGAGAAGACAACATACATAACGGCTCAGATTCGTCCACACGATAAATGAGGTACAAACATGTAGTTCGTTCAAGAAGCAACGAGCTGAAAAGCCATGAAATCACAACAATGGTTCTCCTCAAGGAACTCGAGAACGAAGATCAGGCTTTGTCCCCGTCGAAAAACGCGACGAGCTCTCCCACAGGCACCTTCCGTTTACCGACAACCGCCTTTGGTGTCGGCGGGGCTGCACTGGCTTGCGCCCGTCTCTCCTGTTTTCTCACCAACAGGGGATCGACAAACTTTCCTGTCAATGGGGTTTGGGGAGTCGCGGCCCCGTCTGAGACTCCTAGACCCAGGCCAAAACGATCAATTGACTTGGATCGTATACGCGGTCGGAGAGGTGGGACTGGGGAAGACGATGCTATAGGTCCGTAAGTTGAACGCGCGCGGATGCGGGAAGAGCGTGGGGAGGGAGTAGGCGAAGTATCGTAGCCGTTCCCATTTCCGTTGTGGTTGTTATTGTTAACAGCAAGTCGAGATGCAGACTTGCCAATTGTGTCGTCGTAAGAATCGTCTCGCTCGTCGTCAGGGAGATCGTCGTGCATTGGGCCTGGGGAGGTTGAGAAAAGGCTCCCACTCGACTCAGCACGAGAAGCGTTTGGATTCATGATAGGTCCTCCGAGGGCCACAGTGTATCGCTTTCTGGGCGTAGGACTAACGCTGGAACCTCGAATATGCGAACCTTGTTGAGTGAGATGGTTAGAAGGGCTCCCAGAGCCCGCAGGCGGTGATGTTGGTACAGGAAGGCCAGAATTGGAGGATTGAGGGTTGCCCGTAATAGAACCGGAGTTTAGCGAAGGCAGACCGGAGACGGAGAGGGGTCGACTGCGCGTAGCGGAAGTGATCGAAGAGGGTGGAGAGTTGGTCGGTGAGAACATGCCCTGGGTGAGTGATACTGTATCGGGAGGCGTTGCATAGTCACCTGTCGGATACGGCAGTCGACTCCGAGGGGTGTGAGATGAGCTTGTAGATATATTTGATGGAACAAAAGGCGGACTCATAGAATCACGCCGTTGCGGCCCTGAGACCACTCGAGGAGTTGGGGCGGCCGCCGCAACAGGCGGTAGAGAGTGGACAGCAATGACAGACGATGTCTGCGGAGCGGATGATACGGGAGCTGGAGTGCGCGAAGGGCCAGACGATAAGTTCGCGGGCGCAATGGCCATTTTGGCCATCTCCCGACCCAACTCGCCAATTCGGCCTTGCAGCTCGACAATCTCCTCCTGTATCTCGCTGATGGCTTGATTTGCACCCTCGGAAAGATCTTGTCCCTGTCCTTGCTCTTCTTTTTCCTTTTCCTTATCTACCAGCCAGCGTTCCACGTCGCTCATTCTTTCCTCCAAAGCGCGTACATGGCCGACGGTCCACTTTTCTAGCTTTTCGAATCGCTTTGCAACGAGTAAAAGTGTACCGGCAATATCCAAGGTGCCCTGTGCATTGAATTGGGCGTAGAGAGGTGGCGCTTCGCGAGATGGAGAAGCGTGACCGTCATTAGAACGAAGTGGAGAGGGCGCCAGACTAGGAGGAAGACTCAATGCCCGTTGAGAGCCTGGTGTCGGAGAGGCAGGTGAACCAGGACTTGGTCGACGAGGAGGTTCCAGCGGGATAGAGAGGTTGAGATTCAGTAATGAAGGGTCTGAGAAGTTGATATCACTCGAAGGTTGCCAATCGTCCAACGATTTTTCCTTTGTCTTATCCTTCTGCTTTCCACTCTTCTTTTCCTTCTTCTCCCGCTCCTTGGTGTCCAGCACGATCTGCTGCGCCGGTGTTAGAGGCTCCTTGGTTGGTGTCAGTCTATTCTTTGCAGCAATCCACCAGCTAGGTGCACTGTCCTTCTGGGATCCAGCTGGGGAAGAAGACTCAGGCATCGTCTGCGCACGCTGAGGTGTAACCGGCCGAGAGGATGCAAGCATCGCCATGACTCTCTCCTCCACCCTCCTCTCTTCTGCCTCTTGCGTCAAGATCCTTTCGGCCTCCCTTCGACTTCGATCGCGCTCCCGTTCCGCCTCAGCCTCAATTTCGGCCTCAGTCGGCATGCCATTTGACGGACGGGCGTTGATGTTATTGACGAAGGAACCAACGCGCTGAGCGAACGTGGAGGCAAGTTTTGTGACGGACGAGTTCGGTGAATGCGTCCGCCCCCAGGTTTTCATGTGGTCGTCACTTTCATCGTCAGAGCCATCCTCACTCACGCTATCGACGCTGGATCCCACCGTGAATCCATTTCGCAGAGGAGATGGAGGGCGGAATCCTTGGGTATTTCCGTAAACAGGCTCCGGCTGTGGCAGAGATAAGATATGTGTATCCTGAAGTCCGAGAAGTGATACACATACAAGGTTCAAAGACGATGGAGGAGGGGGTATAGATGGCGAAGTCATTCGTCTCTGCTGTTTGGCTGTTGGAGTTGCAGGAGGGGGTGCCAAGTTAGTTGAAGAATGAGAAATCGACGAAGAGGACTTGTGGGACGTGGGTGAGGCCATTAGGATCGAGCGGTCGACCTCGTCGCTGTGTGCGACGAGGCTGGTTGGTGTCGGACGCCGTATGAGTTGAAGTTTGAGCTTGCCCTTACGGCAAACACGGCCGCCACCAAGCTACAAATTCCGGAAGTTGCCTCAGCTTTCAAAGCAGTTGCCGTCTCTGACCACAACCACGACGAGCACGATGGACAGCGCGTCGTTGAGACTGGAACCGGTCTTCGCTTACTTATCTTATTCTCTCTCTCGCCTCGAAACCACCTTCTACAGGTTTCCGGGTTCCCACGTCGTTGCTCGCTATGTCAAGTCCTCGCACCAGAACGATCCTGGCCGCACGCTGCTCGAAGTCATCCTCATCATCTTCGCTATCAGGACTCTCTTGCAATCTCGTACCCGGTCAGACAGCGGTGGAAAGCATTTCATACAATTCACGGAGAAGGTACGTCTGTCGCTGAACTGTCTTCCGACATTTGCCGACCGCAGTATAGGAGATAGACGAGCTTGTCGACGAATGGACCCCCGAGCCCCTAGGACAACCCCTTTCTCCGGAGGAAGAGGCTGATCTTGCTTCGGTGCCCATTGTCTCTGGCGCGAATGGCTCAAAGCCCAAGCTGGTCAGCACTGGTAAACAGGTGATCAACCTGGCCAGTTACAACTTCACCGGGCTTGCTGGCAACGAGACAATCAAACAACGTGCCATCGAGACGCTTCGCAAGTACGGTGTAGGCAGCTGTGGACCTCCTGGATTCTACGGCACTGCTGGTAAGCCTGAACCCCTGAACCCCCCAAACGTAGCATTTACGATGTCTCACAAGATGTACACCTGGACCTTGAGCACGACATTGCCGATTTCTTGGGTACCGAAGCTTCTATACTTTACTCTCAAGGCTTCTCCACGATATCATCTGTCATCGCTGCGTTCGCCAAGCGCGGCGATGTCGTCGTTGCCGATCGCGGTGTCAACTTTGCTATCCAGAAAGGTCTACAGATCTCGCGCTCTACCGTCCGCTGGTTCGACCACAACGACCTGAAAAGCCTGGAAGACGTTTTGGAGAGCGTCGACAAGGAACGAAGGAAGCGAAGGTCACCCCTGACTAGGCGGTTCATCGTTACGGAAGGCATTTTCGAGAAAGATGGTGCCATGGTCGATCTACCTAAGCTTGTAAGCCTTGTGAGCTTCCTGTTTCAAATGTAAGAGCTCATTTCTTTCTAGGTTGAGCTCAAGTACAAGTATAAGTACCGCTTGATTTTAGATGAGAGCATCTCCTTTGGCACCGTCGGAAGAACTGGACGCGGCTTGACAGAACTTTACAACGTTCCAGTACGTTTGTCACATCCTAGAAGGGTCTATCAAATAACGGTTTTCTAGGCAACTCAAGTGGATATGCTCGTTGGCTCTGTCGCGAACACTTTGAACGCCGCCGGTGGCTTCTGTGCGGGATCTAAGATCATTGTTGACCACCAGGTAAGTTGAAACTCTATGTTGTTAACACTATTTAACATCATTGAACGCGCAGCGCATCAACGGCACTTCTTTCGTCTTCTCCGCTGCCTCTCCTCCCCTGCTTGCTGTCAGTGCATCAGAAGGTATCAATATCTTGCGCAATACCCCCTCTGTCTTGAGTACACTCCAAGAGAACATTCGCGTGATACGCTCCATCCTTGACCGTGTTGAAGTTATTACGATCCCTTCACACCCTGCAAGCCCTATCATTCACATACAAGTCCGGCCTGTCTCTTCGTCAACCCTACAGCTCCCTTCCCCATCGGCTGGCAAACCGTCCAATCCCGCTTCAGTTCAACCACGCGAGCCCGCAGTGTTTGACATCGGGTTGGAGGAGCGTTTGCTGCAAGACATCGTTGACGAGGCCCTTGCTCAAGGTGTCTGGACGACGAGGGCGAAGCGATTGAGGGGTCAGGAGCTCGTTGAGGTCCGGCCGAGTGTGCGGTTGGCCGTTTCGTCCGCGTTCACGAAAAAGGAATGCGAGAAAGCCGCCAATGTGATCAAGGCCGCAGTTGTCAAAGTACTTGGAAAGCGTCGGTAGAGCGGTTTTTATGTTGTTTCAGGATTATGCTACCATATAGATATACCTATAATACCGAGCTGATACTTCGCCAAAAGTCGGCAAAACTTAACGCTGCCACAAGAAATGCGGAATGAAAAACTGCATTGCAGATATCCTAGTCCTAACTCATACAATTCGCTGTTGCGGATGCACAGTGATTCGATGCGACATGCCCTACTGATGACCTAGGTCGAGATCAATAGCCTCTGATAGCCCATGATCGTCTACGCCGTTCATAGTGCGCTTCCATGTCCTCAGCTTCTTTATTCTCTGCCTCGAGGTCGGGAGCATGCTCTTGTCGAAGGACTCCTTTGTACTCTACATGTGGCTTCTTTACTCGGAGGCCACATCTGTCCACACGATAAACGTCGAATTTTGTGAGATCGTCTACGAACATCGACGGAAGTACCCTTTTGGCTCTGACCCACACGCCCTGGGAGCCAAACCATGTACGTCAGTATGCAATGAAGGGTCGAGGGACCAAGGAAGACACACAGGAATATGGAACTTGAACTCGACGTCGAACCGAACAGTGAGCTCCAAGGAGACGTCGGTGGGGATGGTCGTAAAGTCAAAGAAACCTTCGGGAATGTCGAGGCAGAGCATATTGATTTCAACGAATATGGATCGAAGACTCGGGTAGATCAAGAGTGGCTCGGGAACCCTAGTTGAAGTGCCCGAAGGATAGCGGATGCGCAAGTCGCGCGCTTTGAAAGCCTATCAGTCAAAGTCATAAGTGCTTCCTCATGAAACGTCAGGATGCGACGATACCTCTACAAACCGCCTCATGTTCGGATTATAGATTGCGATCTCCAGCGAGTCCAGATCCCAAAGTCGCAAATTTTCAGGGAAAGCGAGATTAGACTTGAGCAACAGATGAGATGGCTTCATAGCTATAGCCCACTCCCACAAAGCCTGAGGAAGAATGACTGGACCTTTCTCACAACTGTATCCCTCGAACGCGATAGAGACAAGGCTGTGCAGACTGCTCAATGTTTCTAAGAGCGACGGAACGATCTCCGGAGGAAACGGTGGTGGGTGTGCTTCGTCTACATGCTTCCAATGACCAACGTCCATGATATGAATATGGCGCACATGTGGGGATTTGATGCGAAGGTGAGCCAGTTGTTTCTTGATACGATCGATGTTCCACTCATCGATTCCCCAGCCAAACATTGGATCACTCCATTTATCGCTGCGAAGGTAAAGCTTATAGGTGGCAAAGGTGATGTACCCGCAGACACCATTGAAGCGGCGACAGACGCGGGAGAGATTAGATATGAGATGCCGGCTATCGTAGTTGTTTATGAGCGCAAGTTTGAAGATCTTGAGCAAGAGCTCAGTGGGGAGTTCGATGATTTTTGCCATGTGAGTAGACTGAGCGAGAGGATGGCTGAGGATGGTTTATGTAGCAGAAGAACCCCTTTCAGGAATAAATACAGATTCGGAGGCAGCCACGATCGATTGGTAATCAGATGAGGCTGGAGGGAAGTCGTCAATTCCTGGGCTTTTGTGAAAAACTGGTCATCGCACCTGCTGCCTCTTGTCCAACTGTGCGCAGTGCACGCCGCCAACTTGTGGCCAGTTATGGGCACGAACGGTGGCAGACCTGGATCGAAGACTGATGGTGGGCTAAAAATGTGGCTTTCACTGGGCAGAGAACGGCCAGATCAGAATTTGAGACAAGATGCACCTGCACCGTCACAACGACTAGGAGCAACATCAGTGAAATTGATTCAGATACCTGAACTTCGAAAACACCAGTATAACATTTAACGGAACGCAGAGACCACCGAGGATGTACAGACGCAGAGGCCACCGAGGATGTACAGACGAAGGTTATGAATACTCGGCTAGCGGGACAGAAGATCAGATGTTGTAAAATCAAAGTACCCCAATATCTGAAATGTTGGCGATTTGAGAGCCCATAGTAATGTACCGTGGCCTTCGACTCATCTGCCTCTGCCTCCCGTTCAAGTCAATGTTCCTGGCGTAAGCGCCCGGCATATGCCAATTTGCGCTTCCGCCTATACAGACAACGTCCGCCCTCGCGACGAACACGGACGGAAGTCTACGCTTGACTGTGGCTCACGTCGACTGTGGGCCCAAGCTTTCGCATTGTGAATGGGTGACCAACGAAAGATCGCCGAAATGAAACCGCACAGGGATGGAGAATTGGTATGCAATGTGAAACGTACTTGATGGCGGCATGGGGGACGCAGTTCGATCAAGAAGTCCATTCGGGATCTCGACACAAAGCATATCTCTCGTGACATGATGTAACGAGAGCTTGGGCCAATCGGAACTGGCTCTGGGGTGATGCCGCAAAGACAATTGAAGCGCAAATCTGGTCTTTTGAAGGCCTGTGATATGATGGGCCAAAAACTCTTGAAATCGAGTCACAATCACACTCACCTTAATAATACGCTACATGCTATCGTAGGCTTCAACACGCATCAAATGCACTACCCGAGGGAACAAATTCTTCAAGAGGATGAACACACCATAGAATAATGATCCAGAGGAAGGCTGTGATCCATTCACAGAGCCTTGGGGAGAACAACACCACCGCCAAGGTAAGGCCCTTGAAATGCAATAGATCCAAGACGAGGGAGGAGGCTGGGAATCTCCAAGAGCAGTGGAGCTCTTTCCTTTGGGAATATTGGTGGTTCCGACGAACTGTGAGGACAGCGTACGTAGCCGGATTCATTCCACAGGTGAGCAGGACGGGCCTTGTCACAATTGATATATTATCGTTCATCATCGTTATCAACCCATTCCTGTTTCCTGTGGTCATGGATCAGAAGATGTGATGGGCAGCTGGCGGCCGCAGATGCTATCAAATCGACGGCATATAAGAGAGAAGTTAGGTATTAGATACTTGTTAGGTCAATGATCCTCGGCAGGTTTGCAGATGTTGGAGATGGTGTCAGTCGAGAGGATTGCGGAATTTTCCATAGTAAACAGGGTTGTTGAGGTTTTGAGCGTAGATCTTGGCGGATGATAGGGAAAGCTTAGAGCAAGACGAAGGGGAGCCTGCGACGCAGGGGAGCTTCAAATTTTTTTGCTTAGAACCTACCTAAATTAGGCTATTTCTACCCAACTCAATCCTAGGACGGATCTGTGCGATCACCTGATTGCATTCATGTGTGCAACAGTCGCCTGGTTTCTACCGTCGACAGCCTCTACTTGACCCGTTTTCTCGCCAGCTCATCACTCACACGCCTCTCCAATACCACCCGCGATCCACCATGACCACAAAATTCGACCCCAATAACGCCCAAAACCTTGTCGAGGTGCGTGACGAGTCGCGACAGAGCCTCACGGAAACGCCGAAGAACTAAAGTTCGTGTAGATCGAGAAGCAGTGAGTAGGCTATTACATTGGGTGCCTATGCGTCTTCAATTTTCATTTTCCCACTCGGCGGGTGAAAGATTCGCGGTGAAAGCCGTCGAGCATGCCCAAGTAAGCCCTACACATTTAGCCCACTCCGAACTCCTCAGCGCTGACCGCACCTCCATATCTCAGACTTACTGGAATCTCCTGGAGAAGATTCATCCGAGCCAATTGAAGCTCACCAGGTGCCTATCAAATTTATACGTCTGCCGTTGACCACGGTGTTCATCGATAGTCCCTAGGCTTGACGATGAGATCTTCGAACATACGATGAAGATTTTCCCGGAAATTTCCCAAGAGCACCAGAAGCTGACAGTTCTCGATGAAGACTGGATGAAAAGCAAGGACGGTAAAGAGCGGTGGCGGCAATTCATGGCAGCGTGAGTCTTACCTAGCCTATACCATGGGAATTTGTCCTAACATTCGTGTCCAGATACGAGAAAAAGGTTCAAGATTATAATTTTGGATCTCTCATCCGAACAGATGCTACGAAAGAATATAGTGAGACGAACACAATCTTCGGTGAGTGAAGCTGACTCTGAGATGTCACAATCTGAGCTCATTCTCTTCATCCTGCCTAGTGACGCGAATACAAGTAAGTAATTGCGCATTCAGTGACGGCGTAGCTAATTATATAACGCACCGTGCCAGTTCTATGCTATCGAGGTGAGCTCCGAGACATTATTGGTGTAAACTACGACTCATGTACACCTCGCACCGCTTCACCTTGCGGACCTGCATGACAGATCTCGCGCAACCGACTCGGTCTCAACGATAAGGCGCACGAAATTGCAAAAGAAGAGGCAAGGAAGCAGCAGGAAAAGATCGAGAAGGCAAAGAAGAAGGGTGGGAAATGATGGTCCACCCGCGCGTGTAGGATGAGGGCTGGCCTTCCCGCCGTCAAGCATGAAAGAAATGAAGAATAAAATCGCATCAGTGTATTGTGGACATGACTGCACGGTTGACTTTGTCGTAGTAGGACAAGAGTGGGCAGAGTAAGGACTAGTGATTTGTGTTCGTTTGGAGCACTGGAACGCCAGACACGCTACGGGGGTGTTCGCCGAGGCTGTGCTGATATCGTGCGCACGAACGTTGAAGGAATGTGAATATCGCAAACATCAATCCCGCAGTCTGCTGAATTCTGCCCGTGAACCCCGGATCGTCGGGCAGCAATTGTGATATCAAGATGGCTATTTGTAGCGCGCGTCTGCCTTCTAACCTCGCAGGAAGTCGCATTTCAAAAACTAGCATCAAGGAAGGCAGAAAACGTGATACTTCGCCATCGATGAGGTGGTGCCGATGAACAGAAAGGGCGCTCTAGGGCGGCGAAGGTATTCGATAGTTGGGGGAAAGAAATACGAGATGACGCGCACTTGAAACCGTATTTCGAGGACCATCATTATGGCTGGTTTCCCGGGCGCAACGCCTACCGCCTGGAATATTCTTCTGATGAAATACAATATACAATATCAGTGCGATTAGTATACGGTTCAGAGAAAATCCGCTGGGTGACAGGGTCACCCACACACCGTGCGAGCGATCCGTATTAGGCGAGTTCGACGGAGAGGAGATCTGTCTCGGAGAACTGCGTGCGCGCATATGCACAGCATAGCGAAGTTGGGACAGCGCAATAGAAATGGCAAGCGAGGCCGTACTTATAGATGAAGGGTCCCGGCGTTCATCTCGTGAGTTGGTCAATAAGAAGGTGACCGCCTGGACCGCGCGTACGTACGCTTGCACCGAGTCTCGAATTTCAGCATACCGCGGACTGAAAATGACCGGGGATGGTGTAAATGCCGCCGGCGGAACCACCATACCATATATGAGCAGAGGGGAATAAGAATCAAGGTACCCGTCTTGTAATGTGGGCTAGACAGGGCGGCAACTTTGGAATCTCATGAAGCCAACTCGAGACCTTATAGAATCGCCTCCATGACACCGTGTCAGTTAGACTCGGTAGTTCTGGAGAGGGTTCATATCCGCGATGTTAGAAATAGTAATCGCGTGGGCTGTGTCTACTCACCTCTACTTATCAAGCGCAACAAGGGCCTTTCCAAAATTTAATGAGATATGCCGAGGAGCACAGGACATCGCAAGAGATCTACCATGATTAGAGACAGTAAACTGAATGAATGAGAAAGTTACTGAATATGCCCAAAAACGTAGGACTCGAGCCAAAGAGTCAGTGTCCTGAGAAACACAGTCAAAGTCTGATAGTGAAGCTGTAAGCATCCCTGGAAACGTGGATTTGCATCCAGGCAAAGAAGCCAGAGCAACGGTCAAGACCAAAGGCGTCGAGCGAAAGGGTGAAGGGGGAAACACGACGTGTCACAGATGTGACAGCTCGCGTTTTGGCCTGTCGCGTTCAACAACCCCCTTCAACATCGCGTTTTCCGTCTCACAGATTCTTGTACGCTGCACCATTTTCTCTGCATTTCTTTCTACGAGGGGCGAGAATCAGACCATTATCCTCAAACTCCGACCATATGGACGCGGACGATGCCATCTCCATTTCATCGACTGACTCGGTGGACCCGGACGACTACTCACAGCGACGGGCCATCCTCGAACCCGCAATCCGTAATGTCGTAGAATCCCTTGGTGGCTTTGAGGAAGGGTCGTACCGAATGGGAGATGAAGCTTATGGGTGTCTGAAGGATCTGAAGAAGTACTGGCGAAAGGACGACACGGATGACGAGCGCACCGTCGCGCGGATATTCTGGGCGACTCAAGTCCTCTCTAATGACCTTATTCCTATTTTATTGGAGACAGCGGGGAAGGGCTACGCTGAAGACAAGCGAGCAATTGCTTGCGTCGATCTCATGACTGCGATGACATGGCCGATCGACCTTGCGGAGGAGCTGAAGGAGCTGGACGACGAGCTGGATCGCGGGACGGACTACACTGAGCTCCTCCACAGCCATCTAAACTACAAATCTGCACTCCTTGCTCCTGGCGTCCTGAAATCCATATTCAACATCATGCTCCCATGCTTGTCGAAAGACAAGCGAGAACGAAAGGAGCGGGACGTCCAGATCATCAATGTCGTGCTCCACCTCGTGCGGAATCTAGCATTCATCAAAGACTTGCCGGTCAACATTCATCTTAGTTCAGACCAGGCGGACTTCTCAAGCTTACAAGGCAAACTTATCAAGACGCTGTCAGAAACACACTATATTGACCTGCTGCTGACCGTCGCTTCCAATGCGGACACAGATGTCATGTTCAACGGCTGGAACACTCTAGTCCTGGAAATTTTCTACCTGCTGTTCCGAGGCGTCAAACCTAACACCCTGATCATGGAGCAGACCACGGTGAGCGATTCCTCCTTCGTTCCGAGAACATTTCCACCTCTGACACGTCCGCTTCGCACGCTCAGCAAGTCACCAAAAATTTACACAGTCTTCTCTCCATTGAAGACAAACGCCGTCGCGACTTTGCGCGCCACGCGCCTTCTCGACACTCTCGTTTTGGGACCACCATCTCCGTCAAATTAAATCCTAAGAAAAGCGCAGCCCCCCCTAAACCCACAAACGAAGCCGAAGCAGGCGAGCCAGCTCCGCCCGCGGCAGCCTCGTCGTCTTCGTCTTCGCAGCCACTTGTTCTCCATCGGCAGCAGGCCTTGAATAAGGAAGCAGGGACTATCATCGACCTCGTGAAGCGCCAGAAGACGCAGAAGGGAAAAAAGATAGACGATCTGGGACGAGACGACAATCTGTCTACAGGAGCTAAGACGGTCCTACAGGGCCTCGCAAGAACGTTTATCGAGTCTTGTTTTAATCGTGCGTCTCTGCTCACATGATCTCCAAATTTGGATTGCCTTGTGTGGCTTATCTTTCTCCGTGATCTAGCGTTTCTCGCATCACTTCTCAAGGACATCAAGTCCGAGAGACCAAAGATCACAGACAAGGACAACCTTCGCCTGCTCTACGTCACGAAATGGTTCCTCGAGTTCTTCCTCGCGGCTAGAGCGAAAGATAAGGGGAACGACAAGCGGTGGGAGTTTGGGCTTGTCGGGGAAGTCATCGAACGAGGTTGGATAGTGTGGGTCCTCAAGCGGATGCGCGGCGCGGTCGAAGAGAAGGTGCGCCACCGCCTCCTTCTTCAGTCTAGGCTCCATTTCGATCGACTCGTCCCTTCTATCTATGACGTTTTCCTTTCTTTCAGAGTTCGTCTGAAAATGGACTTGCTGGGCACATACTAACGGTACCTTCTTTCGCTTGTTAGCCGAAACTTTGGACCGAGCTGCAGGCAGGCATGGAGTGCCTGACGCACTTGCTCGTGCTGATCGAGTCCATGTCTTCATCATCCGAGTCGGCTTCGGCTTCGGGAAGTGTGTCCTCGTTGCAGGAGGCCGCAGAGCTGCTGCAACAGCAGCTAATCTACAACGGTGAGGCCATCGACGCCGCGCTGGATGGACTGAGGACGTATGCGGAGGGGAGGCAGACAATCTCATTTCTGCATGCCGGCGTGAATCTCGCCTACCGGCTGATGAAAATGCTAGAGCAGTGGGGGAAGAAGAAAGGGGAAGGAGCATATGTGAGGAAGAGGGCGAAGCCCAAGGGGAAGCGGAAGACAACGGGTCCGTCGATCGCGTAGCTGGCGGCTCTCACCTGGCGCTGATCGACCTTTTGACTTTCAGGTCGAGGAACAGGAGAGGAGGAAGGCGTTCCCGACGTGGAAGAAGAGGAAGAGGCGCCAGCCGAGGAAGAGGAGTTCATCCACGAAACAATGTTCACCTTTGAGGCATTTGAGATGGTCCGCACCCCCGATCGATGACCTCGAGTGCCGACACACTGACGCGCTTCGTAGAAATTCGCGAATCCTGACATCACGACGTCGCTGCTGACGTATCTGGGTCGGTACGATGAATTTGAGTCCTCAGAAAACATGAGGCGGGTCGTCAGCTTAATCCATCGGCAGGTCGTCCGTGCCAAAGCCGAGGGCCTCTATTTCCAAGTGAGTGTTGGATGTCGTGGGGTCGAGTCCGTGCCATGCTCAGCTGGATATGACACAGGTATCCACGCTAGAGTTGTTCAAGTCCATCCTGGCGAACCAGAAATCCCTGCCCAAAGAGCAACCGTACAAAGACCTGATCACCTTGATCAACTACATCCTCCGCCAGTTCTTCAAGGCCGTCGAGGAGGACTCGTTCGTGCTCGTAGAGGTGACGAGCAAAGCGTTTGCACAAACCACCGCGACCTGATTTATCTTTGCACGTAGGCCTTCTTCCCGAAGAACCGGGGGCGGTGGAAGAGATTGTCCAGTTGGGAACCGGAGACCAAGTCGAAGAAGGCTCGCGCGCCCGCAGAGGACGCGCGTTTCCCACCTGACGTGCAGGTGAAGAAGGGCTATACTTGGAGCGAGCAGCTGGCCATCGCCATGGCGGCGCTGCAGGAAAATGGGGACGGCGGGCTCATCGA
Source organism: Heterobasidion parviporum (assembly GCA_002994785.1). NCBI lineage: Eukaryota > Fungi > Basidiomycota > Agaricomycetes > Russulales > Bondarzewiaceae > Heterobasidion > Heterobasidion parviporum. The sequence goes on from PDUQ01000007.1 coordinate 133,516, forward strand.
ATGGGTCAAAGACGTACGTCCGATGACGCAACCCACGCGAAAGTGCGACCGTCCTGACTGGCCACCGCTGACGCGCTCAGATACTGTCCATGGTCATCGCGCATCGCAAACGAATCATCGAAGACACCGACGGGGCAGACTCGGACCAGAACGCTGTCGCGGCGGACATGGACGACGAGGAACTCAAGGCCAGGCTGCTGGCCAAGGGCCCTTCGAGCGAGGCCCTCTCGAAGATGACGGATTACGGTGCGCGGCGCTCCTTCAGTCCGGACGCAAAGTCCGGTTGGGCACACCAGCTGGCTGACCGAATGGCCGCCCGCGGATATTTCCAGCGATACCCTACATCAGCGATGAGCAAGCAGACGCAGCGACGAAGAACCCGCAGCTGAAACTGATGTTCCGACTGGCCAATTTCTACATCGTCGACGAGGGTGCGTGTTTCCGATCGCGCTGTCGCGCTTCTTCTCCTCCGACAGAGGGCTAGCCCCACCCGCGCCCGCGTGCGTGCATTCCGCGCTCGCGCACACGCGCACGTCCGGATGCGCGTGTTTCGCGTGTCATGGGCATCTGCAGGCCGACGTCGCCCTCCGATCTCTTCGTATGCTGATCCTACCCCCGCCGGGCCTCCGTGCTCGCCCACAGACGCCCGCCAGCTCGAGTGGTACATCCCCGCCGGGATCCTGCTCTCCGACCTCGAGCGGAGCCTCGCCGTGATCGCGCAGTTCCAGCACGCGCCGCTCGACCTCGGCGGAAAGCGTGCCGCGCAGCTGCTGGGCAAGAAGACCCGCCGGCGGCGGCGGCGGCTCCGGCGCGACGGCAGCCCGAGCTCCGCGAGCGGTAGCGATGGCGGCGGCGACGACGATGACGACGACGAGCCCAAGAAGAAGAAGCGCGAAAGGAAGAGGAAGGAGAAGGAGGTGTACAAGTCCGCGCAGTTCATCGAGGACAGCGACGACGAGTTCGCCAAGGACATCGACGAGTTCTTCGAGCGCGAGCGCGCGCTGCGGGAGCGCACCGCGCTCGCGGCGGCGAACAGCACGCTCGGGATCGGGACGATGAAGAAGACGGGGACGAAGCGGCGGCGAAAGCCCATCGGCGAGGGCGGCGGCGGCGCTGCGAAACGGCGCAAGGCGGGCGGCGGCGCGGACAGCAGCGACGAGGGTAGGCCCTCCACGTCCCGCTCGCGCTCCCCATCGCACGCCACGCCGCCGCCGACGCCACCCGCCGCGGTCGACGCTCCGCCCGCGCCCCCACACGCGCGCCCTCGGCCTCGGCCTCGGGCCAGGCCCAAGCCCAAGCCCCGAATAGCCGGATCGGCGGACGGCGACGCTGATGGTGACCGGACGGGCATGCCGTTGCCATCACCGCCACCCCTGCCACGCTCGTCGGCGGACGCGCTGGACACGCCCACGCCCACCGCCGATGCGCGCGCGCGCGTGGCAGCTGCATCAATATCCGCAGCTGAAGCGGACCTTGTCTCGGCCTCGAGGCTGCGCGCGCGCGAGGACGACGCGACGTCCGACTTTGAGTTCCGCACGCGAGATCTGGGGCGCGGCGGCGGCGCGGCGGAGATGGAGGGCGATGCCGATGATGGCGAGCCACTAGGTTCAGGCTCGGGATCAGAAGCAGGCTCTGTGGGCGCGGGTGCAGCAGGTACAGCAGGTGGCAGCATCGCGGGCTCGGCACCGCGCGCTTCGAAGCGCAAGGGCCGGGGGCGATTGATCATCTCGGACGAGGAGTGAGGTTGAGGGTCGCGCGGGCGCTACGCGCAGAGTCTGTTGAGCGGGACGGCGGTGATCGCGTTCTGGGCGTGTATATACAGTACATACGCATGTGGAGCCACTATATCTCGCATTGTCGGGCTCGGGGACGGATTCTTCGTGTTGCCTGATGACAGACGGTGTTGAAAGACCGGCGGAGAGCGGTAATTTCATGTCGTCTGAACTCGACAAATGAACAGACGGAAGCGCGCGTGATTGGCGGGAGGGCTCAGAGCGGATATCCAGGGAAAGTCGCCGCTCAATATTGCAATCAACGAGACGAAAGCGGCTACACAAGATCCTACGTAGTAGACTGGAGAAGGCCTTGAGGAAGGGGCATGTCGACGATAAAGTCACCGAGAGTCAAATCTCGGGGTGCATGGAAACAGCCGAGGGCGGTCACTGCTGTCACTGATAATTAGTATGCACTTACTCGGATGCCAAATATTTCGCCCTGACGGGATCACAAGTGCTCATATGAGGTTGCGTGTCAGATCTGAGCTGCAGTGGCCCAGGGTCGAGCGCGCGTGGAGGCGCGTGAGGACAGAAGGACAATAGAGGGAAAGCACGGTTTTGCTCGCGGTTTTGACTCATCCGAGCGCGCGTCGCGTTCTGACGGATGGGATCTGACTTGCCTGAGAGCGGACTAAGCCCTTGTCATACGGGACGACGTCCCCAGCAACGCGCAGGCCGTCGTGGCGAGTCAGGCCTGCCAATAGGGGCAAGCGTGGGTCAGGAATGAGGCCAGCCACCAGCCCGAGCACGAATAAAGAAAAGGACAGAAAAAAAGAGGCGCACGGACATGCGCGATCTGATGGAAAATGACGGACCGCATGGCTCCCTCCCGCCGGTTGGCTGCCCGGCGCGCGGCCGGCGAGAGGCCGGCGTGCTTGCGCCTGACAGGCCGCGGAAGACAGGACGCGCCGGGGAAGGCCGATGGATTGGAGCCCCGCGAGCGGGAGCAATGTGCCTCCGTGGAGCCACCGCGCTAGGCTGCCTTTTCGAGATCGCCGTTGGTCACTCGTTGGTCCCTATTTCCTGCCCAGCGTCCGTTTTTTTGGGGCCGTTCGCAGTCGGCGGTCTGGGCTGCACCGCCGACAGGCTGGTCCGACGCGCCGTCCGACCGTCGTCGTGGTCGTTGCGCTGCTGCTGTTCGATGACCCGCGTTTCGAGGGCCTGCCCTTTTTGACAGACAGCCTTGGGGGGGGGGGGGGGGGTTTTGCTTCCCCCCCCCAACAATGGAACGATCGTGCGGCGGGCCCATTTCGGAAACGGAAACTCAATCACAAAAGGATCAATTGTGGTGGGCGATTCTTAGGGGGGGGACAGACGTCGCCAATCACGGGACGATAGCCGACGTGGGTGCGGATGAGAAAAGAGGAAAGGGGATTGGGCCCTTGGGGGCGACGGGTGGACCCTGAGTCAGAGCTGATAGCGTAGCCCCAAGCAGCCGCGCACGAGAAAAGAGCGAGAGAGGGGGAGGGCGAGAGAAGAGAGGTGGGCTCAGGTGATCGTGGGCTGCCGGGGATCTGCGGACAGGATTATGATGGGTGAGAAGGCCGTGTGGTTGCCGAGAAGCCTGGCGCCGTGCGGGAACGAGGGGATGGCGGGGGGAAGGCAGGATGGGCGGACAGCGCTAGGTCGCGGAGAGGAGAGAGGGGACGGGTTGGGGGAGAGGAAAAAGGAAATAGGGCAAGATGGACGGGCGCTGGTGAATGGAAGGGCGAGTTGGGATAGGAGGGTGGCTGAGGCACGGGTGTGCGGTGTGCGGTGATGGGGCGTGGCTTGGCCGACGGGTTGGAGCCGAGCGGCCGCGGAGGAAGGGGAGGGGATGGGAAATGAATGGGGAGGGGTCGGGCGGAGACAGTAGTTGAGAAGGATAAACTGAGAGTGTCTACGCAGCCGGCGTTTTCGCGTTCTTTGGTCAGCCGAGCGCGTCTGCTCTGGCCTCGCCTCGCGCACCAGCAGAACACTTTAAAACCCGGGATCGCTCTCACCGTGCCAGCATTCCAACCCCGCTCCCCCTCCCTTACGTGACCACCCGCATGCCAATCACCATGGCCCAACCTCAGCCACGCTCCGCACACACGTCCCCGACACCCACCTCCGATCGTCCAGAGCGAAGCCGTAACGCGAAGGCACAGGCAAGGCATCGCGCAAAGCGGAAGGCCTACATCGAGCAGGTCCGTCCTCCCATCCTCAAAATCCTTGTCGGCACCGCCCGCCACACACACACACGCACACACTGACACCCACCCGTCCCACAGCTTGAGCAGACCGTTACCAAACTCCAGTCCGTCCTCGCCCTCTCCCCAGATCAGGTCGCCGCCCCCCCCCCCCCCTCCCTCCGCATCCGCCAGCTCGAGCAGGACAACGCAAAGCTCGTCCGCGAGAACGACGAGCTCCGCCGCCAGCTCCAGCTCGCCTCCCGCCGCGCCTCTCTCGTCCCCAACGCCATAGACCACCACTTCGACCTCGTCCGCCGCAGCTCCTTCCAGTCCACCGCTTCCAGCAACGAGAGCCACTCCGACCGCGACCTCAAGCGCCGCCGCATGTCCACCAGCGTAGACGAGGTCTACATGGTCGGTCTCAACCTCCCCGCCCTCGCCGCGCCCTCGCTCACCTCCCTCCCGCCGCAGAGCCCCAGCCAGCCCCCGAGCCCGCCCGCCACAGAGGCCCTCGCCCACCCCAGCCACCTCTCCCCGCCGCCCCTCTCCCAGTCCTCCTATCTCTCCTCGACCGCCCCCTCCGCCTACTCCAGCCCGGGGCTCAGCATCCACGGGCCCCCGTTCGGCTACTCGCTCCCGTCCGTGCACGCGGTCTCGAGCGCGGCCTCCAGCCCCACCACGTACTCGGCAAGTACCCCATTCCACGCATTCCCCCCGATAGGCCAGTTGAGCTCCCAGCGAGACTGTGTCTGATCTCGAGCTCAGGATCCTAGTGACGTTTGGTCGAATAGCAGTCGGCCCACCACGAACACCCGTCCGCGCACCAGCAGCAGCACCAGCAGCAGCAACATCAGCAACAGCAACATCAGCAGCAGCAGCAGCAACAACAACAACAGCAGCAGCAGCATCAGCTTGGGGGTGGCATGGGACTGACGGGCAATCATCACCACAACGGCGGCGGCGGCGGCAGTGGCGGCTTGCAGGCACGCCCGTCGCAAGGCACCCTCCATTCGCACGGGCTCGGCGGCCCGACTTTTTCGTCTTCCTCGCAGTACGAGGTTGTCAAGGTCGAGGACGACCACTACGTCGTGAGTCCGCTCTCTCTCTCCCTTCCCGCGCACCGTCGCCTCTCTCTTCTTCCCACGCCCCTCCCCTCGCGCCCGCTGAACAAATCCCCAACAGTCCTCGCACGACTCGGGCGCGCACAGCCTCACATACCCGCCCATCCTCCCGCCCTTCGGCGCCGCCTCGTCCTCCGAGATGTGGCACTACTCGTCCGACCGCACGCAGATCCACCACTAGAAAGCGGCCTCCTACCGGCCCTCGCGCTCGTGCTCGCGCTTTTTTTTTTTTTTTTTCTCCTCCACGGCTCGGTTTCGTCTTTTCGCCTCCTCTGTGGCTCACTCGTGGCTCCCGTACCCGCGGCGGCGCCGCGCCCGGCTGGGTCGCGCGCGGTCGGGCAGCGGCCGCCCGCCTGCCCGCCCGCGGGTTGTATTTGTTCTCGACTCGACACTCGACACCTCCACCTGGAATTGGATCTAACACTAAAAATCGCCGGCCCTCCTCGCCGCGGCGCCGACGACACCGGCACAGCCTACTCAGTACGCCAGTATGGATACGCCCCCGCATGCCTCTCTCGCCTGCCTGTTGTTACACGCCCCGTGTTTCCCGCTTCTCTCTCTCTCTCTGTTTTTCTCGTTTCTCGTTCTTTTTTTCTTTTTTTTCACTGCTCCTGTCGCTGTCGTATACTTGCTGTCCTCGTCTCGTCTAGTCTAGTCTGCCCATGTCACCCCACATCACGCACACCTATCTCCTCACCCCGTCAACGCGCCACTGCCCACATGACCCCACACCCCTCCACCCCCTCACACACTGCACGCCCCATCCACTCAGCGCATATATCCGCCCCCTCCCTTTTTTCTCTCCATCTCTGTCTCTGCTCCCTCTCTCTTTCCACCTCAGCTACGGCTACAGACCCCACCCCGAGACGCGGTCGGGCTTACAGTCAGTTACCCATGTACAATGTCACCGCATCAATGCATCGCTTCCTGTCCCCCTGCCCTCCTGCCCTCCTGTCCTCAGATTCCTCCGCCCGATCGCCTGCAAAGCCCGAAGCCCCCAAAAAGCGCCGGACGAGTTACTGTAGCAGCGCGGCCTGCATCACTACCGCGCGCGCGCAAGGGTGCGCAGCATGTGCAGGCATAAGGGGATAAATATGCAGAATAGAATGGAATGGAATGGAATGAATGGCATATAGGCTCCGCTCGGGGCCAATTTTGCCTCCGTCGGGCGGGCGAATATCTGCGAATATATGAGAGAGAGAGATAGATGCGGGGAGATTGGCGCGCGATTTCGATCGGTCGGCCGTGCGGCGGTCGGTCGAGTCTGCAACTGAAACCGGCTACGGCCGGAGCGGCACCCGAGATGCCCCGATCAGGCTGCGGCAGGCTGCGGCAATGCGAGCCAAGGCAAGGCAATGCTAGGCTAACTAACTTGAGGTACTGTATGAAGATCGGTCGGGTCTACGAGTCTCGGTGGGCCGACCGTCATCATCATCACCACCATCACCATCACCATCGTCATCGTCATCGTCATCGTCATCGTCGCCGTTGTTGTCGCTTTGTTGTCACTTTGTTGTCCCCCCTCATCAGCTTCGAACTGAACTGGCTTTGCTGGCGCGTCGCCAGGCGCACGCGCTCGTATGTGGACTGCTCGTACGTGCATGGCGAGCGCGCGCCCGGATCGGTCGACTCGAGATTCGAGAATACACAAGCTGCGGACGCACGCACGCGTCTCGACTCTCGACTGTGGTACGATGACGCTTTTCATCTCCGGGCGCACGCGGGAACCGCTGCTGATGCTGATGCCATGCTGATGCGTCGGCGACCGCTCCCACACTCTAAACGCTCGCGCGCAGACGCAAACACAGACGCGAACAGCTGTAGGAACAAGCAACTGTAACAGCAAGGGCTTCGCCCTGAGGCCTGATGCGCGATGCAGATACAGATTCCAGATGCCTAATGCATGATGCAGATGCCCTGCGTGGCCCGTCCTGAGCCGTCCTGGCGCTCGCTATTCGCCCGCCCGACCAAAGCCAAAACCCATGGTGCCTACACGGACACACAGCGTCCCAGAAAGGATCTGCATCGTACCATACACGTGCACGCACGCACGCACGCACGCACGACCGACCGATCGAGCATCGTAGATCCCTCGCCTTGTCCTACATCCTACAGTGGTCCGCGCTGCTCACCGCGTCATCATGTGCCCATACCGCACCGAGCACCCAATCCTAATCCACACCGCATCTCTGAACAGCGCATCCCGCTCCATCTTCCATCTTCCATCTTCCTTCCTTCCTGGCGCAGGGGCGAAAAGTGCGCGACGAACTCCCAACTTCCCCTGCGCCCTAGGCCTACGGCCCCACTCGCCACGCTCGTATCAGCAGCGGCCCCTAAACAAAGACGGCCAGACGCGTCCCGTCCCTCCTTAGCGCATATTGGCCCTTGGCCCAACGGCCTGCTGCATCTGGCACCGTGGCACGCCCGTGACCAGCACGCGACCCACCCACCCACTGACCTACATGCACGCGACGCCTCAAACTCTGTCTCTCGCAACCCCGCTCGCTCGAATCGTCCGTCACCCCTGCGCGTTCCGTCGGCCCTCCGTGCAGCCGCTCACTGACTCGTCGAGGGCTTCCACTGGGCTTCCTCCGATCGCGATCGCATGCGGCGTGCGGCTATAACTGACTGACTGTATAGCACAGCTCTGCTCATGCTCTATAGCCGACGGCGTGCTCGCGGTGCTATATCCGTCCTCGCCTCGCCCCGCGCCGCCCGCCCCGCGCACAGATATACAATACACAAATACACAAACCCACAAACCCACAAATACGCACATGCACGCGCTATATATATATATATGCATATATAGATGTATAGATACCCCTACCTCGCGCGCGAACCCCGCCGTCCAAACTCGACCGCCGTCGAGTCGCCGAACTGAATGGCGCTGGGTCACGACGGTGCGTCGTCGAAGCGCGAAGCGCAAAGCCCTGCAGGAGAAGAGAAGCAAAGTGCAGCGCAGCAGAGCAGGGCGCTTCTCGCAGTTCGCGCGGGAGGCTTCTCATTCAGGGGAGGAGAGGGGCGAGTGGGTGGGTTGGTGGGTGTGTGGGAACGGAAGCGGTGCTGGGCCCAGTAAGGGAGTAGGTGGGTGCTGGCTGGCTGGCGAAGCCGGATCGCGTGTGCGTGCGTGCGTGCGTTGCGTTGCGCTCGGTCTGTTCTCTCAGAACTGTGCAGCCAGCGGACGAGCCCTCCCTCCCCTCTAGTACGCGCTTCGCACTTCTGGAATTCGCGTTCCTGTTCGGAGGTTTACGCTGCGTGCGCGCTCTGCGCCCGCCAAGCACGACAGGCGCTGTCTTTGATTGCAGATGGGCCCACCGGCTGACCGAGCGGGGGTGTCTCGAGCGCGGAGACGCGCGTCGCCCTTTTCGTCCGTCCGTCCGTGGTGGGCATTCCGCGTCGAGCCGTCGGGATATCGGGCTCGCAGGGCCGACCGGTGCGCCTGCGCGGTGGCCCGTGGGTATCGCCGCTATGGCGCCCCCGCGCGCGCGTTCCGGCCAGGCCTTGTTTCGTCGTGCTCCAGTGAAACGCAGGCAGGCAGCGATCCATTGGAGCCTGCGAAGGTCAGCGGGGCGCTCGGGGCGCTCTGTAAGAGGCGTGCATCATACGCCCACGCCTGTCCCTGCGCGCGTCAGATGGTGTGCTGCATTGCAGGGTCCGCGCGAGGGCTGTCGGATCAGAACAGAAGAGGGCAGAAGACGGACTGGGACTGGGACTGGGACTGGGGAGGTCGCCACGCACGGAGGTGGCGAGGGGCGGCAACTCATCGCGTTTGACCGGCGTACATACGACGCAGATTTGGTTTATGCAGAGATTAATAGCGTGCGCCCTGGGACGCGTTCGCTCGATGCTGCCCGTCGACGAAAGCGGGCGGGTGGCCCGATCGGGGGATGATGCGAGGCTCCCTGTGTGATGGCACCTGTCATGCTGTCGCCGCGTGACGTCGAGCGAGGCTGTCAGTCACTCGTCGTCGCGGCGGTCACGGCGTCGGTCACTCGGTCGCTAGGTCAGGCGACGCAGGGCGGACAGAGGAGAAGGGCACGCCAGATTTAGATCCGCCATCCATAGAACGTCTAACCCAAATCCAAACCCGTCCATTCCGGCCGCGGCGTGCCCAACGGCGCCTCCTGCCACTCGCGGGCCAGCCTCGCGGCGCACCCCTCTGTGCGCGTGACCGCGACGCTATCAACGACGCGGCGCTGCTGGGAAGTGCATGCTTGGAATCATGCAATCGCAGATGGTGCCAGTCTGCGAGTCATGATTGGCGTGCTCGTCATCGGCCTCTTGCATGCTGCAAGAAGGACCATCATGACGCTCGTCAGGGGAGGGCCGCAGACGGGCAGGCAAAGAAGGCCCGCAAGGAGATGGAGAAGCACGCGCGGCCTGCCCTCCGCTCGCACGCGTCCTCAAATCTAGTCGCGGGAAGGCACGCTGCCCCGAATCGAGTCGAATCGAACCCGTCAACACTTCGCCGAAGTGCAAGTGGAAGTGTTGAGGTCGAGCCCCGCCGAGCCACGCGCCGAACACGGGCACAGCGCCTCCGTGTCCTCGTTCGACACTTGCTCGTTTCTGGCGGCAAACGCTTTAACCCGTGGACACTGCGCGGCGCACTGGCGACTGGGATCAGAAACCCACCATCCACATCCACTCTCACTTCCGCAAGTCTTCCGCATCCGCACCCGCGTCACCTCGCCCACGCACCGTCCGCATATCCGCATATCCATATCCCGCATATCTGCATACCCAGGATCCACACTCCGCATCCGTCCACGTCGCCGCCGTCGCGTGTTGTGCGGGCACCCAGCCAGGGTCCCCGTCGCACGACTGCCTCGCGGCCGCCTAGCAGCGAGCTTCGCACGCACGCACAAAAGAACAGAACAGAACCCGCACCGGTTTTGGAAAAAAAGGGCAAATTGCTATCGTGCGCCGCGCTGTTTTTTTCTGCATGCAGGCGTCGCGGTGCCCACGGCCCACAGCGCGGCGCGCCGTGCCCAGGAAGCACCAGGGAGGGAAAAGATCAGACAAGAGAAACGGAGCGCGGCTTGTTGGCTGTCCGGGTGACCTGATGTCATTGGACACGTTGAATTCATCGTTGCAGCGGAAAAACTTTTGAGTTTGTGCTCTGAGGACATGGCAATGAGAATGATATTGGATATGTTCGAACCCTACTGCCCCTTTAGTGATAGGCTACTGGTTATTGATTTTTTGCCTCCGACACGGGCACCCATGGGCCTCTATAGGCACCCACTCGTGTTGCCATTGCTATTCGGTGCTTCTAACACAAGAGGCCGATGATGGAGCAGAGTTATTCCAGGTTTCGAGGAGCGAGCGTGGCTTCAATGATCGAAGAGACATCGGAAGCCGGGCGGATTTGCACGATGGAGAACACGCAGATGCCTCCGTGCGCGCCGCAGGATGCACAACCCAACCCCCGCCCTGACCCGCCTCGAGAAGAGACGGAAGAAGGAGAAAAATACTCGTGTTTCACATACTCGCCGCTCCACCCTCCTCCTCATTGAACCGGGCCCGGGATCGGGACGCGCTCTGCGAGAAGAGCGGGGCCAGGCGCATCTATTTGCAGATCATGCCAATCAGCGAGCAGCTGGGTTCGCATGATTTACCGTACACGGAGATGGTGTGTTTTGATGTCGATTGAGACGTGGGGAGCGAGTCGGAGCACGCGGCTCGCAGCCCCGGAGGAGGGTGAGGGCGGCGATGCCTTTCATTCGCCCGCAGCCCCGCAGCACGTCGGAAGTTTTTGCTGTGCACTGGCAGCACCCTCTTGGAACTAGGTTTAAGGGTGCGCACGGAAATGAGTGCAGCTCCGGCTCCTCCTGCGTCGAGGCACGTGACCTTTGACGACTTGCCTTTGGATTCTACTGTCGAGAGCGCTTTGCGTCCGGTGTTCGTCCGACGTTGAAGGACTTGAGGAAACGCGCTACGGCGGAAGAGGCGGAAGGACGTGGTGAGAGATATCCAGTTTTTCGTCTCGATTGACCAAGTCCCTAAGCTCAGATCACAAGTCGTCGGGCTCGTCGACTCGACAGACATCTGCACCATACGAAACGATGCCCGTCAACGGTCGCGAAATACGAGCAAAATAAATTTAAAAAGAAAGAAACGTCCTGCATACGCTCTCGATGACGCCGGGAGTGCTGAAATTGCTTCATGACCGTGCTTTGTTCGTCGAGTGGCGTGGCTTGCGGTTAGGCCATCGCGTGCGCGCGCCACTGCATGCCACTGGCGGCGGACAAGCGAACAAAAGAACAAAGGCGGGTCATGTCGTCCGGGGCCACCCACCGCAAACAAGCAACGACGCGCACCGCCGCACGCTTAAAGCTCTGCTCGCGACGCGTCTTGACCACTCACAACCTTGACCTCTTCCCACCACCACCACCACCACCACCACCAACGACCGCGCCGAACGCGTTACCCAAGTCTCCATGCATCACCTCACCCCGCGCAAAGCCCCAGCACCGACTTTCCTCATCCCTGCTTTGCCCGCGAGCGCGTCCCGCGCGGCGCCCGAGCGCCCAGCCACGCCCGTCTCCAACAATGCCACGCCCCGCGGCGGGCCCAGGCGGCCGCCCAGCAGCCGCGCCCGCGTCAGTCTCCCGACCAAGACGCCCCCGCCGGGTTCGCGCATCGCGGCGAAATTGGCGCCGCTCGCCCTTCCGCCCGGCACGTTCATGAAGATCGAGGTGGACGAGCCCAGAGTGCCGGATGCCACAGGCGTGCCGTCCGCGTCCACGTCGACCGCGACCGCGGCGCGCGCGCAGCCACCTTATCCCGGCCGACCTGTCCTCTTCAAGGCCCTAAAAAAAATCGGCGTCAACAAGGTTGCGGTCTCGCTGGAGTGGGACAGTGAGTGGTTTCCTCGCTCCAGTGGCGCGCGGCTGACACGGCTCGCGCACAGTGCTTGTGGATCCGGAGTTGGGCTTCGATGCCACGGCCGCGACCACGAGCTACCTCGCCTCGCATCTCGGGAAGGACGCAGACCTGTACTACTTCCTGTGGGTGGCGGCGAAGAAAGTCATGTCCGACTGCACCCAAAGGCACGTCCATTCCCCGGCTCCATCTGACCTGTCGCCTGACGGCCCCCACGCGTCCAGTTCATCGTCCGCAAACATGTCGGACCTGACAAGCGCCGTGCACGAGCAATTTGTGAGTTTCAGCCGTCACCTGCCAGCCAGGGTGAACATGGCTGCGTTCCGGAAAGGGGTCGCTGAGCTGTTTCTTCACCAGCTCGCGGAACTGGGGAACGGGCTGATGGACCTCGTACAGGGGCCCCACATCACGTATATCGACGTGCGCCAGCACACGAGCGCGGAGAGGATCCGGCGGGATGCGCAGAGCCTTGTCGCGCGGTTCGAGAAACTAGGCCGGGACCGCAGCACGTTCCTAGTCAGCGTAAGCACCCCTGTCCATTGCGGTTCACGGCCGGTGCGTGCTCACCTCGACGTGCTTGACAACAGATCCCGGCCATCCCAAAGGGCATCGAAGCGACTCGGCTGCTAAAAGAGCAAGACGGAATCAATGTCAACCTCACGTACGTGGCTGGCGTCAGGCGTCTTTCTGCTTGCGCAGCAGCTGGGGCCGCTGCAGTCACGGTCCCCATTCGCTTGGTGAGTCCCCTCGGCGAGTGCCCGACACGCAGAGAATAACTGGGGAAACAGATGTCAAGGTGGTATGAACTGAAGGCCGACGCCGTAGCGCCATCGGAACATGAGGACCCAGTGATAAGTCACGTCCAGTCGATGCGTGCGTTTCTTGACATAAACAAGCTTCCAACGGCACTCATTGGCGGGATTATGCCTAGCGTAAGCAATAAGTCCCTGCACTGCAGTGATCCATTCGTTGACCCGGTGTCGCATGTTCCATAGGCAGGTTATGCGTGTCCTTTAGTGACATTTGACTCGTTGAGTTTCGACCACTCCCAGGCCAGTAGCGCGAGGCGCTGGAATGCCTACCCCAAGATGACATTCAAGATACCAGAGCAGCCGATTGAAGTGGCCAAGCGCATTAGATACCCAACGCGGATCTCCAACAAGCCCCTGCCGCAGAACGATGTGACCGAGACACTCCTCCCCATGGGCATCGAGAAAGGGGCCGCAGAGATAGAGATTATCAACGGCTTGATCAAGAAGGAGATTGCCTGGCAGTTCAGCGTCAGAGAGGGTGGAAAGGTACCCAAACCCGTCATCAGATCCCATGCCGACACGAAAAAGCGGAAGCGTGAGAGCACTGAAGTAGTGTCGATCGTAGCTCCTATTGCTGCGAGGAATTCTGCGCTCGCGAGTCCAGGCGGAAGTGGCAGCTTGTCTTCCTTCCTGAGAACCACAGGCAGTGAAGGGAAGGAGTGCGAGGCGGGTGAGCCACCTGCAAAAAGGGCCAGACCGGATGGAGATCAACTGGAGCAGGCATACAACCGCCTTCGACAAGTTCTGGGGCCAACGGCCAGGATGCTCTGAACGCACGGTATCGTGCTGAGTGCACAACAGCTGCGTTCCTAATTATTCTGAACCACAAAGTCGAAGGCGAAGAGGGTTGAGGTAAAAAATGTGGGAATTGGACCACGAGTCGGGCTCGAGCCCACATTCTGCCACTGGGGGGGATCCAAGGGAAGTGTGTAGGGCTGCCGAGCAAAATGCATAGTAAGATACAGCATGATCGAATAATCTGTTGACTTGATCGATATTATAATTGAGAGTCAGTTTGTACGGGTATCGGATCGTTTGGGCCACATCCGACGATCTTCACGCAGCAATGGTGAAAAGTCCGAAACAACCACACAATAATATACTATGAGGTATACAAAAAAGCCTACACACCTGAATACTGAGAAGCCTCTTGAAACCTCGAAAATGGATCCCTGACCGAGTGAACATCTATTTTGAGTAAAGGCGCCCATGCACGAACGTCGGCGAAACTCGCCTTGAAAGCGCTCAAACGAGGATCCGACATACCGTGCGCGAAGATCGTAGGAAATGGAGTACACTGCGATGTTTTGCAACAAGACTCAAGCGGTTTCCGGACGCCAGGTACACGGTGGAGACAGATGTCCGAGGAGATGAATAGACGAACAGGGGGAGCACGCTAGAACACGCGCACACAAAGACGGCCAGCGTTAAGATATACCGAGACAAAGGATGGGGTATTGCAAAAGGCCGGAAGCCTGGGGACGCAACCATTTGATTGGAATGCAGATTGGGGTCGTTGTTCAATCTGAGAGCGGCAAACGTGCACGTTGCGGACTTTGGTCGCGGAAAATTCCTGTCAAACCAATGATGCATCAGAAGGGGATAACCCTGGCAGGAGCATGGAGCTGATCCTTGTTGTCTACGGTGTGGATGGAAAGACATCGAAGGTATGTGAAGGATCAGTCACCCGGTCTGCCAAACGGAGAATAAACCCGCATCGACTGTCAAGAAGCTGGAGAGACATCTGATGAGAACATTGCTGAAGCGCTGATGGGGCAGAGGCACGTACGAATTTCATGCACAACTCAATTAGTTATTGACACGACAAGATGCTGTAGGTTTGAATTTGTCGTACGACGGCATTCATCCGGTAAATATTTGACAGTTTCCGGAATTAGATCAAAATCTTTGCGTACCGCAAATCTATTCGAAGGAAAGGGGCGGTGCCGGTGAGCGTCTGACCTGAGCCAATGAAGGCTTCGAGCATTGCCCTAGAAATATCGACGACGGTCCTGGGAAACATCAAAGAGAGCTTCTGCTTCCAGTAGGGTATAGCATGACTTCAGGGTCCCGCTCCAACTGCTTATGGGTCTTCGCCAAAATCGAGCCTCCTCTGAGCGACACGGGTCCATATGAAGATAGTCCAGCGGGCGGAGCCGATAGCTTCTAACGCTCTCAGCGATCATGAGTCTGTGTGAATCAATAGATAATGTAAAAAGAAACCAGATATACGGAAAGGCGAATCAAGCACGCACTTGGTTCATAAACTTCAATGCGCTTCTGTCATCGATTCGCGATAGGCATCAACCCGCAGCGCTGCAGCATGCACGACAAATCAAGGAAGCGTATTCGATTGAGTTCACCGCATTGTCTTCATCATGACTGAGCGGGAGAACAAGGGGGCTTAGTCTGAAGGGCTGCTTTGATGAAGTGCGTCGACGAGGGAAGCTTGATAAGCAAGGCGCCTTGCCCTTGCCCTCCACTACAGTCTCATCCTCACCGATATTCAAAGCCTCAAGATGAGTGTACGATTGGACCCTCAGTCTTCAGAGCAATACCGCGCTCTTCTTGCCAAGTATGATACTTGGATGTTCGATTGCGATGGTGTATTATGGCACGGGGATCGGCTCATAGATGGTGCAGTGGAGGTTCTCGATATCCTTAGAAAAGAAAGTGCGTAGAGAGCCGGTGTCGAAGACTTTGAATGGCCTCGCTATCATTGATTGAATTGTTGTCTTTGATCTAAGAGAAGAATATCCTCTTTGTGACGAATAACGCTACCAAGTCTCGGAAGAATTACAAGAAGAAGTTCGATGTCTTGGGTATTGAAGCCCATGTAGTGCGTAACTTTTTCAATGCGCCAATGCGTCTTATCCTTCATATCGCACATCAACCTAGGACGAGGTTTTTGGATCGGCTTATGCTGCGGCCGTGTACCTCTCCTCCGTTGTAAAACTGCCCAAGGATCAAAAGGTCTATGTCGTTGGCATGTCTGGCCTTGAAGAGGAGCTCAAAGATGAAGGGGTGGCGTTCATCGGGGGTACCGTTAGTTCCTCCAAGGCATCTACGATATCCCCGAGTTTGATTCACATCATTACTGTCAGGATCCAGCGGACAACACGCTCAAACCACCATCTGACGGGATCCCTCCTGATCCTAGTATTGGTGCTGTCCTCGTTGGTTTAGACACCTCGATTAACTATTACAAACTATCGAAGGCGTTCCGATACTTGCACTCTAATCCAGCATGCTTGTTCCTCGCTACAAATGAGGATTCCACATACCCTAGTGACAAGGGTCTGCTACCTGGTGCAGGGGCAGTGTTGTCGCCTTTGAAGACCGCGCTGGGTCCCACGCGTCCTGTGATAAGTATTGGAAAGCCCAGTGGCTTGATGCTAGACTGCATCAAGGCGAAGTGAGTGACACTCTCATAAACCACGTATGAATTAGCCGCTCAATCAACCTGAAATCATGATAGGCACAATTTTGATCCTTCCAGAACTGTGATGGTTGGCGACAGACTCAATACAGACATTCAATTCGGGAAGAATGGCGGTCTCGCAACGCTGCTTGTTCTTACAGGTATGACATGTCCCATGAGGGTGGCAACTCGATGATGGCCCTGATTCTGGTGTTTATAGGTATCACCACCGAGGAGAATTTGACGGGTCCTAATCCCTCGTCCATCGTGCCCGACTATGTCACGCCATCCATTGGAGACCTGCGAATTCTCAAGACGTAGATGGCAAGCACAGGTTCAAAGGTTTGACATGTTTGCAGGCGTTTATATATTACAAGATATGTTCTAGAGGCCACATAACGTAGAGATACAATCGAGATCTCGTCAACCGAAGGGCATCTTCGCTCGGCGCCGCTTCGGTCAACTCGGACACACACGACATGCATTATGAATACAGTTTCCAGAACTGTATACTCGAATCTATCATCTCACAAACAAAAACCATCTCGATACCTTCTTCGCCAAGATTCCCGTGGCGTTGCTCATACCGCCGTCCTATATTGAAGGTATCGTTCTTTCGGGTCAGACCTGGGTGGGCAAGTCTCTATGGCCTGCTAGAGGTATGCGGCTCGATAGTACATATACTCTTAATGTTGTCCAGGGACCCGCTTCTCTGGCTTCGATCGCGCATTCACGTAAGTGTAGAAGCATGCGACTTGTGAGGACACTATGTAGCGTTCTGTGCGCGCTAGAGAAGGTGTCAAGGTCAGATACTACATCAAACAAATGCGGCACTAACGGGGATAGGAGAGCCAGATACTGATTCTGTAAGCTATCTTCAGTGTCCTAATTGGAGGCTACTATGATATGGGCACACTCACTGGCGTCGTCAAGCCAAGAATGACGCACAATATTGATACCGCTAGGTTTATTCGTATTGGGACAGATGCAATGTATACTCCACAATTAGCGGACGATACCTGTCACAAGTAAGTAATACAGAATGCCTGGGCGAGAGCTTTAAGTACGCAATGCATATAGCAGTAAGGGAGTGCGCTTGCCATCTTTGTACAGCGAGGCAAGCACTATCGAGTGATGGCTCGTAGACCTCACTTGAAAATGTGCAACATTGTCAACAAAATTTCAAACCCGGTCTCGTTTGCAACATCGACGTACTAGATTTAAGGCACTTGGCCAAAGTGAGAACAAGGACCACTGTAAAACCTTTCTTTCAGCTTTTGGAGAATAGCAACCGCGCGCATACTGACTTACAACTGTCGGATGCTAGGAATAGCGCGTACAGTACTACGTAAGCAGTCCTGCTCCCTCCGGTCAAGAAACAGCCTTGCTCTGTGGCTGGAGAGACTGCCCAGGTCGTGAGATGATTGGAAACACCAGTGAAGATGATCGCTCACATATCAGGGTATTCTGAAATTTTATCACGAGAACGAGGAACGCGACCCATATCATGGCAAGCGAAATCCCCAGTCCAATACCGAATCGTCTGTCTCGTCCCCAGACAGCCCAACTTCGCAAGGTGAGAATCACTTTAGAGACGAAACTCAGCAATGATGTCATGCCGACACAGGACATGCTCATACCTTCAGTGATACAGATTCCGACGGTATATGACCCTACAAACAATTATCATGTTATGACCTTCACCCCAGCAACCATGTGTGATGCTACATACACAGTGCATATGTGTACAAGACGGTGCAAGCCCTCGGTGAGTCAAGGAGATCTGAAAAAGAGATTAAGATAAGACGTCTGGGCAGAAATGTCCAGGAAGACCCACGATAAGTAATCACGACTCCAACTAGGTCCAGAAACGGTGTGTAGCGAGCGACCAAAAACAACACCTTGGCAGTAGTGAGCTTCGTCGGCCAGAGAAGCTTCACCTCTTGCTCTAAAGTCAGCATATAGTCATAGACCTGTCGAGTCTGAGTTAAGCATGTGCTCTTTCCTAAGTTTCACAAGATATGCGACGTACTAGAATTACAGCGGCTACGACTTTGTCAGTCGTCATGAGCATCTATATCTACCATTCATTAAATGAGTCCGTACCCGCAAAATACTGGGAGCCGTTGGTCAGTGCATAGAGTTGAGGGTAGATTTCTGGCATACCTTGACAGTGTCTATGCCTTCGACAACCTGCTCTGGGCTGGGAAATGAATTGTGAGCCATGGTGGGCGCTGGGTTGTGGTGATCTGAGTACGCCCCACTTTCAAATATAAAGCCAGCCCGGTGACCTGCGGACGATCCGAAGCAAAAACCTCAAGCTAAAACTGAACGGAGGAATGGAGGAATCAACACGCGCTAGGGTAAGTGAGCCAGGACTCGATTGCAAGATCATTGTTTCGCCCTGATGGCTGTAGCCTACCTGTGAGGCTGAACGGACATATCGGCGGTGCGGAATTCGACTGTGTGAAGCCCATGTATCTCCTATAACATCTGACTCTGCGTCCGTCCCGTAGGTCGCAGAGGATATCCCTCAAAGAATCAGCCTTTTACACGGTGAGATCTGGGGTTCATCGACCGGCATCAGTATCAGTTGTCATCAACAGAAAATAACCACCACCTGGCGAGCTCGGATGCAACGCTTGCGGTACTGGATAGTGCGTACTTATCACAGCACCGGTAGGACCACTGCCTCGTAACCATGAGATTTATAGACCTGGTATTTTTCGCTGAATACGTCACAACATAGAGTCAGATGTGTCAGGCCACATGAACAGCGATGATGTAGGAACTGAGGACCTCGCACTGGCTGATAGAAGGGAGCGCGACCCAAAATGTTGGTATCTTTCCAGAACCAAGAACTTCAAAAGGACATGCGATGTCATGCTGCCTATGGACTCAGACAGGATCAATTCTTTGAACTGATACTGGGGAGGGTTTCGTCTATGTTTGGATCACTTCAAATAGACGACCAACCAGCTCGTCTGGCGCACCAGGTGCTCGTGAGTACATTCTTCACTTCTGGACCAATATTATATCACACTCACCACAACTTGTGAATGAGCCATAGCCTTGCTGCCGCTGCGCACAAAGAGCAAACGCTAATAGCAACTGCGCGCGAGCTCGGCCAACATGTAGGCCGTCGAAGCAGCGCAGCACAAACGTGCTCGAGTTCAACATCACCGACCGCGCGATGTGGGACTTTGACGCCCGAACACTGCTGGGCAGATGATCTTTTCTTGTGTCTTGATGAGTACGCTTGAAGCACCAAGCCCTGAGCGCACGGCGAGAGACCCTGGCCTCCGTGCGTGCATGCGCCGTGCAAGGTGCTCATCATCTCGCGCTATGGCAGTGCAACGCTTCAAAACAGGGACGAAACCGCCATCGCCCGTCAGTCGTCCCCATGCGCGGATAAATCTGCACGCTCACACGTGGGCGACATCCACGGCGCGATCAAAGCTATACATGCATTGTATGCTTGGTATCTCGTCCACGCTGAGAACACTGATCGACGCTGTGGGATCCCTGCCCTGCCCTGCTCTTCTCTTCTCTGCCCTGCCTCTGGCCTGTCTTCCTCTGCCCTGGTTCTCTTTGGACTTCACTAGCAGATGTAAAACGCAAAACGCCGTCGCCGCGTGGTCGCAAAAGGCAGCTCAGCGGCATCGGCTCACTCGACTGGAGACACTTTACCAACGTGAGGCCCGGCACGACTGCGGATGCCCAGCGCTCATCATCACTCTCCGGCTCTCGAGGCGATCAGATGCGCGGACTCGCGGGTATCGGACGCCAGGACCGGCGCGTGGATCGAAACGTACGCGGTGCTGCTTCCCCCGGTCAAGAAACAGCCTCGTGCGGCGGGAGAGACTGCGTATACGCAGGGACCCTAGATGTGGTGCACATAGCCATGCGCGCCCCATAGTCATAGGAGCAATGCTCGACGAATTCCGTTCAAGCTTGGGCGCCACGAAGGGTCCACCCCGGCGCCCGATCGTTGACCGGCCTGAACCGGCCATCGAAAGCGGTTCAGACTCGAGTACTCGAGTGCTGCCTTCCTCTGTGGAGAGGCCCGGGATCGTTGTTGATCGAGGCTCGAGAAGGACGGCCCAACATGATAGGAGATGAGATAACATGGGCCGTGACATATGGGCGTCGACGTTCGCAGAAGGCGGGTCTTGTCTTAGCAAGAGATCGGAGACAGCGGGTTCGCAGGCGCCCGAGCGAGCCAGATCTAGAAGGGAGAGATGTTCATCGCTTCATCGAGTGTTATACAAACCAAGATGTTGACCGTCCCCGTCGCTCCGCGGTGAGTCTTCAGCGTGCAAGAGCACAAGGAGCGACGGACCGACGATCGATTCCACCTGGCCAGGATCGTCCAGACTGAATGGTGGGGGCAACCATGCGCTGATGTTGTTCTCTTCTGGGAAAATGCGCTACCAAACAGGGAAGAGCCATGATGTCATCCTGCCTGCGAGTGGGTCACGGACGAGTCGGGTCTGTGATAGGGAGCAGACAAGGTCGACCGTCGAACGCTGACATGCATCCACCCCGCCTCCGCGTCCATCAGCCATCCTAGCAGTCGTGACGTACCCCCTGCCCAAGCCCACATCGGTCATCCTACCAGCAATGCAACCCTCGACGGTATAAAGACCTTCTGCTCCTCGGCGAGCCGCCAACATCAACCTTGTACCCTCCTCACATCCACCACACCAACACCAGAAGAAGAACCATGTCCACCCAACTCGTCTGGCTCATCACCGGCTGCTCGTGAGTCCACCCCATCCCAGCACCGCACACATGCACCCGCTCACCACGGACGCCCGGCGCCTCCGCCTCCGCCTCCGCCTCCGCCGCGCACAGCTCAGGGATCGGCTACGGGCTCGCCGCCGCGGCGCTCAAGCGCGGCGACAAGGTCATCGCCACCGCCCGCGCGCGCTCCATCGCGAAGACCGCGCCGCTGCAGCAGCTCGGCGCAGACGTGCTCGAGCTCGACGTGACCGCCCCCGTGGACGAGCTGAACGCGAAGGTCGCGCAGGCGCTCGGCCTCCACGGGCGCATCGACGTCCTCGTCAACAACGCAGGGTACATCCTCGTCGGCGCGCAGGAGGAGAACACGTGCGTCCGCGGTTTGCGGTCCGCGATCCCCCGCACCGCGCTGATGTGTTTCGTTGTGTGCGCTTTGCAGGGCCGAGGAGACGCTGCACCAGTTCAAGTACGTCGGCGCGCTGCTCTATCGAGTCCGCGTGCCAGGGGCGGCGTAGCGGGGTGCTGACGGGTGCATTTGCAGCACCAACGTGTTCTCCGCGTTGAACATGTCGCGCGCCGTCCTGCCCCACATGCGCGCGCGCAAGTCCGGCACCATCGTCTGGTTGGGCTCTATCGGCAGCTGGCGGTGAGCACCTCTTCAGCGGTCGATCCGCGATACAGCGCAGGCGCTCACCCTCCACGAACTCGCCAGCGCGAACCCGCACGGCAGCATCTACGGCGCGACGAAGGCCATGCACCGCTGTACGTCCTGCCCCGCAGACCCTACGCGCCCGCCCTCGTATTGATAACTGCACGGGTCGCAGGCCTCTCTGAGTCGCTCAACACAGAGATCCGCCCGCTCGGCCTGCGCAGCATATGCGTGGACCTGGGCTACTTCCGCACGAGCTTCCTCGACCCGAACAACCGCGCGCCGTACACGAACCGCATCGCGGACTACAAGGCCATCACCGTCCCCGCCGACGAGCGCTGGAAATGTGCGTCCCCGTTCCCCTCGTTCCCCTCGTTCCCCTCGTTCCCCCCGTTTGCCTCGTTTGCCTCCTCTGCGGCTGACCCCGCGTGTGCGCAGCCGTGAACGGCAAGCAGCCGGGCGACCCGGCCAAGGCGGTCGAGCTCATGCTCGACCTCGTCCGCGGGGAGGGTGCGGCGGCGGGCAAGGACCTGCCGCCGGTCGCCTACTTCGGCAGCGACTGCGTCGAGGCGGTCAAGAAGTCGTGCCAGACGACGCTGCAGCGCATCGAGGAGTGGGAGGCTGTGTTCTCGTCGACGGATTTCCCGAAAAGCCAGTGAGCAGGTGGAGGGCGATGCATGATGGTTGGCCTGGACAAACGAACGAAGGAGTGCTCACGATGCGGGGAGAGGGTAAGGGAGGGAGCTGCGGTGGAGTGTATGAGTGTGAGGTTGTAGATGTCAATGTATGCGTTCGGTTAGACGATGCTAGTCAGCCATTGGTGGGAGCCTCAATGCGTGCGCTGAACTGAAGTTCGAGACACCTGCGATGCATTCCGATCAAGCTCGTGGTCGCAAATATATCAGTTGCGAGATAATTGGGTGATGATCGCGATCAGCAGCCGACGTCAAGCTTGTCGCATTAGTGTCAGAGTCGCCATACAGAAAACGAAAAGAAATGGAACGATTTACTGTAGAATGCACGTGCACGGGCGCTGGCTCGCGAGTGGAAAAAGCCCGGTGGTGACTGCGACAATGGATCACATACTTAGGAGAGCGAGATGGGAAAGCTCGAGTCTACACAAGTCTGGGAGCGACGCGTGCGAGCCGCATTACAGCTTGAAGATCGGTCACGCGCCGCATCGATCGACGTGCTCTGGCAGAAGGGGAGCTGCCTGTCTGCCTGCCTACCTGCCTGCCTGCCTCCTTGGGGGTTGTAAGAGCGCCTTTTGGAGGGTGTAGGGTGGGGTCACGTTGGGTGTCGAGATGGCCTGTGCATTGGCACTGCGCAGCGTTTTCCGAGAGCGTCCCGGTTCTGGCTGGCTGGGTCGGAATGATAGGAAAGGAGTACGGCAGTGGTGTCACTCACGAAGCAGAACAAGCTAGCCTGTCGGTCGGACTCGGAATTTCAAGCCATCGATCAGAGATCAACGCGGCTGTTTGTGGCGTCGAGTCTCGACGACGGTGATGTGACTTTCGAACGAGAACGATTCTGACCAGTGCTAGATCGGCTGTCCGCGCAGATGCCATGATATATATACCCCCAGAGCGCACACAGCGCACACACCGTCCTCCACCCTCCCCTCCCGCCACCATGTTTGGCCCGTCTCTCCTTCTCCTTCTCCTGCTCGCCGTTCCGTCTGCACTCGCATGGCAGCCAGACCACATCCTGCGCATCTCAAACGGCACCCTCGCCGCCGACTGCACCCCGCGCATGTCCACCCTCATCAACGGCACATCTCCGGGCCCCGTCATCCGCGTCAGGGAGGGCGACCACATCTGGATCCGCGTCTACAACGACATGGTCGACGGCAACACGACCCTGCACTGGCAGTGAGTCCTTCGTCTTCGTCTTCGCGCGCACGAGGCGGGCAGAAGCGGTGAGCTCACACACGCGCGCGGCGCGCGTTTCCAGCGGGGTGAGCCAGTACATGTCGCCGTTTGCGGACGGCACGCCCCAGACGAGCCAGGTGAGCCATTTTTGCCGAGCGCGTGTGCGTGCGGATAAGGCGGAGCTGAGCGTCGCGCAGTGGCCCATCGCGCCCCAGAACTACTTCGACTATGAGTTCAAGCTCGACAAGGGCAGCGCCGGCACATACATGTAGTACGTCTTTCGTCTGCCTAGTTTGATCTCCCATCAGTGGCGGGGAATCTCCATCTCCGAGCATGATCCTTGCGAAGATTTCACATTTCTTCCGACATCGCTCTATGTCCGTCCGCTGTGCCTATCATCCAGCTGTGAGCTGAATGGACCCGCGCGGAACGGCCCACGCGCAGTAAGGGACCCGCTCAGCATCGTTTTGGGGTAACATAGCATCCGCATGGGCCTCAGCACCTCTCGAACGAGCGGACGAGACATCATACTGCCCTTGATGGGGGCGCCCTTGCGCCATTCACACCACATTCGCTCAACACATGCGTTCTAGCCACACCCACGTCGGCTTCCAGATCGTCACCGCCTGTCCGTACCTCCGCCGCAGCCCATCCTCCCGATCTCGAGATGCGTGGTTGACGTTTTTGGTTTCGGGGCGCACACAGACGGCGCGTTCATCGTCGAGGACCCGGAGGACCCGCCGTACGCGTACGACGACGACGTCGTCCTCCTCCTCGGCGACTTCTACCACGCGCCGGACGCGGCGATCACCGCGGGCCTGCTCGGCGCGCCCTTTGCGTGGCTCGGCGACCCGCAGGCGCTCACCGTGAACGGCAACGCGTACGGGGCGTGCGAGGGCGAGGGCGCCGCGTGCGTGCCCGGGTGCCACACCGAGGTCGTGCACGTTCTCCCGGACAAGACGTACCGCGTGCGCGTCGTCGGCGCGACCGCGCTCTCCTTCATCTGTGCGTACACCACCTCCCCCCGCGCGCCGCCGCCGCCCGCCCGCACCCACAACGCTGACGCGCCGCGCCGAAACAGACATGGCGATCGAGGACCACCCCGGCTTCAACCTCATCGAGGTCGACTCGGGCTACGTCGCCGCGCACAGCGCGTCGCACCTCGAGGTCAACTCGGGCCAGCGCTACTCCTTCCTCCTCCGCACGAAGCCCGCCGCGGCGCTCCGCGCGCTCAACAAGACCGCCTTCTGGGCGAACATGGAGACCCGCTGGCGCCCGACGCGCGACCGCGGCGCGTGGCTCCTGCAGTACGACGTCGCCGCGCTCGCGCTCCCGCCCGCCGACGCGGCGCCGCAGCTCCCCGCGGCCCTTGACCCGACGGGCCCCGCATACGCGCCGATCCCGCCGGATCTGAACGAGACGGTGCCGCTGCCGGACGAGGCGCCGTTCTGGGTGGTGCCGGCGCTGCGCCCGCTCGACCCCGCGGAGGCGCCGCCGGCGGACGCGCAGGTGGCGCGGCGGATCACGATCGCGATGCAGCAGCTGAGCAACGGGACGGGCGCGGCGCAGAAGGTATTCTGGAACGTGGACCGGTACATGGTGCGTGCGCCGCTTTCCCGCTCTCGTATCGTATCGTTCGTCTTTTGGGTTGGAGAGCTCACCGTGGGACGTGTGTGCCGCGCTGGCAGTACTCGGAGGACGAGCCCGCGGTGCCGTACCTCGTGCAGGCGTACGAGGACCCGGCGGGCTTGCGCCCGGACTACGAGGCGGCGGCGGCGAACGGCGGGTTCGACACGGGCACGAACGCGGTGCCGATTCGCATGAACGAGACCGTCGACATGGTCTTCCTGAACCTCGCGAGCTTCGCGGGGACGCTCGAGGCGCACCCGTGGCACAGTGAGCACCTCGCCTTTTTTCTTGTGCGGTAGCGGGCGTGCTCATGGCGGTTGATCTTGTGCGGTGGTGGTGGTGGTGGTGGTGGGGTGTAGTTCATGGACAGCATCCGTACGTGATGGCGCAGGGCCTGGGCAACTTCTCGGACGAGGCGTACGCCGCGGCGCGCAAGAACATGACCGGGCGGCCGATCCAGCGCGACACCAACAACAGTAAAGCCCCTTTCTCGCTCCCCTCCCTTCCCCGCCTACCGTGATTCTGATGCGTGCACGCCAGTCTTCGCGGGGCCCGTCGGCGCGGACTACACGAACGCGACGATCGCGCCCGGCCAGGTCGGCGGGTGGATGGTGTACCGCATGCGCGCGGAGGTCGCCGGCGCGTTCCTGCTCCACTGCCACCTGCAGCCCCACGCGGTGATGGGCATGGCGACGGTGCTGCTCGTCGGGATCGACGCGCTCCCGGCGCTCCCGACGAACTTTACCCAGGAGTTTGCGTGCGTTCGACGCTCCCTTCCTCGTCGCCTCCTCGTGCTTTGCACTGATGCGAGAATTTTGGGATGTAGGACGTACAACGCGACGCCGCGCGCGAAGCCGCATAGCTTCTTCGAGCTGTACCCTGATCGGCGGACGGGGACCAGCCAGGTTTAAAATCGCCTCCGCGTGCGATGGAGTCGGTGCCGTCGTGTTGGGTCCAATTCATTACGCTATGAAGCTCTTTAATGCTCTCTTCTCGCTGTTTCTGCTTTCATAGGTCGCTTTTTTTGTTCGCCCGTTTATGTGGGCTTCCCTCACGCATTTCATATCAGCACCGTGGCAATGCATCACTCCTGACTTGGGCCTTGCAGTGTTCGAGGGGACTCGGAAAGGCCGGCGTCGCTCGGAAGGGTTCGCACTGCGTGCGGCGTTGGCTGACATGATGAGCAGCAACACCTCATTCGACAGGCTCAGGGGGATCGCATGAAGTGGGACAACGATTTTTTCCTCAAACGCGTAGTGTCCGCAGCCTGTAAGAAGCAGATTGACCTGCGCGATGAATGCGATGAGTGGAACGAGGTTGATGTGCTTCCAGGCATGATCGGCCTCTTTTGGAAGGGAGCAGCCAATGCACGTCGTCGGGCGATACGGCAGGGTACTGGTCGCATATATGCGCACCATGTGGCAATTGCGATAGATGTTCATGACATCGCGCGAGATGAAGGCAACACAGTGGCGTCGCCAGTAGTGTGTACACGAAGAATGGTAATCATATACTCCAAAATAAAAACAAGAAGACCCAGCGTCAGAGATATTCACGAAAACATCATCCAGCCGACTGCCCTGCTCCTCGGCCCTCTTCTAAGGCCGTAGGTCTCCCCATCTTCGACATCGCCATCCCGCCGCTCTCTGAGTCCACCTGCGAGTGGGCTGACTTGGACATGTCGAGCGGGATCCCGTCCGACGGCGCGCTCCCGCCGTCGAACACCAAGCTCTGCCACTGCGGCATCGTGTGACCGGGGGCGGGGTGCGACGGGCGGCCGGCCATCACCATGCGATTGTTGAAAATGACGAAGAGCGTGTTGCTGTAGAGCTTCGCGAGGATGACGCCGGAGACCTGGTGCAGCGCGTTGTGTGCTCGGAGGAAGAAGACGAGGTCGACGATGGCGGCGATCGCGGTCAGGGTCCCCGTCTCGATCGTGAGACGCACGACTGGGCGGGAGGTCAGCGAGGGGTCAGCGGGGCCGCGCGGAATGGGAAAGGAGGACTGACGTCGTGTGAGCACGTTGTTCATGCGCCCCACCGCCCTCTCTTTGCTTCGCAGCAGCTGTGCATGGGGCAAGGTGGTCAGCGGGAGTGCGAAGCGAGAGTGGGATTGTGGTCGCGCACGAAGAAAGTCATGCTGGTGGCGATCACAGTGTCGACCACGGCGCTCCCGCCGAGGCGAATCCCGACGGCGCGCACCAGCCCCATCGAGCGCGCGACTTCGCTGGGGTCGTTGTATATCTGAAGATGGGAAACGTCGGTCGGGTGTAAGTGTACGGAAGCTGGGCTAACTCACAAAGTAGGCCACCGCCGCGCCTCCGCCGAGTTGGAGGAGCGCGAGGGCGACGATGAATAAAAACAAGATCTTCGATCCTGAAAACATCCATATACGCCAGCCAAAAAATATCTACCGCCGCATCGAGGTGTCATCAGCTCAAGACTCAAGTAGCATTACGCCGTTAACCCTTACCTGAACAGCTCCGGCGACGGTGCTTGAGAGGATCGGAATGTTGAGGAAGCCAGTGAACAAATCATAGAGCGTGTGGATATCTCCCCAGCCATACACAAACCATTGGAACGCGTCGTACGTAGCAGAACATGTCTGGGCCCAGTCAAGAATGTACAGGGTATAGACTGAGGGAGGTTGAGATAGTCGTTTGCCAATTAGCAATGCACCACTGGGGGGTGGGCTCACCTAGGAACTTTACAGCACGACGATCCTTGGGGAAGTTGAGATAGTATATATACAACTGTGTCGTGAGAATGCCCAGCAAGCCCCAGTTGAACAAAATCCCGAGGAGTCGCGGTCCCGCCCTGACAATGTATAGAACAGATGAGCTCAAACACTCGCGGAAGGAGAGTCGTCGACTTACAGCCAGATGATATCCTCATGGCTCGGGTCCGTTGGAGGCGGCGTCATATGGCGAGCCATGTACAATATCTGACCGGTCAGTCGATAGACAAGAGGCAAGAAAAAGCTAGAGAAAGGGGCGGCATGCGCAGGTACTTAACGCCTTTGGCTGATATGGCCATTGGGCCCCTCCCGCCATCCTTGGAAACATGTGTGGGGAAACCAGTGCCTGTAAAGCGAGGGCCGTACCCAACCACGCGGAGGAGCAGGAACATCAAAGCGAGACGCACCGCCAAGATGGTCATCACTGTCGTATCGCCTCCCGGAAAATGATAGGGATTGCGTCGAGAGCCCTCCGCTGCTACGATGAGCAGGCCATCCAAAATCATCGCGTGATTGCCAGCCTTGTGCTCTATTCCTAGTCATGAGTAAATAGCGAGCCGGTCATGGACATTAGAGGTATTTTTCAGAAATGGGTTTAAAGTAACATTCGGCATCGTGAAGGTCCGTCGGAATACGCACGGAATGATGAACGACATGAATGGAAGAGATCCCGAAGCAGGCGTAAAGCACTTACTTCTTTTCGAAATTCTATTGCTTATGAGCACATCAACAAACCTGTGGTTCTCATTTGACTACTGAAATTCACGGAATCGAACTTGTTCGCGAAAGGCTTAGATATCACTCCTATAGCTATGCAGCTTTGGCTGAGAATGGGAATA
Organism: Heterobasidion parviporum; assembly: GCA_002994785.1. Classification (NCBI taxonomy): domain Eukaryota; kingdom Fungi; phylum Basidiomycota; class Agaricomycetes; order Russulales; family Bondarzewiaceae; genus Heterobasidion; species Heterobasidion parviporum. Next base: position 162,153 of record PDUQ01000007.1, read on the forward strand.
GGAACGCGGCGCTCTTGCCATGCACATATTTCCAAGACATAGAAAGAGCGGGTCAGAAAATGCACGTAGATAGGAACCCAAAACTCGCCTGTCAGTATGGCAGTAGGAATGACTATCCCGCGATCACATTTCCTTCACTGCTAGTCGAAGTATTCTTCGGAATCCGCCGAATAGCCCCTTGATGCTCAGCTGCGGATCAACAGCGCTCTTCCGTCTCTTAGACAGATCCAGCAGCATAAAGTAGATGAAAGCAAGGCACTAATGATTAGCAACAAACAGGACAGGCTGCGTACGACGTATGAAGCGATGAGCGTCAACAAGGCACATGGCACATGATAAGATGGACGGAATGCGCGAGTAGGATCTGCTGTCTTGTGTCTCCGAGCCCATTCAGAGTCTCGGACTAAGAGAGAAAGTTGTCAAGCCAATGAAACCATGAAGGGAGAAGATGACTTGCCTCTTTCCATAAATATGAGAGGATCCCTCCTCGGGAAGGCTCTAGTCATTTATTCTACAGCAAAGCCCTCCGAGCGTCACATCTGAAGTAGTAGCTGCCACACTCCATTGTCTTTCAAGTGGAGCCCTTCGGCGCGATATTTATTTATCAAGCTCGTCTCGTGTGGCGCCACCGCAGCCATGCCGCCCCAAGTGCGACCATCCAAGCCGAACGTCTTCAAGCGCGCTATAGCGGCGCCATCCATGGCATTCTGAGGTATATGCCATCGAGATTTGACCATGTTAGCGAGGGCGACGAAAAGGGGTGGGACTCTTGCGGAGAAGTAGATGTGCAAGGCCATATCCTCCAACATGGGATTCTGGCCGGTCTCGAGCTGGCCGCTGGGTGAAAACGTGAGGGTGAGAGCATTCAACAGTACCTCGCTGTATTCATAGCCAGCGAGTGTAAGAGACGTCAAATTTCTGAGCCCGCTGAGCGCATACGCCAGATCGGCATCGGAGATATTCACCGTGGACGTGTCAAGGATGAGCGTCCGCAGCGATTGACTGCATCCTTCCATCCAGCTCACGATGAACATACCGGAGGGAATTCCCGGCTTCGGACCTGGATGTCCTCCTAGTCGATACCGCAGCCTGTGATTGACAGGATCATCGGCCTGAAATCCTCGAACGGTCAACGATTCGAGCGCACAGAATTGGAAAGCTGGTGCTGTGGAGAAGTAGTCGTAGTTTGGCACATCTAGAAACACCTCCTTCCAACGCGACGCGTGCTCGAAGAAGCAACCGAGATAACGGGAGAGTACGGCCTCGTGCTGGCTGTAGGCTCGGAAGCGAAAGGACAGGCGGACAGGATCGGAAAGGGAGAGCCAGGTTGCCAAGGAACATGAGAATGAATCACACAGCTCCAGCGGCGGGAGGTCGCGAATCTCAAGGGCCGACCATAACAGTGGCGTCGAGAGAGCGACATTGCGCCAGTGGCGACAGACCCTTGTCAAGAGGACTGGTGACTCGTGAGGGCGAAGGCTCACATAACGATTTGAGATGGTGTAGGAAAATATCAGGACAAGGATCTCTGTCGGGAAGCGACGTGTATCCATGTCAGCAGATCTATGATTTGGCTGCGGTGGTCGGGTCGGGTCATTTCCGAAACACGCCAGTCAGTTGACAGCATTGTACATGAGTTCTGTCAAGCAATGTCACTCACAATCGACACAAAGTTCTTAGTGTGGCCCACCGACTACTGTATTACCGGCAATAGCAGATCGACAAAGTTTCAGTTCGTCTTAGCTGGACCGTTGGTTGAGACCTATCAGAGCCATACGAGCCCAAGTCAAAACGCCGAGGACTCACAAATTGCTGGTGTTAGTGCCCAAAGTCGAAAACAGTATGGGAACTATAACTTGACGCAGATATCCTGCGCAAGCGCGAAGCCAGTCTGTTATAGGGCAGCGACGGCTGAGTCATCGTCTTCTCTCCATTACCGCAGCGGACGCACGATCACAGGGATCAGATATGATCATAGAGTCCGAAGTCGGTCGGAAATTTATTGAAGGGATAGAGATAATCAGACGACTAGCTGGAGGCAGCCTCCGGTCTCCAGTGATCAATCATTGGCAGCACGAACAGTGACTGACCGGAAGTTCGCGGAAGGTTGGTACTAGATTGACACAGGTTCTGACTTGTGGGATAGAACGAGTCGTTGATAACACGTCTGCGCACCAGTGTGTGTTTTCAGATATGAAATGTTGCCATCCGTGCGCGGCGTATGCTAGGCCCTCCTAAAATATCCAACACCCGTGTTGAACGATTGATGCCGGCCAGCGCTGTCAGCTCTTCTGCGAGCAGAGAATCTGGTCACGACAAACAACTCACGAGATTCCGCGTTATATCCGAAGGCACCAACATACACAACCCCTTGGTCAGTAACCCAAACACAGATTCTTTCAGAGCTCATCCATCTATGGTATAATACACAGATCGCGGGCCCTATGCCCGTGTATGAGTCATGGCTTGAGCTACTGATGAGCGCTGAAATAGTATGCAAGAAAGACCGGTATAAGGACTCGAAATATCGATGAAACTTCTGTGCGAACCTGAATTATTCAAGGGCGCCGCGCTGTTCCTCGGATTCCCGCAGTGATCGATCGAAGCAAAATGTTGGAGCGAGTGATGCGGAGCGCTTGTCCAGTGTGGGGATTGGATGGCTTGGCTCTGCGCTTGCACTTCATCGTTGCAGGGAAGCCACGAGTTTGAAGGCCCGACGCAATTGACGAGAGCTTACCTTTACATAGAGCCGGACATACCTCGCCCCAGATGATCACAGACAGAGCGGACATGCAAGGGATTCGACACTTTTAGATACAGCTAGTCGTACATGCGTGTTACAAACACGGCAAATCACGTCCTGACGCACGAATAAAGAAAAGGTGGAAGAACGAAATCAGAATCAATCAAAACGCGAGGGCAGTCCGGATGGAGAAGGAGATGCGAAGACTCAAGTCGGTGCTGCTATTTTGGCGTGTGAATGTGGCGGGGGCAAGGTGGGCGGGACTCAAAACCATCATCGATCGTGGTTAGAGGGCGAGCAATGCGGCACCGAGCACGGCGGCGGCACCAGAGAGGGCACTGAAGTGGTGTGTGAGGGCTGCGTTGGTGCTGGTGCTGGTGCTGGTAGAAGAGGACGAGGCAGAGGGCCTGAGCATCTCAATCAGAACGCGCCCGGCGATCAAAAAGAATGAAACTGAGACGCACGCAGAGGAAGTCGAGGCACCTGACGCGGAGGGCGCGGCTGAGGTGGCGGCTACCACACTGGACGGGAGTGTCACACCCTGTGAACACACCGAGATGCGAATCAGCCAAGGAAGACGGCAGCGCGTAGCACGAGACGCACGTTATTTGCGCACTCCGTCTGCGCTGCAGATAGTGCTTTCTGGACATCGGTTCCACTGCATCCCGACTGAATGCACTGGGCGACGGAGTTTATGAACGCGGACGAATTGCACAAGCAGCCAATGTCGGACGTGTCGCAAGAGCCGAAGTTAGCCGAAGCCAGGCATGGAAGAGCACAGTCTGCCCAATGCGGTCAGTACAGTGCGATGGATGGGGGAAGGGTGAACGCACTAGGGAAGTCCGCCTGGCGCGGGACGAGAGACGCCGACACGGTACAAGCTGACGCGACGACAAACAGCGCGACGTCGGAGAAACGCATCGCAGATGGTCTAATACTAAGTCACGTCGGAAACGACGGTGGCGAGGCAAAGAAAGACAGCAGGAAAGTTAAATGTTTGCAGAAAAGAAAGGCTGGTGCTGCGTAGGGTGGGCACCGTCGCGAAGGAGAAGGCGATGCGGGAAACCTGGCAGACACGGGTCGCGAGGAGGGTATATAACGGAGTTTACGTTCTGTCAGAGAAGTCCCAGGCATAAAAAGACCTAGCGGTTTCTCACCGCTTGCACTTTGAATTAGAGTTTCGATTGCACAAGCGGTCCCCCATTCCCCGCTTCAGAGCGCTCCGGAGTAATCTCTTACCACCCTGGTGTCTTGCACCCACGGCAATACGGCCCTCGAGCTCGGACTCTTTGATAGTCGTGTTCGTTGTTGAAACGCCCAAGACTGAGATATACCAGGCGGTATGAACCACGGATGCATTGGGGTTCCATCGACAGAGCAGGTGACGCAAATGGAATCTGCAAATCGGAGATGGCGGGAGAGTACGTACAGGCGTCATGCATCAGATGTGGGGGACATCAAAAATTCTAGCACGGAAACGTCCAAAGGAGGATTGCCAAGAAAGGTCAGGCATCTGCAGGAACGTTGGGGAGCATTCAAAATTGGATGCGGCAGGCGTCGGCGAGGATGATGGCGGGAACAAGGAGAGACGCGGTCGACTCAAACGAGATCGTGTTGTGGCCACATCCATTGCGCCTTCTGACTCTTCCCACCTTTTCCTGGTTCCAATTGTACGATGCCTCAGTCGTCCCAAATTCATCACGTCCATCCCGGCGACCTTCCCTATGCCACTCCCGTCTTGCGCGCAGCCTCGCCCAGCGGCTCCATCAACACCGAGTACGGCCCAGATGAAACGCCCCAATCCGACCTCGACCTCTCCCCGGAAGAGTTCGAGGAGAAAGTTGCGATGAGTCTAGGTCTCCACGAGCAGGGAGAACACGAGATCAGCGCCGAGTCGAAGTCGCTGTTGCTGCCGAAGCCCAAATCCGCTGCAGAGGAGAAATGTAGGCCCATTCATGCATCAATGATCCGTATCCTCTGTGTTGGCCATGTGGTGCTTTGCTGACCATGGCTGATGCCCGCTTGTGCCCTTTCTGTTGGACCCTTTAAATCGACCTCTGTGTATACACAGTGATGTTCGAGCAGGTCATGCGTTCTCTCCGGTGGCATGTCCAGCAACTCGAGGAGAACGAGATGATCGAGAGCATGCTTCTGCAAGGGTCGCGCGTCGCGCTCGAAACCCAATCTTCCTCGGACAACGTCGACGCGATTATGCAGAGCATGATGGGTCCGCCACTCTCCAATGCAGACACAGACGCTTATTTGACGCTTGATGAGGACTCCCCCCGGAGTGCGATCCTCGGTCTTAGGCTATCCTCAGAAGAGACGTTTCACGACACGGTAGGGTTGATGAAGTACATGAATAGGAAAGGGAAGGGAAGAGCGGTTTGATTGGTGCCTTTCATGATCTCTGTTTTGTTAGCTGTTGTAAGTTATTCTACTTGTCGTCGTCCTTGTTAATTTTGTACTGCTCGAAGCCGGATCACAGATAATTGCCCCACTGTCCTTGACTGCCTTGGACTTCCTTCGCCATTCGCGATGCCAAAATGTATTTTTGCTCAACTAAACACGGAAATAGTTCCAAACCATCAAATGGGAGAGTGTCAGGCCTGTCAGGTTTTAGATAGACATCTTCTAGAGTCTCATCGACCGCCATCAAAGCAGGGCGAACACCTGCACGACGCTCCCACGTAACTCTGCAAAACATACATCCTACTGGCCGTTTGCAGGTACGCATTCTCTAATTAGCCCTTGGACGCGACAGAACATCTCGTCGAGTTCCAGCAGAATCCGGGAATGCCTGAAATAAACACTGTTGCAGTCGGGACTAATTCTGATTCAGGTCGGCCTTTCTCGCATCTCATCTCACGACTGTGTCACTGTTCTACGGCTTTTCGTTCTGTAGGGCAAGGCCGTGCAACTGCCCGTTCGTCAGAGAAAACGTCTCATACTGGGTGGCGGATCGTCACGATGCTGGACTTCTAACAAGACAGGTATCCAATGGGCAGATATTTCAGTTGTTCTTGCCAGTTGCATGGCGAATAGGATGCCACCCTTCGGGCTGGACGTGTAAAATCAACAGCATGCGAAACCTGAGCGATACGGTCGGTGAGCTCGGCCTGATGAGCCGTAAAAATATGACCTCAGTTTGGTGAGACATACAGCAGCGGTTGGGGTTCGGAGACGCATTGAGCAGCAACAGCGCTCGCTTACCGTGCGATTCGAGTTCTAGCAAGTCGGCCGCAGCATTAGGTGACATCCATATAGTATGTTCACCTGGATGTCAGCGAGATGGACTGGTCTAGTTTGAATATATCATTCATCGAATGATACCAATGTTGGCTGCGAATTGGACGTTCCGATCGTGCTATCTTGTGCTGTGCAGCCTAGTCTGCGACAAGCAGCTTATAATTAGGCATAGAGCGGAGAGCAAGTCAAGACAGATGGATTCTGAATGTTCAGAATAGGCATATATTTGAACCTTGATGTATTCAAAGACGTTACGCATGGACAAAATATGAGACCAGTGAGTAAATGCCGCCAAGTTCCTGTCCTGCCTAGATGTGCGCCATCTGACGGTCGCCAAAATTCCAGAAATAATCGGGTCATACTATATGAATGACTGTCTCTAGGATCTAGAGGAATCAAAAAGCTCTAGCATAGAGACAGGCTCAGATTCAAATGCGGCCGACTCTAGCCAACAGTGTGCGAGAACGAACAGATCCTAAAAAAACAGTGCTACAGGTTCATAGGGAGCTGAGTGATTCGAAAGCCCAGCAGCATGATCCTACGAGGAAGAGTGCATGGAACGGAAGCTGGAGACAAGCGGAGACAATCCTGCCCTGCCTAAACCGATAGAGGCGAAAGGAAGAGACGTTGTTACGTAAACCCAAGGTAACATACTGCGGCAAACTCCGAGAAAACTATGCAGTTTCAAGCCACCCGTCTCCAAGTTTCCCACCCACCTACCACGACACCGATATCGACAGTATCCGCGGCGCCGGCCTCAACAGCAAGAACACCCCTCAAGGTGCGTCCCCCCGTTATTGTGCTTGCGTACCGAAGTGCTGACTTTGCGCTTTCCAGGCCTTTTTCCAGCTTGTGAGTCTGCTTTGACGCTCGAAAGGAGATCTCCCATCCCAGGAATGATACTGACTTGACTTCGTCGAACCTCGCACCCTCTCCCAAACCTTCGTCTCGCTTGCACTCGCGCTCTCCCTCTTGCCTGCCCAGAATTTACTGCAATGGCCCAACGTGTCACCCTCCGCAAGCGCCAGCCGTACAACACAACGTCGAACCGCCGACGCATCGTCAAGACCCCCGGCGGCGTCCTCCGCTACCACCACATTAAAAAGCTCGCGACCGCGCCCAAGTGCGGCGACTGCGGCAGCAAGCTCAGCGGGGTGCGTCTCGCCTCCTCCCGTTCCGCTTTGCATCCGTTTCTGATCGTGCTCTGTTTCTGAACTCGGGTTGCGCGTGTGGAATTGGGTGTTCGCTTGTTGGGACGGGATTGGATGTTGGTTTGGGTGGTGGGGGAATGGGATGGGTCGGGTCGTTTGGAAAATTGGGTTCTCGGACGGAATAGATCCCTGCGCTCCGCCCACGCGAGTACGCGACTATCTCCAAGACCCAAAAGAACGTCAGCAGGGCGTACGGCGGGTCGCGATGCGGAACGTGCGTGCGGTCGCGGTACGTGTTTTCCCTTTGCCCATATCCCCGGCCTGTCGCCTCGTCGGCAGAAACTCATATGGTGCTCCCCATAGTGTCGTCCGCGCTTTCCTTATCGAGGAGGCGAAGATTGTGAAGCGGGTCATCAAGCAGCAGACGTCTTCGCGCAAGTAAGCGTGTCATATCCCCAAGCTGTTACATCCCCCTGCTTCATACGACATGCACATCGCGATTACTTCGAGAGGGCGAGGACGGGGGTAGTCCACTTATGCTGAGATACATGCGTTTTCATTCCTATTTGTTTTTTTACGTTGTCGATTTCATGAGCAAGCATGCATGCATAAGCCAAGGCTACCATCTCGTATTGATATGAAAGCTTCGGTGAATAGGCGCTGTGGAGCATGCCAAATGCGGCATTTCTCCCCAGCAACATGCTGCTTCCACAGCCATTTGGATTTTTTTTTTGTATCACTGACATAATGCGAGAGACTCAGGATAGCATACATGCATGGCGGTGTGTGTGGTGTGCATGGCAGGGAAACCATGGCGGCAATAAAAGCAAGGCAGGAAAGGAAAACACGACAAGGTACACTACAGGCCAACCGTTTACTCGGCGTCCACGACGGTTGTTTGCAGGCCCTGATTGTCGATATGTGAATATCTGGCATAACTGGGCGGGGAATAAATAAGATGAACAGCAAGCGCACCTTGAAGCCGCCTCGGGGAACGAAGACATGCGACGCGTAGGTGAAAAGCTTCTCCTTAGCGTTCTCCTCATCATTGCGTTTCCCTATGAACGAAAAAGGAAGATGAGTATACCGTTCAATCTCACATGTACCCTCCTCCTGTTCTCCTGTCCCTCTGTATATCATGTCTTCCTGGCTCTTGTACCTCGCGCAAGCGTGTGCAGGTGATGAAAGAAGAGACTCACGCTCGAGCTTGACGCGCACCCGGTGAGGTACGCTCTTGATGCCCTGTGCCCAGAGTGCCTGGTTGAGCTTGGGGTCGATGCGGACATCGGTGGTGCCCATGGCCTTCTGGGCGAAGGAGACGATGGCCTTAACGGCGGTCGGGGCACGCTTCTTGAAGGACTGTCCGTGGACGTGCTTGTGCATGTGGATGGTGTACTCGCGGGTGACGACGTCCTGGAGGGCTGAGCGGGTCTTGCCGCCAGTCTAAGCGGGGACGGGTGAGTACGTGGTGGTATTGGGGACGGGATGTTATGATGGGGTCGGAGGGGGAGGGAGTACCTTGGTGTTTTTTGTGGACTGGGGGGTTCAGAGGGTCAGCGACGTCTGCGGCGGGGCCGACGGCGGCAACGGCGGAAAATAGGGTACGCACGACCATTTTGTCTTGAAGGAATGCTTGAGCGTGCGGCGGGCGCGATGCGATGAGCGATGAGAGCCTCGGGCTGCTTGTTTGGGCACGCTGCCCAGACTCCGTCGCGTGCACGAAGGTTCGGGTGGCTTGCTGGTGCTTTACAGTTGTTCGGCGCTCGCCGGGTCTGGTTTTGGCTGGTTTTGGGCGAACAGTCGCGCAGGTGCCTGGGAGTCAGGTGCACGGCCGCGCACGTGGTAACGCACCTTGCATTGAGCCTCCCAAGGCCTTCCCTTTGTCCCTTTGTCGGTCGTTCCCTTTTGTGCTGTCGACGGCACAATGCATTTCTTTCCCTTTATCCTCCGCGCAAGATATCCTCGCATCCAGGTACAGGTACGCTCTCGGGGCGAAGAATAACTCATCACCGTGGTCATCAGGATGTCCAGGGAAGCAGACGTACATACGTACATACAGTTCGTTTTTTTCCCTCGGGCGTATAAAAGCCTACGCGATGTCTGTCTCCGCCTTTCCTTCGTCCCGGCACTCGAGTCCTTCGCGTTATCCGCTCCTCTCGCTTCCTGTAGCCTCGCTTGAGTCAACTACGCTCGTTGCTCCGACCCCTTGTTGACCTGCTACCGACCACCGATACTCTCAATATGCGATTCACTCTTGCTCTTCTTGCCGTGGCGTCAGCTTCTGTAGTCTCTGCGTCCCTCCTCCCGCGTCAGGCCGGCTATCCTAGTATGTCGACGTCTATCCCCGATCATCTGAGATGCAGAACTGACCATCTCGTCTGATCAACAGACTGCGCTGTTCCTTGTCTGACCTCTGCCGACTTTGGTTCATGCTCGCAGACTGACCTCCAGTGCCTCTGCACGTCGAGCTCCTTCATCTCCTCCACCACCCAATGCATCGAGTCCTCGTGCACTGGCAGCGATCTTGACCAGGCTGAGGCTGCCGCTCGCTCTGGTTGTGCTGCTATCGTGCGCCTCTTTCCTTTGTTCCACACCCGTCCTGGAAGATGCTGATGAGTGTTCTGCATCATAGGGTATCACGCTGACCTCGTCCATCGCGCCTGCCACCTCAAGTGCTGCCTCGTCTGCGCCAGCATCCGCCACCTCGGCTTCGGCAACTGCTGCAAGCTCTGCTGTATCCAGCGCTGCCTCGTATGCATTTTTTCTTTGTCTTGTATCTTGCCTCTCACTGACTGACTTTTCATCAGGCCTTCGGCATCGACCTCGAGCAGCGGCGCGATTGTCAACGGGTTCAACATCGCAGCGGGTGCCGCAGCGGCTCTCGGCGCCGTCATCGTCGCACTCTAGACGTTATCCCTCCCTTGTTACGAACTCTTCATGTTTTGCGCATACCCACGCATAAGCATATCTATATCTATACCTTCGTTCTCTAGGGCCTCACGCATGCCTCTCTGCTCCCCTGCGCACCCTCCTCCTCTTATCTTTACACTTATACACTTCGTCTTCTCTCGCGAAAAAGTGCCTGGTTCGTTTCCTTGGTCTGGATACCTTACCCTCGGTTTCTCGTAAACCGCCGTTGTGGCGGATTGTCTTCCGGTTTTGGATGGATGTGTATCTATATCACCCGGTTTGCATCAATCATGGATTCTTTTTTTCTCTTGGTCTGTGTGAGGTTGGACACTGGTTGGACAGGCTTTGGACAGCCGGAGTACAGCCGGACATCTAAGGCATGGTAATGTATGGTAGTGTGTGAAGGAACGGTTCCCAGGCTGACTTTGAGTTGCTATGGGGCCATCTTATTCGCCCCTGGCTACCACTGCCTGCAAGGCCGGCGAATACCCTGAGCATCCTTCCTGTTCTTCGTATTGTAGAGTTCCGTGCAAGCACGGAGCCCATACTCTGTTCGATGAACCCCACGCGTTCGACTGGCACTAAATCGCAATGGTGTCCTGGGCAGAGGGCATATGACCCCAAGCGTCGTCGGCGGCCTTGTCCATTGACAGCCTCCCCAACAGTTTCGGAAACAAACTTAGTACCCTGATCGCATGCAGAGCCCCATCGAGCGTATATAATGTCTCAATTCCCCGTCCCTCGACCCCGTCGCTCTTTCGTCGCCTTTTCGTACCGTGAACCACAGTAAGCCAACGATATTCTAAATGCGCGCTTCCTTCGTTCCACTCCTCCTGGCTGCGGCGGCGTCCGCGTCGTTGATGGAACGCCAGTTGTCCTCGCTCCCCAGTACGCCCTTTTATCTTCTCTACCTCTTCTCGATGATCCCCTGCCCACGATCTCATCTTTATGAATGTTCTTGATCGACTAACGTCGCGAGCTTTAGCGTGTGCCCTTCCCTGCCTCATCTCCGCCAACTTTGGCTCCTGTAGCCAGACCGACATCGCATGTCTCTGTTCATCGTCGTCCTTCGTCTCCTCCCTCGCGACCTGCATCGAGTCCTCCTGCACTGGTGCAGATGTGCAGACCGCGATCAGCCAGGCGACGGCCTTGTGCGCCAACTCTGTGCGTCCTGCCTCCATTCTGCGCGTGCATTGTCCATGCGTGCAGGGACGCTGATGAGTCGCCTCTGCAGGGCGTGACCCTCTCGTCCGAAGCCATTGCATCCGTGACGTCGGTAGCTGCTGCTAGCGCGAGCGCCTCTGCCTCTGCTTCCGTGACTGGCACCAGAACTGTCTCCTCAGCTGCGTACGTCCATTGTCTGCTTTCTTGCCCGCTTCATCGTATCTTGCGTTTAACGACTCCACAATTACGAAAAAAAACACCCTTTACACAGTGCCTCTACGTCTTCCTCCAGCGGCGCCCTCGCCAACGGTGCCAACGGTGCCCTCGCCCTCATCGGCGCCGTCGCAGCGCTCGCGTTGTGAACATATTTGATCACACAATTTCTCCCATCAACAGGTGTCTGCATTAGCGTTCATATATCATAAATTATGTGGCACACTCCCGCCTGCGCTTGTATCCGCATCATTCCGTTGTATCGTATGCCGTTGTTGGTGCCTATGGACGTATCGACTTTTTTTATTCGGCCCTTGGCAGTCAATTGTTCGATCCCCGCCGCGGTTCAGGAGCGAGTGACATACAGGGGGACGCTCTGTTTTGTAAGCGGTGTTAATCACTTGATAGAAATGAGGCTGGTTGCATTCCAAGTGACAAGTGCGGGCGGGCGGGCGGGCGGAACAAGTGCGTTGACTCCTGTCTTCCGCCCGCCCGCCCGACTAGACGCGGCGCTTGTAATAGACACCAGTCTGTCCGAATTTGGAGGCTGTTGGATTAGAGCAGTGGTGTCCCGGTGAGTGCTGTCAAGTATGTCTATGTCCTTCATCAAGCCCTTGCATCCATACAGCTATATGCGCGTAAAGGGCGACGTTCAAAGGCCACTCACTAAGGGCCCACTTCACAGTGCTATCAGCACCCGTCGACGTTCTCCGAATGCGCGACCTCGTTTCGGGCAGTGCCGCCTATTGAGTTTGTGGACCCTGGCGCCTGTGTACCTGTCAGGTCGAAGCTTTTCTGTGGCTCTCCGATTGTGCGCTTCGACTCTTCCGCCTCCAAGCCTCCAAGCTTTCAGGCCTCAGGCCCTATGATCGATGATCGTACCACCTGTGCGGGTTCCGAGCTATTGTCTGCTAGTACGTGTCGCCCTGTGTCGCCCTGGCCGTCCGAGCACTGGCTTCTGACGGAACTCGCGGAACTGAACCATATTCCGAGGCGTTCTTTTGCACAACTCGGCGATACAACGTCAGCACGAAGGCCTGTGCTCTGGCAGTGCGTCGACGAGTCAGGATCCGTGATAGAGATGTATTCCGTGCAGCCCTTCGGTCTGATATACTTACTGGAGCATATTTTGATTTGCGAACTGTCCCATCTCGTGGACGGTGCGAGATCGCTGCTGCTGTAAAATATGAACACCTGACGCATTATCGAGGCTATATTGCGTACGCTGATGCATCATTAGTTTTGGCTTGTGTTCTGCTGTGCATGTCTGCGAACGACGTGCCCAGCCCTTACTGAACTCACACGAGGAGAGGTCATCACCGTATATCAAACCTCTGCCGACTTGTATATCCAAAATTTGCCTTCCCCGCATCAACATTGGGCTCCACAACCACATTGTCGATGCCGCCTATCGCCGCCTCGTAGAGGAATCCCCATTCGTTGAAGCTGTGTTCAGTGCTCGCATGGCTCGCCCATTCATGCTTGGTTCTCGAACACCTTCGCAACAGCTTGTTCACGTTCAATTTACCATACAATACGTCGTGTTTCATTAGCCTCTACTCAGAACGACTATCTTCTGTGTAAGGTCAGCCACGGAGACTAGCCTCTACCTGCCTCGACATTCCCGTACGTCTCTCACTTACATGCCCGTGTGTGAATGTTTCAAGCTTGATTGATTGATCGACCCCGCCTCTCCACCCACCGTTCTTTCGGGAGGTTTGTCCCCCAACCTCCGAAATCGCACATCCCTCGTTGCGACGCCCCCTGTATGCGTGCGGAGGCTTGCGGGGCCGCCAAGTTCCATCACCGTCGTCAAGCAGCGCAAGCAAGTCGCTCGGCGTCATTCGGCTTGGCTTAGCAACAGGACAGTCGAAGGTAAGGCGTCACCGTTCGTCTTATGCTGGCCTTGTGCATCGGAAGACGACGCGGTGCCGCATCGCGGCAGGTATATTGAACGGGATTCTCAGATTGACGCTAAAACGATCAGCGTGGAATGGCGAGACTGGTCAACACGCGAAGCTGAAGCGGTGCGTCTCCGGGAGGACGTACGAATCATATGAGAGCTGGAACAGTATCTGGATATCTCACTGCGAATGCTCAGAGTTTTGGCTGGTGGGAGACGGAATGGATAGCGGAAAAGGTCGAGTTAAGTCAAGGCACCGGCTTTCATCGCGGAGCTCGGTCTCGGTTATCTGCGACGCCGCTCAGCGCTCAAGCGCTCGTCTTCACCGTGACTTCGCCTGCCATAACGACTTGTTTTTTTCCTCCTTACGATGCAAGCACCGATGAGGCTTTCACCTGATAAGGTCGTCGTGACAGCTAAACCACCACAGGCAGACTCCGGTTTGGATCTTGATAACACAGGCCCTACTAGAATACAGCGGTCAGTACCTCGAGCCATGTCTACATCTGTCTGCACCCGTCTTTCAACGTCCCCGACGTGTCTATCGAGAGGTCCTGGATTGTGCGAGACTTCCTAGGCCTTCCTCGACCATTCTACCTGAAGTCAGATTTTCGACACCTAACAGGAACAAGCCGCGTTTTACGCACGTTTCTTGTGTCGGGATCGACACGATGCTACTACTGGTGATCGGTAGATGATCAGGCTTGTGATTGGCCAATCGAACACAACGGAATACAAGACCCTTTCCAATGGCGTTCTGTTCATAGCTTCGGAACGACGGAATGTCGATGTCAACGACAAGTGGCTTGAAGACCATCAACAGAGTGTCATTGGTCAAGATTCTTGGCAAGCCTACGGCAGCAGCTTGTCTGCAAGTTAGCTAACCCTACCTGGCCCTGTTTCCCGATCACATGTTCTCTATTCGAGAGCGCCGCGTATCCATCAATGTTATTCGCTGGAGGCATTGTGAAATTCTCCAGATTTGATCTAGCGAAAGCGGAATCTCAGGACGTCAGGACGATGATAGATGACCGAAGCCTTCCATTCGAACCGAGTGGTCGCTGTAGCACTGCGGTATAACTACCCTCGCAAGAGCGATGTGCGACTATCTCTTTCTGGTTCACGCCCTGCGCCGTCTGTTTCGCTTGCACATCCACCGTGTTGATTCCAAGCGTTGACGATGGCGCACAGTGCTACTCCGCCTCCAGCAAACCCCAGCTACGAGGACATCGTATGGCTGTGAGTATGGATCCCATCATGCGCTTTTCCATGGAGACTCACCTTCTCGCTCGTGTCGGTGACCAGGGCTGGTCCAAGGCTGTTGGGCCTCATTTTTAATTGGGGCCTGCTAGGAGTGCTCACGGCGCAGGTGTATATTTATTTTCTTCATTTCCCCCAGGACCGGCGTGTCCTCAAGGGCCTTGGTGCGTTCAATTCGGTTTCTATTGAAGCGACTGCTTGAACTGTTTTTCTTTTGAATACAGTTTATTCTGTATATATTTTGGACATTGCACAGACTGGCGCCGCGACCTATGACGCTTTTCAATGGTTCGTGCTTGGTTGGGGAAACATCACCTCTCTGTACAACCTGTACACGGGCTTCTTGAACGTCCCAATCATGTCGAGTGTTGTTGGCGGTGTTGTGCAGGTGCGTACTGTTGCACTCGATCTATTCCTTCTACGTTCCCGGTAGTAACGAGAGGACGTCCTACGACAGATATTCTTCGGATGGCGTATTTGGGCGTTGTCGGGTTCATACTCCATTTTCGGTCTCATAATACTCCTTGCCGTGGTCCAACTCGGTGGCGGCATAGGCGTCGCATATTTTGTAGGAGATTTTCTAGTTTCTGCTTTGGGTGAATGACTGATGAGATGGCTTTTGGCAGATATATAACGATCCAAGCGAGGTTACTCGCTCGCCAGGACTTGTTTACGCGGTAGGCATTCGTCTCGGCGGTAGTGCGCTCGTGGACGTGGTCATCGCAATTGTAATGACCTACTACGTGCGTGTCTTATGTCTCCTCACCCGCCTTCCCCGCTGAATATATCCGTGCTTCATAGCTCATCCAAAGCAAGGAACGAGCGCAAGGGCGCATGAACAACATCCTCACCCGACGTCCGTGTATATTCCCCTCACTCAGCTACCTGTACTGACGCTGTGAACGGGAGCAGTCGTGCGACTTACGATCGAGACCGGCACTGTGACAGCCATCGCTGCGATCGTCGACCTTGTCTTCTTCCTAAAGGAACACAACGCGATGCACCAGGTGACCGGCGTCACTCTCGCCAAACTGTACAGCAACACTCTTCTCGTCATCTTCAATAACCGCCTCATCATGATCGCCGACCCTTCATTCGAGCAACCGCCGAGCGTCATTCGCCCCTCTGTCGTATCCTCCAACGCCCGAGGTCAGAGTCCTGTGCCTTTGAGCGAGTTCAGGATCACAAGGCACACTAAGAGTGACTCGGAGCATCTGAAGAGCGCGACTCCAAGCCTTTGGGACCAGGAGAGCAGGACGCGCGAAGTGAAAGAATACCACTTGCCAGTAGCTGGACCGCTTGAAGTAAGTTACCAGTTTGTCAAGAGAGACCAGCACTGACAAGATAATATAGCCGCGCCGATACATGGGAGCATAGAGTACCTACCGTATCTATGGTCGCGCGACAGGGAACACTCCCCCCGACCCCGACGCCTTCAGGCGTTTCAGTGATTTCGCCCATCCGTATATACGCATAGTCCGTCAGAACTTTCCTTCGGGGTTTCTTTCTTTTGTACCAGTGTGTGTATTTATTTGTAGGACTGCATTGTAGCATCGTGGCTAGTTTACGCTAGTGTCGCCCATTAGGATATATAGTTTCGTATTCGTAGTAGGAATACGAATAGAACGCAATCATTTGAATTCGGATATACGTAGTCTAACTAACCAGCTTCCCCCTTGTCACAACACCTTCATCGAAATCCTGATGACAACAGAGCAGCAAGAATGGGTTTGACAAACCGAAAGCTTGTCAGATGCCAAAGTTGAGACCTTCCTTCATAGGTCCTCAAGTATCTGGAACAGTAGGAGACATGAGTGGGCAACGGGAAATCTACTCTACTGTCATGTCATTATTGAGGCAGCAGCGAAATACCTGAGGGGGGTGAGATCACAGATTGCAAGTGTTTGGGATGTCGACCGAGTTTCTGTGCACTCACGGTCCATACACATCCAACATTCGGTACGCGAGACTCAGCACGGAGCGCACAGAGAGCGAGTGATTGTTCAACGTAAAGGAAACGCTCACGAATCTCCGCTCGAGGAGAATGGGATATCAAGCGTCAATATATGAAGAGAGGATAAACACGGGGGGAAGGAGGTATCGCCGCTGGCAAAGTTCGTCTACCGCACCATCAGGGCCACTACAATAGATTGTGGCCAGGATCCTCGTCGCCAGAGCCGTCCTCGGAAATTCTATGATACAGTCAATTCCTATCGCAAGGCTGAAGCATTGAGACGAGAAAGAAGAAAGCCCATGGGCCAGATCTAAATTCAGCGTTGTCTTCAACGACTCGAGGTCGTTGAATAATGTAGTTTGGAGACAGAGAAAGGTGGGTCAAGTCTGTGCACATGATACATACAGGCCCGATGGGAGAGGAAGGTCTATAGATCTATCAAAAAAGAAAAATAGCAGCGATTACGGAAACGTGCGATTGATGTCTTGTGAGGTCTGCGAGCCGAAAGGCCTCGATAACCACCTAGAGCATAAGCGAAACTTTGAAATAATGGCAGCAAGGCGGAAGAGATGGCAGGCGGCTAGAGGGAGCTGAAGGAACAGCATAGAGATGACCGGTACTAAGATGTGTAACCTGCAACTTTGCGAAATTGAAGTTTGACCCAGTGGTACTCTTGACGATATGTGTAAGTCGATTGATCGAGGAAACGCCATGATGCAGGGGACGCCATTGTGCCCCGCAGGATATCGCCAAAGCGGGATGCGTTTGCGCGAGGCGACGAAGAGGAGCTCGTTCAAGGTCGACAGTCAAGGAGGCCAGAAAGATCTTCATGAGGACTTCGGATGATAGTCATTGAATGCCCAGGGAATGTCGATGATTGGGAATGTTGGGAGAAATCACAGGATGATGTGATGGAATCTGCAGTTCGTGGTGGTGGTTGAGAGTAAGTGTGGTTTCCAATATAAAGGCGATTCTCCTTCAACCTCCGACGTAGTTTCCGGATATCCGTGACTCACGGTGGGTGCGCGGCGCACGCAGGTCCCAGGAATCAACGGCGCCACTACCAGCGCAAGTCCGTCAGCTTTGGGTACATTGTCAGATACGGATATCCGGAGACCACGTCGGAGGTTGAAGGAGAATCGTCAACGTTGCTGCCTTTGGGAGACTAGGTACATTCCGAGTCCTTCCCACTCATTCTACACCAAAGAGCGTCGAACTAGAAGGGACTAGTTCATGAGTGCTAGCACCGTCTGAGCACTCTAGCAACTTTGTCCAACCATCATACGGGTCAGCACTGATATCTTTTTTGCCCATTCCGGACCCTTGTTGAGATCCTCAGAGACAGCTGCCGTGTGCGTGAGGTGTTGAGGGTCAAGGTTGTCTGCTAATAAAGTCTCACCAGCTGTGTCTCACCGCATCTTCTGCGTCCACAAAGCAATGTCATCACCGACGCCATACTCTCCTTTATCCATCCCCAAACAATATCCCCCATTTCTAATTCTCCACACCCTCGTGCTCTCCGCTTCTCTCTTTCTTCTCCCGCAAACCTCTCTGCTCTTTCCCTTGCCGCCCCTCGAACGCGGCCTCGACAGACCACAGCACCCCTTTCTGGACCCTATCACGTCTAGGCCGCTTGTCACACTCGCATGGATCGTAACTGGCTCCGCGTTGCTGGTGGGGTGGTGGAGTGGGGGGGTCAGGGAATGGGTCAGGGAGGGAGGAATGGGCGGGGCTGGCGTCGAAGCTCGACTGGTTAGGAAAGGTGAGAGCAAGGGCACGGTGAGTCAATTCTAATAATTCTTGGCCGTAAATGCAGCATGTTCAATCAGACTGCTCGGATCGTGCGTGCGCAGGATATCCGGAATGCGTCCCTGTTCACGCTCTACGCGTCGGTTGCGATCCATTTCGTGCTCGTGCTCTTCAGCGCGCCCATAGCCACGTAAGTCAAGTCCTTACATCCCGCGTGCCGTGCTTACTCCCTCCTGTGGTATCAGGCATCTCGCGCACACCTACCTTCTCTCTCTGCTTCTTTCGATCCTCACGACCTTCATCCCCGCGTACTGTCTGGGCCCGCCCATCCTGCCGTTCTCCCTCCCCTTCATCACCGGCGCAGAATCCCAACCTGGCTCGTCAGCGGCGGTCGTCCAGAACGACACGTGGATACGGCTCTTCGCTGAGTTCGCGTGAGTGCCCTCCTGCTTGTCCGTTTCGTCAGCTTAGCGTTTACACTGGCGCGTCTGCCAGTCCACGTACCGCTCCGGAACGTGCGTTCGTCTACCCTGCCATTGGCGCTTTCCTCGGAGCGTGGGTAGGCGTCATTCCAATCGGTCTTGATTGGGACAGACCTTGGCAGGTGCGTCTCCGTCTCCGTCTCTCTGTCTGGCTCTCTCACCACCTGCGTCCCGTCATGCCACCGCTCCGTCGACTGCCCAACATAGGCTTGGCCCCTCACCCCTGCATATGCCGCCGTCATCGGCTATTCCTTCGGCGCGCTGGGAGCGCTGGGGATGAACGTCCTGCTGTTCCTCGCGCGTGTGGATATCGAGGCGTCTGCTGCCGCGAAGCAAGACATGTCTCCGGCGAAGAAAGTCGTCAAGAAGGCGAAGAAGAAGAAGATTGAAAAGGTCAAAGATGCGTAGGTGTTCTACCACGACGGACGTTTCTAGCGAGCTTGTATCCTTGGACGGTATCTTAATGGACAGTTTTCCGCCGGCGTCCGGGCGGGACTTTTCTTAAGCCTTGTGACGATTCATGCCTCGCTCTCAATATGCGGGGCTTTGGAATACAGTATCACGATGGGGGCTCCTACGTGCTGATCACGGTCTGAAAGCGCGAGGAAATTGGACGTCGAAATGATCGTACAACCTGGCACGAGCGGCGTAAAACCGTTGTTTGCAAGTCTGGCAATCAGGTCAAACGCGCGCTCGGGGAAGGATAACTCCTTTTCTCGTTTACTATGTGCCACATGACTGCGTCCAGGATACGCCAGTTATTGCCGAAAGCTGTTTTCCTTCCAGTCACTCTATACAAGCCTCACTTCGTCTTCCCTTCAAATGGACGATTGCTCCCGTTTTCTTTCTGTCATAAATGCAACCCCAGCATTGAGTTCACTATCTCGAGTCGGATGCCCCCAAAATGATAGTCGGATGTACTGTGGTTCAGGTAAGCTCTGCACAATTCATAGAGCTATCGACATGGGGACCCTGATTCTTTTTTGACATGAGGGTGGCAGGCATCGCCAGAGCGATAGAACAGCCGCTTTTATCTGTGGATGTTCTGCATGTCCTTCCAGCTGAATTTTGACTGCCAATACTTGGTCAACAGCCGTGTGGATGATGACAACAACCGGTTTTTCGGAATAATTCGCGCTTGAAGACCGCTTCTTACCTGTTGTCAACTCAAAAAAGGACACATTTCTGCTTGATCCTTCCTCGACGCCACTGCTTCGATGATCGTGAGCAAGTCGGACTTGTGTCTGAGTCAGTGACTAGCGTCAGCTAGCGTCCTTCAAATCCAGTGTATTGCTTGGTGGTATATTAGCCTGGACGACAAGGGGTTTCATGAATCGTGAGTCAGCTCTTGATCGCCATCCGACATTTAGGGTGGTTATTAACATAAGTGATTGCGACCGTGATAGGGGCTGAGCCTAAGAAGCACTACCTTGACCGAAACAGTTCCTCAGAAAGCACACTCAGGAAGCACAGCATCGGCATCAAATCTACAAATCCATGAATAGTTGACGTAGCGTGTCAAGAGGTATGGTTTACATAGGGTGAGGGTCACTCAGCTCTCAGGGAAAGACTAATGTTGGTCCAATCGGACTATAGAATTGCTTTCCCAGTGGACGCAGCACAGGCAGAGGGAACACAGTTGTGCAGAGGGGGCTGTAATCTCCGTTGGTGAGGACCCTGTCTGAGCTTGAGCATGTTTAGGTCTCTGTGGAATTATGAAAACTCACCTTCGCCATGTGAGTTCATATTCGCTTGGTCCTGCAATGGCATCTTCCTCGAGTGGATCATCTTCGGAGGCTAGATTCACGTAGCAACTGCCGAGAACTCATCTCCTAGAAGCCACTCTAGAAAGGGAGAGGGGTGGCATCAGCGCCAAAATCCTTGTATCAAAGACATTAAATATCATACCAGATGCGATGACATCTTCATCATCGTCGAGAGAACAGTCAAGGACCTTCGCATGCGAGCCGTTCTGTCGCCCCACTAGCAGCCTAAGCAGGTATATATCTGCTGAACCGGCAGACCGATGGGTTCCTTTCGGCTGTGTCTTTGTTCTTCCCGGTAACGTTCGACCGATGAAGAAAGTTAACGTGGGTGATCACTTGAAAAACAATTAATCGGGAAGCACCGGCGTCTGATGAACAAGGGAATTGAAGAATGATAACTCCACAAAGAAAAGACCTACCCTTTGTTGGATCGATTAAGGAAAAGGCAAGGCTGTATGCTTCACAGCATGTGGGTGCGAGGTTTATGCCGATTCCCCCTGGATCCGCCAAAAAGTATTCCAACGGGTGGCGCCTCAAGGCCTCACAATCAAGACATTCTTGGTTTATTTACAAGAATTTCTGTAAACCAGTCAACTCTCTCACAGTCTGTTAGGTAGAACGCGGTGGCAGCCTCAGGGGTGACTGATGGTGTTGGAGTAAGGTCGCGGAAATCTCCTTGAGGTCGAGTTGAAGCGTGTAGCCGCCACTCAATCGGCGAGAACCTTGGTGGTGCATACCCTCTGACGCGATGTGAGACAGAAGACTGACAGGAAGGCGAGCGGATGGATGTCGAGAGGCGAATAGATTCAACGTCAGCGTGGTACGAGATAGATGGAAAAAAAAGGAGTGATACACCCAACGGCAATTTTGTCAACGCAACGAATCTGTTCGTGCCGCCTGTCGCTGTCTCAACGGCCTCTCTCCTCTCGCGTGTATCATCAACAGAGCCCATAATGGTACAGCGATCGCGCGGCCCCCGGTGGCTTTCCGATTGGTAGCAGGCCCGTGCTCCCGGGGGAGGAGGGAGGAAGGGGGGGGGAGGGGGACAGATTGGTACGGGGTGCGAGTCCACTAGCTCTGACTCCCACTTGGGCACTCGATCTCCTGCCTTTTAGAGACAAGGACGATTTTACGAAGAATACAGGGAGCGAGGTGACGCAGACATGAGGCTGCCAGACGTCCTTCTATAGCGACGGAGCGGCGAGCGAGGCACCTGCGAGATCCCGAGGCAGCGGGCGGTAACTCGATCAACCCTCCGTCTCAGATATCAGGTACTCACCGGCGCGTCCAATCGCATCGTCTACACCCCCAGAACGCGGCCGCGCATTGACCCTGCCCCCATCTCCTCCGCGCGCACGGCCACCCTGCCTTGTGCTCGAAAAATGTGACGCTCCTGGAGGGGCCCCCCTCCCTTCACACCGCTGTGCCGGCATAATTAATGCATCCAAGCCTGCAGCCGGGTCGGGGTGACGCACGCTTGGACCTTGGGATGCTTCTCGAGCTCCGTAATCTCTGCCGGCCGCCTTCGACGGGCACCCCCACCAACCCGCTGGTCCTCTATACCTCTAAATGGTCTGCGATGACTACGTGGGCAAGAAAGCGATGCTGCCACAAGCCACCGGTGGTCAAAAGTACAAGGTAGTAAGGTCCACCACAAAGCACAAACATGACCATCGCTTGGACATGAGGTGGTCGCTTCGACTCCGATGCAGGAGCAAATAAACCACCACCTGCACTAGAGAGGAAGATAAAAAGGCGGTCAGCGTGGCGAGTTGGTCCAACACAACATCCCCTCACCGCCATCACTCGCCTCGATTATCCCGACCACTGCTCGGACCCTTCTGTCGACCATCGCCATCACTCGCCTCAATTATCCCGACCACTGCTCGGACCCTTCTGTCAACCATCGCCATCACTCGCCTCAATTATCCCGACCACTGCTTGACCCTTCTGCCAACAATAATTATGTCGCAATACAATTGTAAGCTCTGACCATCGCATCTCCCGGAATCCATCGTGACTGATGTCGTTCCGCTCAGTTAACTTTGAGTGTCTCGAGCAAGCATCCCTGGATGACATCAAGGGCTTTCCCGGCAATTTGCTGGTCGGCACGGACAATTGGTTCAGCGAACAATATGCCACCTCGTCGACGACCTCTGCGGACGAAGAGCAGAAACCGGCGTTCGTCGAACTCACCGACGCGGATTTCACCCTGCTGATGTCGCAATCGGCATCACCAACCAGCAGCCTGCCCATGATGCCCTCCCTGGACCCACAGCTCCTCGACACTGTGGCATCCAGTTCCCTCAGGCCCGCCCGCGCCCATCATCGATACTCTCCGTACCCCGCTTCCAACCCTGCCCACCCCCGCTACACGTCCCTCTCTCCTCCGTTGCCTCAGGTTCAGAACAGTGCTTTCTTCGCGGCAGGGCAGGCGCAGCCCGGTCCACTGGATGGCGCATTCCCATTCCCCGGCCAACTGTCGCTCCCTCTCCAACACTGCGAAGCCCCCTCTGCGACGTATCCTCCTATGGAGTACTGGCCAGCTTCATCGACGGCAGGCATGCCACAACAGTGGGACGCACGCACCGAATACGTTTTGGGTTGGGCCGATTCCCTTCCCTCATATTATGCACAACAGACTGCCGGTCCTGAGTGCATTCCAGACGGGTTGCAGTACATCCCAGACGCGTCTGCCACCGGCTTCTTCATCCCCCCGTCTGGTCCGTACAATGCCACTCCGGGCCCTTCCTACTTCCCACAGCTGCCGGGTCACGGCCCAGCTCAAAACGTGAGTCCGATGGACCCAGGCCCGTCACGGCGTCGAAGGAGCCACTCACAGGGCGTACGATTGATTCCTGGCGGCATGCCACCACCTGCCGCGTATTCCGTCTCGTCTCTCCCCATGCCTCCGAACCCGACCATGCCCCAAATGGTCCCTTCCTCCGACCCCCCTCTCATTCACACCCACGCCCAGCATCCCACGGCTCTCCCCTCGTCGGACTCGCCACCTCCCGCGCCTCGCCGTGCACCCACTAGATCCCGGAAGAGGCGAGCACCAGCGGAAGACGAGGACGAGAAGCCAAGAGCCAAGAGGAGGAAGTCGGGCCCCTCACGTGCAGAGCACAGCTCTGCGACATCCCAGGTTGGTTGTGCCCCTGCGGGGGTCCAATCACCGCCAATAATTACATTTGACACAGAAGAGCCAGAGGATGACCTCCATTCTCCAGCTGCGCCAAACCATGTAAATCATGGGGCGGCTGGACCGTCAGAGGCCTCCACCAGCTTTACACCACAGCGTACATCGGAAGGTCGATATCTTTGTCTCGTACCCGGCTGTCGGGAAACATGCACGACCCTAGACGACGTGAAGAGACACGTCGGCACCGTTGAAGCCCATGCCAGCTTCCGGGAATTGGCCGGATGGGACGCATTCATGCTGAGGTATGGTATAAAGGAAAGGCATCTGAACGGCCACTGCGAATATTGCGGGAGTATCAAGCGGACCGACACCTCCTTTCGGCACGAGGAATCCAAAAAGCACCTTCGGAATATGGCGCGCGCTCTAGAGCGCAAGTCGAGCGGAGAAAGCCTGCTCACGAATGGTGCTTCCAAGGCCTCGTCGTCCAAAGCTCCTGTGGGCGTCGATCGCAAGAAACGTAGGCGGAAGAGTGAAGCGCCGCGATCGACCAGAGGACGGCGGACGCACCAGCTCTGATTTATACCCCCGCAGCAAACCGCAACCACGCCCCTTGTTCTCTGCCCCGACTGCGTAGCAAGCTTCGCCCCTTGTATTCCCATCTCCCCCGCGGCGGTCGTTTTCAGCACCTTGATATCTTCCAGCCTTCTGAGCGGACGCGTCGTGCCCTTGTTCCAAAACTAGAAAACTTACGTCTTTTTGCCTTCTCTCTCCCGCGCACGTTTCTTTTATGCACTGTTTTTTTTTTGCATCCTTGACGTTTCTTCTGTCGACCTTGTTCTATACCTGTCTCATGTTTTCCTTGTCTCAGTCGTGCGTTTCTGTGCACATATACGTAGTGTAGTGTAAGATGGTAAGATGGTAAGATGGTAAGATGGTATACCGATGCGCGACGCTGCGTGCTCTGCTCTACTTGTTACTATACGAACAACAATAGATGTTTCTTGATCACAGAACAAGCTCAGTAGCCTTCACGAAGTTGTCGGGCGTCCACTCACTATGAGTTCCTCAAGATCGGCCCTCCTATCCACCTCCCGTCACTTCCGCTCTCACTTAGCCCCAACATCTCTTCCTTCACCTGTATCGCAGTGAGGAGGCATGGGCTGTCCTTTATAGAATGCGGCAGACGTTGACATTATGACACGCATGATTTACAGGGCGACATGGCCGTCGAATGTGCTTCGCGGACAGCGACTGACAAGTATGTGATGGAGTGGCGCATCGCTGTGCAGGGCCTGTGCTTCCGCGTACCCGCGCGAAATATGACTATTCATGGAGTGCAGCAGTGCCCGGAATTATGTTCTACGTCGTCGGTAAGCCCTGCGTCCTCTGCACCGCAAGAATCACCCATCTCATGTCTCTCATCAGTGTTTGTGACCAACAGGGGACCGTCTTTGTTCGGGGTCGAAGCCCCACTTCCTACTTACAGCTCCCAGCCTGATTTGTACAGCGACAGCACCGCGTATGTCAACAGGCCTCGTCCCTGCGAGAGCCGCTACGATCACGCCACGCCACGCTCAGACCAGTGCTATCTACTGCTATCGCACTCGCCTCGCGAGTTTTGCAGGTCAGAGGACGACGAGCCGCGCGTGAGGATGGATGTGGAGAGGAGACGTTCTATCGTGTAGTCCTGTTCAGAACGCCCCTGTCCGGTGTATATACTACTCTAGGCCCTGTGCTGTGTCTGTTGACGACGAATGACGGACAGCAGGAATGGATCCAGATGAGGCCGGGCTGGCCGGGCGACCGAGATGGCCCGTTCTGTGCAACACAGCCACGCAGGCCACGCCCATCTCAGCGCTGCGTGGGCGCAATTGTTGTCTCACTACATACCCTCATCAGGTCGCGGGCGCCCATCTCTTCACGAACCACACGAACAGACAGACGACTTTTTTCCGTTTCCTTTCTCTTCACCCTCGGATCTCACACCACCTCTTCAAGAAAGTGCTAGTGCTAACTCAGAACGATGAATAATACTAGGCCACCCCCGCCAGTAGGTGAGTCGCCGAGGCACCCCCCGGGTTGTTGCTGCGTACAGGGTACCCATGACTTCGATGTGGCCTGCAGGGAACCCTCCGTCATACGCCTTCGTCGGTCGTGTGTACCGTTCGAACCTCAGACCGGTGGTCGTCATCCGTGAGTGCCTCAGCCCTCCATGTACGAGGCCACTCGAGTTGATCGCCATGTAACAAGTCGCTTTGATGAGTGGCATATGGGCCCTCGCAAGGTACGTTCGTCTTGTTCAAGTCCAGGTCGAGTGCATGTACTGACCTAGACGGCTGTTCTAGCGCGGTAGGTTACCTTCGTGGTCTACGAGCATGTCCGTAGCTGATTTGTGCAAAGATCGATCTGTTCCGCGAGATCAACATCGACAAGCACCGTAAGTGCGACCTACCGACCGAGTGACCGAACCAGCCTGAATTTCTGCGCAGAGGGCTTCCCCAAGCTCGCCACGTTCTCCATCGTGCTGGGCGCGATGTACACAGCAGTGGGTGCCATCGGGTTATTTGGCGCAGCTGCAGCGGGCCTCGTGCGTTCCACACTCGTCCCCTCCTCGTCCCGACAGGTCTCATGGTCCGTGCAACGCCTGTAGCAACGCCTCCCCCTCGTCCGGCTCTACGCGTTCCTCAGCATCCTCAGCGCCCTCGTCACCATCGTCGCAGGATTCGTGACCGTGGTCACACACTTCACTCTGAAGGTCCGTGGCTTTTCAATATCTAGGCTTACACCGTGGCTCAGATCGTTCCGTCCTTTCCAGAACGACATGATCAATGAGTGCACGAATCTGACGACGGGCGCGGACGTGAACTTCCGCTGGGGCCTCCTCGGCCCCAGCGTCCACGAGCACCTCACTCAAGAGCAGGCAAACGATTGTACGAGATCTACATTGTCCTCTGCCCGGCGCGAAACCTGACCCCTTTGCCTGTCCTCCAGGGTGCCACAGGGCCTGGGACCACGACTCCTGGTCCGACATCGTCTCGCTGCTCCTCGTCATCGGTAACCTCGTCCCCCCATCGCATCTGCCCACTCACCTCTGACGTTCCTCCATCCACCAGTCCTGATGGGCCTCTTCTCCGCGATCGCGTTCGCGTACTACCACCAGCTCCTGGACCCCACCTCCCCCGCGAACGCCTTCCGCGCGCCCACGAACAACCTCGGCGCCGGCACGGGCGCGTACTACAACCCGACGTACGTCTCCTCGCTCCCGCACCTCGGGTACAACGACGGCAACGGCGGCTACAACAACGACGGCAACGGCGCGCAGTACGGCGCGT
This sequence comes from Heterobasidion parviporum, assembly GCA_002994785.1. NCBI lineage: Eukaryota > Fungi > Basidiomycota > Agaricomycetes > Russulales > Bondarzewiaceae > Heterobasidion > Heterobasidion parviporum. The sequence goes on from PDUQ01000007.1 coordinate 189,171, forward strand.
ACGGCGCCGCGCCGCAGTACGCGCCCCCGCCGGGCCCGCCGCCGCAGTTCCGCGAGCCGGAGCCGGACGACGGGAAGCTGCCGGAGTACGTCGGCGCGGGGTACGGCGTCGGCGCGCACGGGGCTGGGAATAAGAAGGGCGACGACCCGTTCGCGGATTTCGAGGAGCACGACGTGACGAGCCGCCCGCGGCCGGGCGAAAACGACACGTTCCGCTGAGCGTGCGGAGGAGGAGGTCGCCGTTGCTGTTCTTGCGCTGTGTTTTTCTTGTGTGTGTGTGTGTACGAGGCCCGTGTGGTGTATTAGTAGGGTCGGGTATGCTGCTCCCTGTTCGTCGGACGATTAGATCTCTCACTGTTTTACCCTCTTGGATGGAGAACGACGTCCACGTTGGACGCGCATTGCGTGAACGATGCTGCTGTATTAACACGCGCGAATATTCCATAGTGTCTATGCCCGTTGTGTGTGGTGTTTGTGTGTGCGTAAGGATCATACGTAGTGCCCGGTCCGTCCCTCCCCTGCCGCGCGCCGAGCCAAACCGCGCGCTCACGGCGACAGCTTGAAGCTCCGGTCGTGCACGACCTCGACCGCCTTCGGGTTCGTCGACTTTTTCGGCATGCGCTCCCAGATGGGGTCCACGTCCGGCCCGTCGAGGTCGCCCGCGCCGTCCCAGCCCCAACACCACACTGCGCGCGCCGCGCCGAGCCGAGCCGCGTCAGTGACGGTTCCGTTTATATGAGTTTTCGAGAGGCGCGAGGGGCTCACCGTGCTCGGGCCCGGGGACAAAGTCGACCGCGTCGCCCTCCTCTTCGGTGAACAGCCGGTCGTGGGGGCCGAACCACGACCGGTCCTGCGGGTCCGTGCGCGGGTTGTCCGGCAGGCCGCCGAGGCGCACGTACCCGCGGATGGAGGTCAGGTTGCGGCGCGCGGGGTGGATGATGTCGAACACTTTCTGCTCGCCAACGGACGGATGAGCGACGCGGGGGGCGGATTCACGCGGGAGAGCGAGAGAGAGAGAGAGGGAGAGAGGAAGACTCACCCGGTCGTAGGCGAGCTTGACGCGCGGGACCATGAGGATGCGGCCGTAGCCCGCCTCCCAGTAGTCGTTGCAGATGAGCGAGCACTCGGACGCGGAGCACTCGCCGTCGACGATGCGCGCCATGCGGAAGCGGACGTGCGGCGGGCTGTAGAACGGCGCGGGGTCGAGGACGGCGATGCCGTTCCAGCAGGACTGCACCTGGATCGGGAGGTGGCGCTGGAAGCGCTCCGCGGACGGCGCGTGGTGGAAGATGCTCTCGAACGGCGCGTTCTCGAGCGCGGTGCCGTTGATGTCGCGCGCGACCCAGTTGTCGTAGAAGACGGGCGCGCCGATCTCGTCGTGGTACATGTAGTCCGCCGCGCAGGTGATGCCCGCGTTGTTCCGGCGGCTCTGCCAGACGAGCTCGAGGAGGTCGTCGATGCAGGGCAGGATGTCGTTCATGAAGATGATCGTGTCGAAGTACTCGCCCTCGGTGTCGCGCAGCTCGTGCAACGGGACGAACGCGGCGTTGCGCACCTCGGCAAGGTACTCGATGCGGTGGTTGAACGCGCCGCGCGTGCGCTGCGAGGTGCGGATCGTGATGCGCATGCCGACGCTGCGCGTGAGCGCGTCGAAGATGCGGAGCAGCGCCTTGGTCTGGTCGGTCGAGCCGTTCTCGTAGATGGACACGAACACGTTGTGGTAGCCGAGCACGGCCGCGACGCGGAAGAGCGTCGCGAAGAGGTCCGGGATGACGTCGAACGAGTTGTAGAGGTTGATCGCGAAGAAGTACTTGTGCTCGCCGCCGGCGAGGTCCCGGCGGTGCTTGTAGTACGTCGCCTCTTCCTGGCTCGGGTGCGGGATGGGGTCGAGCCCGCCGAGCCCGAGGTCCATGAGCCAATTGGAGGACTGGGAGGGGTTGTGCCCGATAAGGGGGGCGTAGCGCTCACGCGCCTGCTGAGTGTAGAGCGGGTTGGCGTTCCGGGTGCACTCGCGCGTGTAGTGCGGAGACAGGGAGGTGAGAAGCTCGAGCACGCGATATCGCTGCTCGAGCGTCGGGAGAGATACGGCGGGGCGCGAGGTGGAGGAGGACTTGTAGGATGGCGCGCGGCCGCCCCGCCAGGAGGTGGACGAGGACGTGGACGAGGAGGAGAAGGTGCGCGCGAGGAGCGCACCGATGAAGACGCCGATGATGATCGCTACGGGTGTCGGGATGCGTCGAGCGACGCCGAAGAGGGTGCTTTTGGGTTGCATTATGGCCGCTGGGTGTGCGAACACCTGCTGCGGGGTTAAGTACGCCGAGGAGGCTCGTAGACGCAAGACTGACCCGGTAGAACGTTGTTGGTGTTTATGACAATTTATGAAGCTATTGGGCCGCCACGAAATGGCGAGTGTGTTGAGGGTGCCTATTGAGAGCGAACGGTAAGCCAGACAATGGACGCTGAGCCAGATGTCTGTCAAGAGGTTGCAGCAGCGCGTCAGCTCTCGTGTCGGTCGGTAGACTTGCCAGGGGTGAACATACCATGCAATGTTTGTTCAGAGACCGGCTGATACGACGGCGGCTGCGGGGCTGTGTGCGGTGCATCAGAAGCAGATGAATGGTGTAGAAAGCGGGACGTACGGAGGGGATGGACGGAGGAGGTGGAGGAGAGGGACGGACGAGGAGTGACGGAGCTCAAGGCGGCGGCTGACTCCCGCGGTCAAAGCCCGCTGTCCCGAACCGCAACGGTATAGCGCTGGCATGCTCATTGGACCTGCTTGTCTCTGAGCACCATTCCGCTCTCTTCTCCCTCGTCGTCGTCGTCGTCGTTGCCCCTTCCGCTCCTCTCGCAGAACATGCAGAGACGGGCAGGCAAGAATCTAGCACACATTGCTCCGCCGACACCCGGCCTCGACCCCTCCATGATTTCCGCTTCCAACGAAAACCCCCCCTCGCGTCTCAACCAGCGCACCTTCGGCGTCACAAATCGCATCTGGCTCATCATATCCCTCTTCCTCTCCCTCATCGCCCTCACCCGCTTCATCTTGCCCTCGAGCCCCGCCGACAACTACTACTACCGCCACCACTCGCACTCCTATGCCGCGAACCTGAGGCCGACCAACTATCTCAACATCTCGCAGGAGGTCGGCGAAACCCCGTTCGAGTTCTGTCCCACGTTCGGTCCTGGCGATGAGCTGGCGGCGAAGCATGGTGCTTTGGCGGTGTCAAAGAGCTGGCTGCATCTTGGCAGTGGGGCGCGCGTGCAGAAGGTCATTCACAAAGCAATGCTCGGCCAACCCGTCACTATCAGCATCATTGGCGGCTCAGGTCAGTGTTCATGCCTTGCCAGTGTCCGTTGGCGAAGGAGAGCCCACGGCGCACTCCTGGTATCCACCTCCACCTCGCTTCTTGCCCCTTTCGGGCCGTCATATCTCCCCTTCGTGAGGACTTTCCTCGTCGTGTCCTGTGCTGACCCCATTCACCAGTATCGACATGTCACGGCGCCGGCGACGACCCCATCGCATCCGACTGCTACCCATCCCGGTTCTTCAACTGGTGGAACAGCATCTTCCCCCACCCCGCCTCCGAGCTCACCAACGGCGCCATGCGGCGCACCAACTCGGAGTACTTCTCCTTCTGTAACGCCCACCACCTGCCAGACTACACCGACCTCGTCGTCATCGAGCTCGACACCGACGACAGAGCGTAAGGAACCCTCCGTCCGTCCGTCCGCTCCCTACTATCAGCTCACCAGAGAAAACGCCGCTCTAGAGACCGCTCGACGCTCGACAACTTCGAGCTCCTCGTGCGCTCCATCCTGCTCCGCCCAGACTCGCCCGCCGTCATCATCCTCGGCCACTTCAGCCCCCAAGTCCACCAGCAAAACGGCTTCGCGGGGCCCGACCACTGGCACAGCGTCGTCTCTCAATTCTACGACGTCCCCCACATAAGGTGCGCACGCGCCGGCCAGAAGCCCGCAGTACGCCCTCGCTGACAACGGGGCGACCCAGCACGAAATGGGCCCTGTACCCGATGTACATCACCTCTCCTGCGTCCATCGACCGCTACTACACCGACCCCATCCTCGCGAACCCCGCCGGCCACGCGCTCATCGCCGACATCCTCATCGCCTACGTCCAGTCCCAGATCTGCCTCACCTGGGCCGCCGCGACCGGCAAGGCCTACGAGGGCGGCGGCAGCACGCTCCCCGTGTACTACGCCCTCGGCGGCGGCGGCGACGCGCCGAAGCAGCCGACCGACGCGCGCGCGCTCTTCGGCGGCAAGGGCCTCCGCAAGGGCGACGTCGGCGCGGACGCCGCGGACGCGGACGCAAACGCAGACGACGGCGCGGGGCAGCACGCGCTGCCCGCTGCCGCCGGCCCGCTCGCGGCGCAGCTGCGCGTCCCGCCGGCGCGCATCGCGTCGCTGCCCGCGGACCTGCAGGCGCGCGCGCTGGAGGAGGTCGCGCCGGCGTGCGTGTCCGCGAACGACCTGATCAACCCGCTCCCGCCGTCGCTGTTCTACGGCTCGGGCTGGCACGCGTTCCACCCGCCCGCGGGGAGCGCGGCGGCGGGCGCCGCTGCGGGGAGCACGGCGCATTACTTTTATTCGACGCTGCCGACGAGCAGGCTGCGCGTGCCGGTTACGGTGGGCGCGGGCGACGTTGGGGTGTATTACGTGCGGGAGCCGCGGGCGGTTGTTGGGGCGGGGAGCGAGGTCGAGTGCTGGGTGGACGATAACTTTGCGGGGCGCAAGGGGATCGCGAACGGCGCGGACGTCGCGGAGAGCACGCCTGCGTGAGTCTCTTCGTTTTGTTGCCCGTCGTTCGTGGCTGACCAGGCGCGGCAGGCTGGAGATCATCGACCGCCTCGTCGCGCGGGGCTCGCACTTCGTCGAGTGCCAGCTGATGGGCGAGGAGGGGCAGGGTGTCTCGCCGTTCAAAATCATCGGCGTGTTCACCACGTGATTGCGGTGCCCCGTCTCGGTCACGTCTGCGAACGCGGTGGGCCCCCGCGACGCTCTGTGCGGCTGGAGGGCTGGATTTGCTTAGAGGTGGGAGACGGAGGAGACGGTGTCGGCGCGCGAGGTTTCACATTGTCTGTCGGTGGGCGCGCGCCCCGCCTTAAGTGGCGCGCGCGCGCGCGAGGGGGTACATGGCGACGGCGTGTATAGTATAATATCATCACCAGCATCACGCATCATCGTAAAGTACGTGGGGTCCGCGCGCGCCACATACGCGTCGAACAGCTTTAGGTTCAGTAGTTATTGAAAGTCTCTCTTGGATATTGGCCGCAGTATTTCTCATCTTGGCCCGTGCACCGTTGTGCGAGTGGAAACGGTCTGAGCTTGGGGGCGAGGGACGCGTCTTTGGCGCGCCCGTTGGCCCTCTTAAGTTTGTAAAAAAAAGGCCACTTCGCGAACAGCGACATAACACAAGTACTAACATAACACAGAACGCACACGAGCCAAGCTACGCAACCACCCAGGGCAGCCGCACAGGCTGCACGCCACCCGCGTCCGGCTCTGGCTCTGGCTCCGGCGGACTCGTGCTCTTGCTCTTGCCCGTGCTCTTGCTCTTGCCCGTGCTCGTGCTCGCGCTCGCGCCCCCGACGCGATTATTCCAAATCTCGCGCATCTTCCGCGCCGAGATCTCCTCCGCCCGGCCGTCCTCGTGCACGATGCCGAAGTACTCGCCGCGGCGGAAGCTCGCGCCGTGGTCGACGACGGTGCAGGTCTGCGCGACGTTCGTGCCCGCGTCGATGTACCGGATGCGCGTGTCGAGGAGCGCGTCCGCCCAGCGGACGGCGTCCGAGTCGGCGCGCGCCACGCGCGCGATGGTGGTCGTCGTGGTGGCGGGGCTCTTGCTCGCGGCGGCGTGCTTCGGGGGAGCGGCGGGAGCGGGGGCAGGGGCGCGAGGGGGCGGGGCCGGGACCGTGCCGTGCCTGCGAAACGCATCCAAGGGTCAGTCGGGCCGCGAGCCACTCGCTGCCGCTCGGATCAGAGGGGCGAGCGGACACGCACACTCGCGCATGGGCCGCGTTGTAGATGGCGAGGCTCGTGCTGCTGTCCAGCGCGTTGTATTCGTGCGAGATGAGGACTTCGATCGCCCCGGAGGCCGCGAAGATCACCAGGAAGTAGCTGGCGGAGAGGAGGGGGGAGCAGCGTCAGCGGGCCGGGTCGCGTGACGCCGGAGAGAGCAAGGCGCGCGCACTCGAGAGGGGCGTCGGGCTTCGACGCGCACACGGCGTCGCACTTGCGGAAGAACGCGGTCTTGCTCGCCGCGTCGCCCACAGTGGGCATGAACACGGGGTACACGTCGGAGTGCCGCCGCCAGCGCTTGCACGCCTTGTCGTAGTGCTTCTTGAGCATGCGGTCGTCGAGCACGTGGAAGCGGAGGTCCAACTGGCAGCGCTCGGCGATGTGGGTGTAATAGGCGATCTTCTGGGCCATGATTTCGACGTGGTCGAAGGGGAGATCCATGGTGTGCGGTGGTGGTAGTGGTGGTCAATGCGATATGCGGGGCCTCGCATGCCACTCTCGCTTGGAGTCCAGCGTGGCGGGGTTTGAAAGAAAGGCGGCGGGCCATCTTTAGTGGCAGAGTTCCTGGGAAACGAGCCGTGCGCTGCTGACAGGTCGCAGAACGAACAAGAAGCGGTTGAATTTGGGGTATGAATTGACATTGAAGGAGAGCGGGGAATGACAACAGGAAGGCAAGTAGATGAGCACGAAAAAATGCTTACTGCGACTACATAGTACGGTGGAAACGTCTCTGCCGACGACCTATTTGCTAGTACCTGGCCCTTGATGGCGAGTATCTATGTGCTGAGTAGAGTCAGAAATCAGCCTTGGATTGTCCTCGCCTGAGAAGGGGACAAGCGCTCACGATAGTACGCTTGACGAAACGTAGAGCATCGCGGTTTTGGCCCTGCTTACCGTGGCCGCCGAGCTGGTGGCCTTGCGCTGGGCTCGGGCGGCCGCGGATAGCTTCGTCAAGGTCGAATAAAGGCCGCAGCTACGTCCCTGGAGGGATGCATCAGGCTTTGAGGCGTGAATTGCAGCAGCAGCAGGCAAATTGGCTGTTCGAGGCGCAGAGGGCAAGTATGCACGACCTGGGATATCCCTGCAGACGCGGTGAGTAGGAATACGATCAGCATGCAGACGGCCGCCAGACAGCGGCTCGGCGGCGGGCACGGCCAAGAGCCCCTACGTACAAAAATTTCTGACGACCTCCACCGTCCCGCGTGCGTAGGGTCGATGGCGCTCAGAACGTCCCTGCGTGCAAGGCCCGTCAATGGTCAATCATCGAACGAATGCGAACAGCCGTAGACTGCGCCGAGCCGCTCGGCGGCGGCGCCCGCGACTCACCTGATCGGGTGGTAGATCTCCGTTTCGCCGGTCAAATCTGTGTTCCCACTCCAGGAGATCCTCAGCCTTGCATCCGAGCTCTCCAGCATCGCATCCGACCGTTCCAGCATAGCACGCGAGTTTGCCAACAGGGCCCCCATATGACTCGCCCCATCATCCGAATTAACCGGCAGGGCCACCGCGCTCCGCGATACATTGCCTACCGACGCTGCGCCCCCCTCCTCCAGGCACTCTGCGCAGCGGTTCCCGGCGCCTTCGACAGCCCCCTCGGGAGCATCTCGCTTCTTCCCACAATCGTTCGCGCGCCGCTCCGAACCGCTAGCCCTCGGCCGCCCAACGCCAAGATCAACGGCGGGGCCCCCCGCCCCCAACTAATGATTCATCTGCGCGGCCCGCCTGCCGCCGAGGGCGCCGCCGCGCGGCTGTGTGGAGGGCTCTCGCGATCAGGACATCGACGACGTCGCAGCGCCCGCGAAGGGCGAAAGAGGCACCGTGCGCGGGAGCTGCGCGCGCGGAGAAGGAGAAGGAGAGACAAGAGAGCGTGAGCGAGAGGCGGGTTGACGAGGCGGGGGCGAGCGAGAGACGGGAGGTCGGCGCTTTATAGCGCACGGCGGGCGCCGCCGCGGCCGCGCCCTTGTTCCCCCTCGTCATGTTGCCTGGGCGGGGATATTGACGAAGATTGACTCGACTGGCAACTTACAGCTGGTGTCAAAACTGTAGACACTTTTCCGGGTTTTTCAGCTCAGGATCTTTGTTTACCTTTGGAGCGGGACAAACAGGTGCAAATGACTACATGGGCCTATTAACTGCTATTAGCACTTGAGTGCAATGCGGGCGCTGAACACCTGGTGTCATCAACACACCCAACAATCTTGCTAATCGAACTTACATGATAATCAATGATTAAAAAGTAAGTATTGTGTCGAGAAAAGTTGGGAAAATTCTACCTTTGCAGCTTTGCCTGTGGGCCTATTTAAGAAGTGGATGGTCGTTGTCGGTCGTCATCAGTCGTCGTCACTGGCAGTCATGTTTGAAATATCTGCTCCAATGCACAGAATTCAGTCATCGAAAAAAGCAACTGGTGGCACCGACAATACCAGGTGTTCAGCGCCCGCATTGCGCTCAAGTGCTAATAGCAGTTAATAGGCCCATGTAGTCATTTGCACCTATTTGTCCCGCTCCAAAGGTAAACAAAGATCCTGAGCAGAAGAAACTCAAAACCGTGTCTACAGTTTTGACACCAGCTGTATGAATGCTCGAGCCTCGAACGACGTGACCTCAACTACTTTCGATCTCAGCGACCGCGTGCCGATGCCGAGCGGCGGGTCCTGTTCTCGCTCTTGCACGCAAAATAGGGCAGGAGAGAAGCATCAACGCTAGTTGCGACTATAACCATACAGCAAAGAAAGTGACGCAAGGCAAGGCGTGGAGTATGTCTACGGGTGCAGAGTAATGGGGGCGGGGACCGTGGAGGGAAGGTAGGTGGGTGGGAGAAAGGTAGATATGGGCCGACGGGACGAGCAGGGAGTATATACAATACATGAGATGCGCATTCGATCGAGGAACCGGAGACTATGCTCAGAACAGAGAACAGAGAAGAAGGGGGCTCGGAACAAAGGACGAGGGCAATAGGTTGCAGGGTCAAGAAGAGCAGTAGGTGATATGTGGAGTGCGGTGAAATTAAAGAATGGGAAGAAAAAGTGGATTGATGGATGTGAAAAGGAAGAGCTGCGAGAAAGGGCAGACGAATGAAGAAGAGAAGTCGCGCGCGTTAACGCGTAAGAGTCGAAGTAATCGGCACAGCCCCAATGTTACTCCTCTGATGCCTCAACCGCTGACTGCAATTCAAAAAATGAAAAAAGCACAATTCAACCGACCGTCTATACAACAGGATGGAGACCGAAAACACGCACTCGTCGAAATGCTTCCCGCGCTTCGGATCCGCCCGCCTCTTCTCGATCGTCTTGCGCACCTTGCTCTCAGGGCGCACGACGATGATCGGGACGGGGCTGTGGCTGAGGCAGTACTTGGACACGCTGCCCATGCCCGGCGCGCCGAACGCGGCGCCCCACGCCTGCATCATCCCGCGGGTCCCCCGCGTGCCGACGACGATGCTGTCTGGGCGGTAGAGCGCGATGAGCCGGTCGATCGTCTGTGTCGTCTTGCCGGCGATGAACTCGACGACGATGGAAAGCTGAAAAAAATGGATGGTCAGGGGGGACCAGATGCATTTGGGACGATGGACGGACCTTGCGATTGTGATCGAGATCAACACACTTTTCTTGTATCCTGCGCATGAGCTCGCGCGCGTCGTCGCGGACCATGCCGTGATCTTTCTCTGCGGGAAGAGCACGAGGTCAGTAAATATCAAACATGTGCCACAGGTGAGGAAGATGTGCGCGCGACGTACCTAGCTCCTCCTGGTCGATCCCGCGGAACACGATGAGCTCATCGCCGTCCTGCACGAGGCTTTCGATGGCCCAGTCGAGCGCCTGGCGGCCGCTGTCGTCGGCGCTCGCGGCGCAAAGAAAGACGCGCGTGCTGCGGTTGCGGACGTAGCCGTCGCTCTTGACGGAGAGCGTGAACGAGAACATGGACGCGGCGGGGTTCTCGAACGTGTCGAACGAGACCTTGGGCGTGTACCCCCCCGGCGCGCAGATGGTAGGCGCGCGCGAGTGCGTCGGGGTGAGGGTGAACTGCACCGGGGAGGGCGCGAAGGAGGGAGAGAGCACCGAGGTGGAGGTGGACGCAGAAGAGGCGGGGTTGGATGCGAAATTGGAGGTGGAGGAGGTGGAGGAGTGGGGGGAGTGGGTGGGGATGCTGGAGGTTGAGGGAGACGACGTGGGGAGGGGAGGGAGCAGCGAGCGGGAGCGGAGGGCGGGCGAGTTGATGGGCGAGGCAGCGCTCGGGGTCGATGGCCGCGAGGGGTGTTTCATCGCAGAGCGCAGCGGCTGGGACGGGAGAGGCAGAGAGACCTGGCTGTCATACATCGTGTGTGTTGCGGTGATGGTACAATAGAGGCGGTCGTTGTCGTCGTTGTAAGTGTCGTCGTCGCCGTCGTCGAGGCCGTCTTGGTCGTGGTCGTGGTTGCGGAGGGAGTCACTGCGTCAGAGTAATTGCGGTGGCGGCCGTGGCCACAAATAGCAACCGTTTCCAAATCGGGCCGAGGTGTGGCGTGTGTCCGCGCTGATCTCCTCTCGCTGCGAGCGTCTTCGTCTTAGCTGCCATCGCCGACAATGTCGCCCACACCGAGCAAGAGCCCCAGCCCGTCCCCAGAGTCATCTCCCTATGCGCCTGCACAGCCCGTCGAAGACGCTGCAGACGCCGCGGAGGAGCCAGTGGCCTCCACCTCTGCCTCTGCCTCTGCCGCGTCTTCTGTTCTCCAGGACACACCTGCCTCGGGTGCATCGACGCCAGAACCCACAGGAGACGGTGCCTCCACCTCCGCAGCTGCCTCTTCAGTGGCGTCCGCGGGCGACTGGCAGGCCATCTGGTCGCCGCAATACAACGCCTACTACTTCTTCAACAGCAAGACGCAACAAACGACCTGGGAGAACCCTCTCCAGGCCTCCACCCCATCGGACCCCTCCTCTTCCACCACCACCACCACTGCCACCACCACCACACCCGCCGACCCTTCATCCTCTACGAGTCCCGCTTCTGCGCCGATAACGCCCGCGCCTGCCGTAGCCTCGCTCTACGCGCTGCAAGAAGCCGCCGCGGCCCAGGGCATCGACCCGTCCCTGGCGTACCTCGACCCGTCCCTCGCAGGGCCCTCGGGCAGCGCCCCTGGCGGGTCCTTCGTCGCCAAGTTCAACGCGCGCACGGGCGCGTTCGCGCGCGCGGATGCCCGCGCGCCGGCGCACCTGAGCGAGTACGAGCGCGCGAAGCGCATGAGCGAGGTCTACTTCGACGTCGGCGCGTGGGAGCAAGAGGTCGAGCAGCGCAAGCAGGCGGAGGAGGAGGAGGGCGGGCGCAAGCGCAAGCGGCCGAGCAAGAAGGATCTTGTGAGTCCGCCTTTTGGGATGCTTTTTTCTTTTTTGTCCTGCGTGCGATCGCCGAGTGCTCATGCGTGCGTGCGCTCTTCTCTCGACGGTTTGTAGGAACGGTTCAAAGAGCAGAAAAAACAGAAGAAGATCGCCAAGACGGCGTGGCTGCGTACATAGATCGTCGTTCGGGTTTGTCTATTCTGCAGAGTCGCGCAATCATATACATATTTCTTGATCACCGCCTACATCTTTCGTGAGCCTTCAGTCCGACGTATTCTGCGTGCCATGTATGGTTCATTCGAAACTCTATCGAAGTGCTTGCACCGAAAGCAAAGTATAAACAAAATGAGTATGATACACAGAGGCGCTTCATTTGCTGTCCTACAGAGTACACATCAGTGCGCACGCAGCCGACGAAACGCGACTCTAGCTGATCATTGGCTCCGAGCCTTGTGAGAATGACCCTGCGGCGAGTATATGCGCGTTCCCAGGCTGCGTCTTGCGCACGACGAGGTCTGCCTGCTGCCTGCAAAGGCGAACGCAGACGGAAACGACGAGGAAGATGAACAAGGTGGTCAAGAAAGTGAGGAGGGAGGGACACACGCACAATCGCATCCGGAGCAACAGCTTCCGCGTCGCCGATCGCATCTCGTCGCCCGCCTGCAGAGCACGCGCGTACAGCTGCGCGCGGGCGTCGATCGAGCGTGCTTTCAAAATCTACGAAGACAACGAGTTCGATGCGCACGTCGTGAGCCGCGGTCATACAACGAGGAAATAAATGAACATATAGATGGGAGGAGGGACAGGCGCACGCACCTTGTTCTGGCTGTCAACGCGCGCCTGGATCTCGCCGCGCTGGATGAGGTCAACGACCTCACGCTCGGTGTCGGCGACAGACCACCCGAACGCGGCGCTCATACGGTCAAGCCGGACGGTCGCAAACGGCTGGAAATAGAGCACGACCGCCCGCGCGCGGATTAATGTCGTCAGGCTCGCGACATGTGGAGCGAGGATGGGGTCGAGTGCGTGTCGCGTCTAGGAGCCATATAAACGAGGGTCAGAAGACCAAAGAAGAATATATGCTCATGAGCATTCATCAAGGCCGTGGACGTGACTACTAGTCTGCTCACGGAGTAGCGCTGGAGAAGCTCGAGCACCGTCTTGAACCGGCTCGTCATCCACGCGTCCACAAGCTCGCGCATCCCGCCCTCGCCGACCGCCGGCGCCGCGTCCCCATCCACGAGCTTGCGCTTCACCTCGGGCCGGTCGAGCGTCGCGAGCGCACACAGCGTCGCGTACGTCGAGATGTCCCCGGGGCCGACGATCGACCCGATCCAGGCGCCCCCCGCGCCCGACGCCGGCAGGCTGAGCAGCTTCGCGCCGGCCTTGGCGTACGCGCCCTGCGAGAGGAGCGAAAGCGCGGTGCAGAGCGCGAGCTTCGCGTACGTTGGCGCGTACGAGTCTTTTTTCACGGATTGGGAGGCAGCCGGGGCGGTGGCGGTGGCTGTGGCAGAGGAGGAAGCGTTGGGGACCGCTGCGGAGGAGCTTAGGCCGTCGAGCGCGTTTTCGGCTTTGAAGATGTAGGTCGGGATATGGGCGTAGTTGCGTTGTTCGATCAAGAGCTGGTTGAAGAACCAGAACGCCGACGGTCAGGGGTCAAAGGACAATGAGAAGGACGATAAAAGGTATGAGGAAATCACAAATGATATCGGGCGAGTAGGCGCACCTCGAGCACAGAGAGGCACATCTCGAGCACATGCGCGCCCGTCGTGCAGAACTCGCGCGACTTGGTGTAATGCCTGAGCGCGAGGTCGTACTGGCCCGTCGTGCGATAGAACGCGCCGAGGTCGCGGTGCGCCATGCGGATGCTCTCCTTGATCATGTTGTTCGTGTACGTCTTGAGCTCAACCTCGAGCTTGACGCGCTCCGCCTGGTTCGCGGCGGCGGTCTCCTCCGCCCAGCGCACGTACGGGCCGTGGTCGGGCAGGACGTCCGCGAGCGGGGGCAGGGTGCGCGTCTGTGCGAGCGCGGACTCGTAGGTCGAGAGGAGGGACTGGTAGAGCGTTGCGTCGCGCTGGTTGGGCTCGGTCAGGAGCGTGAGGGCGAGCTGGAGGGCCTGTGGCGCGACGGCGGGTGCATGGAGGATGATGTGGGAGAGGCGATCGATCGCGGCATGGCCTGAGTTCACGCAAGCGGTGAGTCAGTCGGTGGGAGACGTCGTTCCCGACGTAGGGGACGGGAGAATATGGATGCACACCGGTGTATCCGGATATGTAGGCTTCGAGGTCGAACGGATGCGCGTCGTCGACGGGGACGATCTCGACCCGATTCGCCTGCTTAGCAGCCGAGGCGGCGGACGTCGAGGCATCGATCGCGAGGTTGAGATCTACGTCCTCGACGTCTATGTCCATCATCGTATTTGAGATCATTGCGTGCGTGAGCGGTAGAGTTGGCCGGGTGGCGTGCGGCGGGTGGGATGGGATGGGGATCGATCACAAGAGAGGTAAGGTATACCTGGTAGGATCAGGTCAATATCTTCGAACAACTTGTATCACGTTCGGGGATGTGTGGGTCAGTCCACTGAGCTTGGGACGACCTCCGGATGTGCAGAACACGGCCAGACGTATTATAGGGCTGATAAAACTGCGATGATTTCAGGAAATTCCAAGCAAAATCCTCACCGCGGATACCAGGCGTGAAGTTGATATGACCCCGCGGGGTTTTGGAAACAGAATGCGGTTGTGGGAGGGGAACAAGGAAGAGTCGAGGACCTTCAGCCACCCGCGATCGAGATCCGACTTGCATTTCTGCAGACCACTCCCATCTTCCTCCCTCTGTTCTTCAGCAGCATACACCGCAGCTCACGCACGCACTCACACAAGCCCTGCCTCGATAAATTGTCAGACGGCCAGACAACATTATGGCCGCTTCAATCGCACCAAAAGCTAAAACTGCGGCCCCGTCTCTTTCAAAAAAGAAATCATCCGCATCTTCCCTCGGTGCACCTGCCCAACACAACCAGTCCAGCAGGAAGGGGAAGAAGGCATGGAGGAAGAACGTTGATATTGAGACCGTCGAGGGTCGGTTAGAGGAGATTCGGGATGAGGAACGGACGTTCGGGTGCGTCCATTTTCCAAACTAGAAAATAATACGCAAGCACGGTGTAGAGCAATGTCCTTGCTATCCAGGCTGTGTGCAATATTGACTCGCCAAATTTGTATGCGATGTGGTTTAGAACAGCCCTGCATGCGAAGAAAGACGAGGACTTGTTCATAGTTGACAAGAAGGGCGACGAAAAAGGTTCGTCTTTTCGTCTCCCACCCTGTCTGACATAGAACAGTCCAACCTCTTATTTCTCCATCTCCACACAGTCCGCGCATCCCTCAAAAGATTCTCTCGCACCGCACTCTCCTCCCACAAAATTCTGTCCGAGCGCTCCGCCATCCCCGCCGTCTTTTCCCGCCCCTCTACAACCGCAAGCAAGCGCAAATCTGGCCCTCGTCTCACCCATGCCGAAAAAGATCGTATGCTACGCATCGGGAAGCGCGCGCGGAAGGGCCCGCTAAACAGCATCGTCGACCATGAGCAGTTTGGAGAGGGGAGCGCATTGCTCGATATCAGCGAAGCCGTGAAACAGAGCGGGCAATACGACGTATGGGTGGAGGACGTCGAAGGCACGAAAGTGAAGGTGCGATGGAACTGACTACCCACCCTTCAATGGGTTGTATTAACACCTCGTCGGCATTGGTCGCTCAGGCTCCAAAAACCCCAAATCCTCGCGCCAATATCATCCTCCCCGCCATCCCCGCACCGCACGCCGGCACATCCTACAACCCTCCCGCGTCCGAGCATGAGGCACTCCTTCGCAATGCACACGACGTCGAAGCCGTGCGCGCCAAACAGGCTGCCGAGGCCGAGGCGTTCAAGGCCCGCATAATCAACGCGCGGCGGGAGATTGACGAAAATGAAGAGGCAAATGGAGTACCGGGAATGCTCGTCGATAAGCCAGAAGACCACCCCGAAGAGGAGGCGGGCGAACAGCAGGACAGCGAGGCTGTGGTGCGCAAGATGCCCGAACGCAAGACGAAGCAACAGCGGCGCAAGGCCGAAAAGCTGCGCGCAGAAGTGCGACGCCTTTGTTCACTTCTGTCTCTCTCATCGAACTAATACGTCAACGTGCGCTGCTCAGAAACGCGTGCTTGCAGAAAAAGTACATCGTAGAAGGCTGCTGGCCGCCGTCGACTCCGCTAAGCGCCTGCGCGTTGCCGCAGAGGCATCGCAGGCGACCCGTGCGCAAGTGCAGGCCGTCCAGCAGACCAAGCTCGCAGAGCGTCTCCAAAATGGCCTGATGGGGCAGCGCCTGGGCAAGCACAAGGTGCAGGAAGGCGCACTTGACGTGCAGCTCGGCGAGGAGCTGAGCGAGAGCTTGCGGGGCTTGAAGGTGCGGAAGCCTTGCAGTCCTTGCAATACAGTTGACCTGACCTTGAACATGTGTCTTCAGCCGGAGGGAAACCTTTTCAGGGATCGTTTCATCAGCATGCAGCATCGTGCTCTCGTCGAACCCCGTGTTCCTGTGTTGTGCGTCATCTGTCGTCTTGCCTTTGAAGCTTATCTGATGTCTCGGTGGAGGCCCACGAAGCGCAAAAACAAATTCAAAGAGGTGGAGAAACATGCCTGGAAGCGCTTCGACCAGGTGCCAGAGAGATTCTAGGCGCTCCTTGCATGACCCTCGTCTACCGACGGCGCAGCTCTCTTTTGGCCGCATGTCTATCCTGCGTTCGATATATCTGTTCAACATTGAACTACATATTGCCATTCCATCTGAG
This sequence comes from Heterobasidion parviporum, assembly GCA_002994785.1. Taxonomy (NCBI): domain Eukaryota; kingdom Fungi; phylum Basidiomycota; class Agaricomycetes; order Russulales; family Bondarzewiaceae; genus Heterobasidion; species Heterobasidion parviporum. The sequence goes on from PDUQ01000007.1 coordinate 205,349, forward strand.
AATGGCATAGAGGTGATCGCAATAGTACACACATTTTGTACAGGAACTAGTGAGGGAGTTGAACCTAGTCTAGATTGCCTTCCTCGCTAGAGAGTCTCTCTGCTACAAGGAAGTATGATCTGCCGAAAATCCGGGTTTTCAGCGTCTCGACATCCCCAGACGACTCCTCTGCCTCGTATTGATCGTCTGACTCGGAACGGATCTCGAAAGTAGGTTGACCTGCATCGTTGTGAGGTTGGTACATGGAGCGCAATACTCGACAAGGATAAGAAAGGTCGTGCGGAACTCACAGAAGAAAACTTCGTCCAGATCTTCACGGAAGCGAAAGCCCGGGCCACAGATGCGGATGTAATAAGATCGCAACAGTACCTCCAGCTTGTGTACGATCTTGTGTGGCATAGGCAACAAGTTGTCTGAACAGTTGGACGGTTTAAGATGACCATGACTCATGATTAGACATCCGATCGTTCGAGAGAAAGTATGGCTTACACCGGTCCTCTGAGGATATCATCTTCGCAACGATCTACGGGTGAAATAAGCTATCTCCACAAAGAACAATCCCAGTGGCCACTTGCCGCCAGCCGATGGGCAATGACTCCCAAGGCACATTGCTGTTTCGGAGAAGTCCAGGAATTAAACTGTTGCCAAAAGTCAGGGAGAGTCAACCCGTTCAGAAGCATATAAAGCCGTCCCGCGACTCCGCCGCATGGATCGGAAAATTCAAAGTAAGCGTCGTGGGGACAAAATGGACTACAGGGAAGAGGGGTCAGTGGACGGCGAGCCCATGGATGCTGACGAAAACACGCACAGGAGCATCGCTTCGATCTCTTCGAGTGTCTCGTATATTTGATTGCGGTTGATGGCTACTGAAGTAGCATTGACGGGAGGGATCGCGATCATCTGTTCGTCAGAAAGATAGGCAATGCTGTCCGGAAAATGGTGGGACAACATCGTTGAGCAGCGATCAGGACAGAGGATAGGGTGAGTCTGGGGGTAACAGATGGAAATTCTCCTCTGCCCGTATATATACAAGTCTCCACAAGGTCATTTGAAGTGTGGCTCTATGGTCTTGAAATTCTGTCAGATCGTTTATAGTGTCAAGACAATAGGAGCACGCTGCGTTGACCAGCCTGTGGCTGGAAGAGTGATGGCATTGCCCGATATCAAAACTAACTTCACCAATGCCGCAGCCAGAGGTCTTGCTGAACATAACAAAAGAAAGACAAACAACTAAAACAAAGACCCTAAGTCGATGCTAAACTACAGCATCTATATCGACCACCACTAATTGTGCCGTACCAGTTAAAAGCACTTATAGGTTGACGCTTATGAACCACCGTTTCCACGACTATTGGCGTTCCAACATGTCGGAGAGAGGACTGAATCCGTAACACAAAAGAAGCGGATTGGTCTTCGCCTATTTCGCTAGGCCCATATCGAGGAGAATCTATATGGTTACTGAGCACGATGTTCGATGACGGTTCGAGATGACACACTGGATGACTCACTTGAAAACAAGAAAGGTATTGTGGATGGTTTAAAAGATTTCCGTCCCCAGTCAGCAGGTAATTTGGTTTGTCTCTTGAAGAAGCTCTCTATGTCAAGGACCAAGAAGTATCTTGTTTGCGTCTCTGTCATCGTCATTGAATCTCTGGGTGCTAAGTAGTTCAAGACATTCGCGCTATATCGTCAGACATGCCGAGTGACTCAAGAAGAAAAAGGACCTACAATTGTCCAACTCGAGTTTAATACAGCGTGCTAAATTCTGTATTTGATGTCAGATGATACATGACAGGTATACTTGATGAACACTGACCATGAGCTTATATTGAATCACCGCAAGAGCACAGTTCTGTTTTTTTATATCCCAAGTCACATAGAGCTCGCAAAATTCTTCAAGGGTCAACCCATTGAGAAAGTTGAAAAGGCGCCCAAAAAGCCCGCCGCAGTCGTCAGAACATTCGATAAATGATGACGAGGGGGAATTGAGACTGGAGAGAAAGATGAACGGGTAGTGAAAATCACTTGACAGGCAAAAGACGCACCTAAGAAAACTGTTAAATCCTTGAATCAATCGAACCAAGTCGTCATATTTCTCGTCGATATTGATGTTTATCTCATCACCGAGTAGGACGTCTACATACAGCTTCTCATCCTCTGAAAGCTCGTTGAGACTGCCGGGGAAATCATGGAATCTCATTGACAACGGGTTTTTAGTGAAAGAAATCGTGAGGGGTTGGCGTAGTTGGAAGTGAGGAGAGAGCACTGTGGATATTAAATACTCACCTGCACAAAGGCGCTTGGATACTTGGCGAAGTGGACATGTGGAACAGGAGGCACAGTGCGCCCGTGCAAAAGCATTGTGGCGAGACGTCAAAGCATTTTGGGCACCTTATTGATTATGAAGTAGACAAGTGGCCGCTTTGACCGCTCGAGTTAAATGCGTGATTGATGACCCATAGTGCCAGCCGTTGTATCGACGGCACCTCAAGCTTCAAAGGTCACTGAGTATCGGTCCAGTGAATCAGAATACGCCACGATGACAAAAGAGAAGCGGTCCAGCCACGCAACAGTTACATATTCCTTTTACAGACATTCAATCGTAGGTGAATGTGGCGATTGAAACTCGAGCGCTTTGATAGACAGTAGTGTGGCAGAAGACCGGCGGTAGCTTGAGTGCAGTGAACTAGATTAGAGTCGAGAATCGGCATAAGTTGCATATGTTGGCGCATGAGCGCCGGGTCAACCAATTATTCGAAGATCGGGGCTCACGACGAAGGAATCGGTGGGGAGGAAAAGGTCATCCAATCAAAAGCCTTGGGTCATGTAGATCTCCGGTTGTGGGTGCAGTGGGGGCTGGCGACTTGCAGAAACGCTCGAACCGAGCTAATCAAGACCAGCTACAGCCTACAGAGTATGAATCCTTCCGAGACATGTGCCGGATAGAGATCCACAGTCAGGGAGGTAACTTGAAGGTGTATGGAATCAAATTTTGCGAAGGAGATTGTAATTAGGGATGCCGTGAGCCTTGAAGCTTGAAGCTTGAAGCTTGAAGACTGTGACAAACATACAGCTGCATGTAATATGCAATAGGACGATAGCGGCCTTCGGCAAGTTCCGAGGGCGATGCTTATTTTTCGGGAGTTTCGAATGGTGTTTACAGACAATTTGCCAATTTCGCTTATAATCGTTTCGGGATTGTCTAGGATTCGGCTCGTGGCTACTACACTCAAAACATCACGTCCAAGGAAAAAAATTCCATGCCTGGGACTTCCTCAGATTGTTCCGGAGCAGATTCCCAAGTCTCGCGCAACAGTTTAGTCAAGCTTGTATCAGTGAACGATTTGTAGTAAACCCCACTACTCACACCATACCCATGAGGTTGTGTATCCGGGTAAGGCAAGATCGCAAATGGGCGTCCAAAGCCAACATCCTTAATGTCCTCTTTCTGCACCATGGCCAGCAGGTACCGGTGATTATGCGGAGGGCATCGCGTCCAATATATGGTGCCTGTACCGTTCAGAGAACAAAATACTCAGTGGATGGGATGTTGCGATCGTAAAAAAAAGCATACATGGAAAGTGAGTGTGTATCTTAGAGGGTTTATCAGGATGATTCCTCCATTGAACGATTCTCCAGAATTTTCGATAATTTTCGAATCCTTCGAAGTAATCAAGCATCAAGCCAACAAGACGTTGTCTCATGTCCAGTTCTTCCATCGACATAGAATGCACTGTTTACAAGACCGTTAGACATGCCGAGGGACCGACTAGAAAGAATAGTTGCCACAGGTTCTTGGATTCTCGGTTGTGATCATGTATGCGACTTTCTGTGTATAACGGAAGTAAGCGCACCGAAAGCATCATGGTATGCAACTAACCAGCAGCCTATAAGCGATGATTGCAAGAGCACACGTCTGTTTCGTACGAGACCACTTGACAAAGTTTTCCTTGAATTCTTGAAGGGTATATCCGTTGAAAAGGTTGAAAAGCCGCCCAGGGATGCCGCCATAGCAATCGATGTCTCGAGGCCACATAAGTCGATGAGGTGGGGTCCAGTATTTGCTAGAAAGAAAGAGCGCTGTGTGAGTGCAGGTAAATCCATACATCGGCACCAAACGTACCTTATGATGGTGTCCATCTGATGAAACAAACCAATATCATCGCGTCGTGGCATCAACTGTGACATTTTCAGGTCGACATCTAGGTACAACTCTGGACCTAACATAGCCTTCAATAGGACCTGTTCTTTCTGCGGCAGAACACTGAAAGTGTCTGGAAATTCGCGGTAGTATGTCATCGCCAAGCGAGGAGGAGTAAGAGCAGATATAGGAAGGGGACTAGGAGGGGGCCATGGAACATTTATACCAGGTTTCACAATGGCGCTTGGTCTTGGTGGCGTGGTACGTGGGAAGCGAGGTAGCGTGGTGCCGGTGCACTAGCTATCAAGCCATTTCATATCGCCACACGGGTAGCCAAGCTAAACCGCCAGATGCCACCTGCTAACGAATTGATGACGGCGTATGATTGATCGGGGTATGCACAATGATATGCATATTAATTGTACATCGAGTCCTAAACGAGTGTGGTTAATCGATGCCGGGGAAAAAAAACTATTCAGCAATGAATGAAAGGTTGAGGGGTGGTTATTATGCAACCACTTTGCCCTCTCTGTCTCAATGATAATCAGAGTTTTGAACTCACTTGCTGCACCAAATGTCGGCGATGTGTTTGAAGGATGAACGAGGAAGGTCCCCTATCGACAATATGTAATCATGAATTGAAGTTAACACATAATCCATTCAACACAATTCTGCCGACCGCTGAGAGAAGTATGGATAGTTGTCAACGACGAGTCAGTGAGATATGCGCAGGATGCAAAGCACACATTGAATATTGCGCTTCCAGATGCTTCCACCTCCATCAGGGTCAGTCCTCGGATATTTGGATCGATTTCCATCAGCCTGCGCGCTTCTGTTCGGATATAAACGAGACAGCCTGACACGCTCCGAATGAGCATTGTGGCCTCAAGAACAACCACGGACCAGTATGGTGGAAGTTCGACCAGAGCTCCCTGTTATCCCGTATCTTGTTCTCCCTGACATCTTCCTCTGTATCTTAATCGCCGTGCAAGCACCACCAGTTCTGCGCCTGCTCGGTTTCGTCCTGCATACATATATTTCTGCTCGCGGCCTCAGATTCACCACCGGAGATCCATTGCAGGATTATGGCATCGGCTCCACGTTCTCTGGTCAAGTCTTCACTGCGTTGCACCTCCTGTGGCTCAAGAGTCCAGTGAACGAATTTCGACATGAAAAAGATCGATTTGGGCGCTCCGCAAGTGAACTACCATTGTGGAAAAGAGTGTGGTGGACGTTCTGTGTCAATCACAGCCCAAGAGGTGTGGGGTGGAATTATCAGGTCCGTCACATTGCTTTCGCACTCGATCGCGGAGTCACAAATAACCGTCGGTGCGCAGGTCTCAAATGTCCCTGCACGACCATCACAGCGACGATGGTCATTCATTCGCTCACGCCTCCTCAAAGCCGCGCGCTCTTTTCTCCTCGTCGATATCGCCCAGACATATCTCCACTCGAACCCCCTATTCTCACTTCAGGATCCTGAGGCACGATCGATAACATCTCAAGGCCCCTTGCTATTATGCGTGAATATCGTAGCGTATATGTCCACACCGTATGGGATGATGAACATGCAGTACTCCTTGCTTTCGGCAGTGAGCGTTGCATTAGGAATCAGCCATGCGAGTGCCTGGCCTGATCCGTATGGGAGTTGGGTTGACGCGTACACGGTTCGCAACTTTTGGGGGTAACTTGGCTGAAAATGCTTACAAGGACAGCATAATTGACTTCGGGATGGCACACAGGAAAACATGGCACCAGATGATGCGTCGCGTCAGTCTTTTTCTCGTTGTTTTGCCGTATTGCCAGTGCTGATGACGTCGCGCAGTACATATCATCAATCGGCCGATTCTTCTCCAGCTTGTTCGGATTCCAACGTGGTACCCATTTATCCTCCTACACGCAACTCTACATAGGGTTCATTGTCTCGGGCATCATGCATACCGCCGGTGGTGATGCCATGGTGGGGTACAAGTACCTAGGCGCATCCTTGCCTTTTTTCCTTGTCCAGCCTTTAGCTATAACGTTAGAAGATCTGGTCATAGCGTCGGCTTCCAAGGCCGGATTGGTCCCGTCGACGAGGCTCGCCAAGTTCCTAGGATATGCTTGGGTGTTTGCTTGGTTCATGCTCTCTTCGCCGTGGTACATAGACTGGTCATTGAGGGCCGGGATTGGTCGTTCCGAGGTCCTCCCCTTTTCTCTGACCAGGACCATATGGAACATAGCAGCTCAAGCAAAGTGATTTGCCGCTTTCTCTCCTGTGAGAATCAGTGATCTTTTGATCTTCAAATGACAGGATTGACTTTCTCTCACAGGTCGGAGTGCTTACCTGTTATTACCTTTCGAATGTCTTCATTAATGTAGTCATCGTGTTTTTCTTTATCGCATGTCGCGTGTATACCCTGCTCTAAGACATCGTTGCTGCCTGAAAAATCCCGGAAGCCCTGAAAGACGCGTTTGGTTGATTTGAGAAATTAGCTCCCAGTCAAATGTCGCAGAAAGGGTGAGAAACGTGGTCACATGATGGATCTGAACCGCGTCGAAGTCATCGACGCGTTTGTGAGCTCAGGTTTTCTCCCCCTTTCTGCCACTCGCGCCTCTCCGCTCGACGCTAGCCATGGACTCGAGCGAAGTTGGAAAATATGGCCTGCTTTTGCTTATGAAGAAACATGATCCCGAGGCTTCGGTTGCATCGTTCCCCATTGATGAGGAGGAGGTCACCTTTGGACGTGATTCCAACTGCAGTGTGCGGCTTTATTACAACACAGTGAGTGCTTTACACGCAAAGATCATCTTTCAAGAGAGAAAAGTGAGTTTCAGCCCCTTTTCACTCTTTGTATATCTCATCCGACACTTCCAGGCGTTTCTCATTGTCCTCGGAACACACGGTCTCTCAGTGGACGGTTGCCCTGTGTTCCCTAGTGCTCCATCTTCCCAGCACCCTACGACCATACCATTATCCAATGGCTCCGAAATTGAGATTCATAAGAAACGATTTCGTTTCGAATACCCACCCAAAGCCATTCGCGCTGCACTCTTGGCCACCCCTTCTCCCACTAAGAAGACTCGAAGGCGGACGCTCCGACTTTCCATGATACAAAGTGCCCAAGTTTTCACCCCTAGACCGAGCAAAAACCCGCGCGAAAATCTTCGTATCCTTCAGAGCCCAATCAAGCCCCTTGGTTCGCCGCTCAAATCTGGATACCATGCTGAGGAGAATGAAGAGGAGCCTATCATCCTTGTCAATGGGGACAACCCACGCGTCGTAGAAGAGGAGAAGGACCTTGTCATCCTCGAGGACGTCGAGGTGGAGGACCCAGAACCAGAGCCTCAGCACCGACCGCTCAAGATTCACAAGAAAGCCCCCGCGCTGGGTGTCTCGAATGTCGAGGCCAGAACTCCAATGCGTGCACGGCAAGCTTCAGGCTCATACGCCCCGCTTGCATCTCAGCCTGCACCTGTGCAGCCCCAACCCCAGCCCCAGCCCCAGCTTCAAACCCCCCGTCGTCGGGCCCCGCGTTCGTCGCTACATCGCGTTGCACTGTTGCGTTCTGCACAGCGCGCAGCTTTGCGCGCAGAGATGGAGTATGAGGAGGATGAAGAGCGCGAGGTGGAAGAGAGTGTGGGCACGCTAGAGGGGTTGGGAACCGCTTTGCTCGAGGCCAACGAGGATGAGGATGAGGACGATGGCGAACATGACAGGCCTGCAGGGGAATCAGAGGGCAGTGACGAATATGAGGACGGGGATGAGGACGAGCACAGTGAGCCGGAGGATGGCGGTCAGGATCAACAGCAGGCCCCATCCGGCTGGCTGAAGAGCCTTGAGGTTGTGAGATCGGCTTGGCCATTCCGGTTGTCCCAGTCGCCGGAGAAAGAGATGCAGCACGAAGAGCAAGACATCACAGAGGTGTGTGCATCAATCTGCGGTTTCATCTGCGGCCACAATGCAGAGTCTCTGGGCAAGTGCACTGATCGCTGGCTGCTGTAAAATGTTGGCACAGTTTGCACATATATTGAGGGTGTTCCCTTGAAACACACGCGGTTTGTCTCTTGTGTTGACTGTGGACATGTCAATTTTTCAATCATCTGGCCGCTCCTTCCTTCCCGATCCTGACTTGAATTCCTTAGGCGCAGATCCATGACGACGACGAGGAAAACATCAAGCACGATCCTGATGAGAACCAGCCTCCTCAATACGTGCACGACTCTCAAGAGACAACTGGGGCGGGTACACAGATTACACATACTAATGCCGACGTCGATCACCAGCCCTCTTCACGACCTCCTCCTCGGCGTGTGCATGGGGCTTTCATGACTCCTCAGGCTAAACGTATGGCTGGGGGTCTTAGGGGAGGCAGGTACTCTATGGGGGGTGGAAGCTCAGACGGACCGCAAAGAGTCAGGCTGGTTCAGCCCTGGAGGATCAGGGATATCGTAGTCCCAGTTCCCGAAGAGCTCGAACCGAAGGAAGAGGATGACAAGAGTACGGTGCAGGACCTCTCAAGGCCCGCGAGCGTTCGTGTGAGTGAAGAGGAGAAGAAAGTCAGTGCTGCTCGCTATTCAATGGTCTTGAACGCGACGGTTGACCTATGTCCACAGGCGATCCAGGCTCGCCGGCGCTCTGCCTTCGCTATGCCGGATGACTTCTTTGGGGGACAAATTCCCGGTTCTCGTCGCGCCTCTGCTGTCGTGCCTCCGCCTGCCACGCCTGTCACTTCTCCAACCAAAGCTTGGGTCTCGAGCAGAGGAATAAAGGAGGAAGAGGAAGAAGACACCAGTGTGCTGTTGGAGAGGATGAAGGAGATGGTGGAGGGCATGAAGCGAAGGCGAAGCATGAGGGCGGAGCACGAGTCGCGAAGAGCAACACTTGGCGAACTCAGGGAGGAGGCTGAGGGCCGGTCAGAGGATGACCATGCCGTGGAAGATGATGGAGATGCATTTAACCGAGATGCCATGGACCATGATGGCGCTACGAATGAAGGCAGGAGAGAGGAGGAGCTTATCGAGGAGCCCGAGGAAACCGACCTCGAAGATGTTGATGAGGCACATATGGACATCGTCGAAGGCACTGATGAGGATGAAGACTCTACCGACGACGAACATGATGAAGGTGCAGTCGAAATCACTCCTCGTGCAGGTCCCTCCATACCCTTCAACGAAGAATCAACCTTGGCTTCCCAAGCACCGCCTAAGACACCCCAGATGGATAGCCTCAGACATATGTTCTCCAGCGCCCAAACAGTGCTGGCTACGCCTCAATTCTCGGGCATGCGTGAGATGTACCTCAGGGAGCGTGCCCAGGACATCGGCACTCCCATATATGAAGGTGTTGGAGAAATGATGTCCACACCCGCAGCATACCGCGCGCATGAAAGCACGCAAGAGTCGTCCGACGAGGCCGAGGACAGCCAGGACGACTCTAGCGACAAGGACGTTCCTCCAACACCTGTTCCCCCTCGTGCCACAAGAGCGAAAAGGACGCCTACGCTCAAGGCAAAGGCGGATCCTCCGGCGACGCGCAAGAGGACCCCAGCTGTCAGGGCTTCAACTAGAAAAGCGGAGACAACGCCTGCAGGTGCAGATGCGACGCTCATGGCGGACGACGAGCTTACGCCTGACCTTCCCCCTGTGAGGGGGACACGGAAGGCCTCGGACGCCCCGAAAGGCGCTATTGTCAGGAGGAGTCGACCAGCTGCCAGGGCTTCAACTAGAAAAGCGGAGACAACGCCTGCAGGTGCAGATGCGACGCTCATGGCGGACGACGAGCTTACGCCTGACCTTCCCCCTGTGAGGGGGACACGGAAGGCCTCGGACGCCCCGAAAGGCGCTATTGTCAGGAGGAGTCGACGAGCTGCAAGTGAGGCAGAGGACGAGCAGGACGTTGTACCTCCTGTTAAGGCTAACCCTATGGGAACTAAAGCCACTAGGGTGAGTCTCTACATCTTGCCAAAATTCGTCAGGGTTTGAGATTTATCGTGCTCATTGTACAGACCAAGGCCACTTCGAAGGCTGCAACCAAGATTGCGAAAATCGACGAAGTCAGTGAAGACGAAGTCAGTGAAGACGAAGTGAAAACATCAGGATCCTCAAAGCGAGTCCGTCGTGGGGCAGCCGACCCCATGATCTCCACCGATGACGAGCCCCCTGCGCCTAAACCTGCAGGAAGATCTCGCATCCCGAAAATTGCTGCTTCAGCCTCGCTTCAGTCAGGTTCAGATGTTCCTTTGAAGATTGGGCCTCCAAAGGGTCGCCGGGCAGCCCGTCCTAAGGTCCCTGATGCTACGCCTGCAGCTGAGGCATCGGCGTCGAAGCTTCGCAGCAACAAGTCTCAAGCTCTCGATATGGACGAGGATCCACTCGATGCCTTTGGTCATCCAGAATCAGCGGAGGAGGTGGAAGCTCATCCCGCTGCTAAGGTCCGGCGAGGGCGGAACAAAGTTACAACGCAAGCTGAACCTGTCGTTGAAGAGGAGCCGACCGCGAACATAGCTACTCGCAGCGTTCGTGAAAAAAGAACACCGACGCCGGTTGCCACCTCCAGCCGAACGACTACACGAAGCCGTGCAGCTTCGGGGAGGAAAGCCTCCCCCATCCCAGAAGACAAGGAAAACTCTCCCAAGGACCCTGTTGTGAAGGAGGAAGATGATGAGCAGACCGTGACAAGAACGATAGCTGCAAGAGTGCAGAGAACGAGAAGAACCAAGGCACAGAGCGAGCCGGAGAAAGAGCCTGTTCCACCCAAGACGAGAGCTACAAGGACGAGGACTGCGAGCGCCCGGAAGTGAATGTGGACTTTGACTGAGATTTCTCCATGAATCGGAGGAGATCGCGAGAGATCTCCAGACTGTTTGTTGGATTGTTGTCGTGTTGTTGCCCCCTCTCTATTATTACGACCTTAACGTCCATGGTTATGACGAGATGAATTGTAGTGGCTTGTACTCCACCATGCAATGCCTTGGGACTGTCTGAGGTATCTGTGACTTTCCGGTTCATTTGCTTACGATTGAGGATCAAGGCATACTCGATGAACTCGGTGGGGGAGCAATATAATGTGGGTTTCCATTTTGGGAAATGAAGTTCGGCCTTTGGGCGGTCTTCGATGTCCAAGACGCCCATCATCACGTACTTGCAGCTCGCGGGCAGTCTCAAAAATGAACGACTCGGCTGTTGTGTCTATACCACCATGTATGCGCTCGTTTTGCCTTCCTGCCTGTTTATATTGACAAATCTCACTTATTTCTTTAGAGGCCGCAAGAGCTCTCTGCATTGAACACCAAAGACTACAGAAATCCTCTCTTCTCGTCGTGCTCGGATCAGCTCGATGTCAGAACACGCCCTCTTCTCTCCGCGCTTCATGTTTGTGTCGAGCGCAGTCATGCTGATTGCTTCCGGGATCATGCAATTATGCTCTACGTGGTCGTCACTCCAGCTGACTCGAGTAGGGTCAGACGCGTCCCATCCTGACGCGTCAGTAGATGGTCGAGTACCTGAGTTGTCCCCATTACAACATGAATATTGTAAGAGTACATCCATCCATCTTTTTGGATTTCTTGCTCACAGATGGTCGTCAGCATGGCTTGGAGACGATCATCCGTCGACTTTGCCTCTTGATCTTCCCTTCGTTGCACTTACCCTCGAGAACAGTCGTCACTATTCACTTAATGATGCCAACGCCGACGCAGAGTTTCAGTCCATTTACCCCGGGAAGTCCCTGGGATTTGTTCATCTCGGCCCAGAGAGGCGTTTCTTTGGCCTCTCCATGTATCATCAAATACATTGTCTAGATTCGTTGCGTCTCGCTGTGCTCGGAGTTCGACCCCATGGTGAGCACCGTCTCGGCCAATCTGGGAACGCACACTGGGAGATGGACCACGTGCATCATTGCCTGAATTACTTGAGGCAGACGATTCTGTGCGCGGCAGACTTGACGCTTGAACCAGAAGTGGAGGAGGGCTCTGATGACGCGGGCGAGGGTTTGGGAGTAACGCACGTATGCAAGGACTGGAGCATAGCATATCAATACGTGGAGAAGAATTTTGACGAGTGGGAGCGTTGGAAATCGAATCGGACTGGGAGTTCTATGGCGACGTAGGTCGGTGGCCTCAAGTAAAGGATTATATGTGAGTTTCCTCATTCTTTGAATCTTAGCGTTCCTGGATCATCGAAACATGACTGTGGTATCTGACAGCCACCCAGTCTGGCAGATCGCTGACTTTCATCGCTAATCCTTGATACTGCTGCGACCACATCTTCATTCCCCTTGATATCTTCCCACAGTCCCCCGCGAGATGGGTGATACGGATCTTAGTGTGAGTGTGCATCACTGTGTGTTCACCCCTTTCTGACGAGGCAGCGCCCCAGGGACGCTCGTTCAATCACTGCACCCCACTTTCGTCAATTCGTTATAGTCATAATAACAATCATTCTTACCTGTAGATCCTTTTCATGCGATCTGTACGAGGTATATACACCTTCATCGATGATTTAGAACGGTTTGTGTGCTTTCATAGGCACGGTGAGTCATCCTTGTGTTGGCCAGGAGATGAAGAGCAAGAGCTACTATCTCTCTTGCGGCTTGAAGGCGTTTGTTGGTGGACTCCCGGAGAAGTTCCTCTCCTTGTTCATCGTGATGAACGATCACGAACGCGGTGCAGTCGGGCTACACTGCGAATCAACCGGAGTTTTGGAAGCCTCCTGTACCGCAGTCTTAAAAGTGTGTTCAAAGTCGGAATCGCTTTCCCTTGTCTGGTTTGGTATGCCTTCTCTTGAGGGGAATGTCGCCATTTCATTAGCTCGTCTTCAAACTTTTCAGGTATGTCTTTATTGGTTAGATGTTTATCTAATGATATACATCCTTCTTGTATCTCAGTATGTACAGGGTAAATATCGCTCAAGCTGCTTGTCGATATACTGACTCAATTCCCTACCTATAGCCGCAAGCATGATGTTGTTGGTGAGTCGTACCTCATTTGTTCCGTATGGATAGTGAGCGAACGTTCTTTAGATACATGATTGGGCAATCCTCTTCGGCGAAGAGGTAATTTTTTAAAATCCTCTATTCCAGATGTGACTTGAACAGGGCATATCATATGATATCAAGGTCGACTTGGTTTGGCGAGCCCGCTGGACGATTCCAAAGACTCTCTTTCTTATCACAAGATACGCTCCTTTCATTGATATGGTTGTTAACTTATATCGTACGTCGTTCATTGTCTCCAAGATTTTTCATCTCATCTCCAATATCGTAGACTCGCTTAATAGAAGCGCAAGTCCAGAGGTCTGGCTTCCATTTGCTTTTCTTACATTTGGGGTTGCTCATAAAGTCTATTCACCTTGAATGATACAGACCTGTCAAGCCACTTACATTTTCATCAGCTGTCTGTTATATGCGTATCGTGGCTATTTATAAAGGTTTCATTAACTGGTTTTACAGGGTCAATGACTATCGGAGTGGCATTGAGCGAAAGTGAGTTTCGTAGTGTTGTGTCAAAACCTTTCTAAGATGCTGCTTCCAGTTGTTATGCTTTTGCGTACATATGCGATCTTAGACTGCTCAAGACGAGTCCTTATCGGCCTTGGGTCTTTCTGGATCGTGGGTGTTTTGCTTCTATATTCTCATTTAGCGCGTATGTCTGATACAGCGTATACACAGGTTTCATTCATATTGAGCATGGGATTCATTGGCGCGAGTGTGAAAGCACCCTCCGGTCCGTCCTCTTCCATCTGAACTCTAGTCATAATGACGACGATCATTGATTTTTTTGAATGAAGTTGATACTGGGATCCGTTCCTTCGGCTGCAGCAGTGAGACGAGGGGTATGGCGATTCAGGTTGGAGCCTTTGCAAGTTTGCTTTGCATGGAGACTCGTACGTCAGTTTCGTGATGTCGAGATTCACTTCTGATCATCACTGCGTCTTCTGCTACAGTCATCGTGATTCTCACTATCAGAAAAGCTTTCCAGCTAAGGAATTGTTGCTATCATTTCTATCATCCAGGCTTTGCATTCGCTGATGCAGTCGACGTGTATAGCGCGTTATCGACTTGGGTCATTGAATTTAATCTTTAACACACTCTATTTGGATGGTAAGCTTGATCTGTTATTGCTGGGCTTCGCTGAATAATTACGTGATGCCGTAGGGATTTTCTTCTATATGATCATCCTACGTAAGTTATTCAGACTCCACAAGATGACCTCGTAGTGAACAGTTTTTCTGCAGTCTTTTCCTACATCAACATCATATTTGTGGTCATGTCTAGTCGGCTTGTACGTGCAGTTCCACGTCAGACTTTGCCTGTCCTCATTATCTCCTTCTACAGCCGGAAATAGCTCACATATTCGTCGCGTAAGCCCCAAACGCCTTTCATGAACGAACGAACTCAAATTTGACGAAACCGCTCTACCGACAGCCCCATGCGTGTCTTTCATGGCCTCCTTTCTTGTCGTATGCTGCTCAACATCCGGCGTGTTGCCATGCAGCGTGTGCCCCCTCCTCTTCCTACACATCTCCACGTTCCGGAGCCCGATATGTTCCCAATCCCTATATATCCTGATAAGGAGTTAGATTGGGAGAGGCCTAGCTTTGCTCCGCCGAAAATATTGTGGCGCTCTCGAGAGGTGTGGCAAGACCACAAGTCTCGAAATGGTGTACACGAGAGTTTCATGGAGATGCAGTCGTGGTTGCAGATGTGAAGTAGAGGACACAGCAGGTATGCGGCATACTGCGAAGAGTAGGTATGTCGGCGAGATGGATATACTATATGCCTCTATTACAACCAGCATTGTATTATTAGAGGCTCCACGGCGCTGGCTGGAAGAAGTCGTAGACGATCTCTTAGTCCAGCTTTGTATTGTTACCTTCTAGTTCCCGAGCCTTAGATGCACGCCTCCTCTTGGCCCATTCTCGAGCACGCGCACGCCGTGCCTCCTTCACAGCATCCTCATCAGTGGGGACCTTAGCTGGCCCCTGGATTGTCGAATCTTCCGTCTTCGTTACCTGTGAATCCACTAGTTGCATGACCCGACCTGCTCCTTCGGTACTCTTGTAACTCTCTGATTGTGAATCTTCATCGTCGCTCCCCTCATAACCCATCAGCCCGCCCAACCCTTTCTCTCTCTTTTCTTTTTCTTTCGCCTCCTCTGTTTCCTTCTTAATTTTAGCCTTAATCAAAGCCCACGTCCGCGACCATCGTCCACGTAGAAACGCGAAGCGCGAGTCCGCACCGTAGTTTGCCAGAATTCGCATTTCCAACTGCGCAGCGTTTGAAGAAGACAGTATGTGCGTCGCTGTCCGACGCATGACAGCTTTCTGAGGTTCGTCAGGCTTTGAGAGTGAAGGGTCAGCAAAAGAATCCCTCTTGCAGTGTAGACATACCTCCTCGTCACTACCGCCCCATTCATCCTCTGGAGGAATCACCTCATCGTCTCTAGCTTGCAGCGCTCGCAATCGATCCTCTCGGTTCTGAGCAATTTGCTTGCGGCGCTTCTCACGGCGGAAATCCTCAATCTCCTCAGCTGTGAGTAAGAAGGCGTCTTCGGCGTCAGAAGGTAGGTCAGAGCACCCTGACGGTGAGCCAGGTTGTGTTGAGAATGAAGGTTGTGTAATCGCTGGAGGTGAAGCATCCACAGTCAGTTGAGCATCACATCTATTGTGGACTGTCAATCTCTAGGTATAAGCAGGGCGGAAAGGGCGGAAAGAAAAATACCCAATTCATCATTATCGTGGTCTCCTCCAATATATCATCACACAAATAGGACTTATCATGAGCTCAAACAGGCGTAGCCCCTTTTGAGGGAAAGGGAGCGATGAATCATACAAGAATGCATACACACCTGTCTACACACGCATCCCCTGAATCGTCAGTATGGTTTCCACTTCCTTCCCACCCCATCGAACTGTCTCCAGCATTCATCTCTTGGGGACCCGGGTTAGTTTCATCAACCATGATCTCTAGGGCGCGAGCCGCCGGTGGTGGTGGTGGTGGTGGTGGTGGCGGTGGTGATCCGTGGGTGACATCGGCCTCGTAAGCGACTATGAAGATGGTTGCATCTGTTTCTCTAATCTGTGCAGCATCTTGCGCGCCGGTAGAGTAGGGACTGGGGTGTTCCGATATATGTGAATGCTTGCGTTTGCGAGACTGCGACATTAACAGACTAAAGTTAGATCAGAGGAGGCTGACTCCTCCAGTCACCGCACATTGCCCCCAAATATCCCCAGGGGATATTCGGGGTATATTAGCAATATACCTCGAATATACCCGGAATATACCCGTCAGGGAATATCCCTCAAATATCCCCCAGTCAATCCCAACTGGGAGATGACTCATCCATTTCGACGGTCACCTGATGAGTGCGCGTCGTCGGACAACGTCGAGATTTCTCTTAAGTACTCCCTTCGTCTTACCCTCTAGGAGCCTCTAGTGTGCACATACTTTGGTGAGTCTTTCTCCCACTAAAACATGTTTCCATATGCTCTATAGTTCCGGTTTTCTCATATAATCAGATCTAATGCCTGAAAATGCGGGATCAGAGCGCATATATGCGTCCAATTAGGGCGGGCCGGGGTGGGTGCTAGCATCTGTGTTTCTCATGCGCGTGGTGGCTCGAATTAGCCTCAGAGTCCGCGATGCGCGCGCAAGTGCCAATGTCGTCGGGGCAGCAGCAGCAGCAGCAGCAGCAACAACATCAGTGAGGCCAGTGTTCATTTGGGCTCTCCGTGTCACAGTGCTAACCCCCGCACGGCAGTACTGACCCCCGCACTACACCGCATTCTTTCCATCCCCCTCGCTCCCTGCACTCGCCAACCTCGTCAAGCTGCAATCCTTCCCGGTGACCTTGTCTCTCCCCGCACTGATCTTCTCAGCCTCTGCACGCATGCTCACCCCGCTCCTCCACAGGATGCGCCTCTACGCTGCCGGCACCGATGCACTCGCCAGCGGCTGCGTTTGTGCGCGTGGCATGCTACCAGATGTGCTCGTGTTCGACAGCGCGGTGCCGCAGCCCAACGCACCCCCCAAAATATACTCCTCGAATTCGAGGCCACGCGCGGATGCACCGCTCCCGCCACCGCAATAGATTCTTGCGTCAAGGCGCTGGTCGTCCCATCCCTGATGCGCGCCGTGGCTGCTTGCGTATGCGGGGGAACATCTAGCCGGGATTCGCACCTCTCGCCTCTTCAAGTATATTTTGTAGATCTTTCAAGCCTTGGAATTGTCGTGTAGTCTTCAATAGCATGTATTAGTTTTATGATTTGTTAATATATTTATTATCTATTTATGGAGCACATTTTCAAGCAATTGGTTCATGATAATGAGCTTGAATATACCCGAAATATACCGTGAATATACCTGAAATATACCGTGAATATGCCCAGCCCCGAATATCCCCTGGGGATATTCGAGGGATTTTGTGACTATACCTCGGATATACCACGAATGTACCGAGAGGGGGTCTGGGGATATTCGTGGTATATTCGTGGTATATTCCTAATATACCACGGATATCCCCAGGGGATATTCGAGGCAATGTCCGGTGAGTGGCGGCGTGGTACCGGAAGCGTGGCAGTTTCGTTCCCGTATTACTCCTGAACTTGTTTTGTCCAAATCCAACTTTTTTCCATTCGCCAATAACTTGAGCACTTGCGTTGACGCAAAGACTTGTAGACTCAGGGAGACACTATGCAGGTTGAGTACTTGCTCAATATCTATGCCACTGCAATCATCTGAGAGTGATCCAACCAATCGCGGTGAGTGACAAGTTGTAAGGCTTGCTGAGTGCTCACCGCAACTATCATGATTTCCATATCAATGAGAGTACTTTTCGGGCCATCCCAGGACCCCACGGAGCATTCGAACCTCCAAGTCTGACATCGGTTGATCTTTGACCTTTAGTGCCTTTGGTCGGGCATACTCAGTCCCCGATATCAGTTGGACCACTCCCTTGATTGCAAGAGCTATCTACAGGTCATACAGATTTCGCTCCCCTGAGCTGGTATTGCGATCACTCACTATCACTATCCTTTTCAGCCATTCTACACATACTAATGAGTGCCACAAAGAAAGGAATTGCCTTTCACGTCTCTAGTAGATATGCACGTTGAACGCTGCCCAATTTCCTACAAGTCATCACGGCTTCATAAGGGAGCTATCAATCTATTGTCGTCAAGACTACAATTCCCACCGCTCACCATAATTGCTTTCAGCTTTACAACTGCTTTTCAAGTACCTGTTTGCCTGCGATAGATCGTATCCAGCGTGACGTTCTGACGGACATCATCAGGCACCAGAAAACAGAGATCCCAGCATGGCAATTTTGCGGTCTTAAAACCAGGGATACGATGGGTTCAGCCCTCTCTGTCAATCCTTTATACCATGTCAGAGAACGGTATCGCTATTTATTTTCTGACAAGCTTACAAGCTTACAACGTGAGTTGTGACTACATTACTTGAAGTCAAAGAGGCCTCATCGATATTGAATTTTTTTTGTAAGTATGTCCAAGGTGAATTTTCTAGGAGTCCAAAATGAATTCGAAGGATAATTCTTATCAAACAGTCGCCAGTATGATGATCCTGGTGAGTGATATAGTCTTGGAACCATTCACCCTCACTTACAGAAAAACACAGATTCAAGACTGGCTGGTGCTGTTTGGAGAGGAGGTGCGATCCTAATGTATCAAATCACTTATCATCATTCAAGTTTTGCTGATCTTTACAGGTCGATCTTGTCTGGAATTCTCAGTGGTCGCTTCCAAAGCTGCTGTACATCATCAACCGCTATGCTCCTTTTGTCGACGGAATCCTCAACTTGTATCGTAAGACCCATTCCAAACATTACTATCACCTGCTTGATCAATGTCTGCTCATATTTGCTCTCCAATAATCTTTCTCCTGAGGTACCTTCTCCCTCCGAGGTCCAATGCAATGGCTGACTCTGAGAATGGCTCAATGCAGATATGCCGCACGACCTACGGTATCTTCGCCGGTAAAAATCAATTATCAGTGCTTCGAGACTATATCCTGATTCACTCGCGCATAGTTTCGATGGTTGTTGGATTATCCCTCACGGAAGGTATCTTTCTATCGTCTTCCTTTGAACTTGCATGATTGAATGCCAGGTAGCCGTCATGATCCTCCGTGTTTATGCCCTATATAATGGCTCCAAACGGATCTTGAAGGGTCTTGCGGGCCTTTGGATCGTAGGTCTCGCCGACTTGCTTGAAAGTCACGGATGTTCACTTCATCATAGTGCATGTTCATCACAACAATTCTCCTACTCGTGTTCAGTGTGCGAGCCTATACACGTAAGAATCTTAAAGCTTGCAATATTAGTAGCTCTCTACAGACAGAATTGATCGCGATTCACCTTCTTCTAGCCCAAATTATCCCAGGAATTGCCGGCTGTCAATCCCATGGGAATGCGAATAGCCCCTACCTTGGTGCCCTCTTTGGCATTTTAGTCTTCATCGAGACGAGTGAGTCCGAAAAAACTAATCGGCCATTTTTTTCTCAATCCTCAATCTATCTGATCAAAGTCATCGTATCTCTCACAATTCGAAAAGTGATTCAGGAGAGAGGTGGTGTACATTCTATTGTGTGTCCTTTGGATCTATGTTCTGACCGCAACCTCAGCTCGATATGCAGGAGCATCGATGTCCGTGTTGTTCATGACATTGTATCTTGATGGTGAGGTTTTCCAAATTTGAGGCACATTCTGTCATTCTCATGCGTATGACTATTTCTATAGGGATATTATTCTTCCTGTTCATTCTATGTGCGTGATATGTCCTAAATGGCTTCCAAGTCTTATTATCGACCAATTCCTACAACTCAGGGTCTTCATACATCAATCTGGTGTTTTTGTCTGCATCTTCCACAATTGTACGTATGAAGTTTGTGACCAGCCTTTCAATCAGCCATATTCACAGTCCTATCTAGCCAGAGCTGGGCGCCGTCTTCATCACGTATGTGAAAATCCTCGTTGTTATTATATCTGTCACGGAATGCTAATGTCAGTCATTCTGTAGCCCGACGCGTGTCCTCCATGGTATGTTGT
This sequence comes from Heterobasidion parviporum, assembly GCA_002994785.1. NCBI lineage: Eukaryota > Fungi > Basidiomycota > Agaricomycetes > Russulales > Bondarzewiaceae > Heterobasidion > Heterobasidion parviporum. Next base: position 225,536 of record PDUQ01000007.1, read on the forward strand.
CCTGCCGCATGCTATTGAACTTACGGCGTGTGGCAGCTGGTACTTGATCTGTTGTATTGCCTAGCTTTAAGGATACCACAGACGATTCAGACACATGTTAGTAAGCCATTCGGTCTGTCGAACTTGGTCGGGAGACATCCTGTGATTTTTTCTGTTCCACCATATCCGAATGTCGGCTACTCTTATATTTATTGGTCCCATACGTTTTCATACCGCGGCCCGCCGGGAGACAGCTTGTAGTGATTCGCTTCCATAAGCCCAACCGTCGGTCATCTCAATAGAAGCAAAAGAGAGACACTCTACACCGCCAGCAGATAAGTCACCAAAAATCTGAGTTTGACGTCCCTGGAATGGGAAGCAAGGAAAAAGCCGGTAATAGGATGTGGCTCGTGACGTTGGGGAGGAAGTGACTGGCGCTGTATGAGTAGTGTCACGAAGCTATGTCACGACCCATCTCTGCTAACTCGCGGTCACTCGGCTCTCAGTTGCCTGCTCACCATACAACAAAATGGTGAAACATTTTTCAGCCGCAGGGCTTTCAAGGATGCTAAATCATGTTTCATTAAACAGGCTCGTAATGAGGAGAAGGCGCAGTCTATGCTCTACCGCTTCCGTGAAGCCCAAGCGGCAGAGCTTGGGTTAGGTACGCGGAGCGACCGACGCCCGCGCATGGCGAGCGCGTGCAAGAGTCTGCGTGACTGTGAGCGCTGGCGCGGTGAGATTCTACGAGAAATCAGTCGAAAGGTATCTAAAATACAAGACGGTCAGTGTCCACATTGCAATGGCGCGAGCTTCAAGTTAATCTGTCGAAACATAGCTGGACTGTCAGACTACGAAGTCCGTGACCTGAACGATGATATCAACAAATTGATGCGGGAGAAGAGGCATTGGGAGAACCAAATTGTGGCTTTGGGAGGCGCGAATTACAGGCGAAATGTAGCCATGTTGGACGATGACGGGCGGGAGGTTCCTGGAACGAAGGGATACAAGTGCGTTTTGCTTCATCCCAATACATCCTCCAAGGTCATGCTCACTACAACGACGCGCAGGTACTTTGGAAGAGCAAAGGAGCTTCCCGGCGTTCGAGAGCTCTTCGAGAGTCGCAAAAAGGAAGAAGATGAAGAGACAGCAACACAAAGCTTCTTCAGACGTTTCACGAACCAGGGACCATCTTATTTTGGCGATTTGGACGAGGTGGATGGATCTCTATTGCAATACGAGCGAGACGCAGAACAAGAAGGTACGTTTCAGCGTCGTGTATTGCTATCAACGTATACTCAATGCATCAAATATGTGACAGGGTGGAATGAAGCCTATGAGAATCTGCGAGAAACGCTGGGTCTTCCAGCAGATGAACCAATACCGAAAATACCTCGATCAAACGTTTCACACTCATCCCAAACGCTCCCTCCTTCTGACCCACCACCTTTATCCTCTGACGCTAAACGCAAAGCACCATCGGACGACAACGATGAGCAAGACAATAATCAGAACTCTGATGCAGCAAAACGATCTAAAACGGACGCTGTCGTACCTTCGACAGGGTCAGAACGCCAAACGGCAGACCCGACAGACGTGCTGGCGGCACATGCCAGAGCGGCGGCAGCCTACATACAATTCTTGGAGCCAGAGAATCTCCTTCCTCCCAAGATGCCGACGAAAGAGGAAATGGAAGGGGTATTGTTAGAGCTGAGGAAGAGGGCTCTTGTGGATGAGTATTTTGGGAACTAGTGAGATGGCGGATAGTTCCTATCCTTGTAGGGTGAGTTATCACATTGGATCCGGGCGCGCCTGTATATCAGAACCTCCTTGCTGCTCATGATCAGCGTACTGGTCCAGACGATCTCATCACTGTATTGTGAACACAGATGGGTGTTCCATCGCCTGTTTTATCCTTGATCACGTATTCACTACATCATGACGGATTCAGGTCGCGATGAAATGGCCATTGAATTGTATACGCGTGACTTGTCTCACCCTCCGATTTCTGAATTCATCCGTGGTGATCCTGAGGCTGATTGATCATACCAAGTCTCAGCCCTGAGCGCTGAGAACCTATCAGCTCACATCTTTCCAAGTGTATACACTACCCACGAAGATCAGAGCAACGGCGCAAAACTGGCCTAAAATACAGACGATGTATCCTTATGCTCTAAGGTTCTGAAATCTTATTCGTGCTTGATGTTTTTGCGTTATGACTCCAGCATCTGATGATTATTGTCAGCTGCTGATCAGAAAAAATTCGAACAAGCATTTCGTCTTATGGTATGTGAATGCATTGACGGAAAAGATCTATCTTAGTACATCTATGATATAATACGTTTCAGAACCGCTATGGGAGCACATCAATCAGCAAAAAGTATCTGAAACGTTGTCCTAGGGCAAGAAGCCACTGCTCCTCCAGCTAGCTAACCATCTCTTTGCATTCTCCGTTCCCAGTTGCGGCGCATCTTCCCTCAAGGTCTTTGACACCTTAATGGCTGTGTCCGTTCCAAGCCTTGCAACGGCGACTGGTTCCCATTCCGGCCCTATTCGAGCAAGGCGGAAGAAATCGAGTAGACGCAATGCAGGGTTCTGCTGGAGGTGCTCCACTTCCGAAACCGAAGTATCGGCGAGATCTTTCTCGAGCGCGTCTAGCCACTGGGTGTACGGCACAAGCGGGACGCCCAATTCCGATGCGATAGGTTCGATGAGGGATGTGAACGTGACCGCCCGCGGATGGGCGAGGTGGAGCGTTTGATATGGCGATTCGGTCATATCAATGATGGCCGCAGCTGCGTGTGGGGAGGTGATCCACGAGACAAGCTGCAGGATGCAGGATCAGCTCGACAACCTTCCCCAGAAAGGATCTCGGACAAGTGAACTCACGCCATCCAAGTTGGGTAGACATTTCACAGCGAAGGCCGACTTGACGATTGACGGGAACCACTCAGATTCATTCCAAGTGCCGTTCACGTCTCCGCTGACCTGTCCAAGACGCACAATCACCGGGCGAAGATCTGTCTTTTCGGCTGCAGCATCTAGTATGCGTTCGGCGATCCACTTGGACTCTGAGTAGCCAGTGCCAACAGCAATTTGCGGATCGTCCAGTACCTCTTCCTTGACGTAACCATTATTTTCGAAATCTGCGGAAGTTGAAAGGTATGTGGTCAGGGAGTGTTCATGAGTTCAGGGGATCTTGCATACTGATGAAGACAGCTATGGACGAAACGAAGAGCAGACGCGGAGGCTCGGCACGAGGCGATGTTAACGCGAGATCGACGAGTTTGCGAACGCCAGCGACATTGCTTTCAAACGACAGCAGAGAAAGGTTCAGGTTGATTCTCCACGCTGCACAAGTGTCAGCTCAGAGCACTTTGAAAGATCCATGGGATTGACGCACCGCTATGAACAATGTGAGTTACGGAGTTACGTATCTATGAAACACATTCAATATTACCGAAATCCCGTTCGAATTATACTCTCACCTCATCGTACAACGCAGGGCTCGTACCAAAGTTAGGTTCACTGAGTTCGCCTTCCACGAAGGTCAGTTTGGGCGAATTCAGCAATGCTTCGTCTAGTCCGCGCTTTCTAAAAGCCTCCTGCTGTCTTTGAAGCGAACTGGCCGACGAGGACGGTCGATTGAAAGAGTACACCTTCGACACGGTCCTAGCTGTTAGCAGTTGAGAGAGCACATTTGAACCTAGACCGCCAGTACTGCCAGTCAAGAAATAGACTTCGCCAGTTAGATGAGATGGAGAGGAGCCATTCGCAACAGGCCGCGAGGGGAAATCGGTTGTGTATTTGTCCACCACTGCCTGAAGTTCGATACCACGCGTCGCCAAATCGACCTTCTGATTCATATGGGGGTTGAGCACCGCTCGACACAAGTAGCCGACTATCTGATTGACAGTGGGGTAGTCGTAAACGAAGGTTGTTGGAAGTCGCTTCGCCACTTCCGGTGCAGTGTCGCGCAGGGCGCGGAGGACAGAATTGCGAATCCATGTCGCCTGAAGACTGTCACAGCCGTTCTGAAATAAGTCTGCATCGTCCGGCGCGGACAGCTTCGTGACTTTCGCGACGACCTGTTGGACAAAATTCAAAGTCTCTGTAGGCGACCATTCGGCTGGACCAGCGATGTCCACCTGAGAACTCTCGTCGATGGTGTCGTACAGTGAGTTGATCTCGGCCTCATACTCCTTCAAGATAGCTTGACGTCTGGGCGTCATCTTGGCCGTATATACGAACGGTTTGGACGGCAACGCGACAATGATCATCTTGAGAATAAAAGCCAAAATTAGACAATGAACGCATGTTACAAAGATTTGAGGGTCAAACCTCTTTGAACAAGCGGGAATGCTTCGGCGCATACTCGTTCATTCTCTCGACGGTGGACCTAAGGATACAGTTGTGTCAGCTAGAGCACGTTCTCAAGTTGTTCGAATTACCAGATTGCATTCCGGAATTCCTCCAATTTCCGTTCATCCGACGGATCAAATGCAAATTGAGGTTTTGGGTCGATCAAAACACCGTTCTGGAATTTGCCTCTACCAAACATGACACTGCCCAAGACGTGTGGATCCTGGTTCAATATTCCCTCTACAAGATTGACATGTCTGAGCTCCGAGAAATCGAGAAGTAGTCTGCGAAACTTTCTCACCTAAGGGACCAGGATTGGTCTGATTACACAGAAATGGTCAAGAAAAGACTCACATGCTATGATATCTAAATTTGCTTACCTTCTCACCAGTCGACAGCATGATTTGGTCATCTGACCTGCCGAAGACTTTCCATAATCCAGGTTTTGTAGGGTGGGGTATCAATAGATCGGACGTAGCATACGCGTCGTAACCATCTATCTTCGAATTGAATACAATAGGATGATGCAACTCGTGATCCTACCCGTGCAATGATTTGAGCGCAATTCAACCCTCGATCACAAGGAAATGCTTACTGTCATAACCAATTCAAAAGTGCCATCATTCTGAGGCAGGAAAACGGGACGAGTGTGTGCCGAGAAGGAGAGGTATTCCCAATCTTCGCCGCGGCCATGTGCTTTTTCGAAGGAAATTCAGCAATCGCTAAGTGACACACGCACGAAGGTCTGCTCACCAGGTAAAACGGTGTTCATAACACCACATTCGGTACTAAGAATGCATCAATGATAGGAAGCTCTATGGCAATGAAACGGCACTGACCACCCATACTGGCTGTGAATGACCACGCCTTCAGCTGTAAGATGATCTCCCACAGCTTTTGGAAGTGGCCCGCCCCCCCACATCTTACCGAGGGTTCCTTCATCAATGAAGTTCGAACACATGGGCCCAAATGACGAGAGCACGCACCACGGCTTTCATCGTTTTCATATATCTTACAGCATCCGGAATTCTTGACCATACCTAAGATTATTATAATTTTCGGGAAGAACCCAATGAGACACAACAAATTTTGAACTAATTCCGGACTCCCTTACTTCCAAAAAGGTAGGGGCTGCCGCTCCGATCGTAGACTTTGATACGATCATACCTTCTAAAACGTTCTGGGGATTTGGCATCACTGCCGGGAATGTCGGCTTGAAAACTGACATTGAGACACCGGAGGATACCTGTAACACCGATGGGTTGACGTGGTTGAGGGAATGATGAGAAAACATACCACAAGCGCAATCTGTAGTATACCCATGCCATGGAACACAGGCATAGCGTGGCACGACATCACTTGGCCACACAGGTCCATCTCTCCGTACCCTGTTTGATCATATTGATGTTCTGTGACTATTGGAGTAGCATGGCATGCACGTACACGGGATGTAGCAGAGCGATACGAAATGCTTGTGGAGCCAACTTATTGGTTTAGGATAAGCAGTTGAACCTAGGAGAAGAATCGCTCGTTATTGAACGATGAGTGGTGCATTAAGATTGACCAACCAGAAGAATGCATTATGATTGCAGGCGCATCGAGAGTGTAGTTCACAGACGGATATGGTTCAAAGTCACCGTTGAAGACCTTGTCAGTGTAGAGGTCTTCAAATTGGGGCATAGTGGATATGACAAGATCCAGCTTGTCCTCATCCTTGTTGAGAATTTCCAACGTTGCAGCCGCAAGCTTCTGGAGCACAGGCTCCCCACTAACGAGCACCATCCTCGCGCCTGTTTTCTTAAGCAGGTGGGCGATGGCTTCCGGTGAATTGCGCGGGGAGATCGGGAAGACAGTGAAGCCGGCGCGAATGATACCAATTTCGGTCGTGACATAGGTTATCGTATCTGTAGAGACCTTCGTATCCACTTCCGCGTATCATCAACCAAAAAAGACGTACCTGTAGTAGCCAATGTACCAACAACAATGGGTCGGCCGTCTATGGCAGCCGATACCACTTCCGGTGGAACTTTGGATGCGACTATACGAGCAGCTTGATGCATGGCACGTACAGCAGGCCCCCAACGTATCGTCTTTATCTCCCCTGGCTGGTCTTCGTACAAGAATAACGGATGATCTGGGCTGTGTTCATGTTGCCAGTCATACAGATGAGCAAGTGTTAACGACTGGTCATGGAGAGGAGGGGCGTGGAAGGTAGTGCTGTTTAGCGCCTGGGTCTTCGGTAGGACGACCATTGTCGAATGGATGAGAATGTCTGATGCACCGTGTGAGCTGGGGAGAAGAACAGGACATATCTAGCTGCTGCGATCTCTTATATCGGATGCGCGTCCAATCGTCAAACCGGCATCATTACGCTATAAGCATAACAGTCGGGGATTGGGTCATCATGTCCTGCGATGCTGGAAAATGACAGCTTTCATTTGTGAAACTGCGAGACACTCGAACACTGAAAGAAAGAGAATCGAGCGGCCTTTCGTCCTGAACAACGGTGCAAACGAAATGTCAAGCAGAAGAACGGCAACAAATCAGCTGCACGATGCGTGATCTGGCTGACGACTCAGGTGACGTGACGCGTTAGTCTCCGTTGCTGACCCAATCACAGAAGACAGTCGTTCTATGTACTGTATATAGGTTATTGCAAGGTCACTGATGAGCGCGACGGCATAGTCATACAGCTTGCTGACCGGCGATTGATTGCGAAGCAGCTGTATAACCGCTGCCTGCAATGTATGATCAATAATTTGAACTATCTCCAAACTGAAACCGATATCCCTTATGAACATGCCATGAATAACAGGCCCTGAGCGCTGTGTATTGATAGAGAACAAGTATCGCCAAGCAGCGTTGCGATTTCCTGTGGTAAGAAGTCGACTTATCGGGAACCCCATTCACATCCTCAAAACCTCGAGTTGGTTCTATAGATCCACCTTGAAAGCGGCAAGGGTGGTCCATTGTGTCCAAGGCTGTTCGAGGCGACGGACAACGCATCTGAGGCACCTGTAGGCTCTTATTGACCCTGTTTGAATGCTTCTCAATGTATTTACCTATACTTGGTGGTTTTGTACCTCAGCATCAGGATCCTCTGCATGGTGCAAATTTACAAAGGGGCCTTGGGAATTTGCGCCGGTCGGTCGGTTGTCAGGCAGAGGGGTGGCGGAGGAAACCCGGAGGATGAGGACGATCGGCTTACTAATCTCCCATCAGATTTTGGGCGTATCATAGCGTAACCTATCGTAACGAGCCAGCGATTGATACGTGGACACAAACCTCTGCCCTGGCGATTGTCAGCTATATAGCACGCGCACTCTTCCAACCGGTGGTGGAGCAAATCAGCTGCAGAATTTGTCTTGGCGGTGGAGGATCGTTGCCTTTCCGAAAGGGATACCCGACCACACGCCTCCGCGTACCCGAGCAGAATCAAAATCAGTAAATTCATATTCCCTCTTTTCGGACCCGTGCTTATTTACGTCTTTCGATCGAAGATCAACCTGGTGTAGGATAATAGAGCCCTACCAGTGTCCTACCGTGATGGACGGCTGATTGTCAGCGTGTGTTCTGATACCTGAGCATTCATTTGCCTGCATCAGAACTCCAGGCTCTTCATTTGGTGCCTAACGTCAACACGTTGCAAAATGTGCAGCCAGGTGCAGACATGAGCAATTGATTTGGATCGGGGCGATACAGGGCGATACTTCGTCACGATCACGTAGATGGCGCTTCGGAAGATCTAGCAATTTTCGAATTGGCCAGAGTGGTCTGTGGTTATCCTCACTTCGCTCACGTACTTATAGACGGGATAGACAAATGACAATCACCCACAGTCTGCAGCTCTTCCCCCTGCACTGCCCAAAGCCACCACCTCCCATTTTGACAAGTCGACACCATCCATCATGGCCCCCACTGATACGACCCCACTCGTCAAGAAAAATGCTGAGAAGCTGCCCTTCCCTCTCGGCATCGTCTCGCCTGGTGTTCGACCTTACCTGGAGCTCATTCGCTTCCACAAAGTGCGTCTATATGCCATCCTCACACTGTCTTCAATCCTGACTGCGTGTGGCTTCCGTGCTGCCAGCCTACAGGAACAATCTTGATGTTCTGGCCTTTCGGTGTGTTATCATGCTTCTTTGTCTTGATACATCTGTTTATTTGCTGGCCTTACAGCATGGGGCTTGACTTTGGCGGCGTATCGCACCGAACTTCCTCTCAATCGTTATTGGGTTGAACTCGCGAAGTCTCTCTTTGCTGCTTTTATCGTTCGTGGGTCGGCATGTACGATCAATGACATCTTCGACCGAGAATTCGACGCAGGGGTCGGTCAGTACATCTCCTTATTGGCACGTCTCGCTGACGCTAATGTCGTGATGACAGAAAGAACTAAGGGTCGCCCCTTAGCTAGCGGTCGTGTTTCCGTTTTCGCTGCGGTCGTATACCTCATCATTCAATACATAATCGGGATCATGGTTTACGTCTCATATAATGACATTGCTCTATACGCCGCAATCCTCCAGCTCCTTCCTCTGTAAGCACCGCATCAGACGTCATCAGCGAAAGACTCATTAACGTTCAATAGATTCCTCATATATCCTCTCATGAAGCGGATCACATATTGGCCACAGGCATGGCTGGGCATCTGTATGAACTTCGGTCTTGTCGTTGCTTGGGCGGCAGTTACTGGCGGCCTTGACACCCAGCTGCTCGCTGTGTTGATGGCCGGGACTTGGGGTTGGACCATGCACTACGGTCAGTCCATTTTTTCACCTTTGTGTATGCAAATACAGGAGCGCTCATGAGAATGTTATCGTTCAGATACCATCTATGCATGCCAGGACCGTCGTGATGACATCAAGGTCGGCGTCAAGTCGACTGCAGTTATGCTCGGCGACTATGTCCGCCCCTTCTGCTTCGTCCTCTCGATGATGTTCATCGGCACCCTGTACTACGCCGGCATCCTCAATCACCAGACTCCTTATTACTTCTGGATTTCTGTTGGCGGTACCGGACTCCATATCCTTTATCAATACGCCACTGTGGACCTCGATTCTCCAGACAGCTGTGGTCGTGAGTAGCCAATCCTTTAGACTCTTCCACTGTGATCAATATTGACTATGTATGCAGTTAACTTCATCCGCAATGGCCACTTGGGATGGATCACGTGGGCGGGTATGATGGTTGATTATCTTGTCAAGATCGACCAGCTTCCCGTCAAGCTGCCGTTCTGATTCTTCTTGTGCCCTTCGTTTGCGTGCGATCTGTGATCAGGGTTTCTTTTGGAGACGGCCCGTCTAGAGAGCGCCATTGCTGGCACTATGGAAATTCCTGAATCTGTTACATGTGTTCACTATGCCCCTCCCTTGTTGTAAAAACATTGTTTCTAATGATCAACCAGAGCCTACCTATCTTCGGGCTGCTGCAGTCGGCCAGAATAGGCCATGATGCGGTTCGCGATTGAAGGGTAAATTTAGAGCAAATGTCGTCTTCATTTAGAATTTGCTCTGAAAACATTTCTTAAAATTTTGGACTAGAGTGGGATTACCATAATAAGTAATTCAGTGGCGGCCGTGGTTTCAGTTGCCAGCTACTATTTCCTCATTGCCTCCCTCTTTAATCCTGGCCAGCTCAACGACGACTCATGTCTTCGCTTGAGCCCTCTGAAGGGCCATGGACTCGCTACAGGCTCTACGTGCTCCTTGGCATACTCGTGTTCGCCTTCGCGCAAGCTGGCTTGTACGCTGGCCACCGCTCGGGGGGGAGCAATTTCCCTGAGGATGCTCTGTCTGCTACATCCGGATCGGCTTCTACACCAGCCCATAGAATATTGGGCCAGCACCCTATTGCCAAACTCATGGACGAAGCAGAGGCCAAGTTTCGTAAGCTGCTATCGAAACAGAGCCAGACCCTCGAGGCGGCTGTAGTCGAATATAAGAGGAGGTATCGTCGGGACCCGCCAAAGGGATTTGATGGATGGTGGAAGTTCGCACAGGAAAACAACGTGCGGATGGTGGACGAATATGATGGGCTAATGGAGGATTTGGAGCCATTTTGGCAGATGACAGGAGCAGAGTTTAAACGGAGAGCCGTACAGGTGCGTTATTTCCGCGGACTTGCATATTAGAGCTGGAGTGCCCACATTGCACGAATTCACGATTGAGGCTGCAGCCCAGAACAAATAGCAGCTCATTTGCTTAGCTGGTGTCTGTACCACATCCATCGTTACTGATATGTTGCTCGGACATTAGGCTGGACAGCTCCCCTCTGTGGACTTGGTGAGAATCCGGGATGGCGAAGCTGAGGCGGTCAATATCAAGCCTTCTTATGACGACGACGATATTGGCATGCGCGCACGGAGCTTTCTTCTCATGATACAAAAATTCCAGCACTCGGTATGTTACACTGCGCGTTCCCCTATCGCGATTGAAGCATGAACCTGTCCTCTCCAGCTCCCGGACATGGATTTCGCCATCAATGCCCGATCTGAAGGTCGCATACTTGTTCCTTGGGAACACCATAAATATCCCAACATCACTCAGGATACTCCAGGTGCGTCATCTTCGACTTGTACTTTACTGTCAATCTCATCCTCGCAAAGGGTCTTTCAACACGATAGGAGGTGGGCTTCACATTGCGGACTGGCAGGGATCAGGCAATGTATGGGAAGCTTATCGGCGCGTTTGCCCCCCGAACTCTCTTGCACGTCGCCTTATCAGCTCAAAACGTATAACCGCCAACGACTCCACTGCTTATTTCGAGCTTGGGAACGCTGTTCTAGGTAACGAATTCAAATTCGTTCATGACGTTGATAGGAACTATTCTTTCTGTAACAACCCCTGGGCGCACTACTACCAAGGCCACTTTTTCTCCGATTGGCGTACAGTACCTGTCCCTCTTCCCATCCTCTCGCCCGCCAAGAGCTCAGGCTACGGTGACATTAAAATCCCAAGCCATTATTATTACGGGACGACACGGCGGTACTCGTATGGGTATGACGACGTGAACCACTATCTCAAGGAAGTGGATAGCATGGAAACACCATGGGAAAAGAAGTCTGAAAAAATATTCTGGAGAGGCGCGACGACAGGGGGTGGTAGCTCACCACCTGGGTTCTCTCCGCAATATCAACGCCATAGGCAAGTATCCAGTTTGATTTTGAAAAATATATCCTTATTGATCAAGATTATACAGATTGGTTCGGCTTACTAGTGATAACTCCACGAAAAACCAAACCATCGTATTCGCTGACCCACCCAGCTCTTCGAACTATGTCTACGCCAAGGTTCCAATCAGTGTGCTGAACGAGGAGGTTATGGACGTCGCCTTCGTTAGCTCAGTTGATCATTCCACATATCCGGGTGGCCTTCAGCAGCAGATTTCTGATCATCGCTTTGACGATGCTGTCGAGCTTCGCGAACATTGGGCCCACAAATACATACTTGATCTCGATGGCATGAGTTACTCCGGCAAATTCTTCGCATATTTATCCTCAGATAGCGCGGTGATCAAGTCGACTGTCTATCGCGAGTTCTTTTCTGATTGGATCCAACCTTGGTGCGTTTCGAGCGGGGTTTTCTCTTCAACGAATTAACAAGTCTGCTGGCGCATAACAGGCTGCACTATATCCCACTATCAACATCTTATAAAGAGATTCACAATATCCACTCTTTCTTCTCCGGGGCAACCGAATCCGTGCTGGCAGTAGCCAATTCTACATCCCTGAATTTGCCTGCTATTCGTCGACGGCCTATAGACGGTGATCGACGATTACGCCGCATCGCTCGAGCTGGCAAACAATGGATGAAAACCATCGGCCGACAAGCAGATATGGAGGGTAAGTTCATCATCATTGGCGCACTGAGACATCCGTTAACTAGCTTTCTCCTGCTGAATGATATAGCTTATGTTTATAGGCTGTGCCTAGAGTATGCCAGGCTCTCGGCAGATGCTCGTGACTCGATGAACTTCACTATTTAGTCACTCTTTAGCTGTAAAGGCGGACCGTCGTATAGGTTGCTATCTAGGTGGGATGCTTTGGGTTTATAGCTAGTCGCATTTATAATTATTAGCGGTGTAACATGCTCACTCGGTCGAGGCTGCTGTGACTCATGACTTGGGTTGATGCACTGGGTGCGTTAGCATTATATAGGTGATGTTTGAAATTTTGCATCAGCTAATTTATTCGATACCAAGTGCGTCTGGTAACATAGTTTCGCAGGGGCCAAGGAACAGGAAGTCTGCTTCTTCATCTCCATCACTTCGATCCGCATTGAACACAGCGACTTTACCTCCGTGTTCCTTCACTTTACTCGCTAACTTGGCAGCAGGATAAACCTGGGATCAAACTGGGTTGTCAATAGCTCCTTTGTGAGTCCTGACGGTCAATTTCACGGTAGAAGACGTCCCAACGACGAGAGCTAAGTTGGCTCTCTCAACTAACGCAAAAATATCCTCCATGTGGTGAGGTATCTCGCCAAACCAAACCACTCCTGGTCTTGCAAGTGCTCCACATTTGCGACAGCGGGGCAGGTCTGCCTCGTCTATTTCTGGCTCCATGCAACCTGCTTCTAGGAGGGACTCGGTGCCTCGAAGAGCTGGACATATAGGCGAATCATGGATTTCTTCACGGTTCCCACATCCATACGCAGTGCAAACGCCGTCGAATAAGCGACCATACATCTCGAGCATCGTCGATGAATTATTAGTGCTTTCAAGATCGGTAGTGGTGCGGACATGATCCAGAGCTCGCCTGCTAAGCCCATCGACGTTCTGCGTGATGAGGGTAAACGTTGAACCTGGCGCTATCTGCTCTCTGTACTCAGGGATAGTCTCCCAAAGGCAGCAACGTTGACGATTCTCCTTCAACCTCCGACGTGGTCTCCGGATATCCGTATCTGACGTCTGCTTTCTGTTTACCCCTGCTTAAGGGGAGTTCGGTTACAGTGGGCCCGGCTGAACGCTGCCGATCGTTGCCGCTCGTCGGCAGCTTACATATACATACAAACAAGCGACATCAAGCGCGTCGCGCAGCGCGTTGATCTGTTGATCAATCCTCGTCTCCGTTCTACTCCATCTAATGCTATCCGTATAACAGACTAATGGCCTATCTTTAACTTATAGATGTACCATGGAATCCCTCTTAAGTTCTCAGTATGACTGGACCAGCCCCGAGGGGCTCGAGAAGATCAGGACAATGGTCCGGCCTTACCTTGGATATGATCCTAAGGATTTTCAGCTATATAACTCAGCGCGCATCCTGAATGGACAGGATGTAATCTGCATAACTGCTACAGGGGATGGAAAATCCGCACTGATCTATATCCCAGCTCTGGTGAAGCGAGAAAGTGTCACAGTGGTGGTGGAACCCACCAACTTTCTCGAAAGTGACATGGTGTGTATCGTTAACCTGCAATCTGTGTGCATTTACTAACAAATGATTGTACTATCAGGCCGAAAGCTTGAATTCTAAAGGCCTGAAGACCGTCGCCATCAATGCTGACACTCTTGCTGTGGCGCTAAAATCGGGCATCAACCTCTGGGCACAGGCACAGGCCTGTCGTTACAGCGCCATCACCATATCTCCAGAATCTCTTCGATCCCCTCAATTTGAGGCACTCATATCTCACCCGCCATTCCGTGCTCGATGGCAAGTACTCGTTGTCGATGAGGCACATCTGGTTGATGAGTGGGGTGCCGATTTCCGCCCCTTGTACCGAGACATCTGGACGCTTCGGTCGCGAGCACCAGACCATCTGACGGTTGTCGCACTTTCTGCAACCGTGGAGCCAGGGCCTCAGACTGAACGTATCTTACGGCATCTTGGATTTCATGAGGGGACCTATCATCTTGATCATCGCGACTGCGAGCGCCATAACGTCACATTCATCTTTCGGGACATTCTCTTCCCTACACCGGCTACAACTTTCATGACCTGGACTGGCTGATTCCCGATGACCTGACAAAAGCAACCAGCGAGCCCAAGCGTTTACTGTACTGCGACACTATTGAACTTGGTCATCGCGTTACACAGTACTTGCGGTCACTGTTGTCTCCTTCTCTTAACCGGACAGTCTTAGTCCGTCACTTGCATTCGATGAACTGTCCTGATTGCAAAGTAGAGGGCCTCGCTGCTCTAAAGGAGCCTTTTGAGTCAGACACTCGGCAGACACTTGTCTTCGTTGCGACGGCAATATTGGAAGTTGGGATCGACATTCCCGATATCCATGAGGTTATCATGTATCCATCCCCCGAAGCCTGTCGTCGATTGTCCAGCGCGCCGGTCGACCTGCACGGGGACAGGTTATCACGCGAGGACGAGCCATTGTTTATGTCAAGCAGACGGATCTCGAGACAGCGCGGGCCTATGCGTCCTTGGATCATCCGGACCCCGATTACTGGACGTTTTGCGAAGAGTAGAGAGAGAAAGGGACGACGGAGGCAGGAATGTACACTGGAGCCACATTCATCCCAATGACGCTGTGATGTCGACTAGTGCAGCTGTTTCGGGTTCACAGATTACCTCTCAGTTGACCACACTCGGGCAGCATGTACGACCTCGCGACAATAAAAAAAGCATCCGCATCCTGGGAAATCCTGCACATCACTGCTATTGGCCATTTCGGCACATGCGCAGAAGCTGTGCATTACACGTCAGATCAATGTGGTCTACGGAAATCCTGGCATCGATCAAGACTGTGGACGGTGCAGCTCATGTGCTGCCGAGCCCATTCCCTCCGCACGGATTCCATTCCCTCTACAACGGTCAAAGCAGAAGGGGGTCCAGCTGATTGTAGAGCAGCCAGCGGCACTCGATGGTGCGTAACTCTGCCTACATCAAATTTGTTCGGGTTGTTGACTGTAAGCAGATCTTGGCATGCGAACGGAAAAGCGGTCGCCAAACCTGCTAAAGCGCAAGAGAGGAGATCTTGCTCTTGTTCCACAGCACATGCGGCTATCTAGGAAGGACACCGATGAAGTGATAGCTAAGCTGAAAGTAGAGGTCAGGCGGATGCGCTGGACATGCCAGTCACATCCTGACCGTCTGTTCTTGTCGACGCGCTGTGTACTTTCCGACCAGGATGCCAAAAAAATCACCCAAGACTTCCACTTAGTGACCACCGTGCAAATCCTCGAGCAGCGTCTCATAGGATGGCGGTACTGGGACACACTTGGCCTCGCATTATGGGATGTCGTCAATAGGATTAGTATGGAGATGCGAGGCGTACTGAAGGAGCGTCATGAGGTGAAGCTAGCACGAGATCGACATGCGCGTCAGGAGAAGAAGGAGGTCCAAGAGGCATCACAGGCCAGGGAATATGTTGAAGAACACGGCCTCCTCCACATCAAACGCATACGCCTACGGATCTCAGGCGACGAGCCTGCACACAGCCAGTCTGCTGGCATCCTAACGGCAAGTACGGAATGCAATCGACAGCTGCCAGTCAGTGCAGAATCATCAGAGAGACTGCGATCAAGGCTTCCAAAACGGCGGCTAACGGAGGTGGATCTCTTTGCATTGGCCCCTGCCGCTGCCAAGGTTCGTCGTACCTGTCTAGAGGTGGGTATCGCACACCAATAACGAAACCTATGGTCACTGACGACTCTCACATTTTAGCGTCACATGTCTACTTCAAACAAGGAAAATAATGCTACTGCATCGCGCAAGCATTGAATTGATAATTGATGTGTTTTATTCTAATCTAAGACCTTGTGTGCTGCTAGACTCCATCAGTCTGCGCTCTCGCTCGAATCAGTTCCACCGCTTGACCCGATACCCTCATCTACGCTTGAATCTCCACTCTCATAACTAGAACCTCGTCTCGTTGCATAATCTCTGATCCCCCTGGTTCAGAATCCTCACTATCGGTATCATCGTCGGCACCGCCGTCAGCCTTAGATGCATCTTCGGAATCCGAGGGGTCCATTGCTGCTAATAAATGATCATTCATGAGCACGTTCATATGCTGCTCTTCCTCGGCATTGGTGGAGGCATTTTCATCACTGATCACCAAAGTCCCATCCACAACAACATTAGGAATGGGCCCATCATCTTGAACATCCATGGGCATTGTATGGGTGATGTCATCACCGGAGTCGTGAATCGCACCTGCATCGCGTAGAGTGCGGCTAATGAAGTCTGCGATTCTGGGCGTTGTATCAAAGCGATCATAACCAGCCTCGAAATCGTCCTGCGCGCTATGTCCTTGGTTGCGCCCAGCCCGGAATCTGTGAAGACCGTGTTCTTCCATGTGTCGCCAAAGCTCTCTCATTGCAGCCTGTTTCTTCTGTCGACGGTGAGTGCCTCCCTTGTCACCCAGTCGTGCCATGGTCCGCATTGATGAGATCACTTGCAGGAATGCTCGAATATTGAGCGCCACGATCGTCTGGAAGAAATTGCCGCCAAAGGTTGCATCTCGCCTTTGTACCATCTTCTTGAGCTGCTTGATATTCTTTTCCTGGAGCAGATCCATCGGGAACCAGCACCCCTCAATGCCGGTAAGGTTGCAAAGCCAATTATTCTTGACAGCTTCTTGAAGTTCTGGTGAATACTCAAACTCGAAGTTACAGGTCAACTCGAGAAGTTCATTCGAGTACTTATTACGCCCTGAACCTGTGAATGTGAACACCCAGACCTTATCAAGGTGAATGAGTACATTGGTTTGTCGAGTCATGTTGAGTGTTTACTTACCGCCATCACATTCATAGCCCGTCCGATGTCACCATCCGAAATGGCACACTGGAATTCATAGTGTAGCATGCTGTCCCGCATGCGGAGTATAGAGTTGGCAAGGACTCGATCACCTCCACTCGTTGGTGCCATATCATTCTGTGAACTCCATGGTGCTCCAACGACAAAAAAACCTTGGACCGCTACCTCCAGATCCCCATCTAGGGCACGTTCATAGGCCTCTGTTGTCATGTAACGAGAGCACAGCTGACCCGCTTTCTCCAGTAGATGTTTATTCATGGTAGGATGTGCACGAAAATGACCATCGAGGTCAGTGGTTCCCAGAAAGATTCTATACAAAACTCAGCCACACTCTCACATGTAGACCAGAAAAGAACATACCGCCAGCAGTCCAAAACTTCCGCCTTCAAAGTATCGAATACAAGGTGCTGCGTTGGATAGTAATCAGGACGCTTGATATCCTTTACCTTTCGACCTAGAAGAATGTTTGCCGCGCAAAACGATGACAAGTCACTCGATTGCGAAGTTGCCCCCCAGTGAGTGTTTAATACTCTCTCAAGGTCTGCCCATCCCATATGCCAAAGCTGAATCAAGGGCAGGACCCAGCCGTAGCGTGAATATCCATGTGGACATGTTTCTAAGAACTTCTTGAGTGCACGAAGCTTTTCCACGGTTGACTGGTCACCTCCAACTATCGTTAGTAACTGTGCTACATTCCCCTTTGGTAGATCAAGCTGATCGAGTAGAAGATCCTCCAGGACCTTGGCATTCTCTGCTGTGCTTCCTTCATTAAGGTCGGATGTTGCCAAAGGATGAAGTGTGGTTTTCCGGCCTCTGCGCATACGATGGACCGCCATTGCTGTCCGCAATTCTAGCTGGACAAACAATCGAGAATCCGCCAGGCTTGGACATTCGTCGGAAAGGAATTGTAAGCAATGCAGTGCCATGATGCCATTGAGATGATGCCAATCTACCCGGCGGTATAGCACATCAAGCGAGAGTGCCGTTCGCTTCTTGGCATCCAGAGCATCCTTCAGAGGTTGTGGATCGAAGGCCGTGTCGACATCACAGTCCTCAATCTCCACATAGGTTGCGGCTGTTCCGTTATGAATATGGTCTTTTTGTGCGAGGTCAGGGTCCCAAGCTCGGAACATGCGGTTAATGTTGTCGTAGATGATCAAAAAGGCTCGTGTCTTTGCTTTTTCACGTATGACTTCTTTTGCTGATAATGATAACGACCGTAAGAATTTGAGGACTGATGTGTAGGACACCGCCAGACCAAATCTGCCCAGAATGTCATATACACTCTTCTGTGCAGTGTGCGCAAATAGCCATGTTCCGACAAGTTTTTGGAATGCGGTAAAATGCAGATTACGTGCGTTCATAATCATGATAAATGATACAAGAACAATCTGCTCACATATGTCAGGACCATGCCTATGATAGAGTGTCGCAAACTGCTACTCACCAAGAGGCGGTCTCGGCGACTTTTTCCTGACCCGCTTGGCACGGTTTCCTCAAAATAACTGGCATATGATGTGGTTGCCAGTGTCGCACCGCTCGCAATGGTCGCATCAAGCTGAATAGTTGGACGTTTGTGTGCAGGGATGGCAGCTGCAATGAGAAGTCGAAAAAAGGTAGGGCTTTTGTTCTCTGCAGCCAAAATAAACTTCTTGAGTGAGAACTCATGCAGATAGCTCCAGGAAACATCTCGGTTCAGAAGGTGGAATCCTCCCGACTTCGAGGAAAGTTCCTTGGCTTCCTGGTCAACTATGCCTTCCACTGTCTTGATAGCCCACTCGCGTAATCCCCATTGGGCCATTGTTCTTGTATCTGAATGTTTGACGGCACTAGCGGGTCTGTTCTTGCTTGTTCGCGCGGCTTTGGGGGCACTATACTTGTTTGCATACATAGCCTCGACGATATCCTGCGCTTTCACGGTTGATTTCCCCTTCAAAAACTTGGACACCATTGCTGTGCGAATAGGTGAGTTCCTAGGATCACTGTGTTGTGGATTTGCGAAGGCATGATAGAGGAAGTGTCCGACAGTCCAGTTTTGGTCTTGGATAAACATGAGGATGGCATCGAGTTTGTGTGCATTGTCAGCATTGGCACAGAGTTTTTTATCCTCCTTCATAGGAGCTGGGACGAGGGGCTCAGTGGTGTCTGCCATAGTAGAATAGAATAGTTGCAATATGAAGTTTTCGACATTGCAACCGATTGTCGCACATGAGCTACGGACTCGTTCATACTCCGCTGCGCGAGGACTACGTTTGATCAACAAATATTTTAAACTCCGTCACTAGCAAAGACTACGATACCGACCTCCCCTTAAGCCACCCGCGCAGAAAGCAGACTACTCAGGGAGAGAGAATTTGGCAAGGGCGATGTGGGCATCATTGGGTTGTGCTGTGAGCGCTCTTTGAAATATGACTTCAATAAAGAGACTGTAAAATGATATAAGGCTCACTTTTCACGCCGGCAGTGATAAAACTGCCATACTCTTGATGGACTTCCACGAAACGCTGCCGGGGTGGCGACTCGGAGCATCAAGGCATCATGTTTGCGCCACATTCCGCCCGCACCTCTGAACATTGGTATGCCTGAATCCGTGTTCATCAATGGACTATTCAACGCCCTACCAAATAAATCCTCACCGGATGCAGCGGATAGCCCGGCACCAGCAATCGCAATGATGTTCTTCGACGAGGCCAATGTTTCTCGGAACGCAGTAAACATGGCACCCGAGGGCGTTGCTATTGATGATACTATGGCTGAAGGCTCTGTTATTAGCTTGGCAGCCATCTAGATTCATAAATCTTAATCCTTGATACTATCTTGTGTTCGAGAAATACCATCTACCTGCGATAAAATCGCGAGTACAGCTGCAGCAAGCCTATCGAAGCAGTTGATGACCTGGCTCTTTTATCCAAATCTAAACTGTTCGAAGAGGCGCAGATGGCTTAAATAAAAACGGGGTGATTCGAAGGACTTAGTGTGACAATAAGCGTGCGCCTAACGTGCCCTAAGCCCCTTGTGGTCCCCATGCCATAAAACCCAAACGCGATAGCAACACATAAGTAATTTTCGCCTTCAGATGATTGACCTATAAATACGATGCATATCAGAGGGATACTTGAACCAGTGTGCATATGCGACGACGTAAGAGATACAGCGAGTAGTACAGCGGGTCAGTCGGCAAACTAGTCAACTACTTAGTACACGCGTGAGTACAGTAAGATACAACCTAGACCCAAATTTGGAGAGAAAACATGTGCCAACCTTACCTTCCATGTCACGGAACATACACCACCGAGAGGATGTTTACAATCAACTTGTCCAACGCACCAGCGGACACAAGAGGTACCCTCTCCTTTGATATCGGCATCGAAGTTTTGTCTGTTAGGACAGTGATATCCGCCTCCGAAAGAGGGATAGCGCCGCTCTCCTCCACTCGGCTGCGTAAGTTCTCGACTTCCTCCTCCTCGTCCGCCTCTTCGCCATATGTGCTGAACGCGCCTCTCACAGCAGGTTGGCGCCAGGTACTACCGTTGAGCGATCTGCGACCAGCACTGTACGGGCTTCCCTCAACTTCGGGACCACATTCGACAGTTCGATCAACAGGCCAAATATACCCGCCGGCTGTCCATCTGAGTTCAGGAGAGAGTTTATAGAGCTTGATAGCGTGATACAATATAGAGTCGCCGCCCTTCAGCTATAGTTGCACAATATCAGTGATGAACGGAAGATAAACTGTGGATGGTTTAGTGATGGTCACTCACATACGGTACGAGAGACTCTGCGAGTACGTCTGCAGGGTTCACACGATAATCCCCGCTGAGATAGAAAGCGATCATCCTCCCGCGAGACATATTGAAAACAGGTGCCAGCAGATCCAAAAAATAGTCGCTCGGAGAGATGAGAGGATCGGGCTGTACGCCCGAAGGGCCGAAGGTCTTTAAGTGCACGGCATATGATATCGAGACCCTGCACCCTTTCTGCACCGGTTCCACTTGAACATCGCAATCGGCCAAGTACCCAACCCATTCCATCTGTCCGCTCTTGCCCCCACGACCCGTATACTGTTCCTCTTCACCATCCGGACTGCGCACAATGAACGCACCTCCGCGGAATCTGACAGGTAGAGTGACAATGACGGTGGCAACACGAGAATCATTCTCTTGTGGTTGTGCGGGCATTTGTGCCCCCGCGGCGACGATCTCAAGTTTATCGCGGAGCGCAGTCAAGTAATGCCCACCTGGGAGACTTGGAAATAGCGTATTGCGGAGGGCCTCCAGAATAGGATGGTTTGCGATTTCGAGAGAGGTCGTCAATGGGAGATTAGATGGGTAGAACAGAGACTCGCTGTCGGCATATTCGTCTTCAGGAGATTGATGCGGGTGGCATGCAGCCATGAGAACGTCAAGGGCTGGTGGTGTGTCATAATCTACGTCAATTGGAAAATCGAGAGAGTGGGTAATTCCGCTCTGAAATGATAGCGATCAGGATCAATGAACGTTGGTGAGATGGAGATCCGCAGCGGGACCTACCTTCGTACGAAAAAACAGCGTTAGATTTGCAGGATCAACTGGTATACGACCGGAGACAGAGAATGGGCGGGCTTTGGCGGCAACGATCCTAGCGACGCTCGTCTGCAACATACTCTCATTCGAATAGTCAGACATCCCTCTACGTATAAGTGGCCTAGGTGGCTTTGCGGGGCTCGACATTGGAACGTGCTCAATCTCGAAATCGACGCTGGAATTTGTCTGGAAACCATCGTATATGGGTCGGGCAGGGGACGGCACCATCGTGATCGAGGATGCCACCGAAGATGGGGACATAACCGATGGAGGGAGCATCGAAGGAATCATGGCAGGTTGAGTAGAGAAAGGCGTGGGGAGGTGGGCTACAGGATGAGGTCAAGAGAGAAGTGTTTGGAGCGCTTAATTGCCGGGGTTTGTATCCTCTGGGTCAGCGGGCGACACGCTGCTTCGGCGAGGGATCTCGGGCCGTGTCGCAACACTGAGCATGACGCCCTGAGATGTTCGATAAAGATAGATGAAACAGAAGGCTTGGAAGCCATGCAACAACCTCATGCTTATTGTGTAGGGCACTCACTAAAACTTGGACCTTGAATGATTTATGAGGATCGGTAGAGAATAATGCATGATAATATCGCCAGTGTCTGCTCTCTTACAAAAGCACCCGTCGTGTCCTTGAGTATATTACCGATCAGGAAACCAGGTGATGACGCAAATTTGGGAACTTCCGATTCTACTTCCGATACGACATCCACGAGGAAACAACGTGTTCGTCAAATCTGGCGAGATGGCCTTCTTGAATCGACCTCTTGTGAACCAAATGCAAAAACATAGGCGGATCTCCGGGATAAGCTGAAAATATAACATCTTACAAGCATTGAAAACTGACATACCGACAGAGACCGAAGTACCACCAACTAGGATCTAAGACATCCCAACATTCCCAACATCATTCCATGATATGATGTCACATTCTGCTTCCTCGACATGATCTGCTGAATCTCCGCTACCTTCGACGGAAGTGTTACGGCTACTTGTGCATGTCTTGGGGTCCACCGCGAGTTCAAAGAAGGCTCCACGAGCTAGACATGTTGCCAGAAGTCTGATTCGTGGGGGGGGGGGGGGGGGGGGGGGGGATTACTCGAACAGCAGTGAGAACGGTGCTTCTTGCAGTACGACAGTAAATAAGCCCAGCTCAAGCGAAGAGTTCTGGCATCTGAGCAGGAGCCATATGGCTTGAGAGTATCCTCTATATTGGGTTCGTCGTGCGAAGTCGTTGATCGACATTGAATAGGGGCATAGAACATAGCAAGAGATAAGAAAGACGGTCAGCTGGGAATCAGAAATCTGAGAAGCTGTCGTTGTGACGAGTCATGAGTGCTGCGTGAGTTGGCAAGACACTTCCGTTTCTGTGTCCGACTCCACAGGGACTTGTCAACCTGCGCTCTCAGAATCTCTTGTTATCGTGAGGCGATCCGCATACATAGTCCTTATGTGCATCACACAAGTCCATAAAGTTACAGGACTGCGTGATACGAGGAGTAAGCCCATCGCTCAAGTACAACGTTCGATATGACACTCACAGTATGACTCCACTGTGATTCTCTAGTGGTGACTTTTATGCACTTTGTAGAGATAATTTTGAAAGCAGGAATCGATGGAAAGATGGCGCTTGGAAGTCGACAGTAGTGGACGTGACGGTGAACGCCTGAATTCTCGAAACCGACACGGCACGAGTCCAGCTGACTTAATCCAGCCCCAAGCCTGTTGTTCAAAACATCGATGATTGCATCTATTATCGTCGTGCAGTATGCGATAGGACGCTGTACTACGAGCAGTGTCCAGGTAAGAGTACAAAATAAAATCCACAGCAGCTCTAGCTTTGCAAAAAAAAAAAGCTAGAAGGATGAACGCTATACAAATAAAGGTCCGAAAACACCCCATCATCATCGCAGATCGACAATCTCCAATGCTAGATCCTTTATCTGCACATGTCCTTTGTCCGCATCCTATCGAGCGGCGGAAAAAAAGAACAGGATCAAAATCAGTGCCGGAGTATAGAGATGACGCGGAAGCTCACAGTGTATATCGGACAACTCGGATGGGGGTGAAACGCCTCCTTCGCCTTGCAGTCCAAGATTGTCTGCAAACCGGGTGGGTCCGTCAAACGGAAGATGCCAAAGCTGCACTCATCACTCAGTTTAAAATAGGCATAAAGTTTACAACAAGCGCCTACTTTGGCGTGGACTTAGGCGCGCAGACTACTGCGAACGATTCGGGCAGCATCCGCTGGAAACCGCTATGTGTGTGAAGATCGACGGAGGACATGAAACCTACACGGTGAATGGAGTACATCAGCTATCAGATTCACATTGGAGATGACGAACGATGGTGACAAACATGATTGTGTCGGATGCGTGTGAATCTGAATCACACACGATCAGTCAGGCGCACATCCCAACATAGAGGGCACCTACCCAGCCCAAAGTGATCAGCGACCGCTCCTCCGTGAACTGCATGACCAGCTCCTCCTCGTCCATTGTGCACGTATCGCTCGTCGAATGCTGCTTCGGTATGAGCAACGTAGTCACCAGATACCTACTCCCCTTGTCTTTTCCAAGCAGCAGTCCACATGTTTCCCTGTTCCTCGACGTATTGATAGCCGCGATGGACAGGAAGCGATTGAGACAGTCGCGCGGGAAATTGACCACTTTCAAGTCGCGGTTGACGGGGTCGGCGGTGCCCGGTTGAATGCGAGACGACTCGCTTCGCTGGTGATGAGGGTTGAGACTGGAAGAGTGGGAATGGTTTGGTGCATATGGCTCTTTCGGAGGGAGTGGTGGGGGTCGGCCAGACGACGATGGACCATGCCGATGGCTCTGTGGGTTGGATGGCTCTCCATACGACAGGCCGGGAGAGGGCGTCGGCATGGATGGTCTAGGAAGTATGTTGGAATATAATCCCGAAGACGAAGAGGGCTCCGACGGAAATAGAAGCAAGCCGGACGAGCTCCGCTGAGCGTTCTGCATCGCAGGTTGATGAAACATCGATCCAAGTGAAGGGGTATATCCTTGTTTCATCTGGTGTTGGGACATGAGCGAAGGGTATTGAATTCCTGCGCGCGGGGGAGGAGAGGTGGTAGTCATCGGAGGCAAAACGGGCCTGCGTGTTTGCACTCGTCAGCTGACGAATGCCTAACGCCCTGTGCATGTAAAGGAAGGCACGTACGTTCGAGAAGGCCTCGGCGCTGGATCTCCCCTACATGAGACAAAAACGTTCATTGTAAATACCAAACCTTCATCTGGGCCGAGGACGCACCTTGTCGGACTCTCGAGCGGCATTTGCATAAACCCGCTGCTTGGCTCACCGCTTTCTGCAGGAAAGGGTGACGTCGCCGTGGACGAGCTCGCGCGCGCCGCAGCAGGCATAGCAAGCGCAATAGCAGGCTGCGGCATGGCGGGATCCTGGCCTCGTACAGCACGTGCAGCAGCCTCCGACTCCTGCTGGCGCCTCGTAATGCCTTCTGTCTCCTGTCTCCTCTGTTCCGCCGTTGATATTCGCATATCCTCTATCCTTCTCCTCGCCTCCCCTTCCCTCTTCCGCTCTGCCTCCTCCCTCTCGGCATCTAATCGCATTTTTTCAGCGAGTGCCCAATCCTCTTGGTAATTCCTCCTCGAGGGTGCCGAGGCCGGTTCGGACCCATGCTGAGCACGGTTCTCTTCACGTCTTCGCTCCGAGTCTCTCCTGATCGCATCCTCCCTGGCCCGCCTAGCGGCTTCATCGTCCTCCATGCTCTGACGGTATGGAGATGGGGTTCTTGGTCCACGCCCGGGTGCTGATGTTGGCGCCGTGGAGCCTCGACTTCGAACACTCGATTGCGTAGAGGCTGATGACGACCCAGTGAGAATCGAACGTGGCGAAGCATCTGCATAGCTGTTTCGGGATGTGATGCCTGCGGATAGCGACGAGGCCGGCGTCGTCGGGTGGTACGGTGACGGTTGTGCAGAAGAAGACGACGCTGAGTGGGTCGCTGTCCAGTTCTCGTACTGTTCGATTAGCGCTTTCTTGATGTTGGCGAGATCGTCGAGTATCTTCTGGCCATGCTATAATGGAACAACGCGATGTCATCAGCGGATTGCTTGATACAGACACCAAATGGAGGAAGGAAGAAGATAGAAGACCTGAGATGCTCGGAGTAAGTGATCGACATTGTCCTGGGTGGGAGGACAATCTATACCATCCGAGCGAACGCTGGCAAGAAGTGGTTCTGGAGTCGCAAATAGAGATCAGTGGATGAAAGCCAGTTTAGGGTGCCTGCAGCGACAGCCTGCTGTCTTTGATGGATCATCTAGCATCCTGAAGGAATGCACCAAAACACTAGAGAATCACACGGTAGCCGTGGGGATGTCCATGCTCTATTGAAGACTGCACAGCAATAAAGAAAGATTGGACAGCGATCACAGCAATTCAGAGCCATGCGATTCACCAACATAGAGATCTGTGATCAAAGGCAGACCGCTCCCATGCGTGAGCAATATTTGCAGCGGAAGCGGCCTCATTATTTGCGACTCCATCACCGCGTAACGGTATGCAAAAGCGCTACAGATCGCGATGGCGTATGTCGAACATCTGTGGGCGCCATTGCCAGAGGTATCTATCACGAAACCACCACAGATTTTCACCAAACGAGGATACACGCACACGAAACACACATGAGATCCACAAGAAACGTAGCGCACGCTCACCTGGCCCATATTATGCCGCTGTGTCGAGCTCAGAAGGACCTTGTAGTCTTTGTGCGTTGGCATCTTCTCTAGCACGATTGTCGCAGCTTTGGCTAGTTCAAGAAAGGCATTCTCCAAGTCTCCTTGTTCCGTGTAAGTCTTGCCAGCGGCCCTTGCTCCTTCAGCGGTGCGCAGCCAATGCTTGAGCGGCTTGTCAGGGTCCCACACGCTAGCCTTAGCTCGCTCTGCGAGCTCAGTAATGGATGCAGGTGGGCGATGATTGGGTGGGGTATATTGTGCACTCGAAGATGAGGCCATTCTAGCGCTGACTGAGAGAAACGAGAGAGAGAGAGAGATGAAAGGAGAAGAGGCGCGAGGCGCAGTCTGAGTGTACAGTTCACAGC
Organism: Heterobasidion parviporum; assembly: GCA_002994785.1. NCBI lineage: Eukaryota > Fungi > Basidiomycota > Agaricomycetes > Russulales > Bondarzewiaceae > Heterobasidion > Heterobasidion parviporum. The sequence continues at coordinate 252,243 of PDUQ01000007.1, forward strand.
TGTTTTGAATTTGTTTCCTCCGCTGCCCGGGGACTGGAATCACACGTGGCTAGTGGCGTTAGCGCCTGGCCCTTTACGTCGACCTCAACTCAGCTCACCCAACCACCATCCATCATCGAGAACCCAAAAACTCATTCATCATCGGTGAAATGACACGCTTGCGACACGAGGCTGGCTTTCCGCTGCAACGTTGTCGATGCTATGAGCCCGTGGGCTGACGAACCCGCGATAGAAGCACATGTGGGGGCAATGCACAGTTGACCATACCAGGCCACCAGGCAACTACAGCTTTAAATGGGCACCCTAGCTACTCTGTAGCTCCTGTGCTCTCCATTCTGTGCAATTCTGTTGTATGCGACTCATTTGGACAGCTCCGAAAGACGGGCTGTCCAACGCCACCCGTTCCCTGCTCGACTCTGCTTGTCTGTCCGTCCTGCAAAGCGCAGTCGCGCTGGTCGCCTCTACCGCCACGAAGAACCTTGCTTGAAGCATCTTTCTCTGTGGGAGATACAGAAGAACGGGGGTCAAGCTGTGCAATCCGTCATCGGATCTGCAAGAAACGCCGTCTTCGTCGGATATGCGGTACTGTTCTCCCGTTCTTCATTATAATCAAGAGGTATGGGGAGGTGAAGAAGTACGGCGAGTCGGAACGAGATGAGCAGGCTCAACCACTAGCAGAGACTCGACTCGCTCTAACAGAGAGACGATATTGCGCTGCAGCATAACAGCTGGTCTATCATGTGGACTCTTCTTCTTATGTTCCTGTGATGCATCTGATGTGAACCTTTCTTCCTGTGGCGAATCCTGGCGCGAAAACAGCTTCACGCTGCACAGGAACAGGTCGACGTATGTTCATTGTGGGCCACGATCCCAATATCAGCGTTGTGTTGACTGTCTTTACAGCTTTAATCGCTAGGCGGAAATTTATGACCCGTGCACAGCCATAACGTAAAGCTCTATACAACCCTTGGGGGCAGTTTCCTCTGGGACGCCCAAACATTCATGCACACCTAGGTGGTGTTCAGAACCTTAACCTGAATGCAGGGTTCGTCCCGATATCCGGAGTGGATGTTGTTGGTTGCAGCTGGTTGCGAGTGGTGTGGACGAGCTAACTCGCCCTACCTGCACGCGTGATGGAATCAGGTGAAGGTACCCTCGCCAATCGTCATCTCTCGTCTCGTTTGCTACCCCATAAAAATCCGCCCCGCATTCCGTTCTGAGCGCCAAGGCGGAGGACGAGGAACCCTAGATGACCAAAAGCGGTATGTCGGCCCAGCGTTACGGTCTGTGACGTGAGTTTTCTTCGCCGCCGCCACTTGGAGAGGCCAGAGAAAGAGATCTTGTTTCTCGATCCTTCTTCATCGTGCTCAACTGACTCGGGTCTCGTGAGCAAATGCACTCCTTTCTCCATGATATTTATATCCGGGGCGTTCTGTCCCCACTCACCACTATTTCCGCATCCCCACAATCTTATCTGCTAGCGCTCACCATTCCGACGACAATTCCTGTTCGTTGGACTGGCTTGACTGGTTACCGTGAGCACGCGCGAACGACTTCGAACGACCAAGCGACATGAGCTCTTACGATGAAAAGCGCGCCGTGGCGGATGTGGACTCAGACCGTCTCTCAAACGAGAACGATGTGGCGCGGATCGAGGATGACATCGTGAACAACATCAATAATGGCGAAATATCCGACATCGTCGTAGTAGCTGAGGGTGAGGAGCGCACGACCTGGTTCGTCTGGATGCTTGTGCTCTGTAGCAGCATCTCCGGCTTGCTATTCGGTGTGTACTTGTGTCTTCATTTCGAGGTCTTCGCTCATTCATATCTTTTCAGGCTACGATACCGGCGTCATTTCCGGTGCACTAGTGTCGATTGGATCTGACCTAGGCCCTGCGGAACTTTCCTCTGTACAGAAGGTTCGAAGCCCTTCCCCATGTAGCCAAGAATCTACAACTACAACCACTGATGTTCATTCCAGGAATTAATTACCTCGTCAACAACGCTCGGCGCGTTACTCGGAGGCCTCGTGGCAGGAATGCTCTCGGACGTCATCGGTCGGCGGCCCGTCATGGGCATCGCAGATGTTCTCTTCATCGGTGGCGCCGTCGGTCAAGCCGTCTCTCATACAGTCTGGGCAATGGTACGCATCCCCTACGTCGTGGTCACCGTCCCTCACACGATTTGTGACGCGCTTACTTACAGATTGGCACGCGTTTTCTCGTCGGATGGGGCGTCGGCATTGCCGCGTGCATCGCGCCGCTCTATATCCAAGAGCTGTCCCCTACTCGCCTGCGCGGCCGCATGGTCGTAATCAACGTCGTCGCGATCACCCTTGGTCAAGTCATCGCGTATGGGATCGACGCAGGGTTTGAGAATATGAACGGCGGATGGCGGTGGATGGTTGGCCTGGGCACTGTCCCCGCCTCCTTGCAGTTCATTTTCTTATTTTTCCTTCCCGAATCACGTGAGACGACTTCCATGAGTGCTGAACTTTATTTTTCGCGCGGATGTGCTGATTGGCTCTGTTGTGTCGCCTGCTAGCGCGAATCTTGCTCCAGCGGGGCGAACTTGATGCCGCACGGGTCATTTTGGGTAAAATCTACGCCTATGCCACTCCGGAGCAGGTCGATCTCAAGGTAGGTCACTGTTGCACGTGTTTTATGCGAAATGACTATCCGTCCGATGGCAGGCCAAAGTCTTGAATGCCGCCGTCAAGCAGAGCATCGAGATCACCCGCTCGACAACCTTCCTGCAGCGCTGCCAATCAGTCTTTTTCGTTCCTGTCAACCGGAGAGCCCTCAGTGCGTCCCCCAGATCCTCCTTATCTAACGCATTCATGTTGAACCACAGCAGTTATCGCATGTGGCATGCAGGCGTTCCAGCAGTTATCCGGTTTCAACACGTTGATGTACTACTCCGCAACTCTGTTCAAGCAGATTGGGTTCGATCAACCGACGGCAGTCGGCCTGATCGTATCCGGGACCAACTTCATCTTCACGCTGTTTGCGCTGAAATACATTGATATCATCGGCCGCCGAAGGATCATGCTGATCTCTGCGCCGGGCATGGTGTTCGGGCTGACCCTCGCAAGCATCGCTTTCCATTGTGCGTGTGGATCTTTCCTTCTCAGGTCTTCGGGATCTTCGCCTTCCATTGCCCGCTTCGAGAAGCTGACGCTGTTGATTCGCGAAGATCTTACGAAGAAGACGGGTGGTGTCCTCGTCGACGGGACCAAATACGACCACTCATGGTCCGGTGTCGTGCTGTTCGCCATGATCGCTTATGTTGCATCTTACGCGATGGGTCTGGGAAATATTCCCTGGCAGCAGGGCGAATTCTTCTCACTAGAAGGTGCGTCTGATTTCTCTGTCCCTTGGTTCCTCGCGCCCTTATCATTTTTCTCAGTTCGTGGAATTGGATCCTCGCTTGCCACGACGATTAATTGGGCTGCCAACTTACTCATCGGAGCCACATACCTCTCGCTCATGGACAAGATCACGCCTGCAGGCGCGTTTGGGTTCTATGCCGGTCTTTGTTTCCTCGGGTTTATCTTCGTTGTGTTCTGCTTCCCCGAAACGGCGGGACTCAGTCTCGAGGAGGTGCGTATGGTGTTTCGGAATGGTTTCGGTATCGGAGAGAGCCAGCGGCTGCGCATGCAGAAGCTCGGCGCGAAGAAAAGAGGAGAGGTCAGGATCGAGAATGGCGGCGAGAAGGCATGAGGCGCAGAGCGTTTGTATGCCTTCGTTCGGCATCCATATTACCTTTGCGACGCGTGATGTCGCAATGTATACCAGGATCTATGTGGAGTACTATAGTTAATTTTTGCGTCAGTACATAGTGTCACCACGAGGATTTGCTCTCTCTCTCCACGCTGTATAGTGGAAGACGAGCGCTGACTGTATTGATACAACGAAGTGTGATGTTTTCCGTTTGTCGGCTCAATGAATTTACATTTTTTTGGTTGCAGTCCAGAACGCGGCGTGGTAAACATAACCCAGCAGGGAGTCTTGATTATTGACATAGGTCGTAGATATCGTGCGTTCGTTCTGCAACAGAGGCATTCCAATCCCGAGCTGGGTCCAAAAAACGACACAGCATACCTTGATCTCGAAGCCAATGGTACGAGCGAGCTCTTTGACTTCTTCGAGGTCAAGCTCTATGGAAGGATCATTGGTACTGTTATTCTCAAAGTGCCACAAGAGGGGACCTGACAATGTTTTTATGATGCATAACAAAGTCACGATATACTCGAATGAGAATAATATCGATCTCTTACCCAAATTGATCCACACGCCGCCAGGGGCGAGGATCTTGTGTATGATGCGGAGATAGTTCACGATATTTTTGGCCTGAACATCGGAGCGCAACAGTAATGACTTTCACGGGAAGAAATATCTATATGAAGGGTACACACCGTGTCAATAAAGAAGCAGGTAAGGATGGCATCCCATGGGCCTGAGTACGGTCCACTTTCGTCATCGGAATCCGATCCGTATATCTCTTCGAAATCGCCTGGCATTGTCGATTCAACTCAGCGTGCTGTACACAAAATGTAGGACAAGTCACCCACCAGCAACAAGAGAGAAGTTTGACCCTGGAGCCAAGCCGCCCGGAAGAACATCTGGAATTTTGACTTCACGCAATATCGCGGCCCGATCAGGGAGGTTGGAGAAGGAGTGAATATAAGGGTATAGGGTGTGTTGATTTATGGTGTCGGTACTAGGCCAACTGCGTCAGATATATAGAAGGAATCAAATTGTGTGAATGATACCAATTGAGGATAAAGTAAGAGGAGAGCAGCATATAGTGTGAGAACTCATTTCCTTGACATGCAAAGCCTTCAATTAGAATCGTTGAAATCAGCGACACTCCCGTGGAATATTGAGACGAATGTCACCTAATTTGGCTACATCGAATGCGAGTCTACCCAGACCTGCCCCGGGCACAAGCACATGGAGGTTGCGCCTGAGAAAGACACGCAACTATTTGTGAGTATGCGGAAAGTGTGCTAGACAAGCAAAGGAAAGATTGAACCTCTCTTCTACGGGAATGTTGGAGAAATGTTCCGCCAAGGCATCTTTGAGTGGGGTGTAGCTAGCTTCGCGCTCTTCCCGGCCCTATGCAGATATCATCAATATCGATTATCATATGTTTAAACCCCAAAAGGTACCCTTGCAAGGCAAGCTCACCGACCTCTTCGCTCCAATCTCTAACGAACTGCTTTAACGTGCTCCTCACTTTGTCCATGTCGAAGTCTGTTGGCCTGTAGCGCTTGCGAGATGTCAGTTGACCTAGAGGTCCATGAGATCTGATTTGCAGGTCATGTGAGTGCTCATGCGAATGAGAGTGCGAGTGCCCATGCGAGTGGTCATGACTGTGCGAGGGCGATGCCTGGTGGTCTGAACGTTCATCAATGGGAGCCCCTTTGGAGGTGGTTTCACTCACGCTCAGCTATACCATCTTCACCACCCTCATCCGCCTGAACATTTTCGTCCCCCACACCGTGACCAAAAATCTCTGGATTCGCCACGATTTTGTTCAGGAACTCGGCGTTCACAAGGATTGCTTGGTCCACCTCTTCTAGTTTCTTCTTATATCCCAGAGTCTCTAAGAGTTGTTGGTCTTCTCTAGAGAGCGTATATAGATCTTTTCGACGGCGATTGTTACCTGCAAGCTTCCGTATAATAGATCGTAAGTCATTTATAAGCTACTATCATGCTGGACAGACCGTGTATGAAGCATATTGCTGAAGCGTTGCGATAACGTTTTGAAAGTGAATTTGTTCTTCTTCAACATCTTGTGCGTTGATTCTCGGTGTCATTCTTGCTATAGTCCTAGATATCACCGATCGTATTGAAATGCTAACCGACGCGTCGAGACTGCATCGAGTCGAACGCCAGAAATGGGTTATTTGGTGTTGTGTGCCAAAAGCTTTGTTCCTGAATCCTCTTTCCTCCTCCTCCCTGGCTTACCACAACTTTTCGAGTTTGAGCCCTTACATTAAAAATGGTCGTTTCTTGTAGCGAAGTCATCAGATATATGACAACCGTCAACCAAGGATACGACTTGTCTAGATAAGTCTGCATGGTAAGTAGCCCGATAATCCAAAGTGCAACTGGAGATGTTGTATGTCTAGTATAACAAGATATATGATGTGTATATTTTGAAAAGATAGTGCATATATAAGGAAAGATTTATAACCTCCCCCGGATCTTGATCTCTAGCCACCTAAAGGGCAAATATAGCAAGGCACTCAGACAGTATGCCACCTCGAACCCGATGTCTCCTGTAGTCTTCGCGATGGGCCCTGTATACCAAATCTGTCCCATGCAAGGAATGATCAGAGCAAATGAGACAGCACCGGCGGCCAAGGCAGCTACACCGGTGGGAAGCTCGTGGCCTTTGTTGTAAATCGCCTGGTCGTATGTGGTAGCATCACCTTTGCGGAACACAAGGTGTTCAGTGATGACGATGGAGACGAAGGCCGCCGACCAATAAGCAATGACGCCAATAAAGTTCTCAAGAGAATCGAAGAACGATGTCGCCGCCTTGATCGACACTGGTATTACACTATTTGAAAGAAACAAATGGAATTAGGGAGTCGTCTATTCACAGCGGGAATCGAGAGAACATACACAGCAACAATGATCAGCGAGAAGAGCCCACGAGGTACGCGAATAAGGAAAGGCATAACCATTTGAAAGTTGAGTGACACAGAATACGTGGATGCGGCCATGTTGCCAAGGGTCGAGAACGCGAGAATGACAACAATAAATTTCCCGAAGCCTTTTGCGGGTGTCAACATGGCTGCAAGTATTCCGCCCGCTGATCCCGTTTCATAGGCCGCAGCCCATGCAGGTACATTGGGCACAGCACCCCCAATTGCAGCGCCAAGCACCATGAGGGGTACAGTAGGAACAACGAATCCCGCAAATGTATACCAGAAGAGGCGACGGCTGAGACCGATATCAACGTCAGCTGGACGAGGATGTAGTCAAAGAAATTGCATTACCCAGGGGCGTCGGGCCGCATATAGGTGGCATAGTCGGAAGCCAAAGTTCCGTAAGGTATGATGAACCCAGCGATGAGTCCACCGAAGGACAACACAGTACTTGCGGATGCTGGTGGCTGCACAACCTGATCACTGAGGTGCTTGCCTCCGCATCCTATCGCAATGACGATGGATATGAAGATAGGGATCCATGCGAAGCGTTCATACCTGCGATCAGATATTGATTTACGAATCGCTCGATACATGTGAACCTGTGACATACTGATGAAGAACCTTGTATCCACAGAAGGAGAGCACAAGCGTTAAGATGCAGGTGATGACGATTCCGACACTGAACGGGCAGGCAAATTTAATGATGAGGTGGAAGAACAACATAGTAAAACATACTCACTCAACACTAAGGTTGCCATTTACTGCCGACAGAGTTTGACCACCTAGAAGCATGGCATGAGTTTGGCGTATCAACAAATGGCGTAGTGCACAAAACCCCTTACCAACAACAGCCCCAATCACTACGAAACCTAGATATTGACGTTAGCTGAGGTGGTGAATCGAATCTGAGATACTAACCAGTGACAGTAGCCATGTTCAACAGCACAGGTATGACGGAACCATAGAGACTGCAATAGTATTAGCGTGTCGAACAGCAACCCACGGTGCTCAGTAGGCATACCCAAAACTATATCGTGCCTGAATCATCTGACGAAGGCCGGTCTTCGGACCCAGAGTAGAGCTGCGCGTAAAATGATCTTCAATATCGCTTGATCCTATGGCCCTATGGAGTTAGAAGGTCCAGCTGAATAACTCACAGATAGGCTGGGGGGGCGCTACATAGAAGACAGAAGAACAGGATCACGAGAGACGAGTCGCGCAGACTCATCTCGAAACTCAGAGTGCCAACCATACCTGTAATTATTCTGTATTTGGTGCGAGTACATATTGAGCATGAATGAGGTGAATCATCAAGCTCACTCACGACAGGAGGCAGAAATTCATTGTCCAAAAGAAGGTGAAGATGGATGCATAGTTCTCCTGTGTACGAGCCTGAATGGGAACAGGCTCGATTCCTAAGAGATACGCTCAGCGTGAGATGCAATTGAGACATTTAATGAACAGACCTCGCGTCTCAACACCCCATGACGATATCTTCGACCAAATGAACCGTGGCCCCACGAGGTTTGTCTGCACTTCTCCAGCCTCCTGAACATACGAAACGGCGGCTGGCCCTTTTTCCACGTCGCCTTGCTTATCGCCTTCCAATGAGCTTGCATTTTCCGAATTCCAGGAACGTGCCATCCTGACAAGTCAAACCAGAAAGCGCAGGACTAATAGTCTGTGGGATAGAGTCAACCAACTAGAAAGCAAACATGCAAGACGGTTCAAGGAAGGGGGCAGAACTGGCGAGAGCAGAGAAGAGATAGCCGTCCGGAACTTGACTGGGACCTGGCGCTACTAATTCAAGCGTAGGGGAGTCGATGGGAGAAAACAGACGGAAAACTTGCACTCAACCACGCTGACATAAGACCACAAGTTATGGTTATGGGTTATTAGCACTGCTATCTGTGACGTCATGTGTTACATATGTGTGGGTATCGGCGGTAAAAATCTAGTGCAAGTTGAGTTGCACGAATGCGTAGCAGTCAGAGATGCACTATTTTAGCACTCACAGTACACAGATTTCCTTTCTTGGGTTGACACTATGTAGTTCTCATTCTTCTCGTTCAATCAATGGAAGTCCTGCCGCACGCAAAGTTTGATTGATGTCGTCAATATGGTCCATGAAGTGAGCTCGGAGGTCGTCCCAAATTTCGGGAGGTGATTCTGAAAAGAAAACGGAGCGTTATAGTAAATGCACATTAATGTTGACGATATTCACTCACGGTGCAGGTTTCCCGACCGTTCCAATGCATACCTTGTCACACCCAACTTCGCGCTAATATGGAACATGAAAGCTAACGCAGAACATGAGAGACTGCTTCGACATGCGTTTCAAAAGGCCTTTGTACCTATAGTTCCCTCGGAGACACGAGTTGGCTCAAGGTCAACCGTTGTAGCTTTCCGGAAAGTCTCGTAAGTTTCTGTACAGAGTTATATCAGGACAACGTTGGACAACGTTAAACTTTCAACATATGCATATCTACCTCCGTGAGGCATAAAAGACGCCTCGTAGCTGAGTCCGCCTGGCGCTAGAACGTGGCTGCTACCCCCGTACGTGCCGTAAATAAGACCCATGACCTCGGTAGACATGTTTCTGTGGTAATACTGGTGGACACATTAACCTTGATATACGTGTAACAAGGGGATGAATATCCCTTACCGGTGGACGAAATGTGTCTTCTGCGACGCTCCATTTGGGGGTAAAGACCAAAAAGTCTGTAAGTGATACACCGGGGACCTTTGATCTTGCAGTGAGGACACAATAAGCAGTAGGATCGATTTGGTCTTTATCGACACATCCGATGTTTACGAATTTTTCGATCGCATACTTGTAGGGCACATAGCTGATAAGAGCTCCGAGGTTCAGCCATGCATCGGCGAGGGGTATGTACCATGCTTACTTTCCATGCCATGCGACGACATCGAATGGCGTGTGATTCTGCTTGCATTGGTAAAGCTTCCCGCAATGCCTGAAGTGCTATCGGCGATCAGGGGACATAATCCGGCGGAAGAAAGGACCTGTCTGACTTGTAGACGACTAGGTCATGTGCATCAGTGATATTTCGGTGTGGAGCGGGAAAAATCTCACTTTCCCAGGGTGATTCGTCGATATCAAAGCTGGCCACAGGAGACTCGAAGTCTCGCTGGAGAGCCATACCATTTGAACCGAGGGGACCAAGTTCCGCGAGCTCATAATGACTCCCGAAGAGTTCTTGGATGTCTAGGGTCGCAGAGAAGAATGTAAGAACTCCATGTTTAGTAGGATTCTCAAGATTCGTCATTACATCCGCGACTCGGGCCGTCCGGTAACTTCACCTAGCGGACGATGAGTGTACCCAGCCGGAATATCAGGAGCGGCTTACCTTGAAACGCATACCCTTCTGTATCACAACGAGCTCTCCAGGCCTGACCGTCAGGCTGCACGTCCGACACTAGGTGAGCGCAAACAAAAAGCAGTGAGCGAGGGGGATGTACAGACCGCCCAAATTCTGTTTGTATATCCAGGCGACCTTGTTGGGGAAGGATCAACATGTCGCCGTCGTTGCTGCAGAAAGCCTTCTGCTCCATTGAAGAGTTGGCACCGTATATATGAATCGCTAGGCCTTCTCCAAGGGCAGGATCGCCTTGGCCTAAGATCGTATTCATCCCATCCACGAAGTCGACGGACTGGGAACTAGACGGAACGGGGAAAGGGTCCCAGGCGAGTTGTGAAGGGACATATTCTACTTCCGGGTTCAAGGGTGAGAAGTTTGCCTCCAGCTGTCGACAAGGAGCGGTGATTATTCTTGTGGGATGAAAGATAGAGTAAGGACGAACGTTGACATTTCTCGGAAGTGCTGTCAGACCGCGGTGAGCGACTGAAGGTCGGATTCGATACATCCAACTGTCGATGAGAAGTCAATGGCGCTGACACGGGTTGTTCTACCGATAATTTCTGCCTACACATTCTGCAGCATAGCACGAGAGGAGACGAAAGGAGAGCCATTCAGCTGTCGTAAAAATAAGATGTCAACGTCGGAGGAAAGCCTAGAGCGGCAACGTAGCGCTCGCACCTGTTCTGGGTAGAGGCCATATTTAATCTTCTGTGGAGTATTACGCGCTACAGGGAGTGTGCCAGGACTCAAAGGCAACTTGACCTGAATTCTGCAAATACGATGCGGTGATAGTGAAAAAACTTACATGGCCTCGGACGCGAATCGATTCCCGAAACCGATCTGGTAGTGATACGGGTCATTGGGTGTAGGTGTCGTCGTAAATGTAGCCTGAGCGGTGGCGCCGGATGTTGTGTGCATGATAGTTTGTGAACAAAGCAAGAAAGTCTGAGTGTGTAAGTTAGTTCACGTACTCAAGTGTCGACGTCTCTTATATTTTCTCCCTCGCTGGACGACTTTGTCAAGGTGGAGCTTGCCTGCCGCCCGGCAATCGTTCACCAACCCCTTACCTCCCCTTACGTACATTGCCGGCCGGAACTTGCCTGATGCGCCAAGCCCGGACAAACGCTGCAGTCATGTCGACCCTGGTCCTCGACAAGTCGAACCGTAAAACCGTTCCCGGACTGTTCCCGGTCACAAATCTCTAAAATGGCACTATCGGCGACGGTCGCCTGATTCGACACAGACAATATAAGTATACAAGAAAACAACAGACAACGATATCTCACTAAGTATGGCTCTTGATCCTCAATACGTGTCAACAGGCTTCGTTGTTGTCGCCCTTCTGGTATGGGCCACGTATTCCCGGCTGCGAGCATCGTCATCACAGATCTTGTTACCACCTGGTCCCCCAGGAGAGCCGATCATTGGCCATTTGAGGATCGTTCCGACAGCAAGTCCAGAATATGCCTTTGAGAAATGGTCCAAGCAGTATGGTGAGTGACGCCGGTAATTACTGCGAGGGACCGCGGACACAAGGCTGACGATTATGATGCATATGAGGCGATGTGCTCTACTTCAACACGCTTGGGCAGCATGTTGTGGTCCTCAACAGTGTCCAGGCTGCCGTGGACCTGTTGGACAAACGTGGCGCAAACTATTCCGATAGGCCACGCTTCACTTTATTTGAAGTGTAAGCTTGTCGATTTTTCTGCTGGGCAACACTAACAAACTCTATAACAATGTAGAATGGGATGGAGAAATACCCTGACTTTCCTTCGCTGGGGGGCGCGTTTTCAAATGCACCGCAAATTGATCCAATCGTCTTTCACGAAGCCGCGAATTGTCCAGTATCAAGATCTGCAAATGACCGAAACATACAGAATCATCAAATCCATCATGTTCAACCCCGGCAACTGGGAACTGTTGTTGAGGAGGTTTCACACTATTTTTGCTTGACAAGATACTTAACTCATATCGAAGATTAATAGATACGTGACTGCTATCGTCTTGGGCATTGGGTTTGGAGTCCCAGTCAAGTCGGATGACGATCCATACATTCAAATCGCTACGGATGCCTCGTATGCACTCGGTCATGGAGGTGCCCCCGCAGGCACACCAGTCGACTTCTTCCCACCTCGTAAGACCTCGGCACACAATTCACTCTTTCTCCACTGACCTTTTACAGTTCGCTACTTTCCCAATTGGCTGGCACGTTCGAAGTCACTGAAGTTTGCGCGCGACTGGAACTGGGCGATCAGAAAGATCCATGATGTTCCATTTGCGGCCGCTCAGAAGGAGATGGTATCTGTCCCAAAATGTGTCTTCAGACCATTCTATTTAGCTCGCGCACGTTTCAGGCTGAAGGAATTGCCCAACCGTCCTTCATTTACACACAGCTGGAGGAACGTGCGGCAAAGTTCGAGAAGGGAGAACCCTGTGAGATGACGTTAGAAGATATTCAAGGCGCAGCAGGCGCTGTTTTTGCGGGTATGAGCATGATCAGTCTCACGCTCTCAAACCGGTCTGGACTGACGATTCTCGTTCTCTAGCTGGTCAAGACACGGTGAGCTTTTCTCGTTGTGCCTGAGTTGACCTGATTGACACGACCACGATAGACATGGTCGACAGCTGTCGTATTTGTTCTGAACATGATTCTGCATCCGGAGATCCAGAAGAGGGCGCAGGCCGAGATCGATGCCGTTGTTGGACCCTCTCGTCTTCCGACTTTTCATGATCGATCGTCGCTCCCTTACATGGACTACATTGTTCATGAAACTCTCAGGCAAGCTGATTCGATCTCCCGCGACTGCGATATCTAACTTGCTGCAGATGGGCGCCCGTCTCGCCAATGGGTAAGGTTCTCAACATGTCGATTAGCGTTACCTATGTCTTATAGCCCGGTATATAGGCGTGCCACATAAATCAATTGAAGACGATATCTATAATGGCATGTTTATACCAAAAGGTTAGTCGCCTCTAACGATGGTCTATGCGGTTCTTACGAAATCATTCCAGGGTGAGTGAGATTTCGTCACAAGTAAGACGGCGTTTTGATCACGGAGCAGGTCGGTGGTCTATGCGAACGCAAGAGCGATGTGCCACGACGAGAACCTATACAAGGATCCGGACGCCTTCAATCCCATGCGTTTTGCGCCAGTGTCAGAAGGCGGCAACGGCGAGCCTCTACCCTTGGGACAGTTTGGGTTCGGTCGTAGGTACGCAATGCCACGACCTGACCTCGCCGATTTGAAGTTTATCGACCCGTGTTGCCAGAATTTGCCCCGGTCGCCACCTTGCGGACACGACCCTGTGGATCATGATGACCACCATGCTTGCCACGATGTGCATAGGCAAGGCGATCGGACCGGATGGGAAAGAAATCATGCCGGTAATCGCCTTCACTCCTGGCCTCACCAGGTACGCCCCCACGCACGTATGGATTTCTCCCTGATTTACACATCTTTACTTTTGGTGCAGTCATCCCGAGTCTTTCCCCTGCGTGTTGCGCCCCCGCTCTCGTTCAGCAGAGGAGCTTGTATCGAACACTGTTTGATTCTCCTGCGATGGAGAGACCTGTTTCAGAGTCATAACATTATCTGTCGGAATAATACAAGATACAATTTGTTGAACGCGTGCTATTGGAGAGAATTTTGCATTTCGATATCCCATTGGTGAGCGGCAGTGAGCGGCCCAATGGTAAGCCGACCGACAGGATAGCAAATTTGACTGGACCTTTCCCGCGGGGTGTGATATGCACGTCTGTAAATATAGATAGATGCTCGAAAGACCACGGGGGAAGAGAAAGGCGTAACGCTGATCACTCGTCATCGAATCGGCCGCGGGTCGCCTGATCAATCATCGATGCCGACAGGACATGCAAAGGAGTTGATCGCAGTGTCTCGAATCTCGATATGGAGGACATGTAGACCGCGTCGGAAGTTGAAAGAGAATCGTCAAGGTTGCTGCCTTCGGGACTGACATGGGACATCGATTGAAGCCTGATTCCGTCATGACACCAGACAGCATTACGATGCAGCGTCATGTCTCGGTGCTGGTGAAGCAAAGGGGGTGGCAGGTAGACCTCGATGAGTCCGCACACTGAGAAACATGTTGGTCGGATGATTAGAATCTATCGAGATCTATCGTCTGGATGAGGACCGTCTGAGACTGGTAAGGTCGGGTCGGCCGTTGGGGTCGTTGCACATGTCCAGCCGTAAATTGAGACTGGTCAGGAGGGATCAAGGGACATTAGCTGACATCCATCCGAACTGTGACTCCTAGCTTGTCAGATACTATATATCGGATGAGGATCAATAAGCAAAAGTCTGGCAGCGCAGTGTTGATTGCTGACAGAAACATCCGCGACAGAAACATCCGCGCCCGTCGTCAGCACTGGTTTGAGATTGTGGTGAAACTCGCACTGCTTGGTAGGGCTGGGCAGCTGTCAAACTCGCATGTGTAGGAGTATGCGCGGTTGACGACGATGTCAGAGACTGGGACGATAGGGAGCATATGGAGAATCACGCGAAAGTGGACATCTTATTAGAGGCTCGTAGAAGCGGGCGGAGGACGTGGGAAAATGCGACAGGGACGACCTCGGCGAGAGTTGCTCCAATCAGACAAAAGCATAAGCAATGAGTAACCTTGAGTAACCCGCCGGCGGGCTACATTTCAACCGGTCGAAATCCTTTTCAGATCTGTTTTCAGATCTCAGAGACGCTCATTCGAAGGTCACTCTGCTTCACCGCCGTCCTCAGTGATCGCATGCATTCTTAGCTACTCAAAGAGGTGCATGTACCACAATCATGGAAGCCGGGCGATGTGTGTCACAGAGGACCGCTGACTCTTCAAGCAGGAATGATTACATGCTTTCGCCGCCGGTGGTACGCCGCCTGGGACAGCTATATGCGATTGCCTGCATATTCAGACATGGACCGATCCAGCGTATCAAATCATCAATGCAAGAATGTGCATGCAGCAAGGCGAAGCAAGTTGAAGATTGCGCCATGTTTAAAACGGCTGATAAATTGATAAGGGCCCGCTGCGTTCAGAAGCTGCTGCGCCGTCGTTGGCCGGGCGGAGGGCAAAAATGCGCGCTGTCAACAATTTGACTCACGGCCGCCGGCTGTGAACAGATGCTACTTGAGAAAGCGATGCTTGGAGCGCTTCGTTATCAACGCAATGCGTAGCTACGGCCCTCTGCGAAGATATCTGATGTCAACTGTGAGTAAAGCACGGAGGTCAAACTCCAAGGCGGCGTCGGCCAGTCGTCGTCACTTCGTCGTCGTCGGACAAGCGCATGATTGCAGCCCTGTGACACTCCTGTGACCCAAAGGTCCCGATCATTGAACCGTCGTTCTGCTAACGTTGGTCCAGATCGCCATCGGGCTTTTTCTCTTTGAATCCGCCTCGAAGGTGTCCACAGGAAGAGCCCAGGTGTGTTCACCGAGGATATTTTGCCGGTGGATGCACTATGAAGCTTTTCTGTATTTTTCGAGGGGTGTCGAGGATGTCGATGAGTTGGGCCTGATGACGCGATGTCCGGAGGGAGTGTGACCGAGACGAGGCCGAAAGAGCCATACTGGGGAGAGCGGAGGCCGCGGAGTTTATGATGGAGCTCAGACATTGAACGGGAGACCCGCCGCCTGAACGCGTACGGCGATCGCGCACAGTCATGGTTTTGACCAACCGCTCTTGGAGAGCTCCTGGTCCTGTTTAATACTTAATCAGAAATAGCCAGGTAACCCCTCTCATCGCTCCCCCCACCCCTCTTTCCTCCCTCCCTCATCCGCCGCTTGCCAAACAACCTATCCTATCTCCTATTATCTCCTAATTGCTGGATGACCGACACGTCTCATTTAGACCAGATCCAAGAGGACGAGCGGGACGCCCCTCAGTTCCCGTCTTCACCAGTGGCAGAAGAGCATGGCCACCACAACTCCCCCCGCCCCAGTTCCCCGCCCGTCGTTCGCAGGCCGGCACGGCAGCGCGCTCACTCGAACGCCTCTCATGTCAGCATCGACTACTTCGACCCGCAGGGCGTCGACGAGTTGCGCCGCACAATGAGCCGCCTGTCGACAAACACCGCCAGGGACCGCGCCATCGCAGAGTCTGGCTCAGGCAAGCAACTATCCGATGCGAGCTCGGAGATCACGATTGCCGTTGGCGATGGTCCTTTTGACTTTGAGAAGACGCTGAGAGCCGTGGTCAAGAAGTAAGAGCTTTTTTTTCATCATTTTTTGGTGGTGTCTGAGATCCGTCTTCCTGCACAGGAAGGAGCAGTCGAATATTCAATCACGCGAGCTGGGCGTGCTTTTCAAGGATCTCAGGGTCGTCGGTCTTGGGTCGGCGGCGAGTTTCCAACCTACATTCGGCTCGACTTTCAATCCGAAGGTCATGCTGGAGAGCCTGAACAACATTCGCAACCCTCCGCTGCGTGATATCCTCAGCGGGTTCGAAGGCGTCGTCCGTCCGGGGGAGATGCTGCGTACGTTTGTTCTTCAACCCCTTTTACTTATGTCTGACCTGCCACACCAGTCGTCCTTGGAAGCCCTGGCTCCGGATGCAGCACGCTGCTCAAGACCCTCGCTAATCAGCGGCACGAGTATCACGCTGTTGAGGGCGATGTCCACTACGACTCGTTTACTCCGGAGGAGATCGCGGACCGCTACCGCGGCGATGTTATCTACTGTCCTGAGGACGACGTGCACTTCCCCATGATGACGGTCAACGACACGCTCCAGTTCGCTGCAAAGACCCGCGCACCGCAGAATCGGCTCGATGGGAAGTCCCGTAATTCGTACGTTGAGCAAATTACGGAGGTCATTCAGACCATTTTCGGTCTTCGGCATGTAAAGAAGACCCCTGTTGGCGACGCTTCTCTTCGCGGTGTTTCGGGAGGAGAGAAGAAGCGTGTGTCCATTGGTGAGGCGCTCGCCCTGCGCTCGCTCATTGGCTCTTGGGACAAGTATGTGGTTTTGTTTTTTCCTTGTATTTCAATTCATCTCATTGCTCTCACCAGCTCTACCCGTGGTCTCGATGCCTCTACTGCTCTTGAGTTCGTGCGCGCTCTTCGGATCGCTACCGACGTTGCGCGTCTGTCCACAATAGTCTCTATCTACCAGGCTGGCGAGTCGCTCTACGAGCACTTTGACAAGGTCTGTGTGATATACCAGGGTAAGATGGCATACTTTGGCCGCGCCGACAAGGCGCGACAGTACTTCATCGACCTTGGGTACGAGCCTGCCCACCGGCAGACTACGGCAGACTTCCTCGTCGCTGGTAAGGCCCTCCAGCACATCTATTCATTTGCGTTCGGCGCTGATGTTTGTGTCTACTAGTGACTGACCCGCTGGGTCGCACGCCCCGCCCTGGATTCGAAAGCCGCGTGCCACGCACGGCGGCCGAGTTCGCGCAGCGCTTCTTGGAGTCGCGTGCAGGTCAGGACAACCGCGACGACATGGACGCGTATCAAGCCGAGTTTGTCGGCAAGCCCGACCGTGCAATCGCGTACAAGCAGAGTGCCCGCGCGGAGCACGCGAAGACGCAGACGAAGAAGAGCCCGTACACGATCTCTATCTTCATGCAGGCCCGCGCGGTCATGCTCAGGCGGTTGCAGATCTTACGGGGCAGCATGGCGAAAGAAGTCATTCAGGTTGCGTATGTGCATTCCCTTGGTCTGTTTTGATATGTGATGCTCACTCGCTCTTTGGGCGACGTGTAGCACGTTCATCCTGCAGGCAATCATCGTCGGAACCGTGTTCTACAACTCTCCCCAGTCAACCGCCGCTTATTTCTCTCGTGGAGGTGTTCTGTTCTTGTGCGTACTCGCTTCTTTCACTTGTCTACCGCTGGGTATTTACTCAAGTACTTCACAGCGCGTTGTTGTTCGCCGCTCTCTCGTCTATGGCTGAGATCCCCGCTCTGTTCGCCCAACGTCCTATTGTAATCAAGCACTACAAGGCTGCGATGTACCACCCCTTCATCGAAGCCGCCGCCTTGACGCTTGTCGACATCCCTATCACATTCATATCACTCATCCTTTTCTGTGTCATTCTTTACTTCTTGGTTGGCCTTCAGCAATCGGCAGGACAATTCTTGTGAGTCTCTTCCTTACGGCGCGATCAGCGGACTTTCTAACGATTTTCAAACAGCACCTTCTTCGTGTTTGTGTTCGCTATGGCTTTGACGATGAAATCTTGGTTCCGTGCCGTAGCCGCTGCGTTCAGCTCGCCTGCACCTGCGCAGTCTGTCGCTGGTATCCTGCTCCTCGGTCTCGTCCTTTACACCGGCTATACCATCCCGAAACCGTCCATGATCGGTGCCCTCAGATGGATTACCTATATCAATGTGGGTTTCCTATCATTTTCTGTTTCACAGGATGCTCATTCATGATACCACGATAGCCGCTGCGATACGGTTTCGAAGGCATCGTAACGAACGAGTTCCATACGTTGAACGGCACTTGCGCCTCGCTCGTGCCTAGTGGTTCTGGTTATGAAAATGTCCAGATTCAGAACCAGGTCTGCACAACTGTCAGTTCGGTTGCTGGCCAAAGCACCGTCGACGGTAACGCTTTCGTCGCGGCGTCTTATGGCTACTCATTCAGCAACACATGGCGGGTAAGTCTCGCTTAAACATTTTGCCAACTCGAATGTGTCTCAATCATTTTTATCAGAACTTCGGCATCGTCTGTGCATTCGGCGTTTTCTTCACGGGTCTCCTGCTCTACTTCACCGAGCGCAACACGAACATGTCGAGTGAAACGTCTGCCATGCTGTTCAAGCGCGGGACCAAGCCGGCTGTTGCGCAATCGAAATCGGGCTCCGATGAGGAGAAGGGCGGTGCCCCTGCCGCGATGCCTCCCAGCCAGTCGAGTGACTCAGCTATCGCTGAACGGGCGCTGGAAGTCGCGCCGGCGATGAATAATGTCTTCACGTGGCAGCATTTGGAATACAATGTGCCTGTCGGCGGTGGGCAGACGCGCAAGCTCTTGGACGACGTTTCCGGATTCGTTGCGCCCGGGAAGCTGACTGCCTTGATGGGCGAATCAGGCGCAGGCAAGGTCAGTCATCGCTTTTACTAGCGCGCTGTGGATTTTGTCCTGACTGGTCAATTCTATACGCAGACGACCCTGTTGAACGTGCTTGCTGAGCGGGTGTCAATGGGTGTTGTCACCGGGGACAGACTTGTCAGTGGACATCCCCTTCCGGCTGATTTCCAAGCGCAGACGTGAGTAATGTTCGGTTTGAGCTCGATACCCATCAATTGACTCAATATGCTACAGTGGATACTGTCAACAAATGGACACTCACCTTCCGACTACCACGGTCCGCGAGGCGCTGCTGTTCTCAGCTAAGTTGAGGCAGCCCCCATCTGTGCCACTGGAGGAAAAGGAAGCATAGTAAGTTTCGGTGGCGTTCCGCCCTAGCGACAATCATGATCTCAACTTTCTTTCAGTGTTGAAACGGTTCTCAAAATGTGCGGTCTCGAAGAATTCGCTGACGCGGTCGTCGGATCGCTCGGCGTCGAGCACAAAAAGCGTACTACCATCGGCGTCGAGCTTGCTGCGAAGGTAAGCATTACTGATCATTACTTGCGATGTCAATTGATTGACTTTGCGGCCAACCAATTTAGCCTACTCTACTTCTGTTCTTGGATGAGCCTACTTCCGGTCTTGATTCACAGAGCGCTTGGGCCATCATCACCTTCTTGCGCAGCCTGGCTGACCACGGACAGGCTATTCTTTGCACGTAAGCGCAATTCGTTATCCTCACAGCATTTCTCATCTGACAGTGCGTTTTGTCTTCAGTATTCATCAGCCCTCCGCGGAGCTCTTCCAGGTTTTCGATCGGTTGCTTCTGCTTCGTAAGGGCGGCCAGACTGTTTACTTCGGAGACATTGGTCCCAACTCGACGACCCTGCTGCGCTATTTCGAGGACAAAGGTGGCTACCACTGCTCTGACGATGCGAACCCGTAAGCTTTTTGACGTCATCGGTTGTGTCATACATCCTGATCGCCTTGGCGCAGTGCGGAGTACATTTTGGACGTTATCGGTGCTGGTGCAACTGCGAGCAGTACAATCGACTGGCACGGAGCATGGAAGAACTCGGACGAGGCGCGCGTAGTCCAAAGCGAAATCGACCAGATTCTCGCCGAGGGCCGTCAACGGCCGCCTGTTGAGACCACACTGCACTCGGAATTCTCCACTAGCTGGGGATACCAGATGGTCACCCTCTTGAAGCGTGATATGGAGCGGCATTGGCGCGACCCGACCTACCTCATGGCCAAGCTCATGTTGAACCTTGTGGGAGGCTTGTTTATCGGGTTCACTTTCTACCAGGCAAAGGACTCTATCCAGGGCACTCAGAACAAGCTTTTCGTGAGTCATTTCTCTCTCTTCGCGTCCACAGACACTGATCGAAAGTTCTGCAGGCTATCTACATGAGTACCATCCTCAGTGCACCACTTGCCAACCAGATCATGGTTCCCTTCATTGACACCCGCACCGTGTACGAGAACCGTGAACGTCCAAGCCGCATGTACAGCTGGACCGCCCTCGTCACCTCTCAAATATTGGGCGAGCTTCCCTTGAACATCGTCGGTTCTTCGCTCTACTTCTTGGTTTGGTACTGGACGGTTGGCTTCCCCACCGACCGTGGAGGATACACCTATCTCATGCTCGGCATCGTCTTCCCCATGTACTACTCGACGATTTCACAAGCCGTCGCTGCGATGTCTCCCAGCTCCGAGATCGCGGCGTTGCTTTTCAGTTTCCTGTTCTCCTTCGTCATCACATTGTAAGCTTCTTTTCCTTTCTCGGTCGGATCATCAGATTAACATGGGCTGTTTTAGCAACGGTGTTCTTCAGCCTTTCAGACAGCTCGGATGGTGGCGGTGGATGTACCGTGTATCTCCCTACTCTTATCTCATCGGAGGTCTTCTCGGTCAAGGTTCGTTCGACATCCTCGCTTCGTATCGGGTTTTCGCTAACAATGTTGAGCAGCACTTGGTGGCCACGAGATCAACTGCGCCGATAAGGAATTCGTCCACATGCCTCCACCGTCCGGCCAAACTTGCGGGCAATACCTGAGCTCGTATATTTCGACAGTGGGAGGCTACACCACCAACCCGGATGCGACGGACGTCTGCAATTACTGCTCTGCCCGCACGACCGACCAGTTCCTCGGCGGTAGCTTCAACATCTTCTACTCCGAGCGCTGGAGGAACTTCGGCCTGATGTGGGCGTACCTTGTGTTCAACGTGAGTTCCCATTGTTTTTTGTACCCGTGTGCACTGCTTGACTGTTTTATTACTCTGCAGGTCATGGCGATCTACGGCTTGACATGGTTCTTCCGTATCCGCAGGGGCAGCCTGATTGGGCCCCTGAAGAGTCTCCTGTCTCGCAAGTAGAGAAGTGTACGATCGCATCCGAAAAGTTGACGAATTATTAGATACGAAGGTGGACATTGAAATCATGATTTAGAGTAATTTAGTTTGTGCTTACTTTATTTTACACGTCGCATACGTACCGAGTATATCGAAGTCAATAAGACGCAGTGTTTGCCATCTTGATGCGTAGACTCAGATTCATTTGGCCCTGAGCTGCGTTCTGCTCTGGAGCACGACCATGGCATCACCAATAGGCTATCAGAGTTCATTGAGTTCACGAATGCTTAAGAACGTTACCAGAATTTGGACAACAGTCGAAACAACAGCCGAACAAAGAGAAAGCAAAATAATGAAAGCTCGTTTTATTATGGTCGACCCTTCGTCCAGTACATGTACACTCTAGCCCAGATGTTTTCATGCAAACGCAGCCTCTGCAGCCTTCTCCGATTGTGAGAACCCATAGTCCTCTCCCTTGACAAAGGAGCGTGTGCATTGCGCCATCGTGACGGACCTGCGCACACAATCAGCCACAATTGATAGAATCGAGTAGCATTCCCACTCACGCTCTTGAGATAGGATCTGTCTGGTAGAAGTTGGCGATGGGCTTCTGGAAAGGTTTCCCAGAAATCTTGGCCAAATCCGTACGTGCCGACAGTGTCTTCAGGCCCGCAAGTGCGACATCGACAGAAGTGGGCTCGGTAGTATCATAGCGTACTAGTGTTGGCGAGATCTCCCACATGCGGTCACGCAAGCTAAGGACGTCGTCGTACGGCAGAGGGTTATCGAGGACTTCGGAAAGAGCCCTATGACATAGGTGTGAGGTGTGAGTTTCGTGTTCCCGTTTGTAGCGCGAGAAGTGATGTAGATCGAGTACATACCGAAGGATCTTCCAATCCTCACGCGAAGCACCAGGGGCGGGAACAGCAGCACGACCAAGTTGAGCACGACCTTCTGTGTTGATCCAGGTCATGGATTTCTCGGTGTAGGCAGCAGCGGGCAGGCAGACATCGGCAAGCTGAGCACCAAGGTCTCCGTGGTGACCCTGATACACGACGAACGCGTCCTTCGGGATCGACTTGGGTTCAACCTCGTCGGCGTTCAGAAGGTAGACGAACTTGGGGGTGGTGTTGGTAGCCTTCTTGGATGGAACGAAGCCGATATCGTATGCTGCAGAGCGAGAAGCGACCTAGTGCCCCCCAAGTTGAGTTCAGTGCACAGCAGAAAACATGATAGAAGACAAAGCTCACCCGTTGCAAGATCGAAAGACCATTCCACTCGGGAGTCAACAGAGTCGACTTGTTCTTCTCAACATACTTGGACAGTCCATTGTACACTGCAGGACCGTCTGGGTGCTCGGAAATCGCGCTGCCAACGATAATGAGAGGCTTCTTCGCTGTTTGGAATTTCTTCGCAAACTCTCCCTTGCCGGCAATGAAATCTGCGAGAGCTTTCACATCTGGTCCGAGGTAGTCATACCCGTAGGTCGTGTCCGCGCGTTCACCGATAAAGCCAACCTCGAGACCAGTATGCAACCATGACTTGCGTATGCGGGAATTGAGAACTGCTGCCTCGTGTCGAGGGTTCGTCCCAATGAGCAAGATGGCATCTGCCTCCTCAACACCCGGAATAGTTGCGTTGAACAGGTAGTTGGATCGAACATCGACACTGGCGACAGGAGGTGCATATCCTCCAACTTGATCTAGAGCAGTGTTATCAGAACCAAGACGGTTGACAAGATCCTTCAGCGCTACGAGCGACTCCGTATCCGCCAGGTGACCAGCAACAGCCTGAATCTCGTCGCCCTTCGCACCCGATTTCGCTAGTCCGTCACGAATGGCAGACAGTGCATCTTCCCATGTTGCTGGAACAAACCGGTCACCGTCCTTGATGAGGGGAGTGGTTAACCGCTGGAACTTGAGACCATCGTAGGCATAACGAGTCTTGTCACTGATCCACTCTTCGTTAACGTCGTCGTTTGTGCGAGGCTGTATCCGCATGACTTGGACCCCGCGAGAATCAACGCGGATATTGGAGCCAACAGCGTCAAGAACGTCGATGGATTCGGTGTTCTTGAGCTCCCATGGTCGTGCATGGAATGCGTATGGCTTGCTCGTCAGGGCACCAACAGGGCAGAGGTCGACGATGTTCCCGGAAAGTTCCGAGTCCATGGTCTTCTCGACATACATGCCAATCTGCAAGTCGTTTCCACGACCGGTCGTGCCGAGCTCCTCGACGCCGGCAACCTCGTTCGCAAATCGAACACAACGTGTGCACTGGATACACCTGTTCATCGAAGTTTTCACGAGAGGTCCCAGATCCTTATTCTCGACAGCGCGTTTACCGGTAATTTCGTGGAAGCGGGAACGATCTGAACCGTAACGCATTGACTGATCTTGAAGATCACATTCACCACCCTGATCACAGATTGGGCAGTCTAGGGGGTGGTTGGACAAGAGGAATTCCATAACACCTTCGCTGGAGACAGTCTAAGTAGAGGCAACAGCGAAAGACTAAAGCAAACCTACCGAGCCTCATGAACGAGAGGAGTATTTGTGAAGACTTTGGATCCAGGCATAGCAGGCATCGCACTGGACACAAGCTGAATTCATCGTTCTAGTGACATTTGGTACCGACTTACCATGACGCGACAGGCTTTGGTGATCGTTCAACCTCGACCAAGCACATACTGATCCACACACTTGAGACACATCCCGTCACCATTGGAGTGTCATAACTTACCGACAATTGCCCGCGATGGCAAGCCTATCATGATAGCAAAACCTGATGGACGGTCAGTTCGCCCTCTTCTTCTGGAGGCGGTGCAATAAATCACACATACCGTGGTATTGTTGCACCAGCAGCCTCGCACGCCTGAATGAGTGCCGATCCTAGGAGCAGAGACTCAGAGACAGCACATTGAAGGCAGAGACACCTGGGTCATACATACCCTGAGGAACGGTAACCTCTTTGCCATCAACGGTCAAAGTGATGTCTGCGGGACGCGCCGATGTGGACGCGAAGGTCCTTTGGCCCCCTTGAAGATTTCCGCATGAGAACACAAATCAAGTAGTAGTAATGTCAAAGTTACACACCCTTACAACCTGAACATACAACTTGAACTAGGCGCCCTTTCGACGCAGGCCGTGAAGCTGACGCGACTAGCCTCAGCATCTCCTCGGTCCAGCAAGAAAGCGAGTATACAGAATATGTGTAAGTTGCGGCTTTGAAATGAAAAGCCGTGCGACGTCAAGCGCAGAAATTCGGGTGCGTCGTCGACGTCGCTCACAGTGACGAAGGCGACCAACGATATCCTCCGTAATTTCCGAGCGTAATTTCGAGCGGAGATTCGGAGTCCTGCGGACTAATCGTCGCTTTCCTCTTTGCTGGGGCGGACAGTGCCGGAAAGTGCCGGACAGTGCCGGATCGTGGGAACAGTTTCAGCTCGCATCAGTCACGTGATGCGGACACGTCGTCTGTGGCTCGCAGGCGCCTTCACGGTTTCTTGTCCCGCCTCCGTCGTTCTCGTCGCTCTGACATATCGAGCACTCACAGACAGCGAAACCTAACGAATTCAAGACTCTAGGACAAAAGGATGGAATTTCTCCACGCGCAGCTTGCGACGCTGCAGCGTCATCTGGCATTTGTAGCAGTTGATCCTATTGACTGGAAGTTCTATGTACAATTATCGAGTTGGGGAATCTGTCTGTTCGAATCATATCTTCTGTGCGCCATCTTACTTGTCTTCCTATGACTGTACGACCTGACCAAAAAATCAAGCTTGCGCCAATACCCTCTGTATTCGAAGCCTTCGCCACCAGCCCTCCTCGCTGATCATTTCAAGCCTGGGGTCTTCGAGAAATCTCAAGAATATGGAAAGGATAAAGCAAAGTTCTCTCTCATCGCCGGTCTGTATAGGCAAATACTGGACACTGTTCAGATCCAATCCGCCTTGTATTATCCTTGGGCGTGGAGTTTCGCTGGGCAGGCAATACAAAAGTTTGGATACGGGCCTGAATACCAGGTCAGTCATTTCTATTCATGCGATCTTTCAAGTACAAGGGTGTGCTCTGGCTTTGAAAGAATGGATCAATACACCGGATTGATTTGCTCACGAAAGCGTGCCGTTCAACATAGATTTCCCAATCCATCGTCTTCGTGGTTGTTTTGACCTTGACGTCGATGATTCCTACCCTGCCGCTGGGGCTTTACCAGACGTTCGTCCTCGAAGAAAAACACGGCTTCAACAAGACCACTCCAGGTTTGTATGTCGCCGATATGCTCAAAGGTTGGGCAATCGGATTCGTCCTCGGTGTACCCTTGCTGGCCGTATTTCTATACATCTTTGAATGGGCTGGCGATCGATTTGTTCCTTGGCTCATGGCACTTCTGTACGTTTTTACGATCGCCCTCGATTCAAAAGGCCCTCGAACTCATGTTCATTTTGACTCCCACCTTGTGTAAAGGCTTGGTTTCCAGCTTCTCATGGTCATCATCTACCCGACCGTCATCCAGCCTCTTTTCAACAAACTCTCTCCGCTTGCTGAGGGCGACCTCCGTAACCGCATTGAGGGCCTCGCGAGCAAGCTGAAGTTTCCTCTCAAGCACCTCTACGAAATCGACGGCTCGAAGCGTAGTTCACATAGCAATGCGTACTTCTTCGGTCTACCCTGGGTGCGCATCCTGATTTAGAAAGCATGATGCCTTCTGAAACTGTAGAGCAAATTCAGAGTAAACACATCGTCATTTTCGACACCCTCATCAAACAGTCTAAGGCTGAAGAGGTGGAAGCTGTCCTCGGTCAGTTCATGGTACACCCCTTGCGCCTCATTCTGTCGTCTCATTGATCTTTGCAGCACACGAACTTGGCCATTGGTTCTACTATCACCCCACGAAGCTCCTCTTGATCTCCCAAATACACATCTTCTCCATACTCGCTCTATTCCCCGCCTTCCTCCACGCGCCACCTCTCCTCCGCTCATTCGGTTTCCCAGCCGACGTCGCCGCCAACCCGCCCCCGATCATCGCCTTCCTCCTTTTCCAGGCGAGTATTCCTTCCCACTCCCTCTCTGCACCATGTCTCACCGCATTCGCCCGCAGATGGTCCTCACTCCGCTCGAGGCGGTCGTTAGCATGGCCCTCAACGCCGTTTCTCGACGGTTTGAATACCAGGCGGACCGCTTCGCGTGCGAGCTCCGCACGCAGCTCAAGTCGGACGACATGACGGACATGGGCGCGCGCCTTGGCCGCGCGCTGATCGCGCTGCACGTGGAGAACCTGTCGACCGTCTGGGTAGACTGGCTGTACTCGGCGTACCACCACTCGCACCCGACGCTGACGGAGCGCTTGAAGGCCCTGGAAGCGTTTGGAGGGGCGGTCGTCAGCGACGAGGCCGATAAGAAGAAGGAGCTGTGATTCGCTCACGGCGCCCTCGCGAGATGGAATAGTGGAGGTGTGCGTAGTTGAGAGCATCAAAGAGACATCTTGTATCGCAAGTAGGCTGCTATCGCATCAAAGCCGCATCCGGACGATTAATCAATGAACACACAAAGATTGATACTAATGCACAACACAGTATGTACAAAACAAGCTAAGAGGCGTGCTATATGCGGGGACAGGTACATATACTGGTACACAGTTGCTCGAACATTTACAAATCGCGCTCATGCATGAGCCATTCGACAAGTTACCTTGGCACCTCGGCACACTTTTCATAGAAGACGATCCATCGAATATCGGGGTGCGTAAAATCATCCAGTACTGCTAAGACGCAAGAAATATATCATCAACGCGAAGTATTGACGCGAATAATTGCGTGAAATTTACCCTCATATTTGAAACTGTTTGCGTGGAGTAAGTAAAGCGGGAACGGTCCTGAAATTGTGTTACTGACCCGTCTCAGGACTTCCTGAGCTTGTCTCTGAGCGTTTCGAGCACAGCTATCTGTGCCGGTTTCTCGACATAGTTCTCCTTCTTCCAATCGGCCTCAGGAGGATTCTCTCCCTTCGTGGCGTTCAACTGGAGACCTGTCACGCCGGTCCCAGTCCTGCCATGCCCGAAACCGCAATGGACCAGCGTGGATTTCTGTGCCGAGCCATTGAAAAATGTGATAGCACTCTCTAGCTGCTCGAGAGTAGGGGCTGTGTAATCGACGACAGGGAGGTGGAGGTAGCTGATCTTCGCATCCGCCAACAACTTCTTCTCGTTGTCCTTATAGGAATTCTGGTTGAAGCTGATGATGCTGTCGATGCCTTCGTCTGTGAGGAACTTCACTGCGGTCGTGGTAAGTCTTTGGCTGTCGTCGCTATGGTCATAGTTTGGAGCAGAGGAACGATAGAGCTTGTGCCCGCTGGGCACGTACTTCGTCACTTGCTTCCACTGGTGCCATTCGTTGCTCATGGTCACTGAGAGAGGTGTGGACTTCAACAGGTTGCATACTAGAAGATACCAAAATAATCACGCACCAAAGGAAGATGAAAATCGAGGGTAAAGGGTAATCAATCGGTGAAAGGGACCTTTATACAGAGCCTCCAGTTGAATCAGCCGGGTGTGACATGTGAACACTCACTGCGCTTATGATTGGAACGAATGACAGAATGGAGAACATCATCTGAATTAGACATATATTCTCGCAGTCATCGGTCAAGGCCAAATGGTACCAGGTTGTGCCCAAAGGGCCGTGGTACCGACAGAACCTACTTGGAGAACGTCAAGATGAAAAAATGGAAGGTCATCTTGCCCATACCCTTCAATTCGGTACGATGGCATGGACTTGTTTCGGATTGATCACAAGATTCTGTAAGAGAGCCCCTGTCTGCCATTGTGTGTCGGAAAGCCTTTCCGACGGAAGAACGTTTGTCATGAACCGTGAGAATGGATCTTACTTCCGTTCCAGCTTGACTGTATGATTCCTCCCGTAACCTCGTAAAGTATGAAGGGTTGTTGGCAATAGTCAATGTATCTCCTCTCTTAAAGAAAGAAGCAAATCCAACAGACTCTGCCCGCAATAATCCAGTTAAGTCCGGGAGGGCGCTACATCTGAAAGAATTGTGTAACTTTGGTCGGGAAGTTGAGGCTCCATCTTCGTCTGCCAGCACATGAGCGTTTCGGCTTCGGGTTTTGGGTTGATGAAGCCCATAGGCTATATACGAAAGTCGTTAAGGTGGGGCGTAGGAGGGCCGATGCAAATGCGCACGCTGGCGGGCACAGAAGAAACAAAGACGATGGGTGTGTTGATCCATGTCTATGTGATTCAACGGCAACATTCCCGCGCGTGATGGACAAAAGATGGCAGTGAAGAGATCGAAATGCATAAGAGGAGCAGAGGATGCTGTCGGCAATATATCATGTTTGTGTCCCAAAAGATATCGTTGACAACTGAATATGTTCATGAACTATTCATGACACCTTGAGGCCTTAAGGTCCAGGTTGGTTGACGATAGATATAATTAATTTTATATGGAAGATCAATCTTCGAAAGGGAGGGAATGGTCAGAGTCGATCTGAAGGGGACTCACGCAATGGCAATCCGTTGAATGTGACGCAGAGAAGCAGTCCACGGATTTAGACATACATCAGCAAAAGTGACAAAACATGGGATTGCATTGGACGGATTGGGGGGTTATGTAATCTCGAGAGCCTGCAGGCAATGTTATATATGACATTGCAATTGCTGCACTCTGCTTGGTGTTTCATTGCAATCGTTGTAGGGGATTGCCATCTGGAGGCCTCGATGCCAATGTCATATATTACTAGGCTCAAAATACCATGCCATATATGCACACTGTTCACAAAACTAGCCATAACCTCCACACTGAGCACCCATTTGTCCCGCTCTGTCTATCGTAAGGGTCGATCTTGTTGTTGGTACCCTCGCCCTCATATGTTGATGCGCCGTCGGCATTCCCGCTTTCACCGTCGTTGTCCATGCCTTGCAGGTATCGAGGTCCAGAGACACCGAAGAACAGTCCTATGCCTTGCACTCAGAGAATTTTCTTGAAAATCTTGTGGAAAGACTGTAGAAAATGATGACTAACTCATCTAATGTCATCATTTTGTCGCAGTTTATCAGACAAAAAGCAGTTAGCCCATATTAGGAAGTAGTCACGTTACTCATTCATTTCACAGCGCGACGCGTGCCGACAAGTCCAAGTCCTTCTCTTCCCGACTCTCATGCCCCTCCTTGCCCCAACTCATCATCTCAGGCAAGTATTCCTTTATGTCTATTGAAAATGAAATATCTGATGTATAGATGGATAATCATTGTCATAGGAAGGAGGTCTTGCCTGTTAGTACACTAAATTTCGATCTGTTAACTTGGTAAGTAGGTGTATGCGCATATATGCACCCTATTTGACTGATTTATACCTACTGAACTCTCCTTTGGATTTTTGCTGATGACTACTTCCATACCTGCTGCACACTGCAGC
This sequence comes from Heterobasidion parviporum, assembly GCA_002994785.1. Lineage (NCBI taxonomy): Eukaryota > Fungi > Basidiomycota > Agaricomycetes > Russulales > Bondarzewiaceae > Heterobasidion > Heterobasidion parviporum. The sequence goes on from PDUQ01000007.1 coordinate 282,110, forward strand.
GTTGAAGCTGCTGAGCACGATCGCGCTGTTGGATCCGGACGTGGTGGGCGCGTTGCAGTTCATGAAGCAGCGCCTGCGCGAGGCGCGCGTCGGCCCTGAGTCGATGGTCGACCACATGGTATGTGTCGAGTGGCTTGGCAGACGCACGAGTGATCTTGCCAGCATGGGCACCACCTCTCCTCACCCTCTTTTTTTGCTGCAGCATGGAGCTCCTACACATGGTTCATGACAGGCAGCATATCGAGGACATGGTGGAGCCACCGTGGGGCGTGGGTTTGCAAAGTTGCAGCAGGGCGTGTTTAGGGACGACACACAAGACATGCAAACAGGTGTGGGCGGCCATCAAGGTGCTCATCAGCGTGTTGTTTATGTCTCTGCATCCTCGCGTCTAGTATGCCGCAGTCCATGCAGGTGACGTATCACAGTGTTCTTGTGAACATCCCTCTTTAGGGCAGCGAGGGCATGCTCCGCGGCATGGAGCAGTGATCTCACACTGACGACAGAGCTCACCAAATCCTCTGTCTTTCAGTCAACTCGCCACCCGGCACATGCATCATGATCAAGGTAAGCAAGGCTGACTGTTACGCATTGTGGACAAGACGAGGACATGAACGTTTCTGGACCCTATGTGTTACGAATCTGCTTATGTACTGTAGTTTTACCACGGTCTCCATAAGGACACATAGGACCTTTCTCAAGTCTATACCTCGCGTTCCTGTCCTACTGATACTTGGTCCGTGCTCTTGCTTATGTATGAAAATAGGCGCTGCGGTGCGGTAGGGATGCCTTAGGCTATCCACCTCTATCCAATCTAGGAACTGCTGTTCACAGTCTTCCTTCCTTGAAAGATATTGGTCTGATCAACCCTGACTTCAAATCATCCCCTTACATCATCATCTACACCTGTGTTGTTGTTTGTTGTGGCTTAGGATCTTCTCGTCCCGAACAACCGTTCGTGACATCTGGATAGCCTCTCTACACTTCCTACTCCACAAAACACGCCTCTTCCATTTTACCCTTCTAGCAGAACACCGGCTATTTACATACGGCGCTAGGCAGTCCCAAAAGACAAGCGTCCGTCGACCGTAATAGTTACTGTACACTTCAGACGAACGATTGGGCGATACCACTTCACTGTGGGTTGCTTTAGGTTGTAGAATATCTCTATCTGGTAATCAACCCAGTGGAGGTACGACCGAAACAATTGCATCTGACGTTATATACGTATATACGGAAAGGCACGATACAAATACGTACACCAGGAAAAGCTGTTGTTGCCTTGACCCTCGAACCTTGATCAGGTCGAGACTAGCGCAGGCTTTTTGATCACCCACCACGACTTCCAAAGGAAAAGGAAGAGACGTAGGGCGAGTTCCGCACGGAACCGACTACTTCGAATATACAAAGACATACGTCCATCTAGGACAACCGATCAGACGCACAGAAAAAGGAAATTGGATATACACAGGAGGACCGGAAAGCGGAAAAACAGTAGAAGCCCCGCTTGTACCTTGGGAAGATAGAAAGACACCCATAAAAGTAGTGTCGCTACCACCCAGGAGAATCTCGTCACTCGAACCAATCAGGATCCCTAAAGAAGACATAACTGAAGGGATCATACCGAAAGAAGCCATATCACCAATAAACGAAGAAGATCCGGAACCACCCAGGAATCCTCCGACACCGCCAAATGAAGAACCACCAACTTCCGGACCAAGCAGGAACCCACCGAACGAACCCCAAAGGAGATCCCCCAGCAGGAACAGACCCACCCGAAGACGAGTCAGACGACGAAGATAATATGTCGGACAAACTCAATAAGCCGAAAGAATACGATGGCACCAGGACGAGGTACAGAGAATGGATCTATGGGTGCCACATGTATATCGTGGCTAATCCAACGAAATTTACGGACAACAAAAGCAAATCCTCTTCATACTCTCATACATGAGAGAAGGAACCGCATCAATGTTTGCCCAAAGATATTATTACGACAGAGAACTCAGGGCCTGGAAAGCAGGAGAAACAAAACCCGTATGGGGAACGTTCGCAAACTTCCTAAGAACTCGCGAAAGGCATTCCAAGACGAAGGAACAGAACAGAAGGCACGGCAGAAGCTATTTACCATGAGAATGGGAAAAAGAACGGCAGACGATTTTGTCGCAGATTTCCAAATCACCGCGGCAGAAAGCGGATTTGATATGGAATCCACCGTCGACTATTTCCGCCGAGCCATACACCCGGAAATTCTCAAACAAATCTACAGGCTCCCGGATATGCCAGTCACCGTCGCAGACTGGATCAAATACACTCAGCGATTCGACAACCAATGGAGAGAGCTCCAAAGCATAAAAAGCTCGATCCCAGCGGTACAACGAACCAACCCATTCTGCTACAACTCCTCCAACGCTCCATCCTCCATGAACAACTCCGTCGTCCCATGGCCATCGACTCTGTACGCACTCCCCTCACCGACGCCGAAAGGCTAGACTCCGTTCAGAGGGTGGGTGCTTTTACTGTCGACAGAAGGGACACATGGCCAACCAATGTCCCGCTAGGGATCCGTCTAGGGTACCTCAAGGGCAACTCGATATGTTCAATCGAGTAACGGAAAAGTGGGGCACAACCCGACTCAGACCGGATCCTCATGGCCGGCAGAGGAGGAGGCAATGGCCGAGCATTCTCAGCGCGTGCTCAAGGCAGTGGCGAAGAAGCGGCTCAGGGACAAGTAGAAGCATGGCGACGACTAACCCATTCAGGGCTAGACTCGCAGCTCGGCAGACCCACTCATCCGGGGAGGATGCAGCTGTACGTTCGCAGGAGCCTGAGGTTAGCGGAGAAGAGATCGAGAGGTTCATAGGGAAGCTCAGGTGGGACGAACAAGAGGCTCTTACAGGCTCTGAGCAGGGAAAGCGGAAAGAAGGAATCGGACGCAAATTTTTAGTACGATCCGCATCATCGGTGTATGACGGATCTCCTCGCCCCTCTCGTGTAACAACATCTGTACGGCTGACAAATCAAATCAAAAATCATCCATGCGCATAAACACACAGCTAAAGCACGAAAGAGGAAACACCGAAGCTAAAGTACTAATCGATTCAGGAGCAGAAGGAATCCTCATGATGAACGATTCTGCCACGAAAAAGGAATAAAACTCAAAAAAATACGCACGCCGATTCCCGTCTTCAACGTAGACGGATCGGCTAACGAAGGAGGATTTATCACGGAAAAAGCATGTCTTCTAATGAGGATGACAAACACAGAAGGGGACTACCACGATGAGCAATGCGAATTACTAGTAACCAAACTTGAAGGAGAACACATCGTATTAGGACAGACTGGCTACACGAACACAACCCACAGATCAATTGGGTAAAAAAACCTCACATTCTCATCATGCGCTACAACCTGCATCATCAGTCGACCAAGGATAACCATACAGCCGACAAACTGAAACGTGCAGGAGGAAACAAAAAGGTCAATTACGTAAAAATAGAAGATGAACCAGACGACCTCGAAAGCGAAGACAACTTCTTTTCCGAATTCTACGAAGAATGGTATAATGAAGACCCGTTCGAACTAAACGATTCTGGAGAAGTTCAGCTTCGATCAACTCACAGCAAATCCCAAGAATTGGCAGAAGCAGCAAACAAAGTAAAGACGTACGAACAACGGAAGAGATAGTTCCCAAATACATTCTCAAACGTTTCGCCAAAATCTTCAGCCAGGAAGCATCTCAACGATTACCCAAACACAGCTCCTGGGATCACGCTATCGACATGAAACCAGGATGGGAACCAAAGGGCTGCAAACTGTATCCATTAACGGAATTAGAAGAAGACAAACTGTACGACATGCTACAAGAACACCTAAAAAGAGGAACCATTCACGTATCGAAGTCTCCACAAGCGTCTCCATTCTTCTTTGTCAGCAAAAAGGAAGGAGATCTCAGGCCGGTTCAAGACTACCGACGATTAAACGAATGGACCATAAAAAACAAATACCCATTACCTCTTATCGCTGATGTGATTCGGACCATCGCCAAGTCCGGTGCTAGAATATTCTCCAAACTCGACGTCAAATGGGGATACAACAACATCAGAACCAGAGAAGGCGACGAATGGAAAACGGCCTTCCTAACCAAGTATGGACTTTACGAATGCCTCGTCATGTTCTTCGGACTCTGCAACTCCCCGGCAACGTTCCAAACCATGATGAATACGATCTTCCACGACCTCATTGTTGCACAAGTAATAACGGTCTATATGGACGACATCCTATATTCACCAAGACGATGGAAGAACATAGGCGAGTTACGGTCCGTGTCATGGAAATCCTGCTAGAAAACGACCTCTTTCTCAAACCCAACGAAGTGCACGTTTGAAGCTGACAAAGTCGAATACCTCGGCTTTATCATATCCGCCGACAACATCGCAATGGACCCCGTTAAAGTACAGGGCATCTCGGAGTGGCCCGTACCTACCACCCTGAAAGAAGTACAGTCGTTCCTGGGATTCGGCAACTTCTATCGCCGCTTTATTCAAGACTTTGCAACCCTGGCACGGCCCCTTAACGATCTTACAAAGAAGGACACTCCTTTCCTCTGGACCGACGCGTGTCAGAACGCTTTCACGCTCCTCCAACGATCGTTTATGACGTCACCCGTTCTCATTTACCCCGACCACAGAAACCTTTCCGTCTTGAAACAGACGCCTCCGACTTCGCCTCTGGAGCCATTCTATCTCAAGAAGTCCCTGGGGACGGCTGGCATCCCATCACCTACCTCTCCAAGTCATTCAACTCCGCTGAGCGCAACTACGACATCTTCGACAAAGAACTCCTTGCCGTTATCCACGCCCTCGACCACTGGCGCGTTTACTTAGAAGGCGCCCGCTGGCCATTTGAGATCTGGTCCGATCACAAAACCTTCTTTATTTTTCTACCTCCCGAACTCTCTCCCGCCGACAAGCCCGCTGGTCGCTATTCTTATCCCGCTTCGATTTCACCCTTGTTCACAAACCGGCATTACTCATCGTCCTGATGCTCTGTCCCGGCGTCCAGACCTTAAACGGGGGTGAACACAGACAACACAAACCAGACATTGTTGAACCCACAACTATTCGTTAAAAGTGCAACAGGACGAGGACAATCGAAATGCTCGATAAACAATTACGGCAAAAGCTAAAAGAAGTAACGGCACGCGATAAGAAGTCACAGAAGCAATGGAAATCATAAAAGCATCTGGACCTAGAGCACTAGCCAAAGGACTACAAAAATGGAACTTCGAAGATGAACTCATATGGCACCAAGGAAAATATATGTACCACAAGACGACGAACTAAAACGACGGATAGTCAAGATGTACCACGATTCCGTCGCCACCGGCATCCAGGAAGATGGAAACGTATGTTCTAGTCTCCGACAACTTCTGGTGGCCTGGAATGTCCACCTTCGTCAAAGAATACGTAACAGGATGCGCAACGTGCCAAAACACAAAGAATATCACACACCCTACACGCGTTCCCCTCGTGCCAAATGAAATACCAGAAGGACCATGGCAAACCGTCACGATGGACTTTATCACAGATCTACCCCAAGTCGGACCGTACGACTCCATACACGTAACAGTGGACAGAAGCACAAAAGGAGTCGTGTACACACCATGTGCCAAAACCATAGACGCCGAAGGAACGGCGGACCTATACATGAAAAACGTATGGAAACGATATGGACTACCTAGGAAAATAATATCGGACAGAGGACCACAGTTTGCCGCAAGGTTCACTAAGGAACTCTGGAAGAAACTAGGAGTAACAACGGCATTATCCACGGCTTATCACCCAGAAACTGATGGAGAAACGGAACGAGTTAACCAAGAACTCGAACAATACCTCCGCGCCTTCTGCAACTACGAACAAACAAACTGGCCCGAACTCCTCTCTTACGCCGAATTCGCACACAACATTCGAGAACATTCAGCACACACTATCACCGTTCCAACTCATGTACGGATACAACCCGTCCTTCGCCCCAGAAATAGAAGCAAGGTCGGACATCCCAAACATAGAACGAAGACTAGAAGCGCTGGAAAGAATGAGAGAAGAAACAAGAGCCAGCCTAGAAGTAGCAGCAGAACTAATGAAAAGGAAAACCGCGGAAAACGAAGTCACGCTAAAGAAGGACAGAAGGTTTGGCTATCGGGAAAAAATATTACACCACACACCCGAAAGACAAACTAGCCCCAAAATTGCACGGACCATTTGAAATCGAGAAAAGAATAGGACCCGTTACGTACAAACTGAAACTCCCACCGACATGGAAGATCCACCCCGTGTTCCACGCCTCACTAATAACACCATACAAGAAACAATCGCCCACGGACCTAACTTCGAACAACCACCACCTGACCTTATCGAAGGAAAGAAGAATACGAAGTCGAAGAAATCCTTGATAAGAGAAAACGAGGCCGAGGATATCAATACCTAGTACACTGGAAAGGATATCCCAGCTCCTCGGACGAATGGATAACACGTGCGAACCTGGGAAACGCCAAAGAGTTGGTAGAAGCATACGATGCACGACGTCCTGCCAATATACCTTTGAGGAGTGCTCTAACAAACATCGGACAAACAAATCCAAAAACGTAAAAAAACTCGATCCTCTCAATCCCCTCATCCATTTGGACCAACTCTGCCTTCAACAACTTCCTGTCTCATCTCGCTCATCTACACCATGTCCTCCTCTGACCAAACCACCTCCTCCACCATGTATCCCACGCCCCGACGCTGGTCAATGCGTCCACCCAGACGACCCCTTCCCCTCCACCGAATCGGACGTTTCGGAAGAAAGGCAAGTACCCTGGACGTCGGACGAAGAAAGAGCGTTGGACGAGGCGAACGAGCAAATCGACGAGTATATGCGAGAAGTAAGTAGGAGAGAAAGACACGAAGAAGAGGTCAGGAGAATTTTGGAGCAAGACGTGGTAGACGAGCAACGACTTGAAGCCGAAGAACGAGACAGGGCTAGGCAGACGCTCCAAACCCCTCCTTCACACTCTCCATCTCCCCCACCCCTTGTTCACGATGGAACGCGGATCATCTTCCCTGATCGGAAACCTACCTGACGACGCCCGTCTCTTACCTCATGGGCCTCATAGAAGGACACCGAACAACGAGTTTGTATCTGGACCCACCCGACCCGAAGTAGAGAGAGCGCTGGAGATCTTGCGAGAGGAAAGGAGTTTTGTCATGCACGCACAGCGATCCTTACAGATCAGGGAAGGTACCATCATCGCCAGGATTAGTGCGGGACAGCGAAGGTTGATGGGATTTGACGAACCTAGGCCCCTCACCAACACCTTCCACCCCGCCAACGACTACCATATGCCTACCACGGCTATGGTATCTCGTTCCTCGTCTGCAGCCTCAAATGGTGCTCCGCTTCGCCCGATGCCAGGTTCCTACGAAGCTTTCAATATCACTGGACCGGCAGGGGGAGTTTACAGGTTCATCCGCGCCCCATTCCGCCCTCATACCATCCCGCCCACTTCGGCATTCACTGTCGCTCCCCCTGTGGCCCACCTCCATTCATCGAGTATGAGTCAAGCGACTCCGACGCCAATGCTCACACCCAGAACCTTTAAATAGGTCAAACCGCTTGTCCGGTACGACATTAAACTGCCAGGGTCTACGACGGTTAGAATCCGTTGGGCCGGCAATCACCGGTGCGATGAGAAGAGGGACTCAGCTCGACGATGCAGTACCCGCACAATTATAACAGGTGATGTACTCCAGCGTCCGTACTCAGGGCTATCGCGTTGGAGCTCGTCAGGAGGTAACGAGATGAGTGCCTCGCCGTATTATTCCCCTTCCACAACTCGATTTGTTTGAACTATTACATGCATTGCTTATGTTTTTCTTGGACTACACGGCTTACTTACCGTCTCTGGCGCTGACGGCCTAGAGGGGGGGGTAATGTTACGAATCTGCTTACGTATTGTACTTTTACCACGGTCTCCATAAGGACACATAGGACCTTTCTCAAGTCTATACCTCGCGTTCCTGTCCTACTGATACTTGGTCCGTGCTCTTTCTCATGTATATAAATAGGCGCTGCGGCGCAGTAGGGATGCCTTAGGCTATCCACCTTTATCCAATCTAGGAACTGCTGTTCACAGTCTTCCTTCCTTGAAAGATATTGGTCTGATCAACCCCAACTTCAAATCACTCTCTTACATCATCCCCACTCCTGTGTTGTTGTTTGTTGTGGCTTAGGATCTCCTCGTCCCGAACAGCCGTTCGTGACAGTGCTCTGCTTTGACCTCTTGTGTCCTGGATCGGTTTCTTGTGCTCTATATTTTACAAGGTTCTGCGGTGCGCTCTCGGCTTTTCTGTAACTTATTTTCCGCATGTACAGACTCATGTATGCTTACTCTTGCCACTCAATGTATATCTGTTATTCAATGACCATGTTTTTATTGTCTGACCACACAATATAAGCTTGATATTGGATTGAGCATAATGCAATGCCTTGCAAGCATTGCGCGGCAATATATTCTTGCCAATCCAAAGTGAGTATATATTCTCCTCAAGGCTTGCGAAAACCGCAAGGATTACAAGGATTGCATTTTTTGCTCGTGCCTCACATGCTCATATATTACCCCCCCTCCCGATTGGAGGTCTTGGCAGGTTTCCGGGGTATATAAAGGTATTCATAGCTATATATCATTTTTGCACTTTTGCTGATGTATATGTAGGTGTAGGTGCCAGTAATATATGACGGCCCATTTGCACAAAAAATCAATTCGCGCAAAACTTTGTTGCGAGCGCGCAACTTTGGGTTAGAGCGCACAACTTTGTGTCAGAGCACGCAACATTGGGTCGGAGCGCACAACTTTGTCTTATGCGCGCAACATTATCAAGGAGCGCGCAACATTGGCTGGGTCAATTACATATTTAGAAGCTCGGGCCGGCTCGGGCCGAGGCTTTGGTTCAATTAGTTTCCATATCTGGTAAGTCTGTGCTTACAAATATAACAGCCAAAAGAGGGAGTCATCGCGCGTATGGGCCAGCCATTGTCTCTTGTCACCAACAATGACGACGATGTCTGCCACCCCTGTCCCGTGCTACGACGGCCCTGCCCACTGGAAGACCTCTGGCATGTCCATCCCCCTTAGTGATGTCACCACTTCTCTAATCCCTTCAGATGGCCATGTTTAATTGTTGAGCAAGCCTGGGACCTCTACCTCTGCCTCGTCCACATTGCCTGCCCTCTCCATGAGTCACATGCCATGCCCAGCTACCCCTCTCTGCCTGTCATGCTCCCTGGCTACATCAATATACAGTGAGATCAATAATGGACCAGCAGAGCGCGTTGTCGCCCTCGGACATTGTTAGGCATCAAATAGTGATGGTAGAAGGGAGGACAGAATATCTGACTAGAAGGAAGGGAAGGGAAACGACTTAGAATGGAAGGGACATTAAATTCCGATTTTCTACATATTTTTTCGAATATTTTACCTCTTATACTTAGTTTCCTATCCATTTTCATGCTTATGTTTCGCTTTTGGGACTGATTCTAGAGCCTTGGGTCTATTATAGGAAGGTCTAGACCATGGCAGAACAATAAGGGATGGAAAAGAAAGCATTGGAAGCTGGAGGAATGAAGAGGAAATTTAGTGGAAGGACAGAGAATGATGACTGAGGCATGAGTTCCAGGTTGTTCTTTGGTAACAATTAGAAGGAAGTGTCTAGAGCTCCAAAGACCTGCTTGATTATTTTAGCCTGAATGTAATTGTTTTTGTAGATTTCCACTCAGTTCTCTTAGTTTCTTCCCTGTTCTTCTTACTTCTACACCATTTCTTGTGACTCATACTGACTCTGTTCAGCCTGTATATACTAGGAAGGAGTTTCCCACTTGAGAATAGTATATAAGGAGGCTGATTGTCCTGCTTCAGGCAGAGACAACCTGCCTCTCACCCTCATCTTCAGTCAGTTAGTGTCAGTCATTAAGTCATTGAGTGATATCAGTTGGAGACAAGCTTCAAGACTTGAAGGGATACTAGACGAACTAGTAGCTCGCCTTCAATCTGTGGAGAACCTCAGCAGCTAGAATCACAAAGTTCTTAAGCCTGTTCTCATTATTCTCGACATTTACGGAGTATTTTCGTTGTCAGTGGTCCGGCACCACTTCAGAAATTTACTAAATATCTCAGGATATTCTCATTGTTGCCTACAACAGTGACCAACATCTGTGTATCGTGCCAACACCAGAAGGTATCTTCTAGAACAGCAATCAAACGAACACTAGGTACATCCGGAAAAACAGGAAACCCCGATCGTATCCAGGAGTGAAACCATTCCTCACCACGACAGCGTTTGCGAGCAAGGGGACATGTTGCACTCGGAGTCAGCATGCAGGGCATACTCAGGAGGCATTTGAGGTCATGCAGGGCATAGGCAATGTGAATTTGAATGTATGTGCTCGTTTGATGACCTCTTGTGCATCAACATGGAGGGTAAGATCTGTGAAGTAATAAAATAAAATAAAATAAAACAAAAACAATAATAAGAATAAGAATAAAACATGTGTTAAGACTGTGTAAATTGTGGTTTGTGTTGTGCGCATACAACAATGTTGCGCGTTCCGACCCAATGTTGCGCGCTCTGACACAAAGTTGTGCGCTCCAACCAAAGTTGTGCGCTCGCGACAAAGTTTTGCGCGAATTTATTTTTTGTGCAAACGGGCCGTCATAGTAATAGGTTTAAATCTCAGCGCAGGGCAGCTTCTGGCAGCTTAGGTCGGAGTCTGAAATTCAAACGTAGAGTAAATTGCCGCCACCGCTTTCCCATTGCTTCCTGCTTTAAATGGACGACGTCTCCCCCTCCATGAGCAATCTTGTTCTCGCAAGTCTAAGTCGTTCGCGTCATATACATGAAAAATCAACTCTCAAACGTACAGTATGTATATAATTCCGTGTAGACTGGTGGCGGCAACTGGCAACTGACTTGGACTCGACTGACTTGGACTAGCCCATCAGCTAATGAAATATGCAAATTTTCACTGCATAATTCACTCCGTACAAGTGGGGTGGCGCATTGCATTGGAAAATTGCGGCGGTCAGTTAAATGGGGTGTAATCGACTGTAATGGAGTCTATTGAAAGCCAGGATTCCAGGTATGCCCTTTTTTGGCTTGTGAGTGTCCGTAATAGTACATGGACTTTGGTTCATTCCAAAGCCATCTGGAAAGTGGAGAGGTGCTGCGAGACGGCAGTCCCTTTTTTTTAATACCCCACACATACAAAAATGTGCTTGACCAATTGACATATGGCAAAGTCACTTCTCGAGGCATTCACGGGACTGTGGTTCTTTTTATACTGCACTCGAAATGAGTGAATGAACTCTTTGCTGTAATGTGAGCGCTGACTTGTATTCGAAGTCTTGAAATAGATATACTCGATTCCGGCACCACCAACTGGTGAAGAGTCCCTCGAACTCTGTCTTCCTTTCTCTGTAGCGGCGATAGAAGTTTTTTTCTTTGCCGTTACTGTCGCGGCCCCTTGTCCGGTGATGGCACGACGGTACGTACTCTATGGCGATGCACATGCTCAGAGACAACACAATGGGCAGTAGTTCTTCTGGAACAATGTTGCTTCCTTGCACTTGTCACTGCCATGTCCGCCGATGCGATGCTTCAGTCTCAGCTCAGCACACTCCCTACTTTCCCATACCAATTTGTTGACCCAACCAAGCAGTCTTCAGTTATGGGCGGCTACTCATCTACCTTCATCATTCACAAGCGACTCAAAATTGATTCAAAACTTACCGAACAATCTTCGGACAGCGGCTACGTGGACAGTATCCAAATCTATGTAAATCAAGGATCACCTACATCAGGAAAACGTCAAATTACTTTTCGGAACTTACAGGGCTTGTATAAGGTTGTAAGTTCCGAAAAGTGACCTAAGGTTCCAAGAAGATCTTACTTAGATAGGTAGATTCACCTCTTAGAAAAGTTCAACAAGTGGGCTCCCTCCTTAGAAAAGTCCGGGTAACTTGTCTAAGGCAGATTAAAAGTCATAAAAGTGTCATAAAAAGCCATGTAAGCAACCCACAAAAGGTGTTCAAGATGCTTCGCACTGATATTGATTCCAAATTTCCAAAATTTATTTATTTATTGGCTGTAGTTTAACTAAGGCTCGTCTAAAGTAACTATGGATATAACCTTCAGAGAACTTAATAAATGCATGACGTTGCAGCGCCCACACCCTCACCCGGCCTGGTATGTCGGCGCCTTCCAGCTCGTAGCACGTGGTTTCAGCAGCGCTCACGCGGTTATCGTACAAAGTGATGGTTCCTGTCAACGACGTCAGCTTGAGAAAATGCTTAAGGTGAATGAAGAGAAACAACACCTGGCTTGCCGAAGCTCGACCTCCGCTCTCGAGGCAAACGAGGCCGGCGAGAGCGAGATGAACGCCCGGGCTGAAGGCAAGGAACACGGAGATCGCGCTGTTGGAGGCGCATGCCCAGAAGGCTTACATCGAGCTCGAGGAAGAGCGCAGGGAGCTTAGTGGGCAAGTCCTTCATCAATGACTCCTCGTCGTCGAAGCGGGACTGCAAGTCGCTCTCCGCCATCTCAACGTCGGCGGCGGCATGCACGACTGCGCGCTCGAGGCCTTATATTTGGGTGTCTGCTCACTCAACTTGGAGCTGTGACGGCGGCGTTCGCATGGCGACGTGCAAGGCCCAGCCAGACAACAGCTAGGCAATCTGATTCTGGATGGCACGGCGGTTCATCTCTAGATTGTCAGATTTGACTGAGCTCGGATGGGCGATGACTGGGGATAGTCGTTCAGCGACGCCGATTGGCTTCGGGTCGAGCTCTTGCTTGGGGAGGGGGGAAGGCATTGCAATGGCGCTCGGCGGCGTGGGTGAGACCGGTCCTGCGAACCACGTGGGGCTCAAGAGAAATGTCAGTATAGATATATAGATGATTGCTAAGGAGGAAGGGAAACGTACGACACATTTTGTAGACTAGCCTTTACTGTCCGAAACTCTCCTGTTCAGTGCAAGAAAGACGGCTCCGCACACAAGGGACTCACATCTCATTGTGGTTTTGAGGAAGCCCACCTAACTTCAGGATAGTGAAGCTCCAAGAGGGTGCTGTAGCTGGAGAATTCGCGAGTGGTGGTGAGAGACGAGTGAAAACCCGGAGAGGCCGCGCGTCGATGAGGTAGTTAAGTGAGGCAGAGCGTGTACATAAGCGTGCGTGCTTACCGGCTGTCTACCGTTGGAGCTCCAAGTCGAGCGTCGTGAGTGCGTCGTGCTCATCGCTGTCTCACAACAGCTTGACCTTCAGCGGCTATCAGCGTGTTCACAGGGGACACAGTCAGCGAGCTCGACACTCACTTTCTCTATCGCACCATCCCCACGCTCGCCCTCGGCGCACTCGACCAACTCGACCGGTACAAGAATGTCGTGTACCTTGTGGAGCGCGGGAATGTTGACGGCAGCTTTGGGAGCATTGCCGCTGCCGAGAGTCACGCTGTGCAAGGTGCGTCACAGTGTGCCTCGTTTTCATTGTCCTTGCATCTGACACCGACCCAACCCGACCTGGCGCACACAGTGTTCATGTGCACGGCCGCACACTGGCCGCACTCGCAATCCTGGACAGGCTCGTCGTTGTTGATGTGCCGACGCTAGGGTGATGGCTCGCTGAACAACAGATGCCGAGCGGTGGGATCAATGGGCTGTGTGTACTGACGTGCACACACGGTCTTTTCGACCATAACATCAACTATCTCCGAGACAAGCGGAGCTCAACTCCCTCTCGGGCGCGATGAACGAAATCCACGAAACTTTGAGTGGTGTCCCGGTACGTTCCTGCCTCCCGACATTCTTCATTTGACAGACATGCCAGCCCTCGGATCTCCCTCCATACCTCCACCAGCTACCTCCTCCGAGCGAGCTGCTCATTCGCGAGAGCTCGGCGCTGTCGCCTGCGACAAATTGAGCCGCAGGCATCATCTGTGACGGTTTCCAAACATCAGACATAAGAGATCACAGGCATCACGTTTAACCTACTTTTTCAACTTGTTACAATCTAAGGACTTTTCTCCTCTTTTCTCGACTTTTCGCTCGCTCGTCTCTTTTCTTGCCTTGTTGGACTTTTATCCCATTATAATCATAAAAGAATATTTTCTCTAAGTCTGTAAGTTGGTCAAAAAGCTGATAAGAATGAACAAGTGCAGAAAAGTTCGGAAAAGTCACCTAAGTAATCTTCCCTTTTCCTGATGTAGATTGTCCTTCATGTTGTTTGTGTGGTCGTTTGAAATCAGTTCGCTCATATTGTGTATGTAGGCTTTGCTGGAACGGAGGGAGTCGTCAAATACGCACTTGACAAGAGCGGTGTCATCGGGGCGATCACCTTGAAGCTTGCATGTCCATATACCACCGGCACGAATATAGCCATCATCTGGTCGGATGAACCTCAACTCTTCCTTGCGGTCTCAGGGTATAGTGTGGAAGGTAATCCTAATGTTGGTCAGTCTTCCCTTTTCCATCAAAGTATTGTACTTATTGATCGCTGCACCAGTGGAGTTCATTGTCGAGAGGAAGTATAAGGGCGTCTAGTAGTATCCATAGTGCTAAGATGTGGTGCATCAGATATCGTGGGTTTGCTAGGCTCGGACACCATCAATCCCCATCTCTTTTGTTAGCATAATTAGAGACTGCTTCATTTGTCGCGTCCGTCACTTCTCAAAAATTTCATGAGCTTCAGAGATATATGGTAGCGGTGAGATGCGCAAGCATGCCGTCTAAACTTGCTTGCAGCGGCCGGATGTCTCATACGGTATTCCTGGCTCCGTGGGGAGCGAGTGTAGCGGTGAATAAATTTCTGCTTCAAGTTGACTGTCACTTACCTGACCGACCGCTGGTGGTCTGGTCGACGCGAGTCAATCACGGTTCCTAGATATGTCGACGTTTACCTCGCTTCACCTTGCTTGTCGAGGTCTTTCCACACCCCATTAGTTTCTCTCTCTTGAGGGACAGAGGGGCGCCCTCTGAGATAGAGAGAGGGAAAACTTCTTCAACAATAGACTTACTTGAGACGACCCCATAACAACAGAGCGCAGATCTTCAAGCCACAGCAATGATATAGCACAACAGAACGAAGCCGACGACAATACAGCACTACAGCAACACACATACACGCGCGCACGAGCCTCGAACTTCGAGCTCCGAACGAACGGCCAAACGACAAGAAAGAAAAGAAAAACCTATACACCCCACTCGGGCGGCAGCATCCCCTCCGGCTCGCACCCCATCGGCATCCCGTCGCCCTCCAAGAACGCATTCCACGCGATCCCGAACGTGTCCGACGAGAACGTCGCCGCGCTCGCCGCGCCGTCCGCGTGCATGAGCTGCTGCTGCTGCTGCTGTGGCGGGGCGAGCGGGGGCGCATCGAGGCGGTAGTACGCATCTGCGGGGAGGTGGGGCTGCTGGGGAAGGCGGTGAGGGGGCTGTGCGGGGGGTTGTTGTTGTTGTTGTTGTTGTTGTTGGGAGTACGCATGCGCGAGGGGCTCGAGCTGAGGCTGTGCGTGCATATGCGAGTGCGACTGCGAGTGCGACTGCGAATGCGACTGCGAATGCGACTGCGAATGCGACTGCGAATGCGACTGCGAATGCGACTGCGACAACGGCTGAGAGTGCGAGTGCGAATGCGAGTGCGAATGCGGATGCGGTTGCGAATGCGAGTGCGAATGCGAGTGCGAATGCGAGTGCAGGAGCGGCTGTTGCATATGGCGCCCGTTCCCCTGCGTCGCGATCTCCGCCAGCTCGTACAGCATGCCGTTCGGCGGGGGCAGGGGCGCGGCCAGGGTCGACCCGGGGCCAGCGGGGCCAGCGGGGCTCGCGAGGGCCGGCGCCGCCTCCTGCTCGCCGCCGACGCCGTCGTACGCGTAGCGCCGCGGGGGCAGGAACGGCTCGTTCATGGCATGCAGGTGGCCGCTCTGCTGCTGCAGCCGCCGTTATTTATTATTATTAAAAAAACCCCGTCATCGTCATCACACGGCCACCAAAAAGAACAAAACCCGCTCACAGCCACAGCAACAGGGGCCGCCCACTCCAGCGGCGAATCGGACGTCTTGACGCCCGGCGGCCGGTCGTGCAGGCCCGACGGCGGCGACGAGGACGAGGAAAACGACGACTCGGGCAGGCCGACGGCGGCGTTGCGCAGCGAGGCCTGCCATATCCGCGCCTTGGGCCACGCGTGCTGCAGGTCCGTCAGCACGCTCAGCGTGCGCTGCAGGATCTTCTCCGCGCGCGGCGCGATCGCAGGACAGACTAAGACGCGGAGCGTGACCGGGTCAGAAAATCACGTGACTCCGAGCGAGTGAGGGAGTGAGATGCGGGCGGCTCACGCTGGGGCCACTTCCACAGGTACGACGCGAGCGAGCCGCATATATACACGCAAAACACCTGGCATCGGGCCGTTCAGCGACCGGGCGGAAGGGGCGTTCGAAAAGGGGCCGGGAGAGCGGCGCTCACGATGATGGGCGGGAACCCGTTCGAGCGGAGCGGGAAGTACGCGTCGATCTGCTCGTACAGGACGGCCACGTCCGAGAACAGCTCCGTCGCCATGTCCTCCCAGAAGTGGTCCGGCACCGCCGCCCACGTCGTGTCCTCGGACTCCTTCCAGGGCGCCTCGGAGATCTTGACCGCGGAGGCTATGAACCTGCGCGTGGCCGCCCACGAGCCCGGCGCGTCAGCTCGAGCGAGCAGAAAAAGAGAGAGAGAGAGAGAGAGAAGAGAGGCGAGGATGAGAGGACGGGAGGCGACGCACGGGAGGTAGATGCGCCGCATGACGATGTTGCTCAGCCGGAGGACCATGACGATCGCGAGGTACGCCTGCGAAACACGGCCGGGGGCGTCCAGCGCCGCACACACGCACGCAAGCAGGGACGGCCCACGCACCAAGTCGAGCGACTCCGCCCTGTACCCGCGCAGGTTCCGGATCGACCACCGGTGGCGCTCCGGCAGCCCGCGCTCCCACTCGCTCAGCGCGCGCGCGAGGCCCGCGTACTCGCTCTCCGCGTCCCACGGCGCGACGCTCTGGCTGCCCAGGTCGTCGCGCCGCTCGCGCTCGCGCTCCCCCGCGCGGTCGCGCCCGGGCTCGCGCTCGGGGAGGTCGCTCTCCCACTGGCACGCGCGGCGCGCGACCTGGCCCCAGAGGTTGTGCGCCTGTATGAGCACCGCGAACAGCGAGCGCGACGGCGTGCACACGAGCGCGGGCGCCGCGCGCGCTGCGGCGGTGCCCGCGAGCGCGGCGCGGGCGCGCGGGGCGTTGCCGAACGCGAAGTCCTTCTCGTCGCAGGGGAGTAAGGCGCTGATGTCGCGCAGCGAGTACGGGGCGGGCGTGTTCATCGCGGACTGGAGGTTGTCCTGGCCTGCGGGTCCCCGGCGCGCGCGCGCGCGGATCAGTGCGGGCCAGGCGGTCACGGCGGGGCGCGCTCACTGGCTATCATCCAGAACGTGCGGCGGGCGACTTCGGAGGCGATGGCGTCCTCTGCCGAGGCGTCCGGTGGGAGGCGGTACGTCTCCTCTCGATGCAATCGAAGGAGGCCGGCCACTGTAGGCACTCGCTGTCAGTGTGTGCGAGGGCGGGGGAGGACGTGCGAGGCTTACTCCGCACGGCGATGCCCATGTGCATCTAACGAGAGCTGCGTTGAATTTTACACGGATTTACTGCGACGGAGCGACGACGCACGAAGCTTCTATCACGGTCCCCGTGGCCCCACTCCGTGATGCTGAGGAGGAACTGTGGGCGGTCAGATGGCGGTCTGGCGAGGCAGGGGAGCACGCACAAAGCCCTGCGTCCGCTCGAGGCTGGGCTTGTACATCTCGTCCGGGACGAGGCCCGCGGCCTGCCGCATGAAGTACTCCGTGGCGCGGACGGGGTCGCCGTAGCGCTTTGCGAGGCAGGGCGTGAAGCGGGCCGAGAGGCTGAGGATGGCCAGGAGGAGGAAGACAGATACGGACTCGCGGTCGGTGGCGAGGCGTTCGAGGAAGACCGCCTTTGGGATGAAGCCTGGGGACGGACGCGTAAGAAAGCGAGACGGACGGACGGACGAGGAAGGAGAGGGGCACGGGCCTAGCTGGAAATAGGACTTGACGAGGACGTTGCATCCCTCGACGACTTCTTCGTAGGGCGGCAGGAGGGACCACTGGTCCTTGTCGTCCGGGGCGGCTGTGAGGGCGGCGGGCGAGCTAGGTCGACAATGGTCAAGAATCAGATACGAAAGCGAGGCTGGAGCATACCCGGACTCTGTCTTCGGGACGACGAGGAGACTTGGGTGCCGCGTGATGGATGAGACGGAGTGAGGGGGCAGGAGAGACGGCGGGCGGCGCACCTGGAGCCTGGCTGGCGCTCAGGCCTGTCTGAGAGCTTGAGCCTTTTCCGGCGGAACTGCGCCGAGAGGAGAGGACGGGGTGAGTTCGGGCAGGCAAACGCCAACTGCCGCGCGCAGGGAGCCACTCGCCTCTCGGTCGGAAGCGTCCTCGCCCCGCCTTGGGAACACGCTGCGCCGTCTCCCTCAGCACGCGGCACACTCTGGGATCGCGGAGCCGGGCACGCACCACTCGGCCGCGACGGCCGCGCCGGCGTCTCTGCAGCTCGCGCAGGGCGGGACGGCGTTCTCGTGGGAGCACTTGCTGCGCAGGCGGCGGCATCTGCAGGGCGTTGGACGGTGTGTCTGTGGCGGGTGAGGTGGCGGCGGGGACGGACCTTTTGCAGGCGACGGAGCCCCTCTTGAGCTTGATGGGGGGCCTTGTGTCCGAGGCAGAGGCAGGGGGGGCTGGGGGAGCCCGGGGGCTTGTCGGAGAAGGCTGCATCTGCCAGGCTGAGCGGGAGCAACGCGCTGCTGCTGCCGGCTTCAAGTCCCTGCCTGCCGTCGACCCATCACCTAAGCAGCCGTCCCAAAGTCATCGGTGCCGTTACATTCCAGTTTCTCTCCGCAGATGCAGTACATCCCGTCGTGCCCATACTGTACTGTGCTGTACTACTACTAAAACAAAAATTCATCATCGCTGCCGCCTGCTCGCCTTCACCCGAACATCTTCTTGAACGCCTTCTTCTGCTTGTCCCGCTTCTCCTTCTTGCGCTGCCGCACCCGCTCCAGCTCCCCCGCGATCGCCGCGTCGTCCTTCGCCAGCCGGCTCGCCTCCGCGAGCGCTTCCTCCGCCTCCTCGTCCTCCTTCAACACCCCAAACGCGAGCCCGCGGCGGTACAGCGCCTTCGCTGTGTCGCATCGCACGCAGCCGGTCAGCGCCGACGGTTCACACGACAACAAATCACGCACCGCGATCCGCGTCGCTGAGGCTCAGCGCCAGCGCGCGCTCCGTCGCCTTGAGCGCAATCTGCGCGTTCTCCGCAGGCCCGCCGGGAGCCTTGAGCGCCGCGAGCGCCGAGTTGAGCAGGAGCGGCGCGCGCAGCGCCGCGTGGGCCTCGCGCACCTCCTGCGGCGCGTCCTCCGGCAGCACGGGGTGCACGTCGAGGTAGCGCAGCGCCTTCTGCCACTTGGCGAGCGCGGGCGCGGGCTCGCCCGCCTTCCAGCGCGCGTTGCCGAGCTCGCGGAGCTCGCGCGCGATCCGCAGCGCGACGGCGGGGTCCTGCACGTCGCTGTCGTCGTCGTCGGGGTAGTCCTCGTACCGGTCGCCGTCGGGCGCGGAGCCGCTGGGCGTTAGGGAGGGGTCGTCGGGCGGGAGGACGCCGCAGTCGGTGATGGTGATAGGCGTCGTGGGCACGTCGCCCGACGCGGTGGGGTAGTTCTCGACTTCGCGGACTAAGTGGGGGGGCGGTCAGATCGCGTTGACGGGACCACCGTCCAAAAGACGTTTACGAGAGAAAAGAGCGCGACGCACCGATCGACTTGCCGCGGATGACCTCGCCGAACACGACGTGCTTCCCGTCGAGGTGCGGCGTCGGCACACACGTGATGAAGAACTGCGACCCGTTCGTGTCCTTGCCCGCGTTCGCCTGCGCGCGCGCGCGCGCGGATCCCGTTCAGCCCACCAGCCTTCGTGCGCGCGGAGGGGAGAAGGTGTGAGGTGCGAGGAGAGGACGCACCATGGAGAGCAGGAACGGCTTCTCGTGCTTCACGGGGAACGCCTCGTCCGCGAACTTCTCGCCGTAGATCGACTCGCCGCCCGTGCCTGCGCCGCCGCCCCGCCAATCCCCACCAGTCAGCGTCAGCATCAGCACCGACATCAGCATCAGCAACGGAGACGCGCCACGCACCGTTCCCAGCCGTGAAATCGCCGCCCTGGATCATGAACCTGCGTCCACCGCGCCCGCGCGCGTCAGCTACTGAGTCCTCGGCGTGCGATGGATGTGCACGCACTTTTTGATCACGCGGTGGAACCCGGAGCCCTTGTACCACAGCGGCTTCCCCGCCGCGCCCGTGCCCTTCTCGCCCGTGCACAGCGCGCCTGCCGCACACACACACACACACAACAACAAAAAACACGCATCAGCACCCACCGCCGTGGGCCGCACGTAGGGGAGCAGCACAAGCAAATCAAAAGCGACGCCACGCACGGAAGTTCTCCGCCGTCTTCGGCACGAGGTCGCTGTAGAGCGAAAAGACGACGCGTCCGAGCGGGCGGTCGCCAATCGCGATGTCGAAGTATGTGATCGGGCGTTGCTGCTGCTGCTGCTTTTCCTGCGTCGCGGCCATCGTGCGGTATCGGTCGCTCGTTCGACGATTACTGATATCGGAAGCCCAGAGAACGTGTGTGGTAGGTTAGGGTGGTTGTGCGGTCGACCCTCAGGCGCGGTCGGACGCTCAGATGAAGAACGCGGGAGAGGCCATTACATAAGATGTGCTCGAAGGTGCTCGAATGTGGGCTCGGCTTTCTTTTCTCGAGTCATGGACGCTGCGTCTGACCCCGACCCTCAGCGCCTCAGGTATCGATAAAGAGACGTCGGTCGAATGCCTTGGAACGCGCGAGACGCGCGAGATATCTCTGCCGCAAGTGGGTGAGCGCGGCGGCACGCACGCACAGATCCTTTGTCCCCCGGAGACTCTGGTGCAGACGTCATGTATAGCGTGGAGGGCGCAGCGGCTAAAGATACTCAAGGTTGGTCAAACCCTTTGGGAGTGGGGAAGAGCGCAGATGAAATCGTGAAGGTCGCTCAACCGCTAGAAGGACGCAGCTGATGTCTCGGCACAGTACCTCCATTCAGATGTCATGATCCCATCTCAACAAAAACAGCTCATGGGGGCAAGTGATAACGCCCTGCAGCGGGACTCAACTCCACTGGGCACGGTTCTGATTTTGACCGCTCCGGATGGAAGGTGGGTTCTGGAAAAACAACAAAGGCAGGTTAGACGGTCGCCGACAGCGGCATGATGCAGATGCTTGATGTGAATGAAAAAAGGGCAGATGGGGACGATCGAGAACAATACAGGACGAAGATGAAGCTGCACTGGTGACTGCTCAGGGTGATCTTCGAAAGAACAAAGCAACGTGGAGGATGCCTTGTAGTCGATGATGCAAGCGCTCAAGCGCTAAGCTCAAGCTTCATCTGCTTCATGGCGCTGCATACTGTACACGCTTGCCGTCATCGTCGAGAGCAAGCGGCGATGTGGAAAGTGAGGCGGTGTCGGGGGTCCGGATGTGCAGCGTGATATCACCTTCCCACGTTTCCCCGCATTTTAGTGCCTTCACATGACGTACTGCACATCCGCCAGCGGCGCAGACTCGCTCCACCGCGCACGCCTACGCACAGAACAACAAAACCGGCACGAACAACGTCTGCGCGCATGGCACGACCTCATCGTCGCCCGGAGGCCAGGGAAGGGGACAGAACAAGAACCGCGGGCCAGAGCGCGTGACGAGATGGTTACAGTGCTCTGGCTTGGGCCACGCCTCGAGCCTTCCAGTCCGAGGGGGGGAGAACACCGATCACGCGAGCCGCTCGAGGTCGTAGGGGTCACGCCCTCCAGATTCGACATATAAACCTCCACCGGCTCCTCCCCATCACCCCACCCTCCCCATCGCTTCTGTTCTCCTCCGCCCAGCACATCCAACCACACCCATCTCCAACCGCCTCAGCCCCCTCACCTCATCGTCTTCGAACCCGCATTCACCGCACCTCCGCCTCGACCCCCTATTCGAGAGAAAGTCGCCCCAG
This sequence comes from Heterobasidion parviporum, assembly GCA_002994785.1. NCBI lineage: Eukaryota > Fungi > Basidiomycota > Agaricomycetes > Russulales > Bondarzewiaceae > Heterobasidion > Heterobasidion parviporum. Next base: position 304,306 of record PDUQ01000007.1, read on the forward strand.
CATGACCCGCACAGAACGCGCCGTGTCGCCCCGCGCGCTCCTCAAGGACCGCTCCGAGGCCCGCAACGGCCTCGACACCGGCCTCCGCAAGGGCGGCGCGGGGGCGCACAACTGGGGCGCGCTCAACGACGAGGCGCGCTTCGAGCGCGAGGGCGCCGATGACGAAGAGTCCGAGCCCCGCGACGAGGAAGGTGCGTTCGCCCTACCTCCCTTGCGCCCCCGCCACCGATACTCAACGGTGGTGTGGACGTGCGCTGACCGGTTGTGCGTGCTCTGTGTTCCGTCTTCCGCCTGTAGGTGCGCGGCGCAGAGACAAGAAGAGCGCCGAGCGCCGCACGAGCAGCGTCACGGAGGAGGACCGCGAGAATGCCCTCAAGATCCGCAAGAACGCCCTCAAGGACGGTGGTGCGTCTTTTCCTCCTCGCGGTCTCCTCGAGGCATCGATTTCTGATAAGTAGCCGTCTGGTTTACATGTGTCGTCGTGTACTAGTTATCGACCTTGCGGCCATCGCCCGCTCGTCTGTCGCCGTCTCGTCGTCGCCCCCACGCTCCGTGCCCATCGCCTCGGGCGCCAGCGTACGTGCCTTCCCCCTCCCTTTACAATAAATTCTTGGTTCTCACAGCATATAATCATTGCAGACGGGGACTGTCTCCCCCCAGTAACTTATTCCATATCGCATTCCACCCATCCATCCAGCATCCAGTTTCTTCCTCTCCCAAATGCAAATGCTTTTCACGTTTCCGCAAAGAAACTCGAGGCCGATGCTGCTATCGCTCGGCATCTGTACCCCCGATCCACGACCCCCCTAACCCAATCCATCGTCATCCCCGTGTAATAACGAACGCGCGTCGCGTCTTGTCGATGGCGGAAGCGTTCACCTGAACCTGATTGCCGGCATGCACGTAGGCACAGCCGAGGCCGAAGCCGCGAGGCGGAGGCGGAGAGGGGGTGTAATTGTAGTTCATTGTACTCACGCATGGTGTTGTTCGCTGCGCAAATCATTGTCTTGCGACCTTTGGGCCACCACGATGCACATCATGTTGTGGTGCATTGGAAATTTGAAAGAAATAACCTTTCACACTGCATAGCTTGCGACGCTGGGTCTACATTGAGGTGATTCGAAATCTAATAGGACGCACTTATTACGCGATGATGTTCATTGTGGTCAAGAAGGCGCGACTGTAAGCCTTCCTCCTTTAAGTGTGCCATGCACCATTCAACATAATTCAAGGCAGGCATCGATCTCTATACTCACAGTCGTGTCCACTCCCATCAGTACAAAGTAAAGACACGCGTAAAATCTGGATCAAAAATATAGTATCGAGCTGAGACCAGCGGGCTATGAATAGTATCCCCCCCCTTCCGTATGATGTTTCGCCTTCCTAAGTAGGCTGGTGTCTGAGACGTCCGCACGCCTCTATAGCGCGAACATCCTCATCGATCTGCAAATCCCGTTGAAAGACGAGCCGGGGCGCATGGCGCGATGTGCACGTTTGGAAGGACGGCGTTGTGTGTCGACGAAGCCGATGTACGTGCACACTCCTTGCGCGCATGGCTGGCTGAGTTCAACGGGAGTGCAATGGTGCCCTAGAGACGCGTTCAAAAACCCCGGTGCGAGCGCCGAACTGAGGCTGTGCGAGGGCACGGCGCCGCTATACCCGATATCTGAGATGCCATAGTATTGCCTGCGTGCTCCAGCGCCCGAGAACGGCGACGGCGCGCGGCGCGGCCTGCCACCAAGGCATAGAATGCGTTTCGAGGTCCATTGCCAGGGACCGCCGGCGCCACGCGCGGGAGCACCGTGTTCCTCGTGGTATATGCGCGACTACGATTGGATCTCGAGAGCGGGTGGTGGCGTTCGAAAAGCCGTCTGCACTGTAGAGGGAGGACGGCGGGGCACGTCAGCGCGGCGCAGATGGATGCTCGGAACCGACGTACCTCGATACCATCTCGTGGCACGACGTGCGACGAACGGCCCTGGCTGGCGACGCCATCGGTCGCTGCTTGTGGCGGCGTTGCGGCGGCGCGGCTAACGTAGGCAGAGACATCTCAATATATGCAGCGTATATCCCGACAGAACGGGGCATCCAGCCTTCAAACACGCGCATCCAAGAGATACCTGGCGCACGCATCGACCAGTCCAGTAAGCCTCTACGCCGACTGAAGAACGGAGGAACAGCAAGAGTGTGCGTACCGCCAGCGCAGCGCATGCTCCCACGGCCGCTTTCTCGTACCCATCCGCGACGCCGGCCCCGTAATGAGGCTGCATCAATGTGCGTAATCGTTGTTTCCACGTGTGTTGTCCTGCTGGAGGACAGGTGCGAGGCAGGACGCATTGGGAGCCTGTCTGCGGATTCGGGATGAACTCGTGAGCGGTGTGGCCGGCTGCGGCCACGTCGGGACAGTCTGCAGGTCCATCGATGACCATAAGAGCGATGTAGTTGAAGGTGAGTGTAGCTGTGTGTGTAGTGGATAGATGGGTGGTTGGGACACTGACCAGCTGCGCAGCTCCCCTTTTATACGCTGGGGTGTGGCTGTCAAATATGGCGAGTCTATTGTCGCTGACACACGGATGGCGCATTGTGTGCCGCTTAAACGTTCGCCGGGTGGGCTTGAACCATACAAGAGAGGGTGGACAATTACTGTGCCTTGATGTCACCTTTGGCGGACAAAAAGAAACGGGGTACAGAGTCCACCACCTGGAACAAATTTGACCATGCCACGAACGTTGCCAATGCGGTCGCGATTAAAGAGTGGGATACCTAGTCTTAATCTGGATTCAATGTAGATGAATCCAGTCCCCTCAGTTGTCCAGTGATATGCGCCTAAGGCCCCGCAGATGAATTGAATGAATGGTTTACCTACACTCCATGCCACCATTGCGAACGGATTTCATGACTCGAAGGGCACGGCTATGGACAACGCATGAAATCCATAGGCTATATGTATGAGTATAAATCACGGGGCGATAAAATACATCAGGAAACGCTGTTTAGCGAGCGGCGACACCAGGTCTGCAGTCTGTGTCAGATGAGGGTCCGAAGAGGGGGAGCGCAAGAGGGCAGGAGCGAATGCGGACGCTGGGAGTGGCAGGTGGAGTGGTCAAATTTTGAATTAGCCTAGGTTTAACTGAATATCAGGGTCGGGGCTCACAGAGGCGCGCAGCGCGGGATGGGCGAAGGTCGGCAGCGAAAGGATCGGAAGGCATGACGGGAACAGAAGGCGCTGTCGACGACTTGGATAGGGGTTTATCGAGGGCGGGAGGGGGAAGTTCGTGGGCAGAAAGGAAGTGCAGCAGCGCGGTGACGGATATCCATACCTATCAAGAGATTAAAATACGTGAAACCATGAGCTATCCGTGGCCAAATTGTGAACTCACGTTAACGGATACTGCGGGGAGCACGTCGAGAATCTGTCCGAGAAGTCAGCTGGCTGCCCGGTGAACTCATAGTAAGACTGATATACGCACCTCGAATGCTTCATCCCGACTTGTCGCCGCCGTGCAGCGTAGATGCAATGCCAGTGGAACAACTGGTTCAGGGAGAGACTCGAGAAGGGCAAGTAGCGTGTTGGCAATAGCATGTGCGAGTTCGTGGGCTATAGATATACTGTCCTTGGTCTCACTTCCAGATGGTGTTTCAGGGAACTCGGCATTGGTGTCAAGACACTAGAGATGGCCAGATGCATTGTCAACTACAAAACTAGACTCTCTTTATTGGAAGACGCACTTCGCGTATGACAGCCATGAGGTCATGATCTCCTGGTACCAAAAAGACATCATTCTGAAGCCCAAAAGATGATCAACTCTCTGATGGTGGAATCAAATCATGAGGGAGGAAAATTTACGATTTTCTCGATATCGTGACTCATTAGCCAGTTTACAAGCCGCATGATCTCGCGAGGGGCGCTGAGCACTTGCGAGGCCGGAAGAAGATCTGTGGGACTCTGGAGTGTACGGATCGGTCCCGGAAGGCGTGTGAGCATGGATAGTGGTGTGGCAAAACAAGTTGGCTCTGGAGGAATCAAAATAATGAATAAATGCTACTCTGGATATTAAAATGGAGGATATACCATACTGTCCGTGCAGCGAAACGAAGTGATCCTTTCCAAGTAGCGTGTGCATAATTGAGATGCTCTGCAGGTGTTCCGCGCGGACATTAAGCTGGGACGCGGTTGTGCGAGTGACATGCACCGTGAACGTGATTTCAGTTTGTTCTGACGGGAGGAGAAAGCCCTACGGCGTGTCGTTCGGCAGTCAGTATTCTGGTTCGAAGGAATGCAGTCAAAGGCGCACAGTCATAGGCTCAATCCGAAGCCAACCGGGATCTGTAAGCATCGTGATTAGATGAAAGTGAGAGGATGAACAAAAGACGAACGCGTTGGTCGAGAAGGCTCCTGGGAGTAAAACCGGAATGCGCCTGGGATCTATGGACAGTTCATACTATGAAAACCATGAATCGGTATGACGCTCCTTACCTTGCTTGTATTTTGAAGACTCAGTGTCCGAGTAACCGCGCGATCGTATCTAGACAGTGTCGTCATTTGTATGAGTTTGAAGAGAGCTTGGAAATATAAGATTGCACATACGAAACGGTGCCGAAGTCGACTGAGGAATCAGTTAGCTTCATTGTCGGAACTTCAGAGAGGTCCTCGAGGTCAAGATCTGCGACGGATGTGAACAGTTCGTTCGCGGTCGAGTCTAATTCTAGGCAATCGACAACGGTCATCTATCGTATACAAGACAATGTTGGAGAAGTATCAGAACCAAAAAATGCATAGAAAGGCCACACATGCATACCTCAACTTCAAAATCCGCGGAAACGGGCTTGTGATCGCTCATTGTGATCTGTGGATGACTGGTATATGATATTTGGTCGACAGTGGTGAACGAAGAGGACATGTGGAGGATACGGTCCGTCCATGCTGGCTTGCGTCTAGTCAGGGTTGAGCACAAACATATGGCCCTGTTATGAAAGGAGCCAACTTCATATCGTATCCGAGGCTGTCAGTCATGAAGCTAGCGTTAAATCGGTATGTTCTATGCAAAAGTAAGTAACATTTAGAGGTCAGTATGGTCAAGGGTTTCTTACGGATCGAAATGGATAGGATGTTCGGTAAAACCATTGAAGGCTTTCTTAGTACGCATTGACTGGCTGAGCTGTCACGGGTGTGGGTCTGGCACTGTCGGGAATGATGGGCAATCTGACATACCTGGTCGAACGATGCCATGGTAGAAATTGCACCAGGTTCAGTGACAAGGGTCGTTCTGACATCTTCATCGGGAAGATTGATTCGATAGTTGAGGTCTGTCAAAAGTGCAGATGAGTTACGAATTCTCCGTGCGAAGGCCGTTGCCACGTCACTGACCTCCCTGCGTATGGCTCTGTGTAACTTACATCAACGGTAAAGAGATCGAAATGCACTCACCATCCAAATCAGCACGTCAGAATCATACATGCTGAGCGCGCCAACCCCATTCTGGTTGGGAGAGACGTACTGTGGGGTCAACGGGAAGCTTAGGCGGCGCGAGATGTCGTGAAAGTCTGTATTCCGCCTGTCCAGCATTTCTTCAAATGCTGCTAAATGGGAATTGACAAACGTCAGAGATGTAGGTAGGGGAGAGGGCGAGTCCACGGTCGGTGGAGGGTGATAAGTCAGGCGGACAGATACTGCGCCCTTGTTACCCTGAAGGAGTCACAATCAAGATCGAGCGAATGGCAAGGAGCTAAGGAGTACCATGAGGCCCATGATGCCAGCTCCGACGACGCTGGACTTGATATCCGAGAAGTGACCAGGAAGGCTCTTCTTGACAAGGATAATGATGAGCATGCCAACTAGCTGCTTGGAAACCAGCTGGCTTCGTATGTTCGTTCAGAACCCATCTAAACGAAGAAATGACTGAAAATGACCTTTTCATACAGCTCTCCCTTCTCTCCGAGAGCTGCAGTCAGAGCCATCGTCCATGCCTCCTCGCGTGTTGTCTTGGTAGAGTAGAGCAAAGCCTCTGTCGACAAGTCGAGCTCCTGGAATGCAAAGACGAATAAATCTGGGTCTGGAAAATTATCTGCTGATTGGAGAAGACTTGTGGTTGACTCGGGCGCATTAGATATGCCGTCAGATTCTACAACATCCATATGAGATATGACAATTGCAAGAACATGGCTTGGGAGATGACTTGCCGAAGTGCAAAGGTTCCTTCCCAATCTCACCAAGCGACAGGGGCGACACCTCCTTCAGGGGTGGAATCAGCTTCTCCCATTCTCCTTTCCCAGAGCCGCTGGTAGTAGATCCCGTATGTCCTCCAACCCATGCCGAGAGATCTTGAGAGGGAAGCTTTCCGTTCACGTTGAAAGTCCCTATTCGTATCCTGTTTACATCTTCAATCGAAGCTGCAAGCGTAAATGAATAAAAACTATTTCACCTCAGCCTTGTCCTGTCAGAGCTCTTCGCCGTCGCTTGTGCCCGTACGCGAAACAATTCATCGCGGATGATAGCGAAATCAGCAATATCATTGCCCGGCATGCCCGCGCTTCCATGAGATAGGCGAGCATGCAAGGGTAGGTTCACTTGACGGAGATCTTGCGGAGGCATTACTGTGCGAAACCAAAACGTGTGAGTTCACGAACGGATTAAGGTCGTAGCGAGACACCTGCCGGATAGCCAAGAAGACGGGTGAAGATAATACGGCCTTAGCCACGCGTATGTTGCCAACTCTGGGCTGTTCGTGTCTGTCGTTCAAGTTAGGGAAGGACAATTCATAGATGATCAAATAGAGATTACGGGCTAGCTGTATTAGCTTTCGACATTCAGACAGGACGTTGGATAGAGTCTCTTTATCCTCGGTAATGAATGTGAGGGCTTTCGTCTGTGCTTGGTAGACGTCAAGAGAAATTCGAATATCTTCCAAGCGCAAACGAAAGTCAGAGAAACTACTATATTTCAGACAGACAGCCCATCAGCACAAACCAGGTTGCTGCAATGCTGCAGGATCTGCGTTTGGGCTTGCATCAAAAATATTTGATGTGCCCGGTTGGGAAACACCCAAGGAGAAGTCGCCGAGGATAGGATATACGCCTTGAAGACTGGTCGTTCCGTGAAACTCTGGTTCATCGACTACGAATATCAATATGCTGCGTCTCTCATTCAAAATCTATGCTCGACGAGCGGACAGCAAGTCGCGACTTACCTGCCCTCGTCATTGTCCGTCGCCTCATTACGATGAGATGCAACGACCAACACTGCTTGGAACGGCTCTGACGCGCCCACGGACTGTAAAGTGTCCTTTCTATGATTATCCCCAAGGTTCAGTGAGTCCTCCTTGGATGCTGAATTGATGGGAACACAGATTCCTGAAAGGATAACCTTCGGGAGCTCCGAGGGCCTCAAGTGAGAGCGTAACCGATCCACCATGCTCTTACGCGAGTTGTTGAGAGACTAACGGGACTTGAAGCGTCTCTTCGGGTTAGTGATTGGTTGCGGATTCCGCGACTGCTGATGACGCTGAAGAGAGCAGCGAGCAAGAGTGTGCACCGAGCGCGAATTCGCCGCGGCGGCAAATACCGACAACGGCCCCTTGGGCTCGACCAACACAATGCTCATCCATCATTTCTTCAATCGACGACCAAGTGCACGCTGATATTCACCGGTTCACTCCCCACTCTGAGCTACGTGCTATGGCATTCCAGAGAACGAGAAACGCCCGGTGTCCTATATATGCAAACTTTCCAAGGCAACCTGACGCGTCAATTGGTTTCGCTTCGAGCGACCAGGATGGGATCGAGACATAGCAAAACATAATCAGGCCCTTGAGTATAGCTCGGGGAAATGTGCAGTGAAAGATCCATGCGGCCAAATACGGTTACGGAAAGAACTCCAGGGAACCTGACTCGATCACCTGGCTCTTCGTAAGGCCTGACCGTGAGTCGTTTGTTATCTCCTTCTGCTTGATCCACGATAATGAAAGGACATCCACCGGGCGCGGTAAGCACATCTCCCATGCGTGCACATCGTCTCCACACCGTTGTTCTGATCGTCTCCAATCGATCATCGCCGTCTCTCGTCGATGGATCAAAAACCCTCAAAGACACATTCAAAGTCACAGGTCCTGAGCTTGGGAAAGAACCCACCGCTCCCAGACCTGGAATACGTTACCGGACGGAGGGAGCATGTGGTCGAGGCCAAAATAGAGGGTAATGGGAAGAGGTGAGCGGGAGCAGTGCCGTTCTACGGAGCATCGTACGTTATGCAGTGGCTGATAACGCCCCCCTCCAAAATATAAGAAGTCGACGGATTCGCAAGGCATGGGGTCGTCTCCGAAGGTGTACTGCTGCAGCCCTGACACGACGATGATGCAGGCCATTCGCCTGAACCTGATACTCGTTTCCCTTGTAGTCCTCGCCTATCAATTCCTGCTCGTGTTCAGTTCGTCGAACCCCGAAGCGGCGGATGCATCAGAGCCCGATGCACCGACCTTTCCAGACTTGTACGAGGCCTCTATCGCCGAGCTGCAAGACGGTCTCGCGAAGGGCCTGTTCACGAGCGTCGACCTCGTCACGGTGAGCGAACTCGACGCTCGTTCTCCCGGTTCTGTCAATTTCACTGCCCGGCGCGCGGTTTAGGCCTACTTTGCGCGCATCGAAGAAGTCAACCTTCAAGGCCCGGTGCTGCGCGCCGTGATAGAGACGAACCCCAGCGCCCTCGCCCAAGCAGCAGCGCTGGACAGAGAGCGCCGAACAACGGGTGCTCGTGGGCCGCTGCACGGCATCCCGATCCTGCTGAAGGACAACATCGCCACACAGGCCAGCGACGGTAATCTCGCCTCGCAGGAGACCGGACCGCTGCACACGGTATTGACCCGCTCTTGCAGGCATGAACACGACCGCAGGCTCCTTCGCCCTCCTCGGCTCCATCCCGCCGCGCGACGCCACCGTCGCCGCGAAGCTGCGCGCGGCGGGCGCGATCCTCCTCGGCAAGGCGAACCTGTCCGAGTGGGCGCACTTCCGCGGGGACCTTGCGTCCGGGTGGTCCGGGCGCGGCGGGCAGGCGACGAGCCCGTACTTCCCGCAGGCGGACCCGTCCGGCTCGAGCTCGGGCAGCGCGATCGCCAGCGCGATCGGCCTCGCGGCCGCCGCGCTCGGGAGCGAGACGGACGGGAGCATCGTGTCGCCGAGCAGCAGGAACAACCTCGTCGGGATCAAGCCTACCGTCGGCCTGACGTCGCGCGCGGGAGGTGAGTCTGATGCCACTCTCGGTTTGCATGGTGCATGATGCGTGATGGGGGTTGGCTGCCCCGTCTCGGCCGCGAAGTGGTGCCGATCTCGGTGAACCAGGACACGGTCGGCCCCATCGCGCGCTCCGTCGCGGATGCGGCCGCGATCCTGGGCGTCATCGCGGGGCGCGACGCGCTCGACAACTTCACGCTCGCGCAGCCCGCGCGGGTGCCGGACTACACGGCGGCGCTGCGGCGCGACGCGCTGCGCGGCGTGCGCCTCGGCGTCCCGCGGCTGTTCATGCCCGGCGACGAGAACATCGTCGCGGCGTTCAACGCGTCGCTCGACGTGATCAGGGCGCTCGGCGCGACGGTCGTCGACCCCGCGGAGTTCCCCGACGCGGAGGAATTGCTGGCGTCGAACAACGAGACCTTGGTCCTGGACACGGATTTCAAGGTGATGCGCGCCCTCGCGCGCGCGGTGTGTGTGCGCGCGTGCGCTCGTGCTGACGGCCGTGGCGTTCATCCAAGGTGGACGTGCAGAACTACATCGCGGGCCTGCTGGAGGTCCCCACCGGCGTGACGGGCCTCGCGGACCTGATCGCGTTCAACAGCGCGCACCCAGACCTCGAGCTCGTCGCGCCCTTCTACACCTCCCAATCCGAGTGCGTCCCTCCCCCTGTCCACCCCCACCCCCACCCCACCCCCACCCCCACCCCGACCGCGAGCGCGCGCCCACGCGCAATGTGCAGGTTCATCGCGGCCGAGAACACGACCGTCGACGCCGCCTACTTCGCCGCGCTGGCGGCGGACCACGCGCTCGGGCGCACGCGCGGCATCGACGGGGCGCTGAAGAAGTTCGCCCTGGACGCGATCATCCTGCCCACGGACGGTGCGTGCTTGGCTGCCCGCGCGCGCCCCGTCGCCGTTTGCGTCGTATTGACCGCCCTCTCGACGATCGGCAGGCTTCACGTCCACGCCGGCGGCCATCGCCGGGTACCCCATCGTCACAGGCAAGCCTCCCGCGCTCCCACCGCCCCTTGTCCGCCTCTGACACCCCCCTCTCTCTTTCACACACACACACACACACACACACCGTCTCTCTTCACCCCACCCAGTGCCCCTCGGCTTCCAGCCCGCGAACGTGACCCCGAGCGCGGCGGCGCCCGTGATCGAGCGCGCGCCGGGGCTCCCGTTCGGGCTCGCGTTCGTGGGGACCGCGTTCGCGGAGCGCGCGCTCGTGGGGTTCGCGTTCGCGTTCGAGCAGGCGACGCACGCGCGGCTCGCGAGGCGCGCGTTCGCCGCGGCGGTGCCGGCGACGCAGCTGGGAGACGTCGTTGGGAAGGCGGGGGGGACGTGATGCGTGGCGTGCGCGCGGGGCGGGGCGGGGCGGGTACGCGGGCGGGGTTGCGTCCGCGTTTTCTTTCGTCATCTCTCTCCTTCTTTTCTCTTTCTGTCTCCCTTTCTGCTTTTATATGCTTTTCTTGTCGTCGGCGCGTGCTTCAGACCCGGGACGCGGAGGGAGCGCCGTCGTGCGTACTCGTACTCGTACTCGTACTCGTACCGATCTGCAGGGGTCTCTTCTGTAGATCGGATCAGGTCGGCGGGGCGCGAGGCGCTCTTCGCGCATATAACTTATAAACAACGGACGGTGTGTGCACGACGAGATCTCCGTGAGGCCACGCCGTGGACGCGCCTGCAGGAGGAGGCGTCTCGCACACGCACGGCCTAGGCTCCAGCCGCGACCCGCGACGCAACAACGGGGACTCAGAGGGGGGCGCCTCGAGGCCTTGAGGACGCCTGGCGGCCGCGAAGTGAGTTACATACGGGGATTGTCTATATATATGTGTGTGTGTGTCAATATGTGGGTGGGTGTAAGTGTATATATATAAGTCCTTGAAAAGTCTGGTGGCTTCGATCGGGAAGATCGTAAAGAGGTCCGGGCAGGATCGCAAGCGTCAAGGTCGTGAGGCGGTAGCGTACGTTACGTGGGTGCGCGTGAGGGAGATGTACATACAGTGCGCATATGTGCGGTGGTTAGGGAACGGGAACGGGCGTGGGCGTGGGTGGGTGAAGCGGGTGGTGAAAACAAAGCGACGACAAAAGCGAGGACTGGACAAAGACGAGAGGCGAAAGACGGAAGATGGAAGACACAAAGACAAGGCGGGGAGGTCGCTCGCTACACGGTACGTACGTAAGTAAAACGGGAAGTCTAGGCGTTGAGATAGCAGGCGTGGGTTCGAAGCGCAAAGTCTAGTAGTAGGAAAGTAGGAGAGACAGAGTCATAATGGTCCGACTGCGGTGCATACTCGGGGGATGGATGGAGGATCAGACCGTGTGCACTGCAGTTATTACAGCGTCCGACGGTCCGACCCGAGGGGGTCCGCATCCGAGTCCGAGTGCTATTCTTGGTCACACGAGATCCGGCGTGTTCGTGCCCGCCGAACAACCATAGGACACGGTATCCAGACGGAGGATACATAAGGGAATACAGAGACGCCGGGAGCGGGGATGAGGGGGGGGGGGGGAACGGGCCACTACCGGGATGGATCACGGGTGGGGGCGGCGCCTGCGGTAGGGCATTCTGCGCGACACGGAGGCGGGGACGGGGTCGGACGCGGCGGTGTCGCGGGGAGCGGGGGCGGGCTGCAGGTCGAGGGAGGGGGGCACGAGGGGCCGCGGCTCGGGTGGGGTGTGGGCGGCGGAGCGCGCGAGGGGCAGGGGCGCGGGGGCGTGCTGGTCGGCGGGGCGGGGGGAGTGCGCCCTGGGGGAGGCGTGGGCGCCTGTGAGCGCGAGGAGGAGGAGGGAGAGTAGGAGGGCGGTGCGCATTGTGCTGTGTGTGGGTGTGGGTGTGTGCGGTGTGTGCGGTTGGTGGGGGTGAGGGTGGAAGTGTGCAGACGCGGGGAGAGAGAGAGAGGCTAGCTCGGGGCTCTATAAGGAAGTGTGCAGGCGGGCTTGAGCGGTGAGGCGCACGTGGGCTGGGATGGGCTGAGATGGGCTGGTGGAGATTGGGCTGGGGACGACCACGACGCGAGACCGGCACGAAGGTGGGGGGCGGGGCGAGGGAGGAGACGAGCAGGGCCCGAGGCGGCCTTTTGTAGCGGACAGGGAGAAAGGGACAGGTCACCCTCTGTGGACCGCGTCGTCTTTCCCACACACGTCATAGACCGGTCCTGGGTCTCCCCACGTGGCACCGCCGTCCTCTCCCCTGCTCGCCCCCGCCTCCCGCCTCCGCCCCCAGCCATGACGAAACACAGCAAGAACAACACCGCGTCCTCGATCTTCTCCTACGCAGAATACAAGAAACTCGACTATGGCACAAAACGCGTGAGCACTCCCCTCCACACTCACACTCACACACCCACCGCGGCCCTGTCCCTCCCTGTCCCGAGCCCGTCGAGAGCCGCCTGCGATTCGAAACTGACCGCATCCGCGATGCTGTGGACGTAGCAACGGCTAGGGAACGAGTCCATGCGCCGCTTCGACGCCTGCGCCCTGTGCTTGCAGCGCGCCCGCGACCCCGTCGCATGCCAGGAAGGCCACCTCTTCTGCAAAGAATGCGTCTACACCGACCTCCGTGCGCCCCCTCCCTCCCTCCCTCTCTCTCTACTTCTATACTCGATGCTCATGCTGCTTCCTCGCCCGTGGCACCAGTCACCCAGAAGAAGGACATCAAGCGCCAGAAAGCCCGCCTCGACGCGCTCAAGAAAGAGGCCGAGGCAGAAAAGGCAGCCGCGAAAGCCGCAGCGCGCGCCCGCGTCCTCGCAGAGTTCGAGAAGGGCCAGCTCGGCCTCGCGAACCCCGCAGCCATCACGACCTCCGGCAACCCCAAGGACGGCGAATGTGCGTCCCCTCCTTCCCTCCCTGCATCCACTCCCTGCATCCGCCCCCCGCCACCTCCTCCAACCCAACTCGATCTGACCCCCTGGCGCCGCCCACAGCCCGCGGCACGAAGCGCAAATTCGCGTTCGACGCCTCCGCCGCCGAGGAGCTCGCACAGGCCGCCGAGGCCGCCGCCGCGCGCGCCATCGAGCGCGAGCAGGCCGCCGCGCTCAAGGACAAGCTCCCCGACTTCTGGCTCCCGTCGCTCACGCCCACCTACGCGTCCTCGTCCAAGACCCGCAGCGGCGGCGCGCCGGCGTCGCTGGACGACGTGCGCGTGCAGACGAGCTGTAGGGGCGGCAGCGTGGGGCATCCGATCGCGTGAGTGGGCTTGCTCGGCTGTGTTCGTGTGCGCGTGTGTGGGAAGTGCGGTTGCTGATGCGCTTGTGTGCGTGCGTGCGTGTGTGGGCGTAGGTTGAAGAACCTCGTGCCGGTATCGTTCAGCGTCCTCCCGCCCTCGGCGATCCCCACCCCTTCCTCCACCGCGGCTGCAACGCCGACGCCGGCGCCTGCAGTAGCAGCGGGAGGAGGGGGAGAGGGCGTGCCAGATGCGGTGCAGGCCGCGAGCAGGCCGCGCGCGGCGAGGGAGGAGGACGGCACGGCGATGTGCCCGTCGTGCAAGAAGGAGCTGTCGAACAGCTTGCATATATTCCGTGCGTGGCTCCGCCTTCGTTTGGTCTCGCTGTGCGCGTGCCTGATGGCTCTTCGACCCTCCGCAAACCCAAAAACCACAACCACAACCACGACGACGACGACGTGCCGCCGCGCCGCGCAGTGATGAAGCCGTGCGCGCACGTCGTGTGCAGGACGTGCACGGACACGCTCGTGCGGCCCGCGCTGCAGTGCGTCGTGTGCGACCGCGGGCTGAAGCCGGCGGACGTGCTGGAGCTCAAGCGCGAAGGTGCGTCGTGCGCTTTGGCTGTCCTGTTTTTTTTTTCGGTCAAGTGCTCATTGTATTCTATTCTATTCAAACTTTTATTTTGGGTTTTTTTGGGGGCTTGCGCGCGCGACGAAGGCACTGGGTTCGCGGGGGGTGGGATGGCGGAGACGTCGAAGACCGGGATCGCGTTTCAGGGGTGAGGCGTGCGCGTGTGGGTTCTCGGTGTGTGCATTATATACTGCGTGCTTTTGTTCGTCGCTGTCGTCGTCATTGTCGTCGTCGGGGATCGTTGCAATGTATGTAAGGCCTTTCTGTTGTGTTTGGCTTGTTCTGACCCGTCTCATGCTTGCTGCCGGATTAGCGATTGGATTCCGAGGCATTGCAAGGCGATACGAAGTGGGTCAAGTGTTTCATGTACAGTGCTTCGGTCAGGGTCTCCGTGTCAATGCAAGTACTTAGTGAGCTTCGCGCGACGCCGTTCGAAGGTCATCCGGCGATCAGACAGTAAGTGAGTCGTGCATGCAGGAATGGCGAGCCTTTAGGGTGCGTGCATGCGCGAACATCTGACAGTGGTGTCACGCGGGCGGGTGCCGGTGCCCCTCGGCCCCCGCCCAGTGACTCCTGCTTCCATCTTCTCACCCCCGCAGCCATCTTCTATCCCTCACTCGCCGTCGCGGCATACGTGCGCCCTGCGACCCATCGTGACCCCCTGCGCCGTCCCTGCAGCACTCCAGGCTGGCGGATTACGATAGCTTCACGTAGCCAGGCGGTCCGACGCTCCCGCACGGCGTATTCTCGCGACGTCGATGCCGGGACGACGTCGAAGCGGGAAGGGTACTTAAGGGATGTATGGGTGTGCGCGGCGGGCGTCAAGCGAGTGCCGTCGTCTCTCGCGCACCGAACACCGACGCACTGACGTCGACACCGACATCGATGCTGCTGCACTGCATGACTGCGGCCGCCGCGAGCCTCGCGCTCGTCGCGGCCCAAAGCTCTGACACGCATTTCCAGCCCAACTCTACCGGCGTGAAGCTGCAGAACGGGTACGAGCGCGTCTTCATCCAGGTGCGTCGCCTCTCCCCAATACCCTGTATCGCACACCCGCCTCTGCGGAGCGGGCTTACCGAACGCCGTCTCGCGCCGCGCCGCGCCGACAGCCGTTCGGGAACCACGGCTTCCGCGTGCGCGCGAGCCTCATGAAAGACCCGACCGGGACCGAGCTCTCCGCGTTCGTCGACCCCCTGCTCGAGGGCCCCGGCGCGAACACGCTCGCAGTCTCCGCCACCGTGCCGTACCAGGGCAGCGCGACGCTGCGCAACGGCGACCTCGTCGCGGAGCTCGCAAACGGCGTGCTGTCGTTCTTCCGCGTCGACGCCGACGGCGCGCGCGCGCCGCTCACGGCGGAGTACGCGGACGACAAGGCGCTGCCCGCGCGGTACTACGCGCAGGAGTTCCGCGCGTCGAGCTTCGCGGCGCAGTTCTCGTTCGCGAGCGCGCCCGGCGAGCAGTTCTTCGGCGCGGGGCAGCAGGCGTGCTGTAATGACCACACCGTGAACAAGAAGGGCCACGTCGTGGACCTCGTCAACTTCAACTCGCAGGTGCCGATCCCGGTGCTCATGTCGAACAAGGTGCGTCGGCGCGTCGTCGGCGCGTCGGTCGTGGGCTGCTGACGGCGGTGGCGGGCGCGGGTAGGGGTATCTTTTGTTTTTTAATTATCCTGGACAAGGGCGGATAGGTCGGTCGCGCTGTTCGGCTTGCCCTGCATGTGATCGCGTGAATTAAAAGCTCGCAGAACTCGGCCCGTACAAGACGCGCTTCGTCGCGGACGAGGCGACCGTGATCGACTACTACATGTCCGTCCCCGCTCCCTTTCCTCCCCTTGTCCTCTGCTGAACGGTTCCCCAGCACCACTGCGCCCGTGGGCGACTACGACGCCCTGCAGCAGCAGTACACGGCCGTGACCGGGCGGCAGCCGACGCCGCCCGACTTTATCCTGGGGTACCAGCAGTCGAAGCTGCGGTATTATAACCAGACGCAGGTGCTCGACGTCGCGCAGAGGTTCCGCGACGAGGGCATCAAGCTGTCGATGATCGTCGTAGGTCCGTGCCGCGCGCGGCTCTATAGGAAGGCGGCGAGGCTCACGTGAGATGCCCTGCAGACTTTTTCGCGTGGAAATATCAGGGCGACTGGTGAGCCTCTGTTCGACTCTCGACTCTGCGTGTCCTCCCACGCGCGCCTCGGGAGCCGTGATGCTCTGACCCTGATGCTATCGTGCGCAGGTCTTTCGACCCCGCGTTCTTCCCCGACCCGGAGGGCATGGCCGCGCAGGTGAAGGAGCTGACCGGGGCGGAGATGATGGTCTCGCTCTGGCCGAGCGTCGAGAACCTGTCGGAGAACTACGTGACGCTCCAGACGAACGGCTGGCTCGTGGCGACGCGGGACGGGCCGGGCGTGACGGACTCGTTCGCGGGCGTCTACACGCGCTTGGTGGACTCGACGAACCCGGGCGCGCGGGAGTTTTTGTGTGAGTGGTTTCGCAGAGGGGCTTTTTGTCCGGTAATGACGACCGCGACGGGGACGGCGCTGACGCGGACGCGTTTTGCCAGGGAAACGGCTGAACGACAGTTATTTCTCCAAGGGTATACACAATTTCTGGATCGACCAGGCCGATGGCGGCACGCTCGGCGAGCCCTGGGAAAACAGTACGTGCCCTCACATCTTCGTGCTGCAGCTGTGCGAGAGAGCGCGCCGACGAACGCGGCGGCGCAGACGGACAGGACAACATCCGCACGATTCCGTACAACCGCGTGTTCGCGCAGTACTTCATCGGCTCGCAGTCCGCGGCGGGGAAGATGTACCCGTGGCTGCACCAGCAGGCGATCGACGAGGGCCTGCACAACCTCACCGAGACGCCCGCGTCCGCGACCGCGTGCAAGTACATGTCGCTCACGCGCAGCTCGTTCGCGGGCGGGCAGCGCTTCTGCTCGTATCTCTGGAGCGGGGACACGATCTCGCGCTTTGACGTGCTGTTGCAGCAGGTGCGTGCGTGTATGCGTGGCGGGGGCTCGTCCGGTGCTGAGTGCGGCTGGTGTTGATGATGGGACGGAAGATCACGGCGGGCGTGTCGGTCGCGGCGTCGGGCTTGTCATCGTGGACGCTGGATATCGGCGGGTTCAGCGGGGTGAATGTCGATACGCAGTCCGTGCGTGCTGTTTCTCTCATTCTTGTAGCGCCGCCGATGTCCAGCGGGGTCGTTAGGGCCGCGAGCTGTTTGTCAGGTGGCTCGCGATGGGGACGTTCCTCCCATACGTAGGTCTTTGTACGTCTGTTCGTCTGCGTCGGTACTAAAACGACGGGGTGGATCATAGATGCGGGTTCATGGGTATATGAGCTCTTACATCACACTCCTCGATGCGCTGACTCAACTGGGCATACGTCTCTGATAGCGACCGGGACTGCAATATCCCAGCCAACAACTCTCTGAATTTCGCTAATCCGTGCCCCAACGAGGTGCGCCTCCAATTATTCTTCTTGCCATCAATACGGTCCTGACGGCGAATTCGACAGCCTTGGTCCTACGGCGCAGACAACTTCCCCATCATCAAAAAAGTACCATTCTTCAATGAGCGGTTTCTTCGCTCTAGCCACGAGCCGCGCTGATCGGGTTCGGAACAGTACATCGCGCTGCGGTACCAGCTCGTGCCCTACGTCAAGGCGCTCTTCCAACAGCTTCAGGCGACGGGCCGCACGATCATGCGCCCGCTCTACTACGACTTCTCGCTGAGCGACCCGTTCGTCGCGAACGCGACCGCAGCGAACGATCCGCTGGTGGTGCACCAGTTCTTGCTCGGTGCGTCTCGTGCGGATACGGCCAGCGCGATCGCCGTCTGACCGTGCGCTTTGACCGGCCCAGGGCCCCGCATCCTCGTGTCCCCCGTGGGCGAGCAGGGCGCGACCTCGAAGACGGTGTACCTGCCCCGTCTGACCGCCGTGCAGCTGGAGCAGAACTTCACGTGGACACACTGGTGAGCCCCCCGCGCGCTCTCTTTCTGTCCGTGCTGCATCTGACGCGCGTGGCCGCGCGCTCCGCGAGGTGGACGGACGCGGACTTTGGGCAGGGCGGGAACACGGTCGTCGTGAGCGCACCGCTGGACCAGATCCCGGTGTTTTTCTTGGGGAGCAAGGACGACATTTTTTCTGGAGTAATATGATCGGCGCGGGGTGGTTTGGGTGTTGTATGCAGGCCTTGACGCGATCCGGATGCCCTTACGCGAATGCCCTTACCAGAAAGCCCTTACCAGAAAGAAATGTTGGACGGTTGAGAAGAATATGTGCATGAGCGTCGTCGACGTCGAGGAACCACAGCCGGAATGCGTGATCGAGAAAAGTCCTTCGTAGCTATCAAAACGCCGTAATACCGGACCCATGAGAGCCCTCAGGCTGTCTAGGAATATAGAAAATGTCGCGTCGCCCCTGGCCAAAGCCAAAGAAAAAAGTACTATCAGATCATGGACATGCTCGGTGTGAGGTTCGAACTCACGACAACAGTCTCAAGAGTACGCACCTGACTACAAGAGAACTGCGCTCTACCAACTGAGCTAACCAAGCATACATCCTACGAAATTTGAAATTCATTGGCGCCCACAGGGACCCACACCGGTCCAAAATGCGAGTCATGCCTATTGCTCACCGTCGCACCTTGCAAGGCGAAATCATAGCCAAACTTCCGCTGTAATACCCTTGAGAAGTATGCAAGAGCGCTGTAACCTGCTCTGGCGAACTGAACCAGCAGACCATGCCCGTCAGCCAATGAGATCTCGATCCGCTCCTTACGTGGGCCTGCTGGGCCTGCCAGTAACTTTCACCGCGGTTGTCATCGAGTCACTCCCTGTCTCTTCGTGCACACTCCGTTTTCCGTGGTCAAGCGTGACATTTCTTCAGCAAATCTGGTCTTTAACTCCAGGACGAGTCGCAGTGCAGCTCAGTTGATTCCAAGTCCAATTTCACTGGCGTTGCTTCCGCCTACTTCGTCGCAGGTCAGTCGGACGCGTCGTCCCACTGTCCCAGGGAAGAACGGATCGCAATGGTAGTCTCGGCGACAGCAAGTCGACAATAGGACCCTTGCAAGAGCGGGCGGATGTTCTTCACTCGATGATCGCTTTACCGGCGACAGTACTTTTCACCACACATGTCTGTCTTGGTCAACACCGCGTTCCTGTCACTGACTAGGTTACCCCACCAGGAAAGCCGTCTCTCCCTGTCCATGCTCATATCTTTACCACGACCGTCGCGTGATAGTGCAGAAACGCTTGTCTGGGTCAATCTCGCCAACTATCTTCAAATACTACGCTTCGTCCAGGGCCGCGCTATGACTGCAGTTGTCTGACTTGGTCAATGCATCTACCCACGTTCATCTTAGCCTTGTGGTGTTCCTGGCGATGGCGGTACATGGCGCAATGCAAGGATACCACTACCGGTGTTTCCGCGCCGACATCTGCGGATCTGAAGCTTCACGACTTCCAACTTGGACGCTGCTTGCGAGCACGTATCTTGAAAGCCAAACATGGGAAGACTAGGCCATGCACAATGACATCATCGTCAAGTCTCAAGCGAGGACAAGTGAACGCTTTGTCGCAACCACGTGAGTGGCAACATCGCATTATAAGTGCGAATACGCTCTCTGCTCTTACATCTCCCACGAACTTTCTCCCTCCCGACCTCCCCAACGCTGTCGTGTCTCGGCTCTCTGATTTGAACGCGACGCGTACCTAGATCACTAAATACAAGAACACGCAATACAAGAACGCTAAACACGCGAGAGCCACTCCGCCCCCTCCATCCTCGATCGTGGCGAATTTACCAGACCACGACTGCTCGATACTCAAATCCACTGTGCCACCATGTTCACAAACCAACGGCTCTTCCGCGACCTGTATCGCAATGTCATGAATCAAAACTACAGCATCTTTACAGAGCACCTGTTCGACGTCGTACAGATCGCAGCGGAGCATGAGTCGACGGCAGACTTGCCCACGCCGAGCGATGGTATCGCCATCGCGTGGAATGCGGTCTCAAACGAGACGATCCCGCGGACGACCAACAAACCTAGACGCAACTTCGTCCAGGATTCTCGCACAGCCCTCCGACTGAACAGAAAGGTGCACTACGCGCCCATATCAGACCCTCCCCCTGATCTCACCCTGGGCGCGCTCATCCAAACCCACGCCATCCTATCCTGGCAATACCAGAGGCTGATCGATGCGGGGGTCGATTTCAACATGCTATCGCCTGGCATGACCGATGCCACCACGAACGAGGACACGTGCGTCGAGCTCGACTCGCCCTCCGAGCCCGAAGCCACCACCTGCGGAGTGTGCCACGCAAACGCCAAGGTCGACGGGGTCATCAACCACGGCTGCATCCTGTTTTCCCAGTCCGCGCGCGAGACCGTCCTGTCGATGCGAGCTGGGACCCAAGTCTACGCCAAATGCGTCGCACGGCAGCTCGTCGGGCATGGCATGCGGTCGGAGACAATGGCACGGCGGTCGGCTGCGCTTTGCAAGGACATCTTGAAAGAACTGCGTGCTGAGGGCCCGCACGATCTCGTAAAGGCTTTCAGCCGTGAGGCGCGCCATGAGCTCGTCGCGATATTCAACCAACACTGGCATCCGGTGCGTCATGGCTTCTGATTCGAGGCCGCCGCATCATCTGACAGTGTCCCCAGCTGTACGGACAGTGGAGAGTGGGCGGGTCGAAGACGATCCAGGTCAGCGATTTGCGGAAGCTAGGTACGACTTTGTCAAAAGCAGTGGCTATCTTCCTCGATGAGGGAGTGGCTCGCGTGACAGATGTGCATGACTGTCTGGATGTACTGGCCAAGGGGGCGCCTTGGAAAGTTCATCTAGCGGCCATGCACACTATGTTCACGAGTATCACCTCCGCAAAGATGTGCAAGGGAAAAAACAAGGATCGTGCTCTCCATTTCCGAGCAACCGTATTAGAGCGCAAGAGTGAGGACGAGTCGTCGGCGTGGGGGTCGAGCCCTGCAGTACGCGAGATGGTCCAGGTGAGCGATGCGAATTTCCTCGATTGCCATAAGTGTCCACTGAGCGACGCGGTGCGTACACTCAGGATATTGCCAGTATTATTGACTCTTGGAGTCAAAGTCCCGCGGCAGGCGCCACCCTCGCTTGTTGACATGCACTGACAAAGGCCCCTCTAAGCCCACGGGCCACTGAAGCTGACTCACAGACGCGCCGAGCCTCTCCCAGGCTGGAAAGCTGGGCTTTAGAATCGGATGGCTCGAAGGCGTCGAGCCCTTCCGATCTGCGAGGAGGGACAAAATAGGTGCTGTGCCGCGGTGGAGATTATTTTAAATATCTCCTTCTGAGATCTCGCCTAGGAGTCGCCTAGGCCGCTGACTTGTGCGATACATTTGTATCCGCATGCTTTCATTTTCGTTTTAAATCGTGTTGTACTCTGTGTTATTATACCCTCCCAGGAAGATTTGTGTGATTGTGTCTCAATACCGCTCCACTGACCGTGAAGGAACCAAAGTGGCATGAATCTTGGATGTGTTAACGAGCGATCACCTCAGATCCCATTACGTATGATCAGATAAGATGAAGCGACGACGCATCAACGCATGTTCTAGATAAGGCGGCGTGGTCTCTTGTGCTTGGGGCCTCTGCACCAACATCTTCCGTCCCAACAACACCAGCGCCCTTATATAAATACACTTCCAGATGGAATTGAACCCGAGCACGAGCGTAGAGACACTGCGCGCAATTCCCTCCACCATGGACACCGTCAACACCGCGTCCCAGCCCTCGTCGCCCCGCTCGAGCGCCTTGCCGTCTCCTCCAGACAGCCCGGACTCAATCTCCTCCTTTCCGTCGCTGTCGTCCTCGTTCTTCTTCTCTTCCGCAGCCGCGAGCCCACCCCACTCCCACTCGCACAGCGATCACGACCGCGAATCCGTTCAGGAGTTGATCATACCCTCTCTGACACTCCCAGCGGCCCTTCGGCAGCCCACGACGTACGGGAAGACACTAGGAGACGTGCGGTTGCTGGTCCTCGATGCTGACGTGGCCAGTGGCTCCTCTTTTTCGTCTACTTTGTTTGAGGAAAATGAGGAC
Source organism: Heterobasidion parviporum (assembly GCA_002994785.1). Classification (NCBI taxonomy): domain Eukaryota; kingdom Fungi; phylum Basidiomycota; class Agaricomycetes; order Russulales; family Bondarzewiaceae; genus Heterobasidion; species Heterobasidion parviporum. The sequence continues at coordinate 326,415 of PDUQ01000007.1, forward strand.
ATTGTGGACATTGGCGCGTCAGAGCCAACCGAGAACGGGTTTGTGCAACGAGCCTCAACGGACTGGGTCGAGCAGCGCGATGCTCACGGGCTCGAAAGGTTCGAGCCTGCACACAACGTCGAAATCCTTCAATTGCCAACCTACAATCCCAATGATGAGGTATGTGGTCGTGTTCAACAACAATGATCAGCGTGTTGATAATCCTTTTACCAATGAAGCTCGATAATGTCATACAATCGATACAGTCCATCGTCCATGGGCCATTTCACGATGTTTGCAGTGTCATTGACCCTCGATGTTCTCCATCAGCCCTCCTCTCGAATCTCGTGTCCTCTCCTTCCATGCCTTTCTATACCGCACTTATAGTCCACGCACCTAGTAAGCACGCGCGCCATCATGCCACTGCGCTTTTTTCGACTCATCACCGGTCTGCTCCTAGCGCTCTCTTCTCACGACCGCACGATCATCACAGCCCTCAGCACGGATATACCTATAATCGTCTTCCCACCAACGCCAGGCCAAAATCTCCACCGCGCTCACGTGTCCTCCTTCCGCCCCACTTCCGCCCACTCGCTCCGCGCCGGCCTCTTTCGGTCGCCCGAGACTCTTGCAACCTTGCGGATGGAGGCAGCAGACCGCTTCCTGCGCTGGCGTGAAGTGGACAGGGCAGTGCGCGCCGTACACCATGCCCAGTCCGCCCCTGCTCGCGATCAGCGCCCGCCGTCTTACGATGCTCCCACAGACGACGAGTACCCTACGGATCCTAATCACGGTAGACGGTCCACCGTCAACAACCGGCCACAGCGATGGAACAAGGCCGAATGGGAAGCAGAGTGGGATCGCATGCTCTCACACGACGTCGCGCGGCGCATGCGCCAGGGCACCATCAGTTCCGCGCCTCCCACACTCCCGCGCGCACAGCCGCCCGCGTCCTCCTGCGCACCCATCGCCTTCGACCCGCTACACCTTCCGTCCTTGTTCATGTTCTCGCTCTCGCTTCTCGCCCCGCTCAAGGCGCGCATCGCGCAAGTGAAGCTTTCAGGGGGTCCGTTGGGGATGCTGATCGCCGCGACGCTCGGCACAGGGATCTTTATTGGGCTCGCGTGTCGGTGATATTCGTGTAACAATGTGTGGGGGTGCTCTGATTCGCATCTGCTGTTGTTTTGTTGGTTGTTTTAATACTTGTCTTGTTCCACGTAGTTGTACAAACCCTGCGATCTGGCCATTCTCGCTTATTTATATTCACTCACGCGTGGGTTCCTGTCGTTTGTCTGCGCTGTACGTGGCGGCGAATGACGGCCTTGTGAAGTGTTAATTATGAAGAATGCAACAACGAATGCAACAACGAATGCAACAACCTGACGATGGTCCCAGGAAATCAGCTACGTGATCTATGGAACTCCTTCCCTCCAGTATTTCCTCCGCTCGGTCATCTTCCCTCCGACTCCTCGCACGGCGAAATGGATAGTAGACAACCGTGGACACAGACCAACAGTTTGCTTGAACTGGCCGTCTGTCAGATGAACACTTGGTACTGTGAGGGTTTGCAGGGACGGGTATCGGCGAATCATCTCGACAAATGTCCGTGAGCATTTGCATTCCCGAGAATCGTCTGACACGAGCTCTAGATGCTCCAGCGAAGGCGTCGGGGCGACGGCTTGTATCCACTTGAAGAGAGCCGCGAACTGGTCCTTGAGAGCCACGCCTTGATGTCTCACAGTAAGGTCGCGAAGCTGTCGGAGTCCAGGGTATGATGTTGGCGCCGACTGTAGGATATATGAGTAACAGTCAGGAATCCGATGAGTTGAATAGCGCACCTCATGGAAGTCTTCCAGGAATGCGTCGTAGTACATATCCAAGGTTTCCAAGTTCGGCGTGCCCTCCAGGAGTGATAAAATCATGTCTTTCGAATGTGTGTGGCCCGGGCCTATCGTCAAGTTCTTCAGGCTGGGTATATTCAGCATGGCTCTCAGCGTGGCAGAATCTGTTTGCTGCAAGAGCCCGTGAGATTGCTAGGGAACTGTTGCTGAGTTTGTGAAAGCGAAACAAATGGAAGGATGCTTGCATGGATGTGTAAACTTTCCAGGGCAGGAAAATAATCCGACCAGGGTACAAAACGGTGCAACGCATAGGAGGACGGAGAGCCAAGCGCGATGGCCTTCACTTTGGTCAAACGGGCCAGAGATGGGTGATGGATATGCGAAACATCGAATGCCCAGTTCACTTCAGCAAGCTTTGGACAGCGCACCAAGGCATGAACAATGGGGTCCAGGATGTCAGGTAGGACGATTGGCATCTCGGCGACGCTCATTGAGTATCGTGTCAAGTTGGGCAGTTGTGACAGCTTGGCGTCCCAAAACAAAGATTCGTGTAAGTATGTCGTGTACAGTCCTGGCTTAGGTCCCACAACTTGTAACTCTGGCGTCAACGATGGGCATATAATTATAGGATTGAGGCTGACCAATATGCTGAAGACTGCGCACATAAGTCCTTAAATGTGGATATTTGTCAATGGTGTCGAAGGCATTGTGCGTCTCAGGCTATACACAATCCGTCTACCGTCAACATCTCTGACCACGCCTGACATGTTTCCTTGACAAACCTTATCCGAGCGCAAAAGTTGTGTAAATTGTATATCCCGATACAAGCTGAGTGCTGCGGCCTCCCCAAGAAACCTACATATTTGTGCACAGGCTGCAAGCGTCGATTTGTCGTCGACAGTGGCGAAGATAAGGCAAGCAACATCGAAAGGAAGATCCACAAAGCCTAGCATATTGTTTGCGAAGACACAAGATGAGTGGAATATGTCTGGTAGAAGAGAAGGAGATCAGTTTCGTCACTTGCTCGTATGGAATGGTACTGGAATAGTGGAGGGCTCAGTCAACAGTCTGCGCGGGCGCTTAAATGACGCGCTTCTAATTATCACGTGCCATACGCGTGATCGTCGCGTTGAACTCAAAAGGCGCCTGTCGTTCTCGCGCGTCTTGCCAGCTCCCTCTCATTCTTGCCTGGCAGTCTCACGCTCACGACGGTTCAGTATTTATTTATGATGACGAAATCAATTGCGAAACCACCCTCAATGCCATCGAACAATACCTGCACCAAGCGCAAGTCTACAAGCGATTTACCTGCCAGTGTCAAGCGCGTCGCCAAGCAACCCAGGACAACACTTGATTCATTCTTTTCACCGAAGGTATCTGTCCTTACGCGATCCGGAATAGACGGTATAGCAGGAGGAGAGACAGACAAGGTTTACGATGTGACGCTCAGCGAAGAGCAGAAGAAGATACTGAAAATGGTGGTTGACGAGGAGAAGAATGTTTTCTTCACGGGATCTGCAGGTGCGTGGACCATTGTTTTAATACTCAGTTCTCTTGATAAGACGACTTTGACTACATACAGGTACTGGGAAGTCATTGCTGTTGAAGGCCATTATCGCGGCACTTCGGAAGAAGCATGCGAAGAAACCTGATGTCGTGTCTGTCACTGCTAGTACAGGCATGGCAGCTACAAATATTGGTGGTACGTTCTATATACTATTTATTTCCCGTGCGGAGCTTTACAGTGGCCACGCTATAGGGATGACGATACATTCCTGGGGGGCGATTGCGCCAACAGTCGAAAACGTCGAGAAACTCATCAGCTACATACGTACGGCAAAGCCTGCTCACCAACGATGGAAGACCACAAAAGTTCTCGTCATAGACGAAAGTATGCGCTGAAGATGCATTTACGAACCCCGTGTGCTAATTTTCCGATCAGTCTCGATGGTCGATGGCCACCTTTTTGAAAGACTAGCCGCCCTTGCCGACAAGCTAAGGAAGAAGACTGATAGGCCATTCGGTGGCATTCAGGTTCATTCCACGTTGTATGTGTTGAAGCTGTTTAGTCCTGACGACAGTCACTTTATCAGCTCGTCGTGACTGGCGACTTTTTCCAGTTGCCGCCAGTCACAAAGGGGAAAGAAGTACCTTTCTTTGCATTTGAGTGCGATGCATGGAAGAAGTGTATCGACAACACAGTCATGCTTACGCAAGTATTTCGCCAGAAAGACGATAGTAAGCCACCTGTTCTGTACTACTTTGCACACTCTCATGATATGCGGCAGAATTTGTTGAGCTTCTCAATGAATTACGCCATGGGAAAATTTCACCCTCAGCAGTCAACGAATTTCGTGCTCTGTCTCGCCCTCTCCCCATGTCGAGTATGGTCCTTCCACCTACCGAGCTCTTCGCGGTTCGGAGTGAGGTTGAACGGGCAAATTCATCTCGCCTCGCCTCGTTGAAATCACCGCCATTCGTATATATCGCTCGTGACTCAGGCTCGGCCTCTCTAGAGCGGCGCAACACTGTGCTAGCTGGCATGGTTGTGCCCGAAAGGGTATCGTTGAAGACTGGTGCCCAGGTGATGCTTGTGCGCAATGTTGACGAAAAACGAGGGCTTGTGAATGGCGCTGTCGGTCGGGTTTTGGGATTTCATCCTGTGCTGGCTGGTAAAGCAGAAGGAGTAGTCAGAGAGGTGACGCTAGATGCAGATGGGAAACCCGTTCAGTCTCTTACAGGCAGCTCAAGTAGTGGAAAGGAAAACCAGAGTCCACCAAGCACGAGCAACAAGCCGATCAGTGCCAATGGGAGAGGCAAAGAGAAGGAACTTAAAATGGGCGATGAGCTCTTTCCCCTAGTCGAATTTCTCACTCCCCTAGGCAAGGAAACTGTGATTGTTACACGAGATGAATTTCGTGTAGAAGATAATGAAGGGACCGTGCTAGCAAGGAGAGTACAAGTGAGCTCAATCGTTGTCTTTCGCGTGATGGGCCTAGCCAACTTTCATGTTGACTAGGTACCGCTTATTTTGGCTTGGGCTATTTCAATACACAAAAGTCAAGGACAAACAATCCAGCGAGTGAGAGTTGATCTCGGAAGAGTCTTCGAAAAAGGTGAGGATCTTACTATTAATGACGCCAATATGCTCAGCTGCCGAAATTTCCCTAGGACAAAGTTACGTCGCGCTATCCCGTGCGGCATCAATGGAGGGCTTACAAGTCTTGCGATTTGATCCCAATAAGGTGTGTTCTATGGACAAAATGACATGTGGACATGTCTAAGGTATTGATCGTACACCTGCAGGTCGTAGCACACCCTAAGGTCATAGAGTGGAGTAAGACATTGTCAAGCTGTATTGAAGTGAACTAGACGACGGATACTGTACTTAGAGGTGAGTAATCGCTTCCCGACTCATAACCATCTGCTCATTGCCGACTTCTGCCAGCTATCATTATTACGTTGCTCATGTTTATTATTTATACACTCACAATGGGGATGTCCATCCACAGGGAGGCGATTCCTTCACCGTCATGTAGGTTGAAAGCAGGTAGTCCATCTCCGGAATTTCTCTCACACAGATGCTTGGAAGAGTCCATTCTCCTCACGGCTTCCAAAGGTACTTATTCTTCTTTAGGGTGCTTAACATGTCACACCGGCCTTAACATGATGCGGAGGTGAGTTCTCGAAACCGTCACTCTTTCCCCACTCAGTCAGATTGTGCCAGTGCGGGTGTTCGATGAGCCATTGGCGGACTGACAGTTGTGCACAGTTTGTGAATTTGTGGAACGGCCTTTCCAATCGCCATCAAGGAAAGTACATGCGTTTACCCCTTATACAATATGATCTTTCCAAATGCTATTCGTTATCAACGTATAATTGAGCGCATATTAAAGGCAGGTAGACAGCGGATTAGAAGCCTGCGGGTTCTGCTATGCCTACCGCCTGCTCCGCTTTGTCTTCTGCCGTATGTTCTATCGCTCTCTCTATATCCCGAATGCTGTCAAGCTCACGAGGTCACCAAATGTATCCGTAGGGCTTCTTGTCCGCCCCCGTGCCACCCATAAGTCATCTAGCCAGTATATTTTGCGGATTGATGACTATGCCCGAGTGGCCTACATCACATCATCGTTCATATACGAGGGTCATGAAGCTCAATGAGTCGGTCATATGCTGATCACCATCGGTCAGAAGCTAATCCACGATATCTTTCTTTGTCAATGGTTCAGGGTCGTTAACGCAAAGTTGGAGATAGACTGACCTTTGATCATTTTTGTCTTAACAAAAACAGCTTGGATCCTAGATGCGAAATAGCCTTCCATGAACGTCAAGGGCGAAACCCACACGGCGTATCACGAACTCGTTTATAACCCGTGCAAGGAACTCCAACCGGGGAAGAGATATTGTCTCGTGACGATGCCCAGGCGCGCTCCTGAAGAATACGTCCGTTCATACGTCAACCTGGATCCTGAGAAAGTTGGACCTTATAAAAGGCGTCCTATTCAAATCCAGTCCTCTCATCCACCCTTAGGTGTTCTTCATCATGCCCGGCGCTATATCATTCCCCGAATTTCCAGACGATGTTCCCACTGTCCCTCTGTTAATCATTGACTATGCTCTGATCAAAGCAGGGGATGAGAAGGAAATCGACAGACTATGGAAAGCTTCGACTGAGCTTGGCTTTTGGTAGTGCGTATTCGACGACCGCCCTTCAAGTGTTTTGTTGGTGACGTTGATACTTCTTATTTTTCAGTTTGAAGAATCATGGAGCCGATGACGAAGTGGCAGGAATGTTCGATATGGGTGCAGAGACTATGGACCTACCTCTGGAAGAGAAGATGAAATTTGAACAGGGTGACGACGGCATGTCGTTCGGGTGAGTATCTCTTACCGGAAAGGGCGTCATTTCTTGCTCACAATCTCTATAGCTATAAGTATGCGGGTGCCAATGCCACAGATGAAACAGGAGCACTCGATGCGGTCGAGTTTATCAATGTCTCCAAGGATGATGCAATTAGCTGGCCCACCCCGACGCACCGTACTTACCCGTCAACGGTCAATGCACGAATGGAATCAACTATCATCCCATTCGTTCGCAAGTCCCTCGACGTGACCAACACGCTCTTGGATGTCTTGAACGATCGCCTCGGACTTCCGAAGGGTACTATTGCTAAGAGGCACAGCTTGATGGAGCATAGTGGTGGCGAAGCGAGGTGCATCAAGTCGCCAAAGAATCTGGAATTATCTGCAGATAAGGCTACACTCGGAGCGCACACGGACTTCGGTTCTTTAGTGAGTTCAAAGAGTCGATGTCGTCTGTCTTGCTGTTCGTTGACTCTGAGCATCAATAGTCGTTCCTTCACAACCGCCTCGGCGGATTACAGGTCTTTCCACCTGGCGCAGACACCTGGAAATATGTGAAAGTGAGCGCGGCGGTGGACTCGGTCGTATCCCGTGCTGATCTCACTGGAGCCTATACCCGGGCACGCAGTCTGTAATCTCGGGGATGCCATGGCCATCTTCAGCGGCGGGATTCTGCGCTCGAACCTTCACCGTGTTGTGTAAGTTATGCTTTGGATCCGCTCCCTTAACCTTTCCTTACACTAGGATCATTGCAAGCCCTCCGCCCAAGCAGCAAGCAGCATATGACCGTTGGTCTCTCGTATTCTTCACGCGCCCTGGAGAGTCGTGGAAAATGGTACCTCTCTCGGAGGAAAGCAAGATGATCGCAGAAGCAGCAGCCAAGGCGCCGCCGGGCAAGTTCGACATCGACGCGACAGCTGGGTCGTGGTATGCTAGGAGAATCAAGAATCAGAGGATTGCCAATCGCACGGTTTGTTTTTTTCGGATCAATTTCTACACAGTTTGATTGAGATTTACTTGTACAGGGACCCGAGACATGGAGGGCGAGCCGGGGAACTGAATATCGACCTGAGGTTGCTTAAGCAAGGCTGGCCCATGTACAATAAGTGTGGCTGTGGTTCATGTGCACTGACTGTTGTGACGATTTATGTACGAATACAAGGTTTCTTTCATGATGTAAAGAACAACCCACTGGAGGCGGCGCGCGAGACTCGGCTGTGCGTACGCGCATGAAAGTTGCCGTGGTTTCGGAAAAATAGCTTGGACTGCATGCAATTGTGATGTTTGTGGTGTTCCGCGTGCCGTATGCATACAGTACAACAGCTTATACGCGCACTACCATGAACTGCTCTGGAATTTCTGGGCTTTCAATCGGCCCCAAAACAGGCCTCGTTTTGGCCGTGCCTCTTTCGTCGACGAACAGCTGCCGCTCAACCTAACAGAAAGGGAATGTGTTACTTCTGCGCCTTGTTTCAAGAGCATTTTACACTGACTTGGTAGACTTTGGTGTCAATGCCGAACTGAGTTACCGTGGGCCTGCATTGTTGGATGAGCGCATTCGCTTCCTCCAGATGATGAGCTCTGAATTGAGCAACGTTTGCATGAAATGTCCGCAGGTTCTGTGCGCCTGCGAGAATTGGACCGAGAGCATTCTAGCCGGAAAGTCGTCTAAGAACACACATTGTGTGATTGGTATTTGATGAGCACTCACTAGATCCCGTGAGGAGATGAACACGAAGAGCTGTGTCAGGTTGGGACATCCCTCACACATACTCCTGATGCTTGACAATTCTAGGAGTAGGCGACTAAATGAGAAACGTGTCATGCGATGTCCATGGGCCTCGACTAGTTGGCGACAGAGACGATTGGCTTCCAGCGCGTCAGCCCCACCGCCGACTGAGTATAGCTGAAAGATTTCGAGAGGCGATTGCGCGAGGAGGTCAAGGGCACCTTCTGCCCATGTGTGATCCGTACTTCCTGGATGAAGCGCGAATGTGAAAGATTTAAGCTGGGTCAGCCCACCGCGTGCGAAACACCTTTCGCTCAAAGCAGAGACATCCTGTTTAAGGCCAAGCGATGATCAGTATATGGAGGACAGAATTTAGCAAACGCATACAAACTGTGGCGATAACCCTTCGAGCCCAAGGCTGATGATTCCAGTGATATTAGCATCAATGACAGCCATGACGCCATTTTGAGTCACTTTAGGACATCCAATCAAGTGCAAGTGCTCCAGTTTAGGAAGAGGGGGGAGTCCTTTCAGTGTCGCGTCTGACACAAGATTAGATAGCTGTTGAATGTACATAGTTGCCTCGTGAATCTATGCCAACATTTGTGCAGGTTTTAAAGCTTACCTTGCATATTAAAGTTAAACTACGTAGCGTGCCCCAGGTAGCACCAATCCAAGCTGGGAGAACGCTGATGACCAGGTGGCTTGGCATGATCAACGATATCTTGCTTAGATGGTTGAACTGAGGTAAGATACTTGGGTCATAATTATCTTGGTGTTGGCCATTGATCTCAAGCTCACGAAGTTGAGGAAGCGACTGAAGGGTCTTGAGAATTTCGGAGGTTAGACATCCATCACGGGTGAATATGCAGGTATGCAAGTTTGTCGCGTTTTCGATGCTACTGATGAGGGACTTCACAAGTTGTTCGTAGTCATTGTTGAGGAGTCCCTTGGGGAAGTCACGTATCTCTTAATCAGAGGCCGGTCAGAGGGCATGATGAGGCCGAGTCGTATATGATGAGCTAACCTAGTCGTCGGACGAGCCGAGCAAGGTGGGGATTTTGTTGTAGAGTCTCGAACAGCTGTATCAACTGAAAAGGTGTCTTGTCGCAAATACATATCGCGCATGGTAGGACTGTCTGCTGACCTTTCGCTTTGCATGCCACTGCCATGGGCGAATTACAATTCTTTCGTACAAAACAGGATGTGCGAACACGTAGAATGTTCGATTGACAAGACAAACTGAGTGCAGATGTTCAGGTCGCAATATATGGCCGATTATAACAGGAAGTAGCTCTGGAGGTAAGCTCTGAAATTGTGCTGGCATTGTCCTCTCGAAGCAATCGCTGCGGCACGAGAGGTCAGATACGGAATTCCGAAGACTATGTTGGAAGTTGAGGGAGGATCGCCAACGTTGCTGCCTTAGGAGATCACACGGCGGCAGTCGAGGAGGCTCAGGAGGCCCAACCACTGCCCAACCGTGATATGCCGTTACACCTCGTTACACATAAACGTGACAAGGCTGTCACATGTAACACGCCTGAGCTCAATGCAGTTCTGTTCCTCAGCCACTTGTACCACATTACCTCTTTGCTTCCTTCACCATGTCAGACTTGGAGGACGACATAATGTATCAAAATGAGAGCTCTGACCCCGTAGCTGGGCATGAGGATGAGGAAACTAAGGAGCAGGAACAAGAGCAGGGCCGACACGAGAGGAAGAAGGGCAAGCAGCAGACAAGAGACCATGATGATGATGAGGAAGAAGAGGACGGGGAGGATGACGAGGATGAGGACGAAGAGGATGAGGACGAAGATGAAGATGAAGATGAGGGCTTGGCCCGTGGTCGCAAGCGGCCAAAAGTGCGTGCTACGCCAGGTGTCCTGTGTCGAGATATATACTGAACTTGGGTCCAGCGGCGTCATAAACGTTCTGCTGTCAATCGCTTCCTCGATGTTGAAGCTGAAGTTAATGAGGATGAAGAGGAGGAGGAGGAAGACGATGAATATGGGCGTGGTTGGTCTCAAGTCTTTCACTCTGTTGATTCGTCTAATAGCTTCCCGCAGACGAGTTCATCGCGGAACCTGGTGGTGAAGGAGACGAGGACGATATCGCTCGCAGAGCTGTTGACCATGCGCGTCTTGATAGACGCCAACAGGAATTGAATGACCAGGACCTGGCTCGCATTGCAGAAGGGTATAGTCAACGGTACAAGCGCTCTGCGATCCGCTACACGGGCGACATGAACGAGGTTCCGCAACGTCTACTAATGCCATCTGTGAATGATGCCAATCTGTGGCAAGTGCGGTGTAAAGTGAGAGGAGCATTCGCTTACTCTAGTCTATCGTTGACATACTCTTCAGCCCGGCAGAGAACGTGATCTTGTCTTCAGTTTGATGCGCAAGGCCATCGACCTTGAATACACAAATCATCCGCTTCAAATTCTGTCATCGTTCCAGCGCGACTCTCTACCAGGCATGATTTACGTCGAGGCGCGCAGCTCCAAACAAGTCACAGAAGCATGCAACGGACTTGTTGGTATCTATCCCAGCCGCGGTATCACTCTCGTTCCGATCGAAGAGATGGCCAGTTTGCTTCAGATCAAAAAGCAGGACTTGACAGTCACGCCAGGAAGCTGGGTACGCATCAAGCGCGGTAAGTATGGAGGCGACTTGGCGAAGGTCATGGACATCACCGAGAACGGAGAAGAAGTCGGCCTCAAATTCATCCCGCGTATAGACTTGAATCCGAAGGACGATGCTTCTATTGACGGTAAGAAGCGCAAAAAAGTTGGAACTGCTGTGTCGGCAGGTATGCGCCCTCCACAGCGTTTCTTCAATTACGAAGAGGTTGTCAAGGTCTACGGCCGCAAAATGGTCTCGAAGCGGAATCAGGTGTATGTGTTTCAAAACGACACGTACAAGGATGGGTTCATCGAGAAAGACTTCCGGTTGAGTGCGCTCTCTCTTGAGAACGTCAATCCAACACTCGACGAAATCACTCGGTTCACCAAGGGTGCGGACGGCGCCGAGGGCGAAAACACTGTCGACCTATCAATTATCGCTGAGGCGTCGCGAAAGGCGGCAATCGCGGTCCTTCAGCCTGGTGATCATGTGGAGGTGTTTGAAGGCGAACAATCAGGCGTTCATGGTGTCGTGGACTCGATCTCGCAAGACATCGTCATCGTCAGTCCAGTAGGTGTCGACTTGGAAGGTCAGAAGGTGCATGTTCCGGCGCGGAGCGTTCGCAAGAGGTTCAAGCCTGGAGACCATGTCAAAGTTATGACAGGCAAAAATGCTGATGAGACGGGCCTGGTTGTGTCAGTCGCAGAGAACATTGTCACGTTTTTGTCGGACATGTCGATGCAGGAGGTTCGTTCATTCATCAATGAGGCCTGTCTGAGATCATTCATCTGGTCATTAGGTTTCAGTCTTCTCTAAGGACTTACGGGAAGCTGCTGAAGTCGGTTCTGGAACCAATATCGTAGGAAACTACGAGCTTCATGATCTTGTACAGCTTGAGTAAGTCTGTCACAATTCGATTCTGCCACACTTGCTGATCTGTGGGCTAGTCTTCAGACTGTTGGAGTTATCTTCAAAACAGAGCTTGATTCGTTCCGTGTTCTAGATCAGAATGGCCAAGTTCGTCTCGTCCAGCCTCATCAGATCTCTATGCGTCGTGATTCAAATCGAGCAATTGCCACTGATTCCGAGGGTCACGAACTTCGTATCAATGACAATGTGAAGGAAATCGACGGAGAAGTATGGCTCTCTTTCTGATCGGTCTCTCGATATTCTGAACGCTTTGCTACAGGGCCGGAAAGGTCGTGTTCTACACACCCATCAATCCTTCTTTGCGTTCCTTCACAATCGTGATATTGCTGAGAATGGCGGCGTCTTCGTCACTCGTGCACGATCCTTAGCGTCGCTCGCTCCGAAGGGTTCGGTCTTGAAGCCGGGAACAGATCTTTCCAAAATGAACCCTGCGATCAACGGTGCTATGACTGGCGGCATGGTAGGCTCCGGAAACATTGGCAGAGGTCCAAGAGATCGGCTCATCGGTGTCGCGATCACCGTCGTCAAAGGCCCCTACAAGGGTTATATTGGCTCCATTAAAGATACTAATGGACCTGTTGCGCGTGTCGAGCTTAACACGGGCAACAAGGTCATCACTATCGACAAAGACAAGGTGAAGCGGAGAAAGTGAGGTTTTTCTATGAATGAATGACCCATTGGATCACACTGAACAATCATTTCTCAGTCCGAATGGTAGTCTAGAACCTCTCGAAAGTGGTTACTCCAGCATGGGACCTCCACGAAATGACTACTTCGCATCTCGAGGAGCAAACCCCAATAATACATCGGCACCGGCGTGGGGCGTCTCAGGGCGGACACCGAATCCCTATGCAGATAATCAAAGTCGCACGCCCGGATGGACTACATCACGAACACCAAATCCCTACGCAGATCATAGTAGTCGTACACCCGCATGGAATTCGTCTTCAAAAACGCCGAACCCTTACGCGCAGGACGGTGGTCGCACACCTGCGTGGAACGCCTCAACACGGACACCAAACCCGCAGAGCATTGGTAACTGGGGTGGTGCGACACCGAAACCTTCAGGATGGAGCGACCAATGGGGGGGCTCGACACCAAAAGTTCCCGGCAATACTGCCTGGGGAGGAGCTACGCCTGGACGAACTAACTGGGGAGGAGCCACTCCACAGGTGTCGGCTTGGGCCACAGAAGAATGGGTACGTCGCTTTGACGAGACTGCTGTCCATAGCCTCAATGCCACCCACACAGGCCCCTACACCCGGTTACATAAGTGCTCAGACTCCCGGAATGGTAGCAACACCCGCCGTGACAGGATCATATGGGTCAACTTGGAGTGCAAAGACGCCTGTCGGCATCTTCCAAGGTGACATGGCCGCTGAAACTCCCGGAGGGTCAGGATCGTATGACTACCCATACCGGACGTCTGGTAAGTCAACACTTCGATACGTTTGGTTTCCCCTCAATGCTTGCCTGCCTGCTAAGCTTCTTCGTTTCGTTAGAACTCGACAAAAACTGGCTGACAGATCCGTCGATAATTGTCCATGCTAAACGGGGAATGGTGGTCCAACTCAAGGGCACCCGTGGAGATGGCGGAATGCCAAATTGGTCCGACGGTGCATACGAAGGCCAGACGGGCACTGTTGAGAGTGTAACTGACTCTCAATCCGAGCATCTGTCTACGGTGGCCGTAATCCAGATGGACAAATCTCCTCCACAAACGCTCACTGTGCCTGTCCAATATCTTGTACCCGTTCCGCCTAACGGCAAAGGCGATGAGATCGTTGCTCTTGACGGCAAGTTTAAGGGTCAAAAGCTGAAGGTCATGGAAAGAGGTGTTGGGTGGGTTGTGTCGGTTGATGGTGGTAATTATGACGACATCCCGGACGGTCGATGTGTTCTCATCAGGCAGTAGTTCCAAGCATTTTCGGTGTTCATTACTCTCTGCGCTTGTTCGATCAGCTTGTATCAATAGTCTATCTGCTCCGTAATGTCTCAGAATTGCCCAATACTCGTTAGACTCTCTAAAAGAAATCAAGTCCTACGATGCTATTTCCTAATCCGGAACATATAGTGCACAGGATGAGCAGCGGTTTCGACGAGTTTCTGCAGTTCCACCTTCCTCCATTCTCATCGAATCAAGATCCAAGCGAGGATTACGATGGGCTCAAAGTAATCTCACGCTCTGATTTCACTAGATACCATTGATGCTAACCTACGACCGCACCTAGTGCGCTGGATTATTGGAATGATGCGGCGAATTCAAGATTCAATGCGCTCGACACACTCACCGCATCCGCATCCTCTCCAACCACCGGCACCATGAAGCTTTCTTATTCTTCTTTTGATGAGGAAATCGTCGCACTGCAAACAGTGTTGGCCTTCGTTCACATGCGGCGTAATAGACTGTCTTTCGTGTCGCGTCTTCCTCCCGAACTACTGGCCCGCATCTTCTCTTTTTTAGCAGCCATCGAAGTGCCAGGGATGCCTTACAAGAACTTGGGATGGATCAAGGTTTCTCATGTCTGCAGTCGGTGGAGACAGGTCGCTTTGGATGATTCGAGGCTCTGGACAAACGTTGTTTTCAATAATGGCGCAAAGTGGACCCAGGAAATGATCCTACGTGCTAAAAAAACACCCTTGATCATAGCTGAGCACTCCATCGACTCGGAAGAAGCCATGTCGGTTGTTCGGCATGTGGTTCTTACTCACAGGCTGCAGCTAATGGATCTCCAGTTAGACGGCGCGGACGAGATGATCACATCCGTCATGCAGGTACTCACATCCCCTATGCCAGTTCTAGAACGTGTAAAATTGGATAATACGTTGCAGCGGGATGAGGAAGAGCTCCCACGTATTCCTCTGAACCTATTTGACCTTGACGCCCCACGCCTTCACTCAGCTTTCTTCCGTGGATTCATATTCCCTTGGTCCTGTTCGCTCTGGCGTAATCTGGCGAATTTGTCGATATCGCTGCCAAAAGGGACACAGCCCCCCTTCTTGTCAGAAGACGAATTTCTCGATGGACTAGCGAACATGCAGCGTCTAGAATCGTTACATATCGATGAATATTTCCCATCATCCCCCCAGCCGTCATCGTCTACTCATATGAGACGCCCTGCTATCAATTTTTCGCACCTATCACGCCTTTTCTTGGAAGGGCCATGGCAGATATGTATCACTGTGCTTGGAAGCATTCAGATCCCTGAAACATCACAGGTTCATCTGAATTTCTCCGAGTTTAGCTATAACGGATTCCACAACGTGCTCATCCCATTCCTTGGGAGACATGGTGGCAAGTCAGGGGATGCATCGCCTTTGCACACTCTTCTCATTGATCGCCGTAGCTTGTATAGACGCCTGTATATCTGTGGGTGGATATCCATTGATGCCCCCGATCCAAGGCAGATAGACCGCTTTTATCCCCCTGCCCATAACCCCTCTCTCTGTCTCCGTTTGAACCACTCTCCGCAACAACCAACACGCGAACTAGACTTCCCAGAAACCTTGAAAACAATCGTGCAAACACTGTACATTCAGGAGTTGTCGGCGTTGTCGTTCGAGCTTGAAGTGGAATTTCCCAAAACGTACATCTCGACTTTTCGATTGTTAGAATCAGCCCGGAACTTGGTAAACGCTTCCTTTATAAAAGGTGCAAGCATCCTCGTTTGTGCCGTGCTTTCCATCAAGGCAAGCACCCCAGAGAACAGAGGGCCGCAGGCAAACGGTCACAAATCAGACATCCTCTTCCCAAAGCTTCGGTATTTAAGCTTGTACAGCAGAGCTCTTCTTACACCACTACCTCTTGTTGGAGCTGAATTGACGGATTCTCAGAATCTGTTGATACAGTCTTTCATACAGCGAGAGAACATGCAGGATCATGTTGGAAAGTTCGATTTGAACATTTGTACGGACCACGACAAATTGACAAAGAAGTGGGTAGATCAGCTGGAGAGCGTTGTGTCCGTGACGGTAACCCAGCGCGGGTGGGGAAGTAGCAAGCAGTGACTTACCTTTAGGTGACATTATGGAATTTATACGGAATATACCAATTCTGGATGCGCGTTGAGAAAGCAGAAGAACCAGGCCGAGGGGTAGCTGAGCATGCCATTGCTCACGCGCAGGAATACCTTGTATCCTCTTCACGAGGGCCTTATTTGACCTGTGGTCGAGAGAACGAAAGAAAGGTACTGGGCACTCGAAAAGTGGCACTCACTGTAAAGCAGCGACAGCCAGCAACGCCTTGGGAGAGGGACAAACATATACGACGCCGATCGTGCGTGATCAACGAGCTCAAACCATTGTGTACGCTACGCATGCAATAGAACGTCCAGTGACTTTGTTGCCCTACATCAAATCAAGCCTAGACACCGATAGACACGAACCAATTAAACAGGCAACGAACCTACGAATGTAAAAATAAACCAACATAGGATCATGCGCGAGACCGCAATGCATACACGGAATGCGACTTTGTTTGCTCTACTCACCCTCCTCTTCCTCTTCCTCTTCTCCCTCTTCTCCCTCTTCTCCCTCTTCTCCCTCTTCTCCCTCTTCTCCCTCTTCTCCCTCTTCTCCCTCTTCTCCCTCTTCTCCCTCTTCTCCCTCTTCTCCCTCTTCTCCCTCTTCTCCCTCTTCTCCCTCTTCTCCCTCTTCTCCCTCTTCTCCCTCTTCTCCCTCTTCTCCCTCTTCTCCCTCTTCTCCCTCTTCTCCCTCTTCTCCCTCTTCTCCCTCTTCTCCTCCCTCTCCCTCTTCCTCGTCTCCAATGCCCACCGTCATATAGTCATTGAGGCTGCATGCAAGGCCGAGGCATGAGATGAAAAATGCCCTCCTGGTCACACAAGGCAGAAAGGAAGAAAGCACGCACCAGTAGATCAAGGGCTTAGCGACATCGAAGACCTCTGCTAGCTTCTGCCCAAAATCAGCTCGGAGGACCTGCTCGTCCGTGAACCTGAGCATCGGTAGATGGAAGAAGGCGTGAACCATTTGTTCAGGAAGGGGAGGCTTGAAAGAAGAATGCGCACTTGTGAATGACGACAAACGACCGACACTTCAATAAATCGATGTTTCTGTTGCAATGTGCAAAACCCCGGCTTCAATGGTGATAGATGAATATGTGGGGGAATAATCAACGCACTTGTGCGTTTTGTCGATGCCCTTGGGCGCGACCTTGAGCTCATCCTCCATACCGAATATGCTCCTCCGCGCGCCCTTCGGATGCGGAGCCGGCGCGCCAAAATGCGCGACGAACGCCTCGTCAGAGATGACTTGGCGCAGGCGTGACGCGTTGTGCTGGAGGTGCGAACTGTGCGTGCGCGGTGGGCGGAAAGGGTCAGGGCCTCGGTCGGGGACAGAGAGGGAAAATTCAGGACGGCGCGTGCGTACCGGATCGTGGCGAGCTCGTTCTTGCCAGGGGCCCATGATCCCGCCGCAAGGAGACTCCCGCCTCCCGGTTCCACTGCGCTCAGGGGAGAAACAGCCACACATAAGGACGGCTCAGCCACTCGGACCTATAAGCATCGAGAAATCTCGAATATACTCGCCATGTCTGGGCGTTCATGCACATCAACGGGAGTCAGCACCCTGTCTATTCTTGTCTGTTATACAGATAGGGGGAAAACGCACATATGGTCTGTAGGTACACAAGTGCAACGAGGGGTCAGATGCAGTAGGGGTTGAAACAGACCAAAGGATGCTTACACCCGGCAAAAATACCCTTCCGCCCGCTCCGCGAAAAGGTCGCAGTGAATCCAGTCTTGTACGGCGTCTTGTCGTTGCTAAAGCGAACCTACCATATAATCACGCGATAATCAGTATGAAAACAAGAGCGGAGGGATCGGAGGTATGGTGGAGCACAAAATATGAGGGGGGACGGGGGGAGACCCGACGTACGTCACGATATATTCGATAAATCACGTCCTTGGGTGGCAGAGCCGGGATCTGCGGGTCGACTTCGACGATCAAGTCGGTGAGCTTCTCGATGAAAGCTTTCCATTCTTTCTCTGCGAGACGGAAGACGGGCTCTGTCGAAGGGGGTCATTGTCAGAAAATACACAAAGATAAGGATATCATATGGAACGTACCGTGGAGTTTAAACCTGGAAGGAATACATGGATGTGAGTCAAATCGCGACTGAAGAGTGATTATGAGAAAGGTACCATTCGCGGTCATTGCATTCCGGGTCCTTGAGCTGGGTGAGGAAGTTCAGTGTGTTTTGGGATATCCGTCCGGGCGGGACTGCACGTAAGTATGGATAAGACGTAGGGATGAATGACCGGTAATGATAGAGTTCAGAAGAGATGACGAGTGCTTCGAGCAGAAGAGCACACGCACCGCGACCGCTTTTGGGCGCTTGGACGACGGTGCCAACGATGACTTGTCCAGGCGCGAGCGTCACCCCGCCCGCATCCGCGTCCTCGTCCTCGTCCTCGCCGGACGCGTCGCGCCTTCGTTTCGACGATCGTTTCGGAGCCCGCGCGCTCCTCGCCTTCGCCTTGGTCGGCGAGGCGCGTTTGCGCTTCTTCGTTCCCGCGTCCTCATTCCCATAATCCCCGCCCTCGTCCTCGTTGTCGTCCTCGTCGAGAGCGTCGCTATCCAGCTCCTCCCTAAACTCATCGCTAGCGTCTTCGTCTTGGTAATTATCGTCACTCGACTCGGGCTCCGCGTCGTCCGGAGTTGGGCTTCGTTTCGCACTCGCAGGCTTCGAGCGAGAAGACCGCTTGGTAGGTGCAGAAGAGGCCTTTCTGGCGGCCCGCTTCTTGGGAGATGCCTTTGGAGCCATTGATATGTTCTGATTTTTGAAACGCGCTGACGTCGACTTGGGGACTTGGGCAAGTCGCGCGCGTGATGACACCGTGACGAGCGCGTCCATCACGTACTGTCACGTCGGACGTCGTCACCGCTCCGCTCGAGTCCTCGACTCAAAGTCGACAGGACTTGACTGACAGTGGACACCAGTACTGACGACGATGGCCTCTCAAAAACTCTCCCCGCAAGGCAAACGCCTGCGCACCATCATCATCACGATCCCTATCATAGTCGCATCCTCCCGTCCGTACCTCCTTCCCCATCGCTCCCCGCCCTTAAGTCCCGCACGCTGACTTTGCTCACGCCGCATCGGAATCCTTCCTCCACTATGGATCGACGACTTCGGACTCAAATCGCCCGCATCTGCCTGACCGCATACGCCCCGCTGCGACGCCGCGCCGGCAGTGGTGCTCTACGAGCGCCTGGTACAGGGGAAACCCCAGCGCACCATCCCCCGCACGCACGAGAAGGGCGAGGGCCGGATCCTCGACCTGCGCAAGGTCGACGGCGAGCCGCACTCGCGCTCTCACAAAGAAGAAGGTGGCGAAAGAGAGGGGTTTGGAGACCGATAGCGTGCGGGGCATTCGGTACTGCAATAGTGTGAATTTTTGACACCGTAATAGCCCAGAACATGACGATGTGACGATGGTTTTGAGGGTCGGGGAAGAGTGATGGCTCAGTAACGATGCAATTTATGCGTCTATCGCGCTGTCCGCTCTGCTCGTCTATGGTGAGCGGCCTACCACCTGCCATTATGCACACGCCGAGTCCCGACCGCGCCCGCCTCAACCTCAACCTCAACCACCTCATCTGCCAAGCGACCGAGTCGCATCCCACTCCCGGATCACTTGCTCTCTTCCTTGAGCACCCGCACGCCCGCTATCCTCGCGGGGTTGAACGACCGGTCGCAGTCCGCGTACGCAGCGCCCGCGCCGAAACCCGTCGTGAGCGCGATCGGCCACGCGCGTCCTGGAAAGGGGTGCCCTTGAGCATCAGCCATCACCCGGCACGGAGCTGCCCCAGGCTGCCATGAAAAAACGGGGCGGGTAACATGGAGAGGGGTTCATCGGGAACGTGTGTAGAGAGGGGTGGTGGAGGAAGGGGAGGGAGTAAAGGGCACGCACGGCGGAAGAGGATGACGGAGGCCACGACGCCCACGCTGAAACCGATGCCGCTGTATACGTGCGATACGCACGCCGCGCAATGCGTCCGTCAGCGCACCCGCGAGAGAACATGCAAGAGAGGAGAGAAACGCACGCTTTAACGATCAGGTCCGCAACTGCAATAGCGGCGTCCCGCGCGCATAACAGGTCCCATTTGTTCGCAGCAGCATGCCGTCGTGCAGGGCGCGTTAGAAAAAGTCACGGAGCGTAGTCCGCGGTTCGGTTTCGTGAGACAGGTACAGCGCGGAGCGAAACGGGAGCACCTACGACAGCGGTCATACTGCGCAAAAGTTAGTATGCGCGGGTCAGATGCGTGGTTTCAGCCGGTAAAACGAACAAGCTCGCTTGCCTTTTGTGCGACGATGTCTTCGCTCGAGTTGGGTCTGGCGTTGGCAGACATGGTGGTGGACGTCGAGGTGGTAGGAGGCGAGGGTAAATAGGCGTAAATACGTCACGCGGCCGGGTGCAACGCCGCGCTCGAGCTCGAGCACGTCGTGCATGTGTTTGTCGGGTTTCTCTCTGGTTGTTCTGCTCGAGGGCTCTTCCTGCCTCTCTCACTCCACGAGCAGAATTCTTGGCTCTGGTATGAGGATTTTAGCAAGTCGCCTTTTGGCAGCCCCTCTCTCTGTCCATCCCGGCGCCGTCCTCCACACGTGCTAAGCAATGCCGTGCCCGGCCACGACGGGAGCTCTCCTCTCGGGCCACATCCCCTCCGGCCGCCCATACATATGTCCTCATGAAGACCCAACCCAACGCCCACCTCCAAATCTCAAACTCCCAAAACGGCATCTATCTCCGCGTCCTCGAGGACGCACGTAACCCGTGTCGGCACGCCTGCCTCCACGAGATATCCACGACTTGTTTGATGCGAAGTCTAGCTCTCCCTCCGGATGCCGAATTCGACTCGTCGTCAGATTGTCAATTCGAGCGATCGTGTACGATGGTCAGACGGACGCGTCAGCGCCCCTGCGCCGCAGGCCTTGGCTTCATCGATCGATCCATCCTTTGTTCGGCATCTAGCATTGCGTGATTCGTTCTTGGTGTAGCCCCTTGCCAAATGACACGACCCGCGGCCCACTTGAGTGTCCTGTTCCCCACGGCGGCATGCTCGAGCCTCGCGCACGCCCATCACACGAAACCTGCACAACTGGCCCAGCGCATCTGACGCCGATCTCCCCGAGCGTCTGTACGCTGGGGCATCGACGCCGCCAACGCCGCCTGCCGTAAAGTGCTGATGTCGTACAATATAACACTATGTACCCTGCTGCGGCCAGGCATCCGCATTCAGTCGTCTGCCCCTACACCACCGGGCTTGGCTCAACACGGTTTCAGCCCAACCAGCCAGCTTCGCTACGATGTCCTCGGACAGGCCTTCATTCGCCTCGATGATCTGGCCAGAGTGCTGCTGGGCGAGCCAAGTATGGGTCCTCGGCGCTCCGTCCTCTGCTGGCCCGGTCTCGCTCAGCGGTGCGGATCGCCTCGTGTGGGCGGATATATGCGTCGACGTACGCTGACGCGGGATCTCAACCTATGCATATGGCATGACGGAGCTCGAGGCCGTCTTGACGAACGGCGAATGGGAAACTGGTACTGTAGGCTGATGGGCGTGCTTAGTGCGATCTGATCTGGCATGGTCGTAGCTGCAGCACCGGGACGGTACTCTTCTAGTGTGCGATCGCTCATGGCGTCTCGTCCGGTGCAGTGGACGCCAACGAGTCTTCCGTACCGCTGTTCGATTCATTTCGGCTCTTGAGTCTGCTTTCGCACGGACGTATGTAGTTCACGCAGCTTGGAAGAAAGGAGCAATCCTACTACGTACTATACTGGCTTCGCGGACTGCTCCGGGCTGTTGCCAGGTATACATTGCATACACGCTGTTGTGGATGCTGGATCATGGGCCGGTCGATTGCATCATCCATGAACGTATGAACGTTGGTTGTGAAGGTGCTGAGTCTGGCCTCTCTTAGCTGGACGCGGTACGGCGCCCTATTGGCCAGCGATTCTGGTACTGGTGCCAGGTGCCCGTCCTTTTGTAGACGTGCTCTTTCCGTTTCCGACCGATACTGGCCGGTTTCGTTCTGTGCTCGCTTGCGCCGCGTCTGCGTTGACCCCCGCTCGTTCGGAATTCTCCGCCCCGAGGAGCTCGCGGGGCCATCTTGCTACAGTACTACACTAAGCAGCATCGTCGATCGATGTGCGACGCCGCGGTTGGAAAGGGCGTCATGGCATACGGTAGTCTAAGTACTTTGTTTGCTGGATATGGATTCTTTGCCGCGATCCGGTCCGACGGGATCTTGGCTGCTGCGCCAATGGCCAGTGATTCGTCTATGAATAATAGGGCCTGATAGGACGCTCGTAGGACACGGAGGCTGGGAGTGCACTGGCGGTGGCTGGTGGCGCGACTTCGGGCGTAGTTTCTGGCATGTCTGTGTTCTCTGAGGTTGCGTGCTCGTGTCGCTCAGCTCTGGGTTCAATGGATCCGATGACGTGGACGTGGACTCACCGGCCCTGCATGGCGTGTGGGGAACCACTGGGGAACCTGGGGCGACGACGCGCTTGCGATGCGGTGCGTTTATGTGACTGGCGGTGCACTACGCCCTGATGCTGCTTTCGTTTCTGGATCCGTGGACAGCGTGATCGTCGGGCCCAGCTGTGGGCATCCTGACTTGGGTCCTGACCTGACCTGTTCTGACTCCTATAACTTAACTTATCGCGATGCGGGATCAAGGGAGACAAGCCGTGTTGGATGCTGCGCGGCCGGGGATGGTCCGAGGGGCTACAGGGGAGTGCTCGATGAGTGCTCGATGTAGCTCGGTATTCCGCTGGGATTCCGAGGGCGGCTCGATGTGTCGTTGGTGGTTATCACATGCGTGCGCGCGCGCGCGCATGTTCGTGGTATGTTATTTTTGCGTTTTCCAGACTGTGACTTGGATTGTACCGCCTCTGCATTCAGTAGACAGCGTCGCCTCTCCGCCGCGGCTGTACTGCACCGCTCCGTCAAGGCGTCTGCGATAGCGAACGGTCTCGTGGCCACGATGCATACTGATATGATTATATACTTACTACGTACCTGCGCGAGGGCTGTGAGCCCGTGACTGTATGCACGACCGTACGGGACGAACGTGCACGTCCGTGCAGCCAGGCCGGTGCGGTGGCGCATGACTCGGCGTCTCGCCCGAGAAGCTCGTCGACGACGGATATGAGATGCGGTCCCTCGACTTCTGAGAGAGAACTCAGAAGGCTGGGAGAAGCCTGGAGAAGCTTCCCGGGTGCAAGCGCCTGTGCTCAGATCCCAATCGGCTCTTTGCTCCGTGCCCGGAGCCAGCGCCGGGGAGCCTGTCTAGCGGCAGCGAGCGAGCGAGCGCTGAGCAAGCTGCGAGGGAAGGGGTGGAGATTGCTAGAGGGACACGTCCACAGCGCGCTATGAATTGAGCATGTATAGCAGGTCTCTCAGCAGATGGGGTGGGATTAGGGATAGCGCAGCAGGCAGCTAAGGCAGACATCGAGACAAACGGGGACGCAGCAGCGGACGGAGATCCGCGCACCGACCACCGTGCCGTTGGGCGCCGGGCGGGCGCCAGCTTTGATGGCGATGGCTTAGCGGCGTAGATGTCAACTGGTTGTTACTGGGCGGCATCAAACGCACCATTGCAACCCGTCAGCTCGACCAGATCCACCGCGCACGCACACAATACAGTACAGCAGTGCCTACTTACGCTATGCATTGGCTGGCCCACTGAACCCGGCGGGGCCGCGTCTCTTTCTTCACGGAGTCACCTCGTTATTTAGCGCCGCCCTTTGTCTCCCGTTCGGATGCGGGGTGACTCAGACGCCCATTACCACCCCCCCACCGCCTTTGAGGGAAGGTCGGTCTCTTTGCAGTCCAGGAAAGTAAGTTACATAGGTTAGGGCCGCGAGCGGGTTGGGCTCTCGCACAAAAGGGATCAAGACCAAGCTGCTTATAGCTAGGGACGGTGCAGTGATTATAAGTATCCTGGACCTGAATCACCGCTCCCTGTTCTTCCCGCTTGTCCGCTCGCTCGCTCGTCCCTCTTCTCTCCTCGGCTCGCTTGAGACACGCCGCGCATTGTACTACGGACTTCACAAGGGCTGGATCGCGAGGCTGCGTGGTCCCGTTCTCGCTTCCACGACGACGACTACGACTGTCCCCTTGCCCTGCGCCTCGACCCCGCGCGCACGCACGCCAGGACCGCTCCACCGCCTCCACCCTTGCCACACCCGCGCTCCCACACCCATACCCGCATCCACAACACCTGCCCACACAAAGCCAAAGCCACACCGGCCGCAGCGAGCACTCATCGGTACCCAGCATAACATAGCATAACGTAGCATGACGATACCCCCAGCACCCGAGGGCGGCGCGGCCGGCGCAGGCTCCGTCGACGGCAGCCACGGCGGCGGAGGCGGGCCGCACCACCGGCACACGCAGCAGCACGCGTACCACGGCCAGCACTACCACCACTACCACCACGGCAAGCGGACGCTGCAGCGCGCGGCGAACCTGCTCACGAGCCGCGGGCAACCGCGCCCGGAGCTCAAGGCGTCGCTGCTCGAGATGTCGGCGGCGGCGGGGCGCAGGGCGGCGGTGGCTATCGTGGCTGAGAGGGAGGGCGAGAGGAAGGGGGGCGCAGGAGAGGGCGCGAGAGAGAGAGCGGGAGAGGGGGAGGGAGAGGGAGAGGGGAACGGAGCGGACGGGCGTGGGCACGGGCGGAGCAGGAGCGAGGGGAGCGCGGGGGTGCGGCGGCTGTCGTCGCTGAAGCGGACGCTGATGAGCGTGAAGGAGGGCGCGTCGGCGTCGTTGGCGAGCGGGGTGCAGACGGTCGCACGGTCCAAGTCGTGGCGGTTCAGCGGCAGCAAGGCCGGCAGCGGCAGCGGCGGTGGCGGTGGCGGTGGCGGGCAGGAGGAGGAGCAGCACGCGCACGGGGGCCAGAAAAGGAAAGGCCACGCGCGGAGCATGTCAGACGCTCCTCCGCCTCGCCCGCGGCTCGTTTTCTCTCCAGACGGCAGCGACCGCGCCTTTGCTAGTAACAGCAGCCACGACACCAGCAGCAGCAGCACCGACGTACACCCCGCACATATCCTCCGCAAGGCGAGCACCAGAGCGAGCACCGGCTCACAGATGAGCACGCAGATGAGCCCCGTCGTCGAGTCCCCAAGCGAGGCGCACGCGCGCGCGGCGGGCCCCGTCGCGCAGCCGGCGTCCATCGCGGACGTCGCCGTGCCCCAGCTGCTGCAGCAGGGCACGCCCATGATCAAGGTCTCCGCGAAGAAGCAGAAGCGCGTCGTGTTCAGGCTTGACCCCGATCAGGGCCAGATCATCTGGGAGGGCAAGAAACACAGGATCAGTGCGTCTCTCTCTCCTTTCTTCTCTCCCTGCGTCCTTTTTAGCACCTGGCGCTTGCTGACCGCATCGATGCGCGCTTCGGCCGTGCAGTTCCTATCGAGAACATCAAGGAGCTCCGCTCTGGGGCCGATGCGCGCTACTACCGCGAGCAGTTCCAGCTCTCGCAGGACCACGAGAGTCGCTGGCTGACGATCATCTACACGCTCGACGGGCAGTACAAGACGTGGCACGTCGTTGCGCCCTCGCGCGACGTCTACAACATGTGGGACCTCACGCTGCGCAAGCTGTACGCCGTGCGGCAGGCGCTCATGACCGGGCTCGGCAACGTTGACCTGCGGGAGGCAGTATGGGAGAAGCAGTACTGGAAGGGCACGGACGACGAGGAGGATCAGAGGCTCTATTTCGAGGACGTTGAGACGCTGTGCAAGAGGCTGAACATCAATCCGTCGCGGGAGGACCTGCTGCGGCGATTCCAGGTGCGTATGCGTATTTTATTTTTGATTCTTATTTTCTGCGGAAAATTGTGCTGACGGGGACGACGACGACGACGTATAGCAAGCGGACGTGCAGAACCGCGGGTTCCTTGACTTTGCGGATTTCCAGCGGTTCGTGAAGCTGCTCAAGACGCGGCCCGAGCTGGAACGGCTGTACAAGAAGCTGTGCGCCTCGCACGGCGGGACGTTCAACTTTGGCGTGTTCGAGTACTTCATGCGCGAGCACCAGAAGGTGGGCCCCCCGCATCCGTCCATCGAATCTCCTTTTTGAGATGCACTCTGACGGGTTATTTTGTTTTTGTTTTTGTGTGTGTTTGTGTGTTGTGGGGTGTGGGTCCGGCAGTCGACGGCGTCGGAGGCGGATCTGGAGCGCATCTTCGCGTACTACACCGGCGCGAAGGACGCCGATCAGGTCCCCCAGCTCCCGATCGAGTTCGCACTCAAAGACGAGTCCGCGTCCCAGCCGACCCCCTCCGCCTCATCCTCGTCGCCCCCTCCGAGCCCGCCGCGCTCGTCGTCCGCCGCCGTCCTCACCCTCGAGGGCTTCACCTCCTTCCTCCTTTCGACCGACAACTCCGCCTTTGCCGACCAGAGCCGCGACATCCACCACGACATGACCCGCCCGCTCTCCGAGTACTACATCTCGTCGTCGCACAATACGTACTTAGTTGGCCACCAGCTCGTCGGCGTCAGCACCGTTGAGGGCTATATCCGTGCGCTGTTGCACAGCTGTCGGAGCGTCGAGCGTGCGTCCTCGTTTTTCTCCGTGACCGATTTTTGTTTCATGTTTTCTAACATTGATTTCGGTCGTTTCACGCGCCGCAGTGGACATATACGACGGAGACGCTGAGCCGGTCATTTACCACGGCAAGACGCTCACCTCCAAGGTCGCGCTGCGCGAGGTCTGCCAGGCGATCGCCAAGTACGCCTTCGTCGTCTCCCCGTACCCGATCATCATCTCCGCCGAGGTCCACTGCGGCATTCCGCAGCAGGAGATGCTCGTCACGATCATGCGCGAGGTCTTTGGGGACGCGCTCGTCAGCGCCCCGCCCGAGGGGCGCCCCAAGATCGAGGTGCTCCCGAGCCCGGAGGAGCTCAAGGGGAGGGTGCTGTTGAAGGTGCGTTTCGTCGTTGTCGGTGTCCGGATGGACGAGCGCTGACGCGTGGGGCTTATTCGCAGGCGAAGAATTTGTATGTGTCCGAGAGCGAGGGGATGCGCACCAAGGAGCTGACTGTCGATACCGAGTCGACGACGACATCCGAAACCTCATCGACCGATTCTGAGGTCCTGTCTGGTCAGCCGCACGATATGTTTCCCGTCGAATGAGCACTCATCCGAATTCGAATCCAGAACTGAAGCAGGAGTTCAACAAAGCCCGACACGCCCTCTCGCGACACAGACCCAGCGCGCGGCGCCCCTCCTCCGCGTCCTCCGCCTCAGGGCGCGCGGCGCCCGCCGAGCGCTCGAAAGCGCGCATGTCGCTCGCGCTCGTCTCGCTGCTCGTGTACACCGTCGGCGTCAAGTGCCGCGGGCTGAACAAGAAGGAGCAGTACGCGCCCGAGCACGTCTTCTCGCTCTCGGAGAACACGGCGAATAAGATGTTCCGCCAGGGCGGGATGGCGGACCTGATCAAGCACACGCGCACGCACGTCGTGCGCGTGTACCCCAAGGGCCTGAGGCTGAGCTCGTCGAATTATGAGCCGCATCGGTATTGGTCGGCGGGCGCGCAGCTGGTGGCGATCAATTGGCAGACGTTCGGTGCGTCCTCATCCCTTTGTGATTTTTTTTTTTTAATTTTCGGATGTGAGCGCTCATGTGTGCGTGTGTGTGCGTGGTGCGCAGACCTGGGGTACATGATCAACCATGCGATGTTCCAGCGCAACGGCAGGTCCGGGTACGTCCTCAAGCCCCTCGCGCTGCGCTCGTCCGCGGACAAGGACCTCCTGGGCAAACGGACGAAGCACTTCCTCGACGTGACCGTGCGCGCATCCCTTCCCTCTCTTACTCCCTCGCTGACGCGATTTCTCCCCTCCTTGACGCGCAGATCATCTCCGCGCAGCAGCTGCCTAGGCCGAAGGACGCGCACGGCCGCGAGGTGCTCGATAAGTCCGTCATCGACCCGTTCGTCGAGGTCTCCGTGCACGTCCCGGACTGGACCCAGACGCCCTTCATCCCGCCTGCCTCGAGCGCCGCCGGCGTCACGTACGCGCCCCCGACCTCTCCTTCCCACTCCTCCCACTCCTCCCCTCCCCCTCCTCATGCTCCCGCCGCCGCCTCGTCCTCGTCGGGCGCGGGCGGGGGCCGGGGCGCGACGACGGCGCGGGTGGTGTCGTACAAGACGGGCGTGGTGAAGAACAACGGGTTCAACCCCGTGTGGGAGGAGGCGCTGAGCCTGCCGTTCGACTGCGTCGGCGAGATGCGCGAGCTCGTGTTCGTGCGGTTCGCGGTGCGCGAGGAGGGCGAGGACGAGCGCGAGCCGCTCGCGGTGCATTGCGTGAGCTTGGGGAGCCTGCAGGAAGGTGCGTCGGTGATCTCTATCCCCCTTTTTTGATCGTGGTTGAGGGATGGATGGATGGCTGATTGTGGGGGTTTTTTTTTCGTCAGGGTTCCGCCATCTGCCACTCCACGATGCGCAGCTCTCGCAGTATCTGTTCTCGACGCTCTTTGTGCAGGTCAACATCCGCGACGCCTGAGCCGCTCGCCTGACCGCCCTGGCTGTGTCGTTCTTGCTTGTTCTTGCTTGTTCGCACTCTCCCCCGCCTCTGTGTCTGTCCCGTATTGAGTTTGGATTCGCCACCGCTTTCGTCTCGCCTTGCCCCGTCCCGCTCTTGTCTGCGCCGCCTGCGTCTTTGTTCTGACCGACCTCTCACCATTGTATTTTTGGCACCTCACGTACAGCATACGACCTAGCACCCATCATCCCATACATACATACACACATATACACATACGCATATACATATACACATGCTTGCATACCTCCCTCCTCTCACTCAGCTATCCGCATCTCCGTCCGTTGACCTCACGCACTCACGTCCTTTTTCTTTTTTGTCCGTTTCGTTTCGTTTCAATTCGTTTCGTTTCGTTTATCACTCGTGTTCTTGTGTGCGCTCGCCTCTGCGGCCACGGTTGTTTCTGCTGCTGTTGCTGTTGCAGTCTCCCGCTTATCTAGTATAATTACATGGATGCACGTAGTAGCACTCACGACCGCGCGGCGGCAACGAAGCCTCGTAAGGGACTAGCGTGTAGCTCCCGTCCTGTGCAAATATGCGTATTACTCTCATTTGCACGGCGGTGCGTGCCGGCGATAGCGGCATATATGCGGCGGTAGAGCGGGATGGGTGTCACAGACTTTGTATTGAGACATCACGTCATACAACAATGGGGGTAGTGGTTCGATATGGGATCCGAGATGGAGCAGGTGAACATAAGTACGGGTTTCACATACAGTTCATATATGACGAAGGTGAAAGGAGAGGACAAAGGAGAAGAAGACGCGTAAGCAAAGGCGATAGAAAGAAGCCGGCGTGCGATAGCATAGCGGAGACGAGGGGGGGGAGTGATGATAGACTACGTGCGATTTAAAAAGGGCGCGTGGCTGGCCAAATAATAAAACAGACAGCGATCCGAAGGTGAGGTTCCGATCCCGATAGCGTTCGAGGGATATTTCCAAGTCCGATGATGACGGCGATGGCAATGGCGGGCGACGGCGACTTAGTCGACGATGCGCATAGTTCATGAGGGAGGCGGGGTGACGGGACCTGTGCGGCGAACAGGGTGAGCGGAACGACGACGCGAAGAGATGAGCGGAGAGGGAGAGGGAGGACGGGCGCACCGAAAAGGCCCGTGCGCGGAGGGGCGGCGACGACGGCGTGTCCGGGATTGCGGGCCTGAGGCGCGATGAGGGGATTGGCTGATTGTACGATTGCGTCCCGAGTCAAGAGAGTAGCCGACGAGAGAGCAGGCAGACAACGGCGTGTTAATAATTTTGCGACGGTAAGAGATGCAAGGAGAAGAAAGGGGGGGGGGGGGAATTGGGAGGGGGAGAAAGAGAGATAGGAACGTGATACGCACGCCTCCACTGGGCCCATGAGGGCAGCTCGGCTTTGGGGGGTTCGGGGGAGGCGGCGGCGGGGCGGCTGCGATGGCGGCGGGCTGTTTGCCCTTGGCCCCGCGCGGGGGCCGTTCGGGCCGTTTGTGCACGGTGCGCCAGCCAGGCTTTGCGGGGGCGACGTCTTCGATCGGCGGGAGCGCGGGCGGGGCTTCGGACGGGGGCAGCATTTCTGGGAGGGGCATCTGGCGGGGAGGCGGTGGGGCGGGGTGAGATTGGGGGATTGAGATTGGGGTTGGGTTGGTGAGGGGGGAAGGGGGGGAGCGAGTCGGAGGGCTCCTTACCTTGGGACGCCAGTCGGGGGAGTATTCGCCGCCGGCGCCGTGTTTCGACTTGACGGCCATGAGCTCTGCGATCTCACTGATGCGTGCGTCAGTCAGTCAGTCAACATGGTGTGAAGGGGGGTATGTCCCCCGCATGGGCGATGGGATATGATCGGTTGAGAAGACAGATAGAAGGAGCTTGAGGAAGAGCACACGCACTGCTGGAGAGCGCGGCGCTCGTCGCGCAGCTTGCCGACCTCCTGGAGGAGGATGCGCACCTCGCTCGCGAGCGCCTTGCTGAAGTCGTTGATGTACCTGGGCGTGTGCGCCGCGCGGGGATCAGTCATCTCGGTTCTCGATAACCGTTGTCGCGCGCGCCGGGCTGAGAGCGGCGAACGTACCTCGGGGGCGGGCCGGTGAACGGTCCTTGTTTCGGGGTTGCCATCGAGTCGAGGGGGTGTTTCTAGTGGGAGATGGAGTGCAGGATGGGATGCGGGGGAGAGCGATGGAGTTGTGGTGAATGTGATGGTCGCGGTCGGAATTAGCAACTTGAACGGTGGGAAACCGGCGCCACCACCGGTACTGCACCTCGACTCGCTCGAGTCGGCACCTCGTCCGGTTCTCTCATAATCGACTATCCTATATAGCTGGAAAAGTCGAACATATCATCTGGAGGTGCAGCATGCTCCGATGAGCCCCGATGGATGTTACAGCTGGCGCCACGCTGTGCTAGATTGCCTCAGGCGGCCAATACACTTTTATGACGAGGAGGTGAGTTTGGCTGACCTCATGTCTATATTCATAGTGGGGATGCGAACTGACGATACTCGCCTCTCTATCCTTACACTCGGCGGTAACAGGTATCTTTGTTCAGCGGTTGATCCATTTAGTATCTGAGGGCAAGCGTTTCTACGCCCACCCAAATAAGCCTGGCAGTGACTACACTATAATATTAGCACTGTTCATCATCGTCACTCGTGCTTCAGACAGGTCTTCAAATACTAATGTCCTTAATTCGTACATCTTCCACACTGTCAAGGTCTCAAGTCACGCTAATCGTACAAATCTTGCGTCAGATATCTCGCGAGACTGCCCACTCAACCTCAAATCGATCGATATTCAGTTCCTTTGCTCACTAACCAAGTCTCGGGACCCTGTGCCAATATATCTTCTGCAAGGTGTGTGGAAGTTTATTCAAGTGACTGACCTTGCGATTGGCAATCCTCCGATTCTTGACCCTCCTAGCCTGCCATGATCCAGCTGTCTCGTCAGTATCATACTTGCCTGGGGGTGCCTTGGCCACAGCTTCCGCGATCATATCACTTTCCTCGGACAGAGGTGCCATCTTCCATGACTTTCCCGGGCGTAAGAAGAATACCAGAGACCAGCGGTCATAAGCTGCTTGCTGCTTGGGAGGCGGACTTCAAGGTTTTTTTGTCAGGGAACGAAAGGTATATACCTGGGATGTGACTCACACGACGCGGTGAAGGTTCGAACGCAAAATTCCGGCACTAAAAATAACCATGGCATCCCCGAGGTTACAGATTGCATGCCCAGGAATAGGCTTAGGTGAGGTCAGCACGGGATATGACACCGAGTTTACCGCAGTGCTCACTTTCACATATTTCCAGGTATCTGCGCTAGGCGGAAGGACTTGTAGACCGCCGAGTCGGTTATGAAGAAACGACTATGGTAACCCCGCATATCTCAATAGCCTTTCACTAGGGAGCAAGAATGCTTGTAACCCACCAAGGAACCAAAATCTGTGTGCGCCCCAAGCAGCGCGCTATCCGAAGGTATATCCATGGTTTTTGGCGATTTGATGCACCTAGCTTCGCATCCGCTGTATTCCATCAAGCTGTGCCTCTTAGCGATAGCGCCCTTGGGAAGTCCAAGGCGATCGTTCAAGACATTCAAAAGCGTGTTGGTCACGTCGAGGGACTTGCGAACGAATGGAATGATAGTCGACTCCATCCGCGCATTCACCGTTGACGGGTAAGTACGGTGCGTCGGGGTGGGCCAGCTAATGACATCGTCCTTGGAGATATTGATGACTTCGTTGATGTCCGGCGTCCCTCTTTCATCTGTGATGTTGGCACCCATATACTTGTAGCTGCAGGTATTGTTAATATCGGATAAATGGCCCTTTTGACAAGGTGGGAAATATTCACCCGAAAGACATGCCCTCGTCGCCCTGCTCATACTTCATCTTCTCTTCCAGAGGCAAGTCCATCGTCTCCGCGCCCATGTCGAACATGCCAGCCACTTCATCATCGGCTCCATGATTTTTCAGACTACAAGATCTCGACTCAACGAAGAAAGAGCTTGGAGGGCGGTGTTCTGATACGCACTACCAGAAGCCAAGTTCGGTAGCGGCTTTCCACAGTCTGTTGATCTCCTTCTCGTTCCCTGCTTTGATCAGAGCATAGTCGATAATCAATAGCGGGACAGTCGGGACGTCATCTGGAAAGTCGGGGAACGAGACAGCACCAGGCATGATGTAGAATCCCTCAGAATGGACGGGAACTTTTGCTTCGTGCCGATGGTCTTTTATAAGGCTGGCAGAGTTTTCACAGGAATTGTGCGCGGCTTCTCATCGTACTTATTCTTGGATCCGTGTTGCGCCGCCTGCTCAAGGCTATTGTCACGCGACAACGAGAGTTTCCTCGCTGAAGCTTCCCTCAACTTCACACAGCTCATCATGTTAGAACAGTGTTAATCTTGCAATTCGACGAATGTATATGACTTCGCATTGGATTCATGTTGGTTGTTCGAGGCCAGATTTAACCTATGTGAAGAACTCAGGGGAGGTGAAAACCTTTCGTGTCTTCACCGCTCTCCGTCCCAAAATGCCTTCACTGGCACAATCGCTTCTAGCTGCCCCTCAATATTTCAAGGGTAAGTTCCAGGTATATAGCAAATATACCCGTGAGGGAATACACCCCAAGTCTCCCCCAGTTGACCCAGACTGGCGGATTTACTTTCACGAACACGTGATGCATGCGCGTCGTCGGGACGCATCAGATTCTTTTGTCGTACTCCTTCGTCTACCCATCGTCGATTCTTCATCGACAGGACTCTGTAAGCTGTTTTTCCTCGCTTGAAACATGTCTCCATCGACGCTCTGATACTAACACCAATTCATCAACAGATCTATCTCATGCAAACATTGTAACAGACAGCATATATGCGGCCAATGACAGCTCGGACACCAGCACTGCGCCTTGTGCGCTACTCGCGATGATCCGCAAAGAAACAGTTGACGATACTCACCTTCTTCTGCCTCTGAAGGATCAGGACGATGAGATATATTCTTAGTGCCGTATCTGTCCGGGCGGGACATCATGTTTAGGCATCATATAGCCTCACCTGGAAGGAGCGATATCAGGCATCCTTGTTTGCTTTCCCTGAAGGAGGCCATGGCCTATCCATACAGGCAGTTCATCCATATAGTATGCGTCTCTACGCCCACCCAAATGAGCTTAGCAGTGAGTACACACCGCACTGTTCAGTATCGCACGTCACTCGTAGCACACATACTTCAGACAGGTATTTCAAAACCCCATGTTCTCGATTCGCACATATGACACAATACCGGCAGCGGTCATCGTCACCTCAAGTCACACTAATCGTACACATGGTGCATCAGATATCTCGCGAGACCGCTCAATCAACCTCAGATCAATCGATATTCAGTCCCCTTGCTCGCCAACCATGTTTCAGGACCCTGTTCGAGGATTAATTCAACGAGGTGTGTGGAAATTGATACCAAGTAACAGACCTTGCGATTGGCAATTCTTCGATACTTGATCCTTCTGGCATACCATGACCCAGCTGTTTCGTCAGTATCGTACTTGCCCGGGGGATCCTTGGCCACAGCTTCTGCGATCATATGACTCTCCTCGGAGAGGGGTGCCATCTTCCACGACTTTCCCGGGCGTACGAAGAATACCACAGAATAGCGATCATAAGCTGCTTGCTGCTTCGGAGGCGGACTTGGAAGTTTTCCTCGTCAGGGAATGAGGGATACACATCTGGGATGTGACTTACACGACACGGTGAAGATTCGAGCGCAAAACCCCGCCACTGAAAATAAACATCGCATCGCCGAGGTTACAAATTGCATGCCCCGGAATAGGCTTCAATGAGATCGGCATGGTATATGACGCCAAGTTTACCGCAGTGCTCACTTTCACATATTTCCAGGTGTCTGCGTCAGGTGAAAGGACCTGTAGACCGCCGAGTCGGTTGTGAAGAAACGACTATGGGAACCTCGTATGAATATATGGCCTTTCATTGAGAGCATCGATTCTTGCCACCCACCAATGAACCATAATCTGCGTGCGCTCCAAGCAGTGCGCTATCCGAAGGTATATCCATGGTTTTTGGCGACTTGATGCACCTAGCTTCGCATCCGCTGTATTCCATCAAACTGTGCCTCTTAGCAATAGCACCCTTAGGAAGTCCAAGGCGATCGTTCAAGACATTCAAGAGCGTGTTGGTCACGTCGAGGGACTTGCGAACGAATGGGATGATAGTTGATTCCATCCGCGCATTGACCGTTGACGGGTAAGTGCGGTGCGTCGGGGTGGGCCAGCTCATTACATCGTCCTTCGATATATTGATCCGTTCGTTGATGTCGGGTGTCCCTCTTTCATCTGTGATATTGGCACCTATAAACTTGTACCTGCAGATATTTTGAATGTGAATATCAAACGAAGGCCCTTTCGATAAGGTGGGAAATGTTCACCCAAAAGACGTGCCCTCGTCGCCCTGCTCATACTTCATCTTCTCTTCCAGAGGCAAGTCCATCGTCTCCACGCCCATGTCAAACATGCCAGCCACTTCGCCATCGGCTCCATGGTTTTTCAGACTACAGGATGTTAGCTCAACAAAGAAAGAGCTTGGAGGGCGGTGGTCTGCTACGCACTACCAGAAGCCAAGTTCGGTAGCGGCTTTCCACAGTCTGTCGATTTCTTTCTCATCCCCCACTTTGATCAAAGCATAGTCGATGATCAATAGCGGGACAGTCGGGACGTCGTCTGGGAAATTGGGGAACGAGACAACACCGGGCATGATCGGTAATAACAAAGAATGGACGGAAGCTTGTGCTCCATGCAGGAGGCCCTTTATACGGCTGGCCAAGTTTGCTCAGGAATCGTGCATGACTTCTCATCGTACTTATTCTTGGACCAGTGTTGCGCCGCCTGCTTGAGGTTGTTGTCACGAGACAACGGGAGTTCTCTCACAAAAGCATCCTTACCCTCATACAGCTCATCATTTTAGATCAGTCTTTATCTTGCCATTCGATAAACAAATCTATGTGAATTGGATTCATGCTGTTGTTTCAAATCAAATTCAATGCATGTGAACATTTCGTCCAGAAACCAGGAGAGGTGAAAGCCTTTCGTGTCTTCACCGCTCTCCGTCCCAAAACACTTTCACTGACACAATCTCCGTCCCAAAACACTTTCACTGACACAATCCCTTCCAGCTGTTCTACCCACTTTTTTGACGCTTCGTTCCTTGGCAGATGAAGCTCGAGTTCTTCCAAGTGAGCTTTCAAGTCATTCCGCTTCTGAAGGGCTGCTACTAGTTGATCCTGGTAAATCAACGACCCGCCGCAGAAGGACTGTCCAGTTACGCGTCCTAATACGAGAGATCGTAGGTTCGGAAAGAATCGTTTATCGATATGCATCCTTGCCTCGTCTCCTGCTGAGTTGGATGTGGAGGCAAGCATCGCACAAAAAAGTGGGAGAGCATCATTATCAAACAATACCTGATCCCAATTCTCAGCTCTCTCCAGCACCTGAATGATCGGTATGTAGAGTTCGGGGTCTTGTGTTTGAAGACAAATCCATAATGCCTCCAATTTTCGAATGTAAAGAGCTTTCGCCACCAAGGACAGGCTGTTCGGATCCAAGTGATCCAAACTAAGCAGGATGGAAGGTTTGCAACGGAAATGGTCTTTTTGGTCGGAGAAATTTCGCCCCATAACAACTACCGACCCATACAGTGAAGTGACGGAAATCGAAAGGGTTCGTAGGGGTGGTGCTTTCCCAGTTTTGCCACTATGTTTCTCCAGCATCGGAAGGAGCAGGTCGACGAAACCCTCATGTGTAAGATTTCTGCAAGTGAGATGGACTATCGACGTTTCAGGAATTCGAATGCTGCCCAGAACAGCAATACAAGACGCCCATGATCCTCTCAAGATGAGAGACGATAGGCCGAGTAGTTCAATGCCAGGCTGTCTCATTCGACTATATACACCCGTATCTGGGGTGTATCGAGGGAAGTACTCCTCGATGTCCAAAGTTTCCAGGTGATGCATGTTTGCCAGCGTGTCAAAAAAATCATCTTTGGAAGGGAGGTAGTTCTCCTCTACTTGCTGATACTGCCATTGTGCGAGCGCTATTGTTAGATGAGATAGGTTGCGCATAATCGGCGAGATCCAAGGGATCGTACATCCGATGAGAGTTACAACACGAAGGCCCAGAGCATAGTTGCCAAACATATTGTTGGGGAGGTGTACACATCGATTGGTGTCGACAACAAACTTCACCCATTCTAGAGATGGGGCCGGGGAAGTGAGGAATTTCACGACTGGGTTGATGAAATCAACTCCGCCGAGTGCATTCAGCCTTAGGCCAAGCTCCCTTATTTGTGCCATACGGGAGGAC
The DNA here is from genome assembly GCA_002994785.1 of Heterobasidion parviporum. Lineage (NCBI taxonomy): Eukaryota > Fungi > Basidiomycota > Agaricomycetes > Russulales > Bondarzewiaceae > Heterobasidion > Heterobasidion parviporum. Next base: position 363,265 of record PDUQ01000007.1, read on the forward strand.
AAGACACCCAGAACGCTTTCAGCGTCTTCGGCGTATCTGATGTGGATGTCACGGATGACCAATGGTGCTTGCTTGGCACGATCTAACATCGTCTGAATCCACCAAGAACTGAAGTCGAAGTTGATATTCGCCCAAAGCACTGGACTGTCCAAAGCGACTCGCCTCCAATGGCTGCAGACATGAGAAACCACGATCCATCCCAGTGAAATCCTGTATCTGACGGTGGGAGCTTCATCGGCAGCTAACAAGGAGAAAATGCTGGCCAGCAATTCGGGAGGAAGTCGTGATACAGGCAGCAACCTGTTGCGCGATTGACGCAGGGAAGACAGGGCCTCTCGTAGGGCAGCAATCTTTCCATCTATTTGCTTGAACAGGCTTGTAGTGCTGATAGAACCAGATGATGCGCGAAGATTATCCAACGCGCTGATTCGTACATTCTTCGCCTGCGTCCAAAACTCCAGGGCTCGTGAGCGACGACTGTGGCATGAGTTGAATCTGCAAATTCTGACCGTGGCTGCCGGCATCTTGTGATCTCTTGTCCTCAGCAAACAATTCCAGGAAGTATCAATGGTCGTCCGAGCTTGATAGTGGCGAAGAAGGTAGAATTGGCCACGAATATGTGCTTGCGTGACGGAATTGGCCATAGAACTGCTCGAAGTCTTGATTTGGAGCAAAAGTGTTACGCTTGCGGAATCCGTGCGATCTCGTCTCTCGATCGCTCCTTGACTGAAACATTGGACATCCGCATTCGACATGCAAAATGGAGAATATTTTTCATGCTTTCCGTCCTCCATCGCCTGTCTATCCAACACGCAAGAATTGCTACAACCGCCTTCATGGTCACCAAGCGTGCAAGAAAGAATCAGCGTCAAGTAATCTCAAGCGTTGGCGTTGCGAGAGTGGCAGAAGTAGAGGCAACTATGACTGTGCCTATCGAAGTGGAGGATAATAGGAGAGTGTCGTCGAGAATTCGGGCCAAAACGGTGGTTGTTCCGCAGGCTGATGCTGAGAGCCCTTTGACGGAATTGGACGAACCTGAAACCGAGCCCTCACCGAAGAAACGTAGGCGCAAGGTCAAAGAGTGTGAGCCTATAGTCTATAATATCCTTCCAGTGGAAGCGAAGACAACGACATACAAAGGTGCGTTTTTGTTGTTCGCGTGCGCGACTGGCCTCTCATGCGACTTGTGCGCTAGGCCGGCTAGGATATGTGAGTTTGCTACATCAATCAATATACATCCAACTAAAATCATGCAGGCGTGTTTGAATACCATTCTCCGGGAGACGAAACCGGAGCCTACGTTTTGTAGCAGGTACGTCTCAATGATCGTTGAATCTAGGACGACGTCCTTATCTTATTGTTTCTTTACAGGACCTGTCGATTGGCTACTATTGCGAAAAACGGCCTTGATTTCGCAAAAGATCTTGGCATACAAAATGCTAGAGATCTTAGCAAACTCATACAGGTGAGTGCATCGATTGAACGGACACAAAGACCTTGTTTTCACGACTGTACGCGCGTCATCATCAGTGGAATGAGGCGAACAAGTGTGTTTATACTTTGACCTTTTGCAATAACTTGCTGACCTGTGTATAGTATCCGTTTCATGCGTATATCATCAGAGTTATTTCCATTTGCTTCTCATAGCAAGCATGGGTATTCTCTGGACTACGCTGCTTCCGAACTCAAGGTGAATACCTTTGCTCATTTAATTCATAATCGTCGAACTGAACTTGCTTCTCGTCAAGGCTGCAGGCGATCTTGCCAACTCTCTGGGCCATCGGATGACACTACACCCTGGACAGGTGCGTTTTCAAGCTCATGACATTATCAATACAAGCCGACTTCTGCATTGGTCATAGTTTACTCAGCTAGGTTCACCAAGGGAGGACGTAGTGGAAGCCTCGGTTCGAGAGCTTCATTGTGAGCTCAGCATCCTCCCCATGGCCTTTGAATCATATTCTCAGCTATGTGATAGATCATTGTTCAATTCTGCGACACATGGGCATGGGCAAGGATAGCGTGATCATCATCCACATGGGTGTTCGTCCGGATCCCTTCACAGCTAGAGCTGTTACTGACCTGTCAACGTTAGGGTATGTACGGCGATAAACCGTCCGCGCTGGCGCGATTTAAGGAGAATTACACCTCGAAACTTTCCGATGAAATGAAGGCGCGACTGGTCTTGGAGAATGACGAGGTCCGTGTTCACTTTTCAACGACATGCACAAGCTTATGGACTTTCTCAGATGTGTTATAATGTCGACGATCTTCTTCCTGTATGCGAGGAACTTGATATCCCTATTGTGGTAGGTTACCATCCTATGTGTGTCAGGCCTCTCACTCAAATTTGCCTGCTAGTTTGATTACCACCACGACTGGATATACGTGCGTTTTCAATGATACATCGCTGATCTATGGATTTTACTCAATATATTACAGCCATCCTCTCAACCAGCTTCAGTCCTCCTTCCGCGAATCAACGCTATATGGCATCGGAAAGGCATCAAACCCAAGCAACATCTCTCCTCACCGCGTCCTGGCGCTGTCACGATTATGGAGCGCCGTGCGCACGCACGGCGGTGCAAGGAATTGCCGGATGAACTGCAATTAGAAGGCGCGGGATGGCGATGGGTCCCAACGACCGGATCCGACGGCGCTGAACAAGCACAAAGGGAATGGTTCGATCTCATGATCGAGGCCAAGGATAAGGAGCAGGCTGTGTTTCAGTTGTACAGGACGTACGGTCTCGAGGACGTCAATTGGGACAATCTGAGGCCCGAGCAGGCGGATGCCAGTGACTCAGAAGGTGGCAAGGTTAGGAATGGTAAGAAAAAGAAAATAGGTACGTTTCGCATTGAAGTGATTACATCACGCGTCAAACGCTAAGAAAACCGTCCCCTTAGACAAGCCTGTAGATGATACTGTGGCACTCGACGCTCCGGACGGAGATATTGCGATCGAGGTCGAGGCTCCAGACCCCGAGATATCCTTCACCTCACTAGAAGCAAATTCTCAGACGCTCCGCAAGCGTACGAGGGCATCGACTAAGGTTAAACGGCGTGAGCACCAGCCTTGCCTATTGATTGAGTCTCAATAATTCTTTGAATAGTAGAATCACGACGCGACCGTAGCATAGCAGATGCTTCGGACCTAGATGACAAGACTCTTACTGCGAAGATCGTATCGAATATCGAGGAAGCCATTGAGCGAGATATAGTGGCCAAGAAGGGAATGAGGAAGCTTTGAAGCTTGAAGCCGTCTCATGACATCGAGGCAACCTAATTATCAGTATTTATCAACTATGTCTCGACACACTATTCATGATCATTGAACATGTGAACGTACACCCCAATAGAAGATTATCAAAGAATAGTCATCATCGTCGCTCCCAGGGTTGCACCATCATCGGTTCAAGCACCTTGAATTCTGCCGTATACTTGAATTCTGTTTGCCCACAACAGAATCAAGGCCATAGACCTAGCCTCCAAAATCCAGCCCTTCAACAAAGATGAGAAGACAGTCGTTTGTATTTGAACAAATCAGGTCTCGCCTCCTGGCATGTAAGCAATGCATGTTCCACAGCTGGTCCTCGCCTTATCAACATGGCACGAGTCTTGAGAATCATGGACAGGTAAGCACTTGCTATTCTGTGCGCGACGGGCACTATCGGGATTGGCCAAATTCTTCAGTCAAGTGATACACATCAGGATTGGCATGCTAAGAATTACATGTTGCTGGACCTCAGCCTAGTTGAGCAATTGAGGAATGGGACGTTCGAGATGGAGAGTAAATGTGTAGATTTGACGGGAATGGACAAAGGGTAAGGTGCTTCTACGACTCTTCCTTCGCTGCCTCCGCGTCGCGGTATTGCTTCGCCCACTGAGAGGTGCCCGATTGTCAGAATTATGATGAGGGTTACATGCTGACGTCGAACGAACCTTCATAGAGGGGATTGGTCGCACTGGCTGGACATACCGCCACTGCACAGGTGAACAAAGTTGAGTATCATCAGTAACGAGAGATTTTGGTACAGAGCACAAGTGTACAGGAACGCAGGATTAGAAAACGAGTAGAAGAAGAAAGGAGAGAAAGAACTGGGAGAGAAGGGGTGGACGGACGAACTTCTTTGTCTGCGCTTAGAGACCAGACACCGTATGTCACGGCGAGGATCCCGCCAAAAAGGATGGCAGTGTTGGACTTCCAGTTCGAGGGGCGGGTCCACCAGCCACCTATGATCACAGACACACCAAAAGACCATTGTTAACACGGTGAAAATGCGCCGGCCGTGTCCATCGAGACCACAGTCAGCCGTCAGCGGGCTATTGCGGGACAACGGATGTGGGTGCCGCACCTGCTGGGGACCAGACTTCTTTCGGATAGGGATATCTAGCTCCGCCACCCTAAAGAGTTTCGCAATGAGTGGTTGAGTGTGGGCTATGCGAGACACGCCATATGTGATGAGCGCACCATTGTGATGTTGAGGATGAGGTTCGTACAGTGAGGCGTGACGGTGCCGGTCGAGCCGTACGCGGAAATAGGGTCGCGTGGCAATTACGTACGACGAGCAGCCTCCTCCACCTCAAGTGCGTTCACTGCAAGCCCCAAGGGAATACATTTGCCTGTTGTCTTCCGGTAAATATTCTGCATAGGAATAATGCCCGACTTTCTCATGAAATTGGCAATTTTCTCCTAATTCTTTGGTATATTTGGTGTGCAGAAATCTTGTCTATGTAGTCTAGGATTCGAGAACAGACCTGAACAGACCTTATCAAAGGTCTTCGTGACATTGTTGGAGAGCGTCTGAAAAACTACAGAACCATACAGCCATAAAAAGGGTATGGCATGGAGGTCTCAGCTGGTCTCAAAGTTCGCTTCAGAGAGCTACGTCTAGCGAAGACTGCTGCAGATTGCTGCGTTCGACGCGTCGCTGTCAGCGACAGCATCCACGTTGAAAATAGCAGAATGGTCAAGTAGTGTCTAGCATCGTACTATGGTCCGAGATGTGAAGTAAATTCGACGAGGAACCAGTCCGAGTGTGAGGTGCTGGAGGATGATGTTCATGGAGGCAGAACACTACAATGTTGGCAGTGTCGCACGTAAAAACGATGTAATTCGACATTTTGTTATCAGGAAACCTGTCGAAAATCAGCCGGAATGCTTGACAGGTCAGGACATACCGACTATATTGATGGGGAGTTACCCAAAACCTTCTTCTGAGTACCCGTAGAACGCCGCGTCTGTGAAGCCAGGCATAGAAGCTGACGGGTGTTGGCAAGTTCCAGGAGATAATCATGCTTCGTGTGGTCCGTGATATATGTGGCAATCAAAAAGCTGAAGAGAAAGAAGTTGGCTGAGGTTGACCAGTAGACTGAGGCTGCTAGATGGTTGTCGGGGTGAAGTAACACATGCGATGGAGGCCGGAAGCCGGATCCGCTCCTCGCGCCTACTTACACCTTCAAGGCGTCCAACAGCTGTTGCTATTACGGTCTCCTCGCCTCTCGCCTCATGTGCCTCATACTCCACACAACAACACCATCAACATGTTCAAATCACTGACCGGCTACTTCTACGAACGGCGCGCTGGCTTCGTCCGCACAGCTGGTGTCCTCGGCGGCGCGTATCTCGTCGGCCGCTATGTCCTCGACCGCCTCGAGGACGTTCGCAGTCGGGTCGTGCAAGAGCGGCTTGCCAGAGAAAAGTGCGTGCTTCGTGGTCCCTTTCTCATTCTATGCAAACCGAGCGATTCTGCACAGTGTACGGAAGCGGTTCCAGCAGAACATGCAGGACATCTCGTTCATGATAATGACGCACATGCCCATCCTCGGACAGCACGTTCTAACAGAAATGGAGGTGGAGGCGCTCACTGCTGAGCTGCAGTCTCTTTCCAAGGCTTCAAAGATATATCCATCCCAGCCGCGACCCCTGCCCCCGTCTCCGCCAGTGCCTTCCTCAGAATCCTCGATGTCATCGAGCATCGAGCTCGTGAAAGACGGAGATGCGAGCTCAGACGTGCGCTCGGAAAGCGGCTCGGTATCTGCCTCTGAGCAGTCTGTGCTTGTAGAGGCTGGTCCCTCGCGGCTCACGGAGTCGCAGACGAGTTGGGTCGATGACTTCGCTGCAAGACCACAATCCGCGCACGAGGCGCAGGGGTCTGAGCAGCCGCAGAGTAGCCTTGAGAGCGTCGATGGCGCGAATCTCTCGGACTCTATGATGACTGCGAGCAGCTCTGCGTTGAGCAGCACCGGCGAATCCGGGTCTGCGTCTGCGTCTGGTGTCGTGAGGACGTTCTTCTAGTTCACCGTCTGATTTATTGATTGTGAGGTTCTCCCCAGCTTGACCCATCCAGTTCCCAGATGAGCCTAAGCACAAAAACCAAATCTCAGCTTTGGAGAGAAGTCAAGATGCTCAGTAAGTCCTCGGCCAAGCAAAACATCCTCAGCTCTCTCATCGACGCGTATCTCTGACAGCGGTAACACGGACGCTCACCGTAATGTACTCAACTGCTCTCCTCTCTCTCTTCACCCACATCCAGCTCTCCCTCCTCGGGCGGTACAAATACGTCCACTCGGTGGTCGAGCTCTCGCAAGACGAGGACGCGCAGGACTTCGAGGCCTCCATCGCATCGTTGTTCTTCACTCCTCCCGCAGATCAGGATATGGAGGCATTGTGGGACGAGAAAAACGAGTGGGAGGAGGACAGTATCTGGAGAGATGGCGTGGACGAGGAGACGGAGAGGAAATACCTGACGCTGAGCTGGTGGATCCTGAATATTGGGTGGAAGGACGTGGCAGAGCGCGTGCGGAGAGGCGTCGAGGAGGTTTTTGAGGGGTTCGTATTCGTCCTTGTTGATGTCTTGTCTCATTACTGACTTTCGTTTGTTCGTATAGGGTGTCTCTGAAAAATAAGCTCGGTATTGTCGAGTTTCACAGACTGATATGCGATGTGCGAAGGCGCGTGGAACACGAGATCACATTTGACGGGAGCGAGCGGCGGATAAAGTATGAGAACACTCCATATTTTGTCAACAGCATGCTAATTTTCATTCAGCTTCCTCTCCACTCTCCTTCCACCCACATCGTCCGCGCTCTCTCACCTCCTCACACGTGCAGGCTTTCCTTCGCAACCCTATCATCCACAACACCTCAACCTGCCCGCCTCCGACACTCAAGGTCCTGCCTTTACCGTGCTGCTCGAGGAGACCCGCGACCTCCTCTCGTCGCCCGATTTCATGCTCGTGCTCGAGCGGTGCCTCGACTCGGGGACGGAGACTTTGCTAGAAGGGCTGAGAAAGAACGTCTTCGTGGGGGAGGAGGACGAGAGCGGGGAGGTGAAGATGAGACTGGCGGGGATGTTACCAGGGCTCGCGAGGTGGAGCGCGCTGGCGCTGAATGGGCTGCCGAACGAGCTTGTCGATGTGTGTCCCTCTCCCCTTTCCCCTTTTCGGCTCTATTCCCCCTTCATGCGCGCTCCTTATTTCATTTTCGCTGGTGAGGATGATGCTGATGCGCTTTGGTGTTTTCTCATCGCAGGGCTTTGCGAATATCCGAGAGGTGGCCGCCCTTTCGGCAATCATATATTCGGGGTACGAGGACCGGTTCCGGTGATTCTGGATGTAAGTACATCGTGCATGTACGCTGCGATCTCTCCCTTCTCCTATGCTTGCTCTGCGCGCAATGCTTTCCTTACCTGAGCTTTCGGAGCCAAGCTAGCTCCGGTGTGCAGCAGCAGCAGCTACAGACTCTGCGTTCTCGTGTTCCTGTGCGGATGCTGAAGCTGGACATTCTGGACGTCGCCGCCGTTGCCGCCGCTTTTATTTTTACTCCCGTGCGCGCTATGGACCAGTCGGGTCGAGGTGCCCTCAGGTCCCTCTCAGGGGTGCGCGCCCTTGAACATCGCACGTTTTCAATCGAGCCCCTGGAGGTTCGGACGCGGGTTCCTGCAGCGTTCCTGCACGGGGGAAGCTCCCATTCTACGCGACGATCTTGTGCCGTTGACGTCAATATGGAGGCGGCGTGCTCACGCCAGGTGTTGCATATTGAGGACGGCGTGCTGGTGCGGGCGCGCCAGTCCTAGATTAGGGGGGCGCCATTCAGCGTGATCGCTCTGCCGGTGAGAGGCGAGGCATTGCGAGGTCCGAATGGGAAGGTACAAGTCTGCGTGTTGGGCCCGGTTGGTGCGCCGTTTGCAGCTCGTCATAGACAGGCACTGCTCTGGAACCTGAGGCCCTTGTCATCGGCATGACGCAGCGGTTTATATGGTCTAATCCTGACTTGGTTCTCAATGCGTGCGCGCGATGATGCTCATGAGCTAGATCCGCCGACGAAGGAAGACTTTGAATTAGAGACTTCTATCAATTGAAGGCCGGTCGGGTGCTGTAGTTTTGGGGTAGCGTCTGGCAAGGTCTGGTAGCGTTGAACAATACTGTCTCACTAGATGTTCGCATCCAGAGACAAGGACCATAGTTGCGGAAGCTATGTACTTTATTCAACGAATCGCCCTTGACAGCGCTAGCACTTAATACACTGATACCGTCTGATCTGCTAGTACCAAAGAATCTCAGAATATCTACATCTTCGACAACGCCTCCAAGTCTACCAAGCTCCCCTCGCTATTCAACGCCGCCTGAATGAAAGCAAGATCCCTCAACGCGCTCCTCGGATTCTGCTTCCCATCGTCGTTCCCTATCACCGCACCGAAGAAGCTCCTCACCTCGTCGCTCACGCCCGTCGACTCCTCGACGATCACCTCCTCTTCCCCCCGCTCATTATGCAGGACCAACTGCATCGCCTGCTTCTTCCCCTCCTCGACGGCCGCCGCGCCGACCGTGAGCCACCCGGTCGACCCGGTGATCGTGTACCCGTTCCCGGGGGTGTACTCGTTCGAAGGCGCGGCGAACGTGACCTCGAAGAGCCCGTGCGCGCCGTCGTGCGTGGACTTGGCGATTGCGTGGATGGTGTCTTTCGGCGCGAGGTGCGCTTTGGAGAGCGAGGCGAAGGCGGACAGGTGCGTGAGGGGCGAGGGGAGCATGATGCGCAGCGCTGCGGCGAAATGCTATCATTCCGAAGAAGAGGAAGAAGGGTCAGAAATGGTGTGATAGTACGATTGAGTTCAATGGGGTCAGGTGGTCGGTGGAGTCCAGCGGTGAGGATGCGAAGCGAAGGAGGGGCTTACCACTCCACCATCAAGCTGACGTGGAATTCCGAATTATGAGCACACCGGAACGGAAGGAGGTCAGGGGTCGTCTGCGGACATTCGACGCAAATGGATGCATGACATACCAAGAAGCCGCCCTGATACTAGAGTCGCGTCAAGACAAAAAAAAAGGTCAATCATGTAGATGCTCGATAGCGGAAATAGATAGGCCCACATCCGGCACAGTCCTCCAAGGTGTCTTGTACCACTTGGAGTTCTTGTCCATGTAGTTGGTGACGCGAGCCTTGAAAAACAAGACCTTGCCGATCTTGCCGTCCTGGATAGCCTGCGCAGCCCTCTGGTAGATCGGCTCGGTCTCGTAGTTCTCAGCGACGCGCCACACGAGCCCCTTCGGCTTGTACTCGCTCTCGTATTTCCTGATCAGCTCGATCGCGCCCGCGACGTCTGCCGCGACGGGCTTCTCGCTCAGCACGTGCTTGCCGGCGGCCAGAGCTTTCAGGACGATGGCGGGCTGGGTGGTGATGGGCAGCACGACGATGACGGCGCGTATGTCGGAGCGCGCGAGGAGCGCGTCGAGGTCTGTGGAAGGGTCGCCATCGTGGTAGATCGATGGGGGCGTCGCCAGTTTGAGAGTGATTTTGGCAGCGGTCGCTAGATCGAGGGCGCTCTTCTCTGACCTGGAGTAGATTGCCTTGAGGACGGGAGATATATTGCTGCCCGCCAGAGATGCGATCGCGGGGAGATGGGCTGGCGATGGCAATGGGGGTTCGATGGATCATGTAGCAGATCAGAGACAATGTGCACGCACCCTCTTTCGCGAATATGCCTGCGCCTAGAATCGCAAAGCCTGGTGCGTCGGAAGCCATGGTCGCTCGAGGTGCGGAGGATGGATGAAGACTGTCTGGGGCAAGGCCGCGATTTTATGTGCGTGTAGATGTCGCTGGCACCCACTTTCGTCCTGCCTCTAGGCCTGGAGACAGCTGACGAGTTGTGGCGCCGCGGGGCAAGTAAGGGTCTGTCCCACGGACTGCAACCACAAGATATAATTAAAACACCAGCATGTGAGCATGTTCAGAGTTGAGAGAAGCGGTAACGACAGCTCGGAGAGGCTGGAGGAAAGATAGAGATATCAGTCAGACCCCGAGGAGGTCTCTTCATCCATGAAGCACAGGCAGCTCATATTCGCACTAGATCTTGGTATGTCAGGAAATGCATTTTCCCAAACCTGATCGGCCGTACTCGTACATAAATGTGCCAGTCCCTGAACAGACACCTTCCGCCGCTCTTCTGGCACCGTCGCGTGTTCCATGAGGATTGTGTGTTCGGCAGGATGTTGTTTGAATGAAGCTCTGAGAAAAAGAGAGGCACTGGCCTAGGAGCGTTGGGAAACGAATGGATTGCATCGAGGCACCCGCCGGGGTCGCCCCATTGCTGCCGTAACCGAACTTCCAGGGGTCCGCTTCCCCACACGGGGCGTCGCGGGCCTCGCTGCCTTCCAATGTTGCAGAAAATCATCTTATTAGACTACTCCCTTGATCAAATTCAGTGCGCACGAGCCTCCGCCTGTCTCTGCGCATCTCCGATTCACAGACACTCCCCCACCCAGTAATCTAGATCCGCTTGTGCGCACGAGCCGCTGCGGATTTTCTTCTCGCATACGTTTTGCGTGTGTCGGGGGAACTGTTGTATTCACAGTCGTGAACCGGCGGGGAAATGTCGGCGGGTTAGCGTCAGAGGATGGTCGGTATTGAATTCGAAGGCTAGCGTGTCAGCTAAGCACAGGCTTCGAGTCTTCGTCGCCGACGTCGTGGTGAGCAGCTGCAGCTCGGTCTGGTCGTGAAGCGGGAAGAGACGCTCCAGATGCCAATGAACAATCGAGATGCACATGCTGCAACGTGCTTGTTTTACCCCGTACGTGTCCAGGTCCACACCCCCGCAATCCAATCGCTCAGCGAACACACGGACTATTCTCGGCGACTGTACCTCAGAATTCCCGTCCTCTGATATCGGCATTGCGCTACCTGCTCATCCGTCGAACGCTTTAAAACCCATCAGCGTCCTTCGTATTCATGTTACCGGCCGTCCCTCCGCCACCTCTCCAACTCCACCACATCACGCCCAGTCATGAGCGTCCCCACCGTCAAGCTCCCGAATGATTTTATTTGGGGGTTCGCCACCGGTGAGTCCCCCCGTCTCCCGAACGCAAGGCCAAGGAGGGAATACAACTCCTATCTTCGCTGACTCGGCATTTCGCTCCGCTCCGGGCGCGCTCTGACGTCGATTTTTTCACAGCAAGCTTCCAGATTGAAGGCTCCACAGACATTGATGGTCGTGGAAAGTCCATATGGGACGATTTCGCGAAGCAGCCTGGTAAGACCCTCGACGGTAGGAATGGCGACGTCGCCACAGACTCGTACAAACTCTGGAGAGAGGACATCGCGCTCCTAAAGCAGTACGGCGCAAAGTCCTACCGCTTCTCTATCGCCTGGTCTCGAATTATCCCCCTGGGAGGCCGAAACGACCCCATCAACCGCGCCGGAATACAGTGGTACTCCAACTTCATCGATGAGCTGCTGGCCAATGGGATCACTCCGTTTGTTGTGAGCTATCGGCTTAGATTTTCAGTAAAACAAGCGGTTATTGAAAAATTGTCTCGCTCGTGCAGACTTTGTATCACTGGGACTTGCCTCAAGGCCTTCACGACAGGTATGGTGGATGGCTCAACAAAGAGATCGTCGAAGACTATGCCCATTATGCCAGGGTATGCCTTATTTCGCCGCGCGCGCACTTTCACACCCATTCATATGCACCCTTCCCGATCCCCAGGTGTGCTTCCAGGCGTTCGGGGACCGAGTTAAGCATTGGTACGCACTTCCCAAGATCGCCCCAGCGGAGTCGCTCGAATTAACACGTCGTGGTCTTCACTGAATAGGCTGACAATGAATGAGCCCTGGTGCATTTCCGTACTGGGATACGGCCGTGGGGTCTTCGCGCCGGGGCGGTCGAGCGACCGCGACCGGTCGCCCGAGGGCGACTCGTCGACTGAACCCTGGATGTATGTTGAAAAAGACTGCTTTTGGGCCCTAGACCCCGTTTACTCAATAGCTCGATCACACTTGCGATTGCTTGATTTTTCTTAGTGTTGGCCACCATGTCATTTTGTCACATGCGCACGCAGTCAAAGTCTACCGCACGGAATTTAAGGCTCAACAGGGCGGGAAGATTGGGATTACTCTCAACGGCGATTGGGCAGTACCTTATGATGACGACCCTGCGAGTACGCATATCCGTGCCTCGTGCAAAAGTAGAATAGGCCTTGACTACCCCCCCTTTGGAAGATATCGCAGCTGCGCAACATGCACTAGACTTTGCCATAGGTAAGCCTCTTATCGTCGTCGTCGTCTTCCTCTTGACCTCCTGACCTCCTGACGACCTTCTTCCAGGTTGGTTTGCGGTGCGTGTCGAGTACTTCTCAAACGCTTTGCAGCGCCACAGGGTCTGGTGACTGACGTCCGAGTTGCTTGGCTCCAGGATCCTATATATCTCGGAGGTTACCCGGAGTATATGAAACAGACGCTCGGGACGAGGCTGCCGGAATTCACGCCAGAAGAATGGGTGGTCGTGAAGGGCTCTTCTGACTTCTACGGAATGAACACTTATACGACGAACCTCACGAGTTGAGTCTTCCTCTCATTGAGCTTCCCCGCTCACTGCGCTTCTGCGGCTTCTCATGTCATCGATCGCTCAATAGAGGCGGGGGGCGACGACGAGTTCCAAGGCTTGGTAGAGTACACGTTCACTAGGCCGGATGGCACGCAGCTCGGCACACAAGGTAATTCATGCATCATCAGGGGCGAGAGTGATACTGACCTGTCGCGCTCCCTTCCCAGCCCACTGCGCCTGGCTCCAAACCTGTGAGCACCCAGTTCAATCTCTCGCAGACGTACCTTTTCTTCGTGCTCACTTCCTACCTAGATCCACAGGGTTTTCGCGATGTAAGTAGCGCTCCAGGACTATTTATCTGTTACCAATCTGAATCCTATGCCCGTCTAGCTGTTGAATTACCTCTGGAAGGTGCGTTCCAGCTCTCAGGGAGCTTTTTTCTTGTTTCTCACCGATGGTTTTTGTTGGACAGAGGTACCAAAAGCCGATATAGTGAGTCCGTTCAGCCCAGATCATCCGCGAGTGTCTGCTGACGGGCTGCTCAGCGTCACCGAGAATGGATTTGCGGTTAAAGATGAACACAGCATGCCTGTAGAGCAGGCGCTGCAGGACGCGGACCGGATCGAGTACTTCCGCGGCATGACTGGCGCGTTGCAGGCTGCGGTCGTCGAGGATGGCGTGGATGTTAAGGCATATTTCCCGTGGAGTGCGCACGGTCACATCTGCTCCCTTCACCACTCAACTGACTCTCCGTTGCCATTCTCGCAGGCTTCTTGGACAACTTCGAGTGGTCTGTATCGGAATGACGTAGCTTTGCTATTCGGCGGTGGAGAGCTCACGAGCGTGCATTTAGGGCGGACGGCTATGTGACTCGATTCGGGGTCACGTATGTGGACTACGCGACGCAGAAGCGCTACCCAAAGGAGTCTGCGAAATTCTTAATCAAGGTAGACGCACCGCGCGCCCCGTCCTAATTTTCAACGTCCAGACGCTGAGCACATGGCTCTGCAGTTCTTCCAAGAAAACGTCGAGACGGACGACCCGCAGTCGAAACCACCGCCCGCGCCGCCGATGAAACAGCTGGTGAACAGCATCGTGGGAGGGGGCATCGGGGGAATGAACAATATCGCTGGTGCGGCGCTCATCGGCGGTCTTCGAGCTTGATCGGCGTGTTGACTAACGGCTCTCTCCTCCCCCACACGCGCCCATCTCCCGAATTGACCCGATCGAAAACTGTTCGGCGTCGGTGTGGCGCTCGTGAACGCATGCACGCGCGCTTGATGCCATAACAGTGGTGCTGTTGGTCGCGGTCTCCTGCTCTGTCGTGCTCGTGAAGCTCCGCGGTCCTTCTTCCTGAGGATCATTGCGCGCCGTGCATTTCTATTCTGAGCTCGAACTTGTTGTATTATTGGAAAGATGTGTATTCGGTAGCAGTGTCGGCATCGGATTCTTCTGCGCGGCGTCTATTTGTGTACGATGGCGTGTATGTTCTATTGTTGATACATGATCTTCTCGTCGAGCAATCATTGCTATGGACACTGCGCCAGGACCAGGTATTTTCCGTACAATGGGAGCAAGTAAAGTGTGGGCACTGCGAAGTGCACTGTGAGATCCGCTTAAAAAAGAGACGGTATGAGTCTAACCCTAACCCGGAAGGGTTATTTGACGACAAGATGCCTCGCGGGGTTTGAAAGATGGTGACTAGAAATTAAATTTTCAAAAGCCTTGCATCGCCGCCAGGAGGCGCCAGTGAGCGGGTGGCCTCGGAAGTGTGTTATACGACCGACCAGGAGCGAAGGAATAGAGTGGAGAGGGAACTCGGGATGCAAAGGGCGCGAGGCCATATTTAGGCCGCCGAAAGCCGAGGGCGGCAGCAGGCCGTGGGGACAGATAAAATGAGGGACGGTGAATAAATGAAGGCCGAACCGAAGGGTTGCGCCCTCGCCAGTCTTTCCCTCGAAAACGCGACACAGCGAGTCTTTCGCCCGTACCCGTGTTCTCCCGACTACCCACCCAGCCTGGCTTCCACGCCAGATGGCTTCGTACGCGCAGGACCCGAGCGGACCCGCGGATTTCGCTGGCGCTATTTCCGCTGGCTCGCACTCTCAGGCCGACTACAACGACGGGGCGGACTCGGACGGAGAGGACACGCCCGGCGGACGGAAGAAGGGCTCGGGGTCGAAGGGCTCGAAGAGAAGGAAGGTCAACCATGCCTGTCTGTATTGCAGGAGGAGCCATATGACTTGCGACGAGGGGAGGCCATGTCAAAGATGGTGAGTGCCTTTGCGCTCGGCCTCCCTTTTCCTTTTCCTGTTCCGCGCGGGTGGATGCGGTTGGCGGTGAATGAATGCCTCCACACGCGCACGAAAGGCGGTTTTCTAGGCCGCGAGGTGCTCTCAGACTTATCGTCCCAGGTAGTGTTTCCAGTCCACACACCGTTCGTTGCCACCATCTCGACCGCGCCACTCGTCGACTTTGCCACTCACCCCAGTCTCTTGTCCGTGCAGTATCAAACGTGAGATTGGACATCTTTGCCACGACGAACGCCGCCCCAGCAAGTCCGACAAGCAGCCTTCTGCAGAGTCGTCCTCCCAGATCGGCATGCAGCGTATGTCACGTCTCCGTCCCACCTTCGTTGAGGGATCACCCTGTTTGACCGCCATCCCCGTTTTGCAGCCGGATCTTCATCGTATGCCTCCCAATCCGTCCCAGCGGCGGGGTGGCCCAGTATGGCCGTCGCGCAGACTGGGTACATGTATCCCCAGTTCGAGACTTTCGGCAAGGAATTCTCCGTCCTCTCGTGCGCCTGCTCTTTCTTTCCTCGTGTATGCTCTGTTGAGGTAGTGTGCGCCGTACGCCTAGTGACTTTCTCGACACCCTCGATGAACAAGCCTTCTTCAACCCGTCCACCGCCGTCGCGCCCTCTTCTCTCGTCTCCGGCGCACCGTACGGTAACCCAGACCTCAACGCTGTCGCTCCCACTCTGCAATCCCAGCTCGATGCTCAAAGCTCGCAGCAGAATCAGATGCAGGATGCCTCTGCCCAGCAGATACAGACGACTCCTCAACAGCAGCAGCAGCAACAACAGCTGCAGCAGTCGCCACAGCAGCAGTCTTCGCCCATACAAGACCAGACAGTCGTCAACTTGTTCTCCGGGACCAGTATGGCGGAGAAGTTTCTTCTGACGGCGGCGGACCAGGAGCCGGGATCGCGCGACGAGCGGCTCAAGCGGGTCATCAAGACCAAGTACGAGGCGGGTCTGCTGAAGCCGTATAATTATGTCAAGGGATACGCTCGGCTGTCGCGATGGATGGACAGAAAGTGCGCCTTGTGGTCTTTGTTGGGAACTGGGATGCCTTGCTTAACTATAGATCCGCATTGCTTCACCCTTCCTGTGTGTCTGTGTACAGCGTGTCCCAGGATTCAAAGCAGCAGATCTTACAGCCGTTATCCGTGCTGAGACCGAAGTTCAGGGTAAGCAGAATGTGATACGTGAGCATATAAGTTTGTGCACTGATCTCGCCACTACCTGTAGGCTATCGCTCAGTCATTGCGCGATATCGTACGTACTTCCGTGTCACATCCTGTGCCATGGTGTTTTTAACACGTCCGTGCAGGATCTAGTGTTCATTGAAGAGGCCTTCGAGCGCCTCTTGCTAGACTATGATCGTGTGTTTTCAGCAATGGGCATTCCCGCGTGCTTGTGGCGTCGCACGGGCGAGATCTACAAGGGCAATCGCGAGTTTGCGGAGCTCGTTGGTGTAGATGGATATATGCTGCGCGACGTACGACGACTATTCGCGGTTTCACTCCTATATATCGTCTCAACGGTTTCTATAGGGCCGATTATGCATCTACGAGCTCATGGCTGAGGAGTCCGCCGTCAATTACTGGGAGGTCAGCGCTGCGTCTTTTCCCAATCTGAAATTATTGGCTGATATTTTTCACTATCTTTTTGCGCCAGAAATACGGCAACGTGGCGTTCGACTCGACGCAAAAAGCTGTGCTCACGTCGTGTGTGCTCCGGTTCAAACCCATGATCAGCTCGAACTCGGGCACGAGCACGCCTGGCAAGCGGTTGCAGCTCGGGACGACGCCGAATGAGGACGGCTTCATCAACTGCTGTTTCTCGTTCACGATCCGGAGAGACACGTGGGGCATTCCCAGTATGATCGTCGGGAACTTTATTCGATGCTAGAGCGCGCTGTCTGGAGCGATGCGGAGGGAGGGGAGAGTAAGAGGTCTGGTCATGCGAGTGTATACTATAGGTATTTGGATAGAGGAGGAGGACGCGGGACTGTAGGCGTTAAAGGTGCTATTTATGTTGTCTGCTGTGTTATTGGCTTTGTGGTCGCGTTTTGGATACAAATGTACGATGGAACCATCTAATGCTATTTGTACGCCTCCTTGCCTGTAGCCTCGAAATACCCTGTTTTTAGCGGGTTCACGCGTGCACAGGGACGCGGGCTGCCTGAAATGTTCACATCACATGATCATCCGGCCAGTCGGCGTGACGGCGACACTTTCGCGCCGCGCCGCCTTCAACGCGGGCCACGTCTTGTCTTACATTTCTATGTGCCTCCGAATTCTTCTGAACTTTGGGTTCTGAAGTCATGGCGAACAGATCGGGCTACTCGCTGGCCCGCATCCTCACTCTAGGGCTCATCTTCCATCTGGTCTACATCGGCACCGTCTTCGACTGCTACTTCACGAGCCCGGTCGTCCATGGCATGCGTCCGCACCGGCTGCCGCAGGCGGAAGCGAAGCGCCTCGTGCTCATAGTCGGTACTGAAATGCTCTTCTATGTGCTGTTGTCGTGCATGCTCGATCCTTACGCGTCGGAATCGCAGGTGACGGGCTGCGCGCGGACTTCGTGTTCAGCGCGAACGCCAGCGCGATCGTCCCCGACGCGCCGGAGCGAGTCGCTCCGTACCTGAGGGAGATCATCGAGGTGAGTGCTTGGCTGTGGGTGCTGTTTGGAGACGTGGAGGTGAACGCGGCTCGTTAGACGAGAGGGGCGTACGGAATTTCGCATACGCGTGTGCCGACGGAGAGCAGACCCGGCCACGTAGCCATCATAGGTGAGCATACTCCGTCACGGTATAGCCGTAGACCGCGTTTTCATGATCGTTTCCGGTTGCAAGGCGGGATGTATGAAGATGTTTCTGCCGTGACGAAGGTCAGCCCGTTGGCGTCTGTCATGCGAACTATGTATCAATGAAAAGCTTATAGGGATGGAAAACTAACCCGGTAAGTGCGTGGGCTCTGTGATGAGAATTGACTCCAATCATGCGAATAGGTAGACTTTGACTCGGTGTTCAATCAATCCAGCCACACATTTTCGTTTGGGTCGCCAGATATCCTTCCTATGTTCTCGCATGGTGCGACGCCGGGAAAAGTCAAGATGTGGTGCTATGATGAAGAAGACGAAGATTTTACCAAGGGTAATTCAATTCCTGTTATATCTTTAATGATTTTCGCTGGATTTTAATTGGCATTGACACGCTACAGATGCTACCGCGCTGGATATCTGGGTTTTTGAGCGCTTAGAATCGTTGCTGCGCAACGCTACCACTAACGAATCACTGAACGCGCAATTGCGCCAAGAGAAGGTCGTGTTTTTTCTCCACTTGCTCGGGCTCGACACGACTGGACACTCCTACAGACCGCACTCCAAGGTAAATCCGGAGACCGTCCGAGACATCAGCGAGGCGCTGATGACTTCTGGCTCGACAAATAAAAGGAATACATGAACAATATACGTGTCGTGGATGACCTCGTGCGCAAGACGGAGCAGCTGATATCGCAGTTTTACGGCGACGAGGACACGAGCTTCGTGTTCACGGCTGATCATGGGATGTCGAGGATTGGCAACCATGGCGATGGAGGTAAGTCCTCTGTTTGTTCTGCCTGAACCAAATCCCATGCCCTGATGTTGCCCCCTGAAGATCCTGATAACACGCGTACGCCGCTCATAGCCTGGGGCGCTGGGATCCGCGGTCCCGTCCACGCATCTACGCGGCCAGACGAGTATTCCGCGCCATGGGAGCTCGGCTATCTCGCCCGCCGCGACGTCGAACAAGCAGACATAGCAGCGCTGATGTCCGCGTTGCTCGGCATCGACTGGCCTGTCAACTCTGTCGGTGTACTGCCAGACGTCGACCCCAGCGCGGACGGCTACCTGAAAATGAAGGATGGGGAGGCGGGCGTGGCGGCGGCCGCACTCACAAATGCAAAGGTGATGAGATTATAGTGTTCTTGCACATGCGGATGTGCACCGGGCTGCTGCTGATGCGTCGTGTTTGGATAGGTCATCCTGGAGCATTATCGAGTCAAGCATGGTTTGTGTTCTTCAATCCGATTCTGGCCTGCACGGCTGACCTGGTGCCAAAGAGATGAAGGAGGCGCATACACTCTTCTACAAGCCATTCAAATATTTCGAGCATTTAAGTTCAAATTATCCAGGCTCCTTAGAAACAGCCAATATTGAGCGCCTCATCGCCGAAGGGCGGTTCAGCGAAAGCCGCCGGCATTCCGCAGAGCTCATCACAGCGAGTCTTCAAGGCCTTCGATATCTTGAAACGTGAGTCTTTTCATCTGTTCAAAACACATTAATGTTCAACGAGGCATTGTCTATTCGAAAGATATGATCGCACCCTCATTCGCATCATTGTCACTGTCGCATACACAGGCTGGATTGCGTTCAGCGCGTTATACATTCTTGTACCCCGGACACCCTCTGCATCACGGACACTAGGCAGCCCTGCGATATCCTTTCTCTCTGTTTCAACACTTCTTGCATTCTGGGCCCTGTTCGCTCTGCAAAAATCTGCATGGACTCTGTATATCTACATCGTCTTCCCAGTATATTTCTGGCATCGGATTATTGAGCAATCCGGAGAGCTTATATCCTTCTGGCGAAGACGGGAGCACACCACGCCTCTCGCTGGGTCGAAATTGGCCATTGGAGGGGTGTTGGTAGTCGCGGCGTTGCAAAGCATGGTGGTAAGTGTTTTAACTGGATTGGCACTCTGAAATATTCCTGTCGTGTTCATCATCGATCGTTGTTCAACAGCTTGGATACACTCACCGCGCGATCTGGAGTGTCGGCTTCGTGCTTATGGGGATCGTGTGGCCAGCGATCTCCTGGCCGAAGAACATGGTCAGTCAACATTGGCGATTGTACCTGTCGTGGGCGTCCGCTTGTGCGGTGACGGCAATATTCCCGTTCCTGCGCGTGGATCCGGCAGAAAGCACGGGCGTCATGTAAATCCTACTCTACCTGGTTTGTCTTTCAGGGCTGACTAGACGATAGCATGTTGGGCGGGCTCTGCATGCTTCTTGCTGGGCTCATCGGCGCGCGCCACGTTCTTCCCAATGCGGGCTTGGCCTACAGGGAATTGAGCAATCTTCTAGACTTGCAGGCAAGTGTTGTCGGCAACGCCATGTAATGCAATAAGCCAGCTTCTGAGACTCACTCAAACATGCACTCTGTACAGCTCGTCCTGATCCTGGCGAGCATGTCGGTCACGGCGAGTTCGATCCGGAACTTGCAGGCCAAGACGGGCCTCCCGCTGATGAACCAAGTGCTCGGTTGGGTCGTCCTCGGTACGTGTGTTTCAGTTCCGATCGCGCACCGATCTTTTCCTTCTCTCGTCCCGCGCGATATTAACACACCCGTCTGTTTAGTCACGGCTTCCTTGCTTCCCGCCTTTATGCACATTCCATCCACGTCTGGGGAGAGCAAGTTCCTGATCTACGTCCTGACGTTCTGCCCGTGCTTTATTATCCTGTCCATCCGCGCCGAGGGCATGTTTTATCTCTCGTACTGCGTGACACTGTTCTTTTGGATCAAAGTCGAAGAGGCTGTGCGCGCGCGGACCACTCATGCTAACAAGGCCGATGTCAACGATAAAGCTGAGAACTCAACGGTGCATGGCGAAGGAAGAGAAGCAAGAGGGCATTGGAATCCCAATAAATACAGGCTGGACGACGTCAGGATCGCGCTGTTCTTCTTGTTCTTCGTCCAGGTAGGCTTCTTTGGGACCGGAAAGTGAGCGATCATGCTGTCGGTGTAACGCATGTGTCTAACTCAGGCGTTGGACAGTGTTGCATCCATATCGTAAGTGCAAGCGTGCACGAGCAAGCATTGTACAGTATCTGACCCGAGCTCAGGTCATTCTACCTTGAGCCTGTGTACCGCCTGGTGCCGATTTTCAGCCCATTCCTCATGGCCTCCCTCTTAGTAATAGTTTCAATAGATTGGTTTCTGTACCGAAGGGGCTAACGAAAGTTATCATTTATCCCATAGCTCTTTAAGATTCTCGCGCCATACGTGCTGCTCTCGGTTGCGTTCGCAACCGTTAACGCGCGTGTCGGCATGCCGCCTTTTGCGCTGTTTTTAGTGGCGCTGACTTTGACAGACGGTACTCTCTGTCTCCCTTACTCTTGTCTAGACACGTCTCACCAGCAGCTTCTGATAGGCATGACGATGACGTTCTTCTTCAATGTCACCGATAGTGGTAGGCGTCCTCAGCATAGAACGTCACTTTACACAGACTCAGGCTTCATTTGTAGGGTCGTGGCTCCAGATTGGACAGTCAATATCCCACTTTTGCATCACGTCGCTCCTGCTTGTGTTTTCGGCAGTGATAGCAGCGGCTGGAGAACATCTTATGCAAGAGGGCGACACGCGAAGTGGGGAAAAAGCAGAATGAATTGGTGCCCTAAAGTCCGGCAAGTTACTTGTTCACTGTAGTCGTCCCTGATCTCAAGGGCGTCTCGCTCCAGGACACCGCTCAGAAGTCCATAGATATTCATTACATCTGCTCGCACCTCGTACTGATGTCAGAGCAGCACTATTGACCTCTTAGGCTGGTGGAGAACCAATGTACGTCTTACGCCCAGGGATCTGCGAGATTGCACCTTCCTGAAATCTAAGAACGCGCTGTTTGGAGTTTGTTCAACACAGGCACGTCGGAGCACAACCCCAGTCAGAATGTTAAACACTGTGAGGCCTGTCATGTAAGTAGGTAGAAGGGATCGCGACATAACACAGAAGCAGCGGCTCTCGCAAAGCTCGAAGTCAGCGATCTTCTCTTCAAATCTCAAAAGCTCAAATCAGACGGCACTTCTGTCAGACATGTACTCTTTCTCTGAAAAATCTGAGGATAATCCTGTAGATTTCCCAAGGACTACAGAAAAATCAAGATTTTGACCTTTTTTCCCACAATTCGGCGCGCGCTATTATGCCCGCAACGGTATTTCCAGAGATACAGTACACCAGTTCGCTGTCACCAGCAACCTTTGCATTCGAACATCGAATCACAAGATGTTGGTACCGAAGTAAGGATTCCAATCTTAGATCACCCGCCGCGCAACTCACGATGCCTCATCATGCAGTGCGCTGGACTATTGGAGGCTGCAACGGCACGTTTGAGTGCGCTGGACGACCGTCTCGCATCCTTCGGCTGTGGAAGTATTGCTATCGACTTTCTCAAGCCTGTAGACGAAGAAATCTCCGCATTGCAGAGGGTGTTGTCCTCCCTTTTTGTCCGGCGCAACAGACTATTACCCGTGTCACGTCTTCCACCCGAGTTGTTGGCCCGCATTTTCTCGTTTTTAGCAGATGACAAAATCCCAGGAGTTAATTCAAGGCCGCGTTTGGGGTGGATCAAGGTCTCTCATGTCTGCAGCTGGTGGAGGTGCATCACATTGGATACCCCAGTACTTTGCGCGACTATCAACTTCGACATCGGTCCACAGTGGGTTCTAAGCATGGTTGAACGGGCCAGACGTGCGCCGCTGGTCATTCAGCATACTCACATTAGAACAATGAAAGACCATGACACGATCATCGACTTCATATCTTCTCATCTGTCTACCATAACAAAGCTTGAATTAGTCGTCCTGAATGATGCCCTCGATGATATCATGGTGAAAGCACCCTCAGGCACCAAACCCTCCTTGGAACATGCACCATTGACGCCAAACGGCACTGTTGACTGGGAAGCTATACCATCCGATGCTCTTGCTGATTCTGATACCCCACGTCTTTGCGCAGCGACCTTTGTCGGATGCAGGGTTCCTTGGGCTTCCTCAATCTGGCACAATATGTCTCATCTAAAGATCTCAATGACACGAGAGCAGTGGAATTATTTATCAGAAAGATGCTGGCTCCCTTCAAAGGACAGGTTCTTCGGGATGTTGGCAAGCATGCGCCATCTAGAATCCTGATCCATCTACAACTACTTTTATCAATCCCTCAGCACATCCGCATCCGATAGAATGAGACAGCCTGCGCTCGAATTGAATCATCTATCACACCTCGCGCTGGAAGGATCATGGGCGCGCTGCATCATTGTTCTCGGGAGCATTCGATTTCCTCCCACAGCGGTAGTATCCCTCGCCTGCCGTGAGAGCAACCACAACTTTGTGAACGAGGTGCTTGTCCCGATGCTGGGGAGACATAGTGGCAAGACAGGAGAGGCACTTGCAAACTGTCCTCATAGGCAAATGGTCCATGCAGCTGACCATTGAAGGATGGGCTACTTCCGACAAGGCTGAACTCAAATTTGGTGGTAAATCATCCCGCATGACTCCCACTCTTTCTCTCTTGTTGCATACCAGAGTCGACTGCCGCAATGTAGAGAGCCTGTACTACTCGATCCTTCGTGCTGTTCACATCCAGGATGTGTCGTTCCTGGGAATCGCATTGGTAGACGGCGACGTTCACGAAGAACACTGCAATATCTTTGATCTGCTGGAATCAGCGCAGAAACTGGAAACCATTACTTTGCAAGACAATGCCTTCTACCTATTCTGTGCTCGGCTTGGTGCAGAGCAGACTGACGCTCGTGATGGACACATTCCTTTTCCCAAACTTCGAACGATGCGATTCCAACAATGTGCGTCAACACCGGGAATCCAACATGGCGAACAGATTCTAGAATGGCTCAAACGACGCAAGGGCTCGCAGGCTCCTTTGGAGCGGCTCACGCTACATGTGAAGGATGATGGTAGGACAAGGCAGTGGGTACATCAATTGGGTGAGATTGTGTCATTGAGGGTGAGATGGAAGGATCACAACTATCAAGAGCGACAGTGATTAGGAGAATAACGTACTTGAACAGAAAGAGGCTGATATATTCACTCCCGACTACCTCCCTGATAAAGAGGTCAAGGTCTTCGCAAGAGAATTGAACGCGCCGACGATGCCGGGCTCCGCGAGTCCATGATGACCCCGCGACATATTGGGCACAGTCTCGTCCGAGCGCGTAGCACGAGCCCCTTCGTGATGGAAGGCATATGAAAGCGCTGCAGCCGAGAATTGCGGTGTGCGATGGAGGACGTGCGATTCGTAGAGCGAATGCCGACTTGACTTCCATCATCCCCTTTAACCCTGCACGTATAGCCACAGCCGAGTCTGGCTGAACATCGATTTGCCGTCAGCAGCACAACCTGCAAAACAACGTGTAAAAAGCCATGAGCTCGAGAGGGAACGACCTGAATTCTCGCACCCCGAACTGTTCGTGGGCACGTACTCATCGAACGCTGCAAAGCCCGATCGCCACTGAGATAGCTCCCTGCGTGCCCGGCACGGAGCATCGGATGACCTTGAGCTTGAGCGTTTGCGGAACATCGAACAATGCCCCACCCTCACCCTCCGGTGCGCGTGCGACTCTCGCGCCTTGATACGCCACACCCAGCACCTCGTACGCTTGGCGACACCTGCCCGTCTACATGTAAGACCCGACAGCCCAAGTATGCCCGACACACAAGTGCACAGACACGCCGGACTCACCAGTCCCAAAAGATACACCGCCAGTCGCCGAGATTTCACCCCCTCCCCCCCCCCCCCCCCCCCCCGAACAAGAACAAAAACAAGATCCCAGACGCGCCAAAGCAAATTCAGAAGCTAAGAACATGCGGACCCGTGCGAGAGTAAAGCAACGCGCGCATCGAAACGGGTCTTCTGCCCTTCCTGCATCATATTCAGCGCTCAGGAACTCCCGCGCATGATGACTGCATGTAAGACCCGCGCCGAGCACAGCGCAAGCATGCGCGCGCGTGGCATCCACCCAGACTCGCATCCCAACGCCGGCCAGGAACAGTTGATTCCTTGCATATGAGCAGGCACATGCGCAGGATCTTGATGGTCCCAGTACTCAGATCTCACAGGACGAGCCTAATGCAGAGAGGGGGCTGAACAAAAAGCAAGAAGGGACAACGTCCACCTCGGTCTTGCGGGCGGATCTCTTCTGATCCAATGCCAACCAAGTGGGTGAATATTCGACACCAGGCACGGCAAGCCTCAAAAAGACTCCAGTGTCTATGTAGATGAATCGATCGAGGGAATGCACCGCCGGGGAGTGTCCAAGCAGCCTCGCGCGGTCTCATCGAATTCGGTTGAATGTTCCGGGAAAGAAGGGGCAGAAGAGTCGAGAGGAGAGTCGGGGGTGGTGGGTCAGAGGTTGAGCGTTGAGGGCGGCGATGGCGACGGGGTGCCATCGTGTGTCGAATGTCCAACATCCTGTGAAGGTAAGAGTTGCCTCAGGAAGCTTATCGCGTCCAAGATGGCGGGGGTGTCGCTCTCTCTGCTGAATACCCTTAACGCCCGGCCTGGATGACTTGCGCCGATCATGAGAAAAGAGGGGCGTGAGCTTCATGTAGGGAGTTCATATTAGGGCGTCGAGTGCAAGCTGAGATACAGCGCAATGCAGAGTTCCGTTTATGAGATAGATATTTAGAGCCTATAATGAGAATCCAACGAGAGGGCAATCGTGAGTTTTCTCGGACTGAAAATGCAGATATCAAGCAGGCTACTCTCCCAAAGTTGTCTTGACTTGTCTTGACTTGTCAAAATCTGAGCAGATGTGTACCTTCGAGGGCCAAATCGACACCAAGCACGTAAGTGAATGTGTATGGAAAAAGATAGCAGAGCTTGCAGGTCGTGCGCAGAGACGTCTCGACGGCCCATACCCTCCCACACCAAACGAAGGGGTCTGCAAAACCAACAACAACCCGTCATGGCTGACAAAGAACCAAAATAGTACTCAGTAGTACATCTTGTGCCCAGCGAGATTTCACCTTCCTGAGATCTAGAAATGCACCGTGGGGAGCTGGTTCAACAAGGCCAGTTGGAGCACAACCTCGGGTGTTCTGAATGCCAAACACTGTGTGACCTCTCGTGTAGGTGGGAGAGATCGCAAAACCGTACTGCCAGGCGGACCTATGATGTTTCGAAGTCAGCGCTCTCCTCTTCAAATCTCAAAAGCCAAACCGGACGGCACTTACCGGCAGGCATACAGTATACTCGTTTGAGGATGAAATTGCGAATTTCTTGAGGACAATAGCAAATTTATCTTTTAAAACTTGTTTTCCTCACCATTTGGCGCGCGCAATCGCAGTATTTTACAAGATCTTGACACCAGTCACCGACAACCCTTGGATTCGAGCGAACAGCGAATCATAAGATGTCGCTACCAAAGTAAGGACTCTATCCTTTAATCATCCGCCGCGCCCTCACGATACCTCCTTATGTAGTGCATTTGATTATTGGACACAGGCGTCGACGGCACGGTTTAGTGCGCTGGACGCCTATCTCGCATCCTTCGGCCGGGAATGTAGTACTTCTACTGATTTGCTCAGGCCCGTAGACGAAGAAATCTCCGCGTTGAAGAAGGTGTTGTCCTCCCTTTCTGTCCGCCGCAACAGACTTTCCCCAGTATCACGTCTTCCACCCGAGATACTGGCCCGCTCCTTCTCCTTCATAGCGAGCGACGAACTTCCAGGAGTTGATTCAAGGCAGCGTTTGGGGTGGATAAAAGTCTCTCATGTCTGCAGCCGGTGGAGGCACGTCGCGTTAGATAACTCGGTACTTTGGGCGACCATCACCTTCGACCTCGGTCCACAGTGGGTTCTAAGCATGGTTGAACGCGCCAGGCGGGTGCCGTTGGTCGTTAAGCATACTCACATCAAAAGTGTGAAAGACAGCGACACGGTCATTGACTTTCTATCTTCCCATCTACCCATCATAACAAATCTTGAATTAGTCGTCCTGAACGATGTCCTCGCCGAAGTCATGGAGGAAGCACTCTCAGACCCCACACCGTCCTTGGAACACGCGCCATCTATGCAGAGCGGCACTGTTGGCCGGAAAGTTATACCCCAAGATGCTCTTGCCGATTACAACACTCCACGTCTTCGTGCGGTGACCTTTATTGGATGCAAAGTTCCTTGGTCATCCCCGATCTGGCACAACATGTCTCATCTCAAAATCTCGGTCACACCAAAACAGTGGAATGATTTCTCAGACAACGCCTGGCTCCCTTCGAAGGATGAATTCTTCGACGTGTTGACGAGCATGCGCCATCTGGAATCCTTATCCATCTGCAACTACTTTTATCAATCTCCCGGCGGATCCGCATCTGATGGAATGAGACAGCCTGCGCTCGGATTGAATCAACTATCACACCTCGCGCTGGAAGGACTTTGGGCGCACTGCGTCGTCGTTCTCGGGAGCATTCGATTTCCTCCCACAGCGGTAGTCTCCCTCGTCTGCCGTGAGAGCAGCCACGACTTTGTGAACGAGGTGCTCGTCCCGATGCTAGAAAGGCACAGTGGCAAGACGGAGGAGGCGCCGCCCCTGCGCACCCTCAACATCATCAAACTGCACGGTCGCCTGACCATCGAAGGATGGACTACCTCCGACCTGACCAAAATCAAATTGGGTAGCAGATCGCGACAGATGACTCCCACTCTTTCTCTCTCGTTGCATCCTATTGTCTCCTACTGCAGCGAGGAGGGCCTACACCGCACTGTCCTGCGCGCTCTTCACATCGAGGGCGTGTCGTTCATGCAGTTTGCGTTAGCAGAGCTCGACGATCGTGAAGAACACCGTGATATTTTCGACCTGCTGGAATCAGCCCACAAACTTAAGACTGTCACTTTGCAAGACCACGCCTTCCACCTTTTCTGCGCTCGGCTTGGCGCAGGGCGGACTCGCGATGGACGCATTCTTTTTCCCGAACTTCAAAAGATGGTATATAAACAGTTATTTTCAAGATCCGGGATCCGACATGGCGAACAGATTCTGGAATGTCTGAAACGACGCAAGGGCTCGCAGGCCCCTTTGAGGCGGCTCAAGCTTTATGTGAAGGATGATGAAAGCACGAGGCAATGGGCAAATGAAGTGGGCGAGATCATGCCATTGGAATTAAGATGGAAAACTTGTGGTTTTGTTTAGCCACAGTGATCAAGAGAATAGCGTAGTGGATCATGAAAGCTGATTTATTCACTCCCCACTCCCTCCTTCCCTCTCTCCCTCGCATTTTACCAAGGATGTGTTTTTGAGAGATCCCCGCAGTGCATTCATAGTTGTATCCGTCACGCACGGATGCGGTGTAGCAGGGAAGAACTGTAGACATTTGTAAAGCTCCGAGCCCCCGGGAGGTGGGAAACGAGAGCGGCCAAAAGGAACAACCCGAGCGATAGTGAAAGAAAACTTAGAGACACCGATAGATAGGTCAAAGTCTTCGCGAGAGTGCTTTTGGCTCCCACCGCGACATCGTCGCACATCAGCAGCGTGTGCGAAAGCGGTACAGCCAAGAAGTGCGGTGTGCGACGGAGGACGCGCGATTCGTAGGGCGGATACGCACACCGCCGGACAATGCGGCGCACAGAAAAACGGTCACTTTTACCTTACACGATCAGATACCTACCACGTACATCGTCTAGACATGCGGCACGCCGCCATTAGACGTTAATATATGAATTAAACAAAAAAACGCACACCGCCATCCCGCCGGCGCGTCCCTGCTGCAAGCCAGCGGAAAAGAGAACGAGGAACGAGCTCCCCAGCAGCCGGACCGAGCCAAACGTGCCAGGGGGGCACCGCACCCAGTGTGTTCCGCAAGAACAGCCAGGTCTTCGCAGTACCAGCGCCAGCTTGACTTCCATCATCATCCCCTCCGACCCTGCGTGCGTGGCCACAGCCGAGTCGGGGCCCAGTCCATTCCCTGTCGACAGCCCGACACGTGAGACAACAAGACACGACTGCTCGCACCCCCGAGCTGTTCGCGAGCTCGTCCTCATCGGGCGCTGCAAAGCCCGACCGCGATGAGATGGCTCCCTGCGTGCCCAGCGCGCGGCCTCGGGTATATCTGAGCGCAAACGTTTGCGGTCTTCCGAACAACGCCCCATCCCCGCGCCCGCGCCCGCGGCTCTCGCGCCTCGACGCGCCATAACCTGGACCTCGCGCGCTCAGCGAGATCCGAAAATCCACGTATTAACACTCGAAACACAATCAAAGAACAGGTAGGCACACTGCAGGCCACGGCCGACCGCATGCCTGTGGATCTTCTACGATTGAACGCTCCAAGGCGCGGTCGCCTCTGGGAGAGCGCCGCGCGTCAGATCACGGTCCCAACGTTGCCCCCGCCGAGGCGGACCACACCCTGGACGGTACCCATGCCCTAGATAGAGCCCCACAACGACCCCGCGCGTCTGCATGCGCGCGCGCAGCATCCAGCCACACTCGCATCCGGTCCGTCTGCGCACGAGGCCGGCGTCGTCCCCCCCGCCCCGCGCGACCAACCGCGCGACCGACCGACGATCCCTCGCATCTGAGCAACCACACGCGCAAAATCCCGTCGGCATCAGCGACAAGATCCGCGAGCCCGCGCTCGCCTGACACAGAAAGAGAGTGGGCGGGACGACGCGCGCCTCGGTCCTCCGATCCGATGCCGACCACCCAAGCAAGCGAGCGCATGTGCATGTGCATCCACCAAACAGCGATCATGATGTTCGACGCCCGGCTCCGTCGCGCCAGAAACACTGCCCGAATCGCCTGCGTCAGCGCAGATCAATCCGGCATTCGACGGACAGGACAGGGATGCGCCACCGGAGCGCGTCCGTGCAGCCCCCGCGCCGTCTCGTTGAGTTTGATCGAATCAGCGGGCCAAGGGCGAAGAAGGAAGGGGGGGGGGCCGAGTCGAGAGTCGGGGGCCGAGAAACAGAAGCGGAGAGCCAGGAATGGAGAGTCGGGAGCGGCGGACGAGCTTCGCTCGACGTCCGCACTCACGCCGTCAGCCCGCCACGCGTCCATATCCAACGTAGCCCAACGATACTTAGTCCGACGTGCGACGTGCGACGCGCGACGTGTAGAGCAGCCCTCCGTCGAGTCCCAAGTTCCACGTCCGTCAAGCTTCAAGTCCCAAGCTGCACGTGCGTCAGGATTGACTTGCGCCGCGCGGCGCCACGGCGTCTCGCCGTAGGTGTGGGGGTGGGGGGGGTGGGGGTGGGGGGCCGATGGGGCAGCTACTGCGAGCCTGACAGCCGTCTCGAACGACTTGCTGCGCGGGGGCAGGCGACGACGTCGCGACAGCGCGAGAGGATGCGTCGCGTGCCGTGGGCGCTGCGGGCATGGACGGACAGGGTAGGACGACTGTAGGTGCGGAGGTGCGGAGCGTGGAAGCCTGGCCGGTTGCTGGTGAGACATGAGACGGCACAGAGAGTCCGACGGCAAGGCACGGCGCGGGGTCAGGTGTGCACCTGACGCGGGGGATGAGCAAAGGGCCATGAATGGAACTTGGATGGCGAGCCGGAGCCGCCGCACGCGTGCGGGGATAAGCGTGGGTGGAGACGGAAGGTGGGCGGAAGGTCGTCGGAAGGCACGCGGGCTCGGGTGCGGGGGAAGCAAGTGGGGAACCGCTGGTCGATCGGGGGTTGGGTTCTTCGAAGTCGAAGGCGCGGTCATCGAGGGAGACGAGACGGAGGACGGAGGACGGAGAGGCGGCGGGGCTGGTCAGATGTGCGCGGAGCGTGCAGGGGCAAGGATGACGCGCGCGGGTATAAGTATGCGGCGGCGGGCGGCGGCACCGCCTCTACTTTCTCTCTCGCCCTGCGCTTCCCTCCCATCTGTCTGTCTATCCCTCTGCCGTTCCGTCTGCCGTGCGTGCGTGCGTGCGTATGTAACGGGAGCGCATGTAAGTAAGCTCGGGGGTGGCCGGGCCCGCGTCGCTCGTTTCGGGACGCGATTGGCTGGGGCGGGGAGGACGCTCGGAGGCTCCGTTCCGGGGGCCTCGGGAGAGGGATGGGGCGGGGGTGTGCCGGGGGCGGCGCGAGTCTAGCGAGGGAGATGGTGGGCTGGGAGGTGCTAGCATGTGAGTGCGGGGGCGGGGAGAGAGTGTGGGGTACTACTGTCCTGGCATGGGATGGCAGCCCGTCGGAGTCTCGCTTCGCCAGCGCGGCCTTGGAGGGCGCAATCCCCAGCGCGCGTGACAGGGCCCGTCACGATCGTGTGCGAGCGAGGTGCCTGTCCGTCACGCGCGCGCTCGCAGGTGCAGGGAACGTTGGTGAGGAAGGGCACCGATGAGGCCGCACTGTCTCCGCTGTCACCGAGGGCAGCGGGGGCGAGTGCGGAGGCGAGCGGCGTCGGCGTCGGCTGCGGCGGGGGGAGCGTGGGAAAGTACCCCGCACCGGAGCGGGAAGGGCGCTAAGGGCCCGATCTCGTTGTGCGCCCGCCGCAAATGACAGATCGCTCCTCGCCGATAGGACTCGCAAAGTCACGCGCTTGTTCCCCAATAAAAGACCTCAACTCGCCCCATCTCTATCGCTCATCTCCCTCCCTCTCCTTCCTCCTTCCCTCCATCGCTCCCAGCACACACCGCAATGGCAGAACAACCGGCCGCGATCCCCATCCACCCCGTCGCTTCCCGCGTCAAGAACGGCCCGAACACGCCCCACGTCGGCCCCCACATCCACGCCTACAGGGCCGCACACGCAGAGACCGTCGGCCACGAGTCCGACAAGTGGTGGGCGAAGGTGCGCTCCCCCCTTCCCCACACGCCCGCCCCTCGCCATCTATCGCCCGTTCCTGGAACGTGATCCCCGGCGATCCATCCCGTCCCGATGTTAATGACCGTGTGTAGATGGCCCGTCAGTCCCTCCACTGGGACCGCCCCTTCCAGACCGTCCGCGCCGGCTCCTTCGACAAGGGCGACATCGTCTGGTTCCCAGAGGGCGGCCTCAACGCCTCCTACAACTGCGTCGACCGATGGGCCTTCAAACACCCTGACAAGGTCCGTTCATCCCTCTTTCCCCGCCACCCGTCACCCACGCCCACGCCCACACCCGGCCGCTAGACCGCCATCATCTACGAAGCCGACGAGCCCTCCGAGGGCGCCAACATCTCCTACGCCGAGCTCCTCCGCGAGGTCTGCTCCCTCGCCAACGTCCTCAAGTCCCTCGGCGTCCGCAAGGGCGACACCGTCTCCCTCTACCTCCCCATGACCTGGCACGCCGTCGCCGCCTTCCTCGCCTGCGCCCGCATCGGCGCCGTCCACTCCGTCGTCTTCGCCGGCTTCTCCGCCGAGTCCCTCCGCGACCGCGTCCAGGACTGCCGCAGCCGCGTCGTCCTCACCTCCGACGAGGGCCGCCGCGGCGGCAAGACCATCGCCACAAAGGCCATCGTCGACGCAGCCCTCAAGGCCTGCCCCGACGTCGAGCACGTCCTCGTCCTCAAGCGCACGGGCAACCCCGTCGCATGGGTCGAGGGCCGCGATCGCTGGTGGCACGAGGAGACCGCCCGCGTGCCCAACTACTGCCCGCCCGAGGTCATGGCCTCCGAAGACCCGCTCTTCATCCTCTACGTGCGTCCCGCCCGTCCACCCGCGCCGTCCGCTGACCGCCCCCTCGTCCCGGCAGACCTCGGGCTCGACGGGCAAGCCCAAGGGCGTCGTGCACACCACCGGCGGGTACCTCCTCGGCGCCGCGCTCACCGTCAAGTACGTCTTTGACGTGCACCCGGAGGACAAGTTCGCCTGCATGGCCGACATCGGCTGGATCACCGGGCACACGTGCGTGCGCCCCGCCTGGCCCCGCAACTGACCGCTCACTGACCCGCGCCCGACCCCCCCTCTCTAGCTACATCGTCTACGGGCCGCTCCTCAACGGCGTCTCCACCACCGTCTTCGAGTCCACCCCCGTCTACCCGACGCCCTCGCGCTACTGGCAGACCGTCCAGAAACACGGCCTCACGCAGTTCTACAGCGCGCCGACCGCGATCCGGCTCCTGCGGCGGCTCGGCGCGCACCACGTCGACGGGCACGACCTGAGCACGCTGCGCGTCCTTGGCTCGGTGGGCGAGCCGATCAACCCCGAGGCGTGGAACTGGTACCACGAGCACGTGGGGAAGGGCGCGTGCGCGATCGTGGACACGTTTTGGCAGACGGAGACGGGGAGCATCGTCGTGACGCCGTTCCCGGGCGCGATCGAGACGAAGCCGGGCGCGGCGACGGTGCCGTTCTTTGGGATCGAGACGGCGATTCTGGACCCCGTGTCGGGCGAGGTGCGCGCGCGCGTTCCGCTTCCCGCCTTCCTTCCCTCCCACGCGTCTTTCCCCCCCCCCTTCCCTCCGCGCGTTTTTTTCTTTTTCTTTTTTGCGTTTGCGTTTGTTTGTGCGTGCGGCGGCTGACGCGCGCGCGCAGGAGCTCACGGGGAACAACGTCGAGGGCGTGCTGGTGATCAAGGCGCCCTGGCCGTCGATCGCGCGCACGGTGTACCAGGACCACGCGCGCTACCTCGACACGTACATGCGCCCCTACCCGGGCGTGTTCTACACCGGCGACGGCGCCGCGCGCGACGAGCACGGCTACATCTGGATCAAGGGCCGCGTCGACGGTGCGTGCGCTGGCGTCGATCGTGGCGTTGGCTGAGTCGATTGATCGTCGGCGGGCTGTAGATGTGATCAACGTGTCGGGCCACCGGCTGTCGACGGCGGAGATCGAGTCGGCGCTGATATTGCACGCGGGCGTCGCAGAGACCGCGGGTGCGTCCCCCTTTTCTTTTCCTGTCCCTCACAGCGCGCGCGCGCGCGCGGTCCTGATCGCCTTTTCTATCCTTATTTTGTTCTGTTCTGTTCTGTTTTATCGGTTGGTTCCGCCTGCGCTGCAGTGATCGGGTCGGCGGACGAGCTGACGGGGCAGGCCGTGTATGCGTTCGTGACGCTCAAGCCGTACGTCCCCCCTCCCCCTCTCTACGCTCGCGCGACCCCGCTCACTCCCCCACCCCTTCTCCTCCCTTCGCTCCCCTCCTCCCCTCTCTCCACCTCGCCTCGCCTCGCCTCGCCTCGCCTCCCCTCCCCCTCCCCTCCCCCTACCTCCTCGCACCCGCAGCGAATTCAAATACGACCCCGCCGACGAGCCCGCGCTCGCCAAGGAGCTCACGCTGCAGGTGCGCAAAGTCATCGGCCCGTTCGCGGCGCCGAAGCGCGTGCTCGTCGTCGGCGACCTGCCCAAGACGCGCTCGGGCAAGATCATGCGCCGCGTGCTGCGCAAGATCGTCGCGGGCGAGGGCGACCAGCTCGGGGACCTCAGCACGCTCGCGGAGCCGGGCGTCGTGGACGTGATCATGGAGAAGGTGCGCGCGGACGGGGCGTAGCGCGCTCGTGGCCGCCGCCGCCGCCGCCGCCTTGGGTGGTGTCCTTTTTTTTTTGTCTGGTTTTGTTTGGGAGTGTGTGGGGGCGGTGCGCCGTGCTGGGTGTGTGTCTATGGGTGCGCGTGCGGTGCGGATGCTTACTTACGTCTTTGGGTATTGGGCGCGGGCTCGGGGGCTCGGGGGGTTTGAGGGCTCAGCGGGGCTCGAGGAGGGGGGCAGAAGCGAAGGAAACAATGCAGAGAAGGCAGAAAGGCAGAGGAGGTCGCGCGGCGCGGCCGTGTGTGTATCTGTG
The DNA here is from genome assembly GCA_002994785.1 of Heterobasidion parviporum. Taxonomy (NCBI): domain Eukaryota; kingdom Fungi; phylum Basidiomycota; class Agaricomycetes; order Russulales; family Bondarzewiaceae; genus Heterobasidion; species Heterobasidion parviporum. The sequence continues at coordinate 397,814 of PDUQ01000007.1, forward strand.
TATTTTATTTCTGGGTAGTGTCATGCTTGCTTGCTTGCTTGCTTGCTTGTGTCTGTGTTGGGGTGAGTTGCGTCGGGCTGTGTTGGGGTGAGTCGGGGTGAGCTGTGATGCGGTGAGTTGCTTGTGCTCGGTCGTATTGGGCAGTACTGGGTGGTTCAAGCAATTCTCGAGTGTCGTGTGGACACTTCGGTCCCCCGTTCGACGGTGCGCGCGAGGGACCGCCGTGTCAATCAACTTACATTGGGCGGACTGCCGTGGGCTCGGTTCTGCGCTCGCGACGCGAGCGGCCAGCTTCTGCGACTACGGTACTTGTTAAGTAACAGTAGCACTGGGCGGTCGTTTATGCATCGCGCTGAGTTGCCTGCGAGGCGGACAGACTGCTGGAGCTGCGCGTGCTTGGCTTTGGGGTTTTGGGGTTGTCGCGCAGAAAAACAGACGGTGCGGCCCAATACGATACGATACGAGTGCGGTACGGTACGGTACGGTACAAGTACAAGTACAACAGGTGAAGACGAGCCCGGTGTTGTGCGGGTGTGGTAGTAGTGGATAAGATGACGGACGCCGCAGCGGCGTCCGACGTGAAGATCGGTCTCTCGACGAAAGGAGAGGGAAGAAGACATAGCCTGGTAGTGATGCTAACCATGCGTGACGATCGCAAACGGAGACGGAAACGAAAACGAGATGCGGGATGCGAGATGCGAGATCCCGTTTTTGATTGTGCGCGCGATGGAATGGGCGGCGGTTGCGGTGGTTGCGTACTGCGCCTGGGGCGGGGTGGGTTGGGTTGGGTTGGGTTGCGGAGCCGGAGCGGAGCCAGAGACGTGGATGGTCGGGATCAAGATTCGATTTTCGACGGCCAGGGGGGACTGTGGCGATGGGTACCAATTCAGCAGTACGCAAGTAATGACATGTTGAGAGAAAAGACAGTCCGACAGAAACGCGTCGTTGGGAGAGGCTACCGACCGTAACTTAGGCAGCGGCGGGGACGAGGTAGCAGTTCGGATACTTCTTCTTGACGGCCTTCTGGAGCGCGTAGAACGGAGTGGTGTACGTCTTGTCCGTCCCGTCGGTAGGACCTCCACCGCCCGTGATCTGAGCAATGACACGCCCATCCCTACCCGCCACAAACGAGCCAGAGTCACCACCGTCTGAGAACTTGTCGTTCTTGGCCCTCACCGTGTCGTAGCCGCAGACGATGTATTCGAGGGCAAGCTGGGCAATACCGTGCTCGGGGTAGTGACGAGTGATGGACTCGAGGCCGTTGACGCGTCCGTAGGTGGTGCCGGTCGAACGACCGTTCTTGACGGCAAGCAGCGTCCTCACGTTGTAGATGTCGAAGTTCTGCGGGTTGCGGAACTCTTCCTCGGGGACATAGTCCTTGAGCTGAAGAAGCATGTCCTCAGGCTGACGGAAATCACGACGATCGTGAGCCTGAGGGAACATATAGTTAACCCAGTCGACATCTGTCTTGTTCCCTCCTGTGGACGAAGGAGAACAGGAGAAAAAATAAACGTCAGTCAAAGAACAAAAAGAAAACCAAGAAGTAACCGACGTACCGATGAAGAGCTTGTTCCCCTTAAAGTCCTTCCACTCGATCTTGTCCTCGTCCATCTGGATGAAGCTCCAGTCGCACAGGAACCGGTCTTTGCCGACCTTGATCTTGGCGCAGTGAAGAACAAACCCGATTACGCGTGAGGCAGTCGTCGTGAAATGTTTCGTGACCTTGGTGTGAAGCCGGTCGGCTTCTTCAATCTTGTTCGTTGCCGCGCTGATCAAGTCCGTGAGCTCCTTACGCTTCGAGGCGATACCCTTAGGCTCGTCGTCTGTCGGCTGTGGGAGCCTAACGAGGGTTGCCTCCCAAGTGCTAATGGCAATGGTCTGGTCGCCGATGAACTTCATGATGGCCGTGACGGCGTCATCATACGATCCCATGCCGAGGAGAATGATGTCCTCACGCGGCTGGCTGTCCTTCTTGCGCGTGTAGTCCTTGTTCTCGAAGAGCGGAGGCGGGTGGGCGACGTGGGCGCAGGTCAAGAGCGCAACGCGCTTGTCTCCCTCTTCAGTGTTGGGGCAGAAGAACAGACCGCCCGTTCCCTCGAAGTGGGATGACTTGAGAGGCGCGATCGCGAGACCGAGAGTGGGCGTGAAGGGCTTGCGCAGCGCCGGAATACCCTCAGAGTCGAACAAGGGGTTGAAGCTCATGAGCTGGGGGCCGGAACCGTAGCGACGGTAGACGGACTCGATGAAGGCGACCTGAATCTCGGGGAAGCCTGTAGCTTAGAATGTAAAAAGAAAGAAAAAAATTAGCCTTTATTCATTCAGTTCAAAACAACGAGGATAATGGGATAGTCCCGTAGTCTCACGCGGCATCCCGTGGAAACTGGGTTCGGAACACCGAGGATAATGGGATAGTCACATAATTTCAATGGACTCTTACCTCGAGGATCTCGTTTACGGCATTAGCAGCAGCCACGGCAGCAGCGTAAGCAAGGGAGCGAGGTTGCACGCCGATGGTGATGACAAAGTCACAAATCAAGGCCGCCTCACCCGCATTCGCATATGCGAGAGGATTGACAGTATTCCAGTTGACCTGGAGCTCATCGAGCCGGGCGACGATGCTCCACGCAGTCTCGAGCCAGGTCGGGGCAATGGGATGATCGGAGTAGATGGGGCGGGCGGCGCGGACAATCTTCTGCGACTCGGGACCTATGGCGATGGGCCACGAAGGTCCGGTCTTAAAAACGCACGGGGTGCCGGACCCGAAGAAATCGGTGAAGGCGTACGGATAGTCGGATACTAATCGACTCATTTCCTCGGTGATGGCCTTGGGAATAGTTGCAGCACCGGCAGCAGTGGGAGAGACGAGAGTATCGGTGGGAGAGACCAGCGACGCAGTAGGGGACGTGACTAAGTCGCTTAGTCGTCAGGAGTCAAAGATGGGACGAAAGCTCCAGCAGTCGACACATAACTCGACAGCTTTCACGAGGAGGTACGTCAAGTAACTTTATGCTTGCAAGAAATTTTGTCTGTACTTGGCATTCTTTACTTCGTCTTTGCAGGTCCGGGACTTGAGTGAATATGTCCACCATCTGCATCAACAATTGTTTCTGTTTTCTCGGAGATATATTCGTAGGACACAAGCACAGTTTCACCTTCCTTTGACCACGGGATACAAGTCCCCACCGTACTCGTGACAGGGGATACTAAGCGTCTCTCCATTGCGATAGTTCCTGCCAATGCGGCGACGATGTCCACAACAACGGGTAGTTCATGTTATGTCTGCATTTCGATCGCAATGAATTCCAGCTCCCACGCAAGCATGCATCTGACGCGGGCCCGCCTCTTGCCCGAGACGGATGTGATGTGTTGAGTCCCTCAAATCTGTGCTTTACATACCTCCTCGCCCAAATCGAGGTCTCTTATCCTGTGCATTTGTAGCTTACCAGATTCTTGGTGAACCGTCGTGACATCTCTCGGCCCTTTTCTCGTCGTTCAGAAATACGGTCATTCCGAAACTATACACATTCACCCCTTCAGGGTACGGCTGACCGTCGACAGTACGGTCATTGGAGTTTAATATGCGCGCAGCAACGGGGCAAGGCAGAGCAGATGGGGAATCGGCGACTTACCTGATTTGAACAGCCCTTCCTCTTGGCTGGTCACCCCACATACCCCAATTTCGACAGTACACACGAGCTTCACAGACGCTGAATTTACACCCAGAAGGAGTCTAGTGTTTACAGGTGTGGTGCGCTCCATTCTGTGATGCGCATGGGGAAACCTGTGTCCTCTGAATCACCCGAATACTGGTATACTCTTACTCTACGACTCTATCAGCGTCTATGTCGAATCTTTCAGACAGCGCCCCTGCAGAGACGCACCGGCGACATCTTGTGTGCAGACGCTGGTGACAAATAGCGAATGTGCATATGGTATAGAATTAAATGGTGAGTTGCAGCGATGCTCCAAATTACTAATGGATACACGATGATATACCAGGACATACTTACGCCCGGAGCCGTCTGCCAAAGACGGTGAGTCCGATAGCCTTGTCATCGACACTCTCAGAGTCATGGAGTTGAACTGGAGATACCTGGGAAGCCGGGTCCGGAACGAGTCACCCTGTCACCAGGATGTACGCTGTGATGGAGTGCGGTGAATCCCGCAATGTCGGGTCCGCTAGACTGATGCCGATCGCTACATAGACCCCTCATAACCAACAGATGGAATGGGCGGTCTTCAAGAAACATAGTCATCCAGTTGAGCTGCAGCAATGCGGACACGGGTGGAGACCTCCTTGAGCTCTCTATACAGCGCAGCTTGTCGCGGATAGGCGCAAGTCTAGGCGTGACACGCTCAGTACGACCATTGTTCTCGCTGTGCCAGGCATACATAGCATCCTATGAGCTTGTCTTGATTCTCGTCGGCTGCCCACCGCCCACGGGTAGAGAGTGGAACCGCGTACGGAAGCGAGATGCTTGTGACTCGGTCTGACTGGATGCCACCTGTCATTACGACTCACAATCTCAGATGATATAACGGAGTGTATCCGGACGACTCGAGCATCCTCAAACACAACTCGCCACGAAGAGCAACTACTCACAAAATCACAGATGAAGGTCATCAAGGAGCCGCATTTGGAGACATGGCCCGAAGTACATGCGCACACTCCTTCCCAAATCACTGTGCTAACTATAGGCTCGTTTCCGATCGCAGGAACAACATGCGAAGAGATCATTGCGCGCACAAGGGTACACGATGCTTAATGGATCCAAGTCCCCTCGGGTCTCTCCACCCGCCAACCGTGAAGACGAGTCGAGAGGGATGAGAAAGCGGAAGGAGGTCGACGCGCGCGCGCAGAGACGTCGCCGAGGGGGCAAGACAGATACGACAGCAAGCGACGGGTGGTGGAGTAGGGGGCATGTTGTGCATGAGGAGTTTGATGATGACCAGGGAGATGCTGGGCTGACAGTGGATGAAATCGGGGGAGAGCGTGAGGGTGCAGAGAGCGCACGTCCAAGGCAGCCGCGGGAGGTATCGTTGATGGAGATGGTGCGGCCGTCAAATGTCAAGATCAGCAAACTCAAAAGGCAACAAGTAGAACTCAATTCAAGAGACGAGGAAGAGTGGGTGCTGGACCTGGATTTAGAAGCAAATGTCGCTCCGTCCGATGTCTATCTTGAGTCGGACTCCGAGGGTTCCTGGGATGAGGGCGAGTGGGAGGTCGTGGAACGCGCATCGAACGCGGGGAGGGCTAGACGGAAGTTGTTCTCGGAAGTCGTTCGGGGGCACAAACCTGCGTAGAGTTGGAACGAGGATCTTTGTATGTCGGGAGAATCAGAGAGGATCCTGCTGGGAAACCCGCGTATCGCGTAGCTTTTCAGGGCTTCAAGCGTCAGGGACCTCAGGCCTCAGGGCCTCCGAGTCTCGGAGATGTTTATTAGTCTAGACAGACGATCTGCAATATGCGTCAGGACTCACAATCTGGCGCGACAGGGAATCCATCGCGTTTGTACAACTCAAATTTATCCAGGACGCTTCTCACACGATGCTGAACCCCTGTTTGCTGGCACCGCGGAGTAGTCCTTCATGAGAGGTCGACGAAGGTCGACGAGGGTCAATAACAGTCAGCCGACCTTGGTCTGCTGAACGGACATTGAGATCTGAACGCAATATGCACGGCGACGGCATCAGCCGTATTTGATCCAGACTCTCGTCGTTCCTCATTCTGTAAGACTGTTCTCGACAACATTCAGTGTTCCAATACAGGAGATCTCACCTTCAAAACTGTACAAGTAAGGAGGGCACGGGGTTACAAGTTCCCATGATGGTCAAAAGAAGCTCTGCGTTCAGCTACTTGTTTCTCTAAAACGGCCTGATAAACCTCGACGCGAGAGGGTTCGTTGGCAGACAATATGGAAGACACTGACTCCCGCGTCTCTAGAGTTGTCGGAGCAGTGTCGGAGCCAACTCTCATCTGTGGGCGCTTGAGTTCGGATATGATTTGAGCGATTCGAGGACGATTGAGCAATATATCAGATCGTCAGAGGAGGTACATCGAAGTATGCCCGGCCGGGTAGGAGCAGTTAGGCAAGTCGCTGACGGGAAGGACCTGTCAGATTTGCATGCATCGTCAATGCATACGCATGCGCAGGATCAGCTTCTCTCGGCATGTTGCTGGATGACGGAAGGAGCTTTTTTGAGCGTCACGCATGGGACGAGTGCTTCTGATATGATGGTGTTGAGCCGGAGATGGCAACATTGTGAGTTTCGTACCTCAAACCCGTGGATACCGCACGATGAACGTTTTTAACAGAGATACTCCAGTCGATATAGCGCAGGGCGTCAACATCGTGGCGTTCAACGTCAACTTTGACATATTCAGCTTGAATCTATTTGCCGCATGCCGCTTGAATGATTCACCATGTCGTAACCTCGAGAAGTCTGATGTTCTGACTTGAGGGTTGACTTGATCGCGTCGGGGCAGAGGAACGTCGTATGTATTAATAAACTCCAAAACAATATGCCAGTGAATAGTATACCAAAGATACCCAAAGAAGCGGCTGTGCCGCCGATGCATGATGGGAGGGGCGAGCGTCCATGCAGGGTGTGCGCATCGAAGCGTTCTATACAATGGACTCCACACCCGCTTCGACAAGTGGGTATGCGACATGGTCAGCAGACCACTGGCAGTCACTGGCTCGACAGCGATAAGTGTGTGAAGATCAGTCCAGAAGGGGTTATTGCGTCCCAAAGGCGCTCAACTCTGTTGGGCCAAGGATATGTGGAGGGGAAGGAGACCACCCTTGCCGTCGATGACAGGCTGCAGGGTGGGAGAGATGACGCGTCGGATGTTCGCTGTTGTGCTTCTGAACTCGATGGACCGGATGAGCGTCGCCACAATAACCTTGAACTCAACGATAGCTATGGCGGCCGTGGGCGTCAGATTCGAAAACTGTGCGTGATTTCCGGGCTCCGTGTGCTTACCGAGTCGGTACCCAATGCAGCTCCGTGGTCCGTCGCAGAAAGTGACGATATTGCCCCATCCACGAGGCAGCTCACTCGACGGGGGAACACCCCCCGGTGTCAACCAGCGTTCGGGCTTGAATTCATGACCGTCAGGGCCCCAGACATCGGGGTTTACGTTCATGGTCGCGAACGGGAGGTGGAAGACCTGAATGTTACGGGATGAGCAATGTCCAGGAAAATAGACAACGTGTTACTCACCTGTCCAGCCTTGACAGGCAGGGAAGTAAGTGTCCTTCCGTCGGTTGTACGAATCGGTTTGCTCAAGGGGATGATGTCGTCTTCCAGAGCAACCCGTTCAGTACGGGGTGCAGCAGGGTGAAGACGGAGACTGTAAATGTGTCAGGCGTTAGGCAAGGCGTCGTTTTAAGTTACGAGATTTCACATGCAAGGTCAGGGAAATATACATACCCTTCGCGTACAACGGCATCGAGGTACTCGAGCTTCTGTACATTATCGTAATCCAAATCCTGACCGAAAGTCTGTATCTCCTCGCGGAGCTTCTGCTGGACTTCAGGGTTGCGCGCCAGGTCAAGGAGGGTGAAATTAAGAGAGCCAGCAGTGGTCTCGTGCCCAACCATGCTATGCAATATCTTAGCTAGCTGTATCGGACACAAACAATAATCGCACTTACAGGAACGTGGCGATCTATCAGAGACAAAATGACTGCGTCAGCCATAAACGAACACGGGATGAAATCAAAGCCCCACATTGTCCAGAATTTGCGCATGCGAGAGGCCCTTCTCGCCTTTCAAGTCCCGGCTGTCCTTGATCAGTAGAGAAAGTATGTCCTTGCCCTTGTCTGAAATCTGTCCCCTTTCGAGGATGCGCGATGCTAGCTTCGTGACAATACTCTTGGCAACACCTTCCTCTTGCAAACCACCAATGGGGAGTTTGGCGATCCAAGGGAAAGCGAAAAGAAGAATAGGAGCAAAGAAACCTGCAAATGTCAAGCCCATGTTCACATCTTTGTGCCAGGAAGCGGAGATCTCCTTGGCTTCCGTGCTCTCGCCCATGTTAAAATCATGGCCGAAGGCAGTACGTCCAAGGATATCGAGGCTGTGAAGCACATGTTAGGGTCACGATGGTCGACGATCCTGTGGCGCTGATAGGAACTTACGTGCACGCGGAAGTGTGAGGGACAATATTGATAGTCATCTCCCCGCCATTTGAAAGAATTTGGTTAGTGAGCCTGCTCTCGAGCTTTTGTATGAATAACCAATTACATGTTAGCGGCGCGCAATTGAATGGGCGGCAAATGCGTCATACCTTCTCAGCGCATTCCCAGACATCATCAGCCATGCCACGGACGCTTTCTGGACTGGAAGCATATTGCGTTGATCAGACATGGCAAGCCCCCGGTTCCGAAAAGAGGCCTATCAAACTTACGAGAAAGCAGGAGCAAGAAGTCGGCGTTGGTGCCTATGCTCTGCGCCCTCCGCCCAGACCAATCCCTTCCCGAGGAGTTTAACGACGATAGGTCGGAACATCGGAGCTTTCACTGAAGCGGCAGAAAATGTCAGAAACAATGGAACACCACGCTATCATCCAAGAATGAATGATTCACCATATCTCTCCGAGTACTGGAAGATGTGTGCAGCAGCAGCATTGTCTGCTACAACAATCTAGTATATCATCAGTTCTGTCAACTAGGCAGATATTGGCGGCAGGTACTTACCACATCACCGTGAAAAAGAGCGGCCTTGATCTTGAAGAGCGGGCCTAACCGAGCGGTCCACTTGTTGTACATCTCACAGGCCTGGTGTTCGAACACCTGACGCTCATTGCCCCAAATCCAGCTGCCTTCACTGGCAGGCTGCCATACGGCGTCAAGGCCTATTCATTTCATAAAGAACAAAGAAGGATCCTCACAGGGCTAGGAAGGTAACTGACGTCCTGCTTCTTGCCAAAGACATATCGTGCGAGCACAGCTAACACGACAGTCGACAGCAATAACGAGAAGGACGGGGCGAGCGACATGATCGGTCAAGGGGATGTTGTGGACGAAATCAAAAGAAAGTCGGGGTGCTGTGTGCGATGAGATGTACAATATGAGAGTCGAAGTTAAGAAGCTGAAGCAGCCGCGACAGAATATTTATCTGCCTTGGATGGGACGCCAGCGCAGAACTCCGGGGCTCGGTCTTCATGTATTACTGTATCATCTAGGACCATCGCTTCTGGCTGTGAATTACAGAGACTCGTTCTGGTCCAGCTTGGTCCACGTTTCGGTATTTAGCCGTGGTGTCCTTATAGGGAAACGGGTCACGGCGATAGAGAGTTGCATTTGATTTAAACCTACCCCCGTTTCGAGGCCTATTTTCGATCTCTGTACGTAAGGCAAAGCCTTTTGATCGGAATGTGTATCGCTCACCGGCGCTGTGCGCAACTTTATAAGTATGCACCAAGGGATATCTAGTGTTCGCTAACGCTGAGCGACTCTTATCTCTGTCATGATCAACAACGCGACTTACCAACATTCAATAGAGTCCGTGGCGCTGCGAGCTGACAGCGCCACTAATCGTGTTCTCCTTTCGGCAGAGAGGTTGGCAAAAAGAAACATCCATTTCTGGGCGTTAACAGGCGTTAATAACCGCCAGGTGCCGAAGAGTCTAATAAATTTACGGCAAAGCGACGCCTCGTAAGTCACATCGTGACATTTATCGAGGCAGGCACCTCCACGTAGGTTTACGCCTGCCAGCTACGTATGATCCTCTCCAACGTCCATTTCTTGAGATGCCGTTCATTGACCTTTGACATTCGCACCTCACCGAGAAAAAGGGATAACGCCTGCATTGCGGGAAGAATGGTCCCCGAGAAAAACAGCGACAACCGCTAGGTAGGTCCAAGTGACGAGCTATGATGTACTTATGCGTACGAGACGCGCCTGGGAGGATAACGAGAGTTTGCACTTAGGCGCGGTGAAATCAGAAGACGTCTTAACGACGCCCGCGCAAACCGCTGCCCCGCATGCTCATGAACAAATATTCGCGTCCATGATTGCGCAGTGTCCAAGGCAACTAGGGCTCGTACGGCCTGGCAGGGCCTTCCTCGGTCCCCAAGCATGTTGGGCAGGCTATCGTGTACATTCCTGTGCGAGTGCTGCGGCCAAAGCGTGGCTTTGGGGTGTGGTGCCGGTGAGCGCTTCTTGGCAGAGGTGCCTAGACTGTTCGAGCGAAGAAGCGTGATCCAAGCAAAAAAAAAAACCGCGTCTGTTTCCGTCCCCAGCGCGTCTCTCGTGAGGAGGGACTCCCGAGATCCTCAGATCCGAGGTTCCTTCTTGAACCCTGAGACTCTCACGTTCTCCAGTTCGTCATTATCCATTCCCAATTTGCCCTCCATCAATCTGGTACTTATACTCCTTCGTCGCTCCTTTCATATCCTTCTTCACCGTCTGGTCTCCCCGCTTCCCCCTTGATCCTCCGGCTGTGAAGAGCCTCGTCCTTCATTTATCCTCTTGTAGATCCAACCAACCTAGCCTTCACCCTTCATCCCCCTCCTGTCGATAAGTCACTATGGTTGATTGGCAGTCCACAGCAGAGCTCATCCACGATGCAGGTAAGTAATACAGGCGATTCACCATGCCGTGAAACCTCACTCGCGCGGATCGGCACTGTAGATGCCTTCGGAAAATTCATGCACGCATTGCTCGGTCTATATCTGTGAGGATCTATTCGTACTCGTTAATTTCTGTCGGGTTTTAACTCTAGAATTCATTGCAGATGGGAATGGTTCACTTCCCTTGACTTCGATATTGCTTTCATCATTGGCAAAAGAAAATTCCGATGGCCATTGGTGCGCGGCACTGCTAAGTGTTCCGGTAGTGATGCTCATGCTCGGCTTGTCTTAGGCTTTCTACTTCCTTGGGCGCTACAGTCTGTTGGCTGCACTTGTGGGAATGTAAGTCAGCGATGACAAGCAATGCGCTAGTACTCAGCTGATTTCGGATCTCCTCGTTTAGTGTTGTTGCCTTGAATGTCAGGACGTGAGTAGCGTTTGCTTACTGAGGTTACTTCCGCGGTACCGACGTCCGTTTCAGGGAAGTGGATTGCCAGGCGTTGTACACATTCAACCAAATTGCCGGTAATTTCACCATCGGGTTCGCAAGCATCAACCTGTCCCTTCGAACGTGGGTGTCTATCCTCTCGTCCCTTTGAAAAAGACTTAACTCAACCCGTATATAGCATGGCGATCTGGTCCCAGAACAAGTTGATCGTGATTCCAATCGCCGCCATCATTTGTGGACACTGGGGTCTGCTCTTGCGGGGAGTCGTGCTCGTCAAGGCGCAGTGGGTCGAGGGCCAGGGCTGCGCGATCACGGGCTCTAGCAATACCATCCTCATCGCCACATATGTGTATACGATGTCTTTCGACTTCGTCGTCACCATTTTGACAGCGTACAAGCTTGCGTTCAAGAAGGGTGCTCGCAGTCAGTTGGTATCTATGATCTTCGCCGACGGTTTGATCTACTTCGTCATCGCGTGGGTCCCATCTCGTTTTGGTCAAATGGGAGAAAGTGTTTTTGACATGATATCATCAGATTCCTCGCTAACACGATCGCTGTGATCTTCCTTGTCCTCAACCTGAACGCCGTCATGTCCGTTATTGCCGCTGTCCCATCGGCCGTCGTTTCCACCGTAAGCCCACCTGTTTTATTTCCTGATGTGCAACCATTGAACGAAGTATAGATCGTGTCCTGTCGCGTCGTCCGCCGGCTGAGCAACTACACGAACAAGGGTCCAGAAATGTTCACGTACGTAATCGAGCATGATCGCATTGGTCTCGCATCTGATGTCTCTGTACTAGTCCCACACAAGGATCGACACTCGAGTTTCATTCTGGACAGCGTAGTGCTAACATCGCCGTAAACCGGTCACAGGGTGTGCACGTACAGGTCAGTTCTTGCGCTTTAGTCTGCTCGACAGCACTCAGCTCTTTCTATAGATGGAAACATTTGCCGTTGCGGACAAGGCAGCACACGTAGTCAAGGACGCAGATTCGGACGTGGAGGCACAGGGGATCCACGACGACTTCAAGCGACCAGCTTACTAGGCTCTTCAGTCCTCCCTTTCCCAGGTGGAATATACATTGTCCGCCTGTTCCTTGCCGCTCTTTACACCGACACATCCCTCAACCCTGCGCGTACCCTCCCTAATACCCGTAGGCTAATCGCATTCCGTCTTTCCGACTCTTCTCTTGGGGTAAATAGTCTTGTTGCATTTCCCTCGACGGGATCGGATTGTGGATTGAGTCCATATTATACCCATCAAAAGCCCTCATTGTCGCCAAAAGCTGTCTTACGGAGCGAGGCCCGTTCTTCCGTCCTTTACATCAGAATGGCCGTATGTGGCTCTCTTCCGTCGTTGCACATTGTGTATTTGTAGAATTCAAGTTGGGATACGTTGCTGTCCGTGCACCATTGGTCGATTGTTCCGGAACGCCAATCTCGATATCCTCTTCGGATCTGGCTTGGAATGAAGGTCGGGGAAGCAAGGGTGGGGTTCTTTGCGGAGGCACATCCGATGAGATCTTGTTAAGCTCCGAAGCTCTCTGGCTTCTCTGTTGTAGAAGCGAAGTGCATTGGCTTTTAGGCATTTCACAAAGATTTGGGTGGGAAGCAGGAACTGAAGCACGCTAGGGATTAAAAATACTCGCGCCAATTCTGGGGCTATCGTGCCGCGCACAGAATTCGGACGACGTAGAGGAGACTTTCGTCTAGGACGTACACCGTTGAGTAACCGATCAATTCTCACTTAATGTCTGTTACGTCGAGCTCTAAGGGGAGCGCCGCCGAACGAAGATTAGGAACGGGCTGGAACGCAGACAACCCAGCCCAACATCCAGCCGAGCTTGCCCGGATCGCCTAAGCATTTCACATCTACGGTGTTCAACGCCTTGAAAGATTTACGGCCCCAATTTTGCAGTATGGCGTGTTCGCAGCTTTTTCGACTCTTACGAAACGCCGACAGCGGACATAAGGCTCCAAGCTATTATATATCACCCTTCTGGCTTGCGCTTGCAACTAGGTTGAAGCAAGATGTGATTGTGACAAAGGGGACATCACGCAGTTACAGCATCTAAAGCAGCCGTTCGCCATTTACTTGTGCTCTGACTGCATCCGCTAGCTCCGTACACCTAGCCAGTCAGGCAATCGTTATCTCCGACCATTTGCGCGCAGGAATAGGTTGCGCAGCTATTCAACAATTAGAAAAAATCAGTATAGCGTCTGAAAGGAATGAGATGCACTCACCAGCCTCTTCAATATCGAACCTATACGGCGCCATGGCCCACCCTTCTGCCTTCATCGTCTTCACCCGCTCCTTGCTCATCTTCCACCTGATGAACCCGTTCCACATATCAAACTCATCTACTGCAGTTAGAATGTAGAGCTCTCCCGGCTTCTTCACGAGGTTACCCTCCAGTACCTTGTTTATCCTTTTAGCGATGTTATCAGGCTGATACGACCCTGGCTTGTAGAACATGAGTGCCATCACAGGGTCGAACGGAGAAACAAGATTCATGGCGGTCCTAGGTGTGAACTTGTGTCTAGGTACGAGCGCCTCGAACGACCCTATCTCATCGAAGGTCTTCGCGAAGTCATCCGGCAGGGAGACGGGGAAGGGTAGCGCCTCGTACGACAGGGCGAGAATATTCTCGAAGTCCACTCGCCAGGGGTCGAGGCATACTTTACGCCTAGACACCCGCCGTGTGTTGTCCGAAACAGGAATTGGGAGCTGTCCGCGGTAGACGGCGACCTCCGAGACCAATGAGCCTGCCAGAATTTGGTGCAGATACTCTGTTAGCCAATGAGATGGAAAACCGACACTGTGCAGGCGAATGAGCAATCCAACGAAAGCGGCAAGGTTTATGGGGTATTTGATGAGGTGACGACCCTTTTGCGGTATACCTGGGACGAGCGTGTTGAAAAGAACACGCGTGAGCCATACATTGAGCTCTTCGCGTCAAGCGAGCGTCGTCAACGGCCGAGGAAGTGGTTCAGGAGCCAGCTGAAAAACACCCCACATAGGCCCCATATCCACAACGCGGCACCCAAGAAAGCGAGGAACGTCTTTTGGAAGAAGCAGTGCATAGCTGAGGGAAGATGGCGGGAATATGTATCAGGATATGTATATAACGTTGGTAAACAGAGTCAGGCCTTACTTGTAGCAGAACTGATCTCCACCTTCCCAAACTGAAGTATTGAGGAGACAGTTTGCAGCAACAGCTGCATCCGACTCGTTCTCCAAGCTCGGAAGCGTGTACACAGCTGCATTGAGTGGACCATGGGTGTAGTCCCTGTTATAGAGACCGTGAGATCGAGTGAAGTGCCCAAAGTCAGACGGCCAACACACGGTACGTTGCTAAGCCATGCACGCGTATAGGACTTAGGGAAGTGGTCCGGTCTTGAGCTGTGTCCTGGCAGCCTCGTCTTTGTCAATTCCTGCGAGATATCCCCGAGTAGAATCTCAATCTGTATGCGGCCTTGAAAAGCTTTGAAAGCATCTACCACAGCGTCGAAGAAAATTTCTGTGATACTGAAGGATGGGCAATCCTCGTCGATCTTTTCTTTCAACAGGCCCATCCGCTCGTCAAACAGATGAATTGATCGAACGAATTCCATTGGATCCATGATCATTTTGGGATATCCAACTTCTCGCTCATGAACGCTATCCTGCAACAGATAATGTTAGTGGCGGATTCTCAAATCTGTTTCAAGATGGAGAGAGATTCTCGTACGAAGAGCGAAGGGTTGGGCTTCCACGTTCTTTGTATGTGTGCGTTGGCCTATAAAATATACGTCTGATGGATCAATGGCTCAAAGGCGACATTCCTCTTGAACGAACAGGCCTTCTCCGACTGCTTCAACGATTTGGTCTCCTTCAGACCCCTAATTTGATCCCAGAGCCCCCCGAAACCGTCGTGCCTTGGCCTCAGGATGGATGGGGGGAGGTATGCCTTAGTGATCTCATACCAATACGCCTCCTCGAGGAACTCGGGGGGAGAGTCAGGTCCCATTCTAGCAGGATCCAACAACACATCCACTAATATTGATTTGGCAAGTTTCAACCACTCCGCACGCCTCCTGGGGTCAGTAGGTAGAGGCTCAGTCATATAAGGCTCTGACAAGCTAATAATTTCCTGGTCTTGCATCGCGCCAACGGCTCCTTCCAATTCCTGACGCTGTTCTTCTCTACGCTGATTGATATTATCACGGTAGGACGACGCATCAGCAGGGTCTTCAACCTCATCCGAGGCAAATGTTTTGTGCTGCTGGATGTCATGATAGTCGAATATGCCTTGAACCGTTTTGCGATAGAGTCCGGTGTCCCAGTGTCTGAGGGACTGCAAGATACCGGGAATCGACTGCTCGCCAACATGAACCCACGCCGGAAGCTGGGGAGGACGCATGTTTAAACGTTTGATCTGATCCTTGACAACCTCGCAAAAACTAGAGACGGCACATCCTTTTGAGCAAAAAGAAAAAAAAGTTCCGTGTGGCTTACCGCTGATGACAGTAAGATGGCATGACGACCCCTAGGTATGCATAGAATATTGTTGCCTTGATCTCAGCCTCTTTTTCTTTGCTATTTGGCGTTTCCAACAATTGTTCCAACAGCGCAAAAACGCAGAGATCGCGGGCTAAAGTCGTGGGATGAATATCTAAAAGCGTGATATGTACTTTAAAGCTATCCCGGTTTAATTTGTTCAATTTGAGATATTCTTGGTGTAGCCCTATGATGGAGCCAAATACGTGACGGGCTGAGTGAAGAACGGAGCTATAAGCTTCATGAGCATGAACGATACAGCGGAACCTTACCATCACCAACGCCGCCAAACAAGAATGCTAGACGAGAAAGACGCAGGGCCGCCATCTTGCGAAGGTCTAGGGGATTTGTGTCGACGCCTTCTTTGGGGCCCCAATCTTGAATGATTGACATTATGTCGTCGTGGCCAATCTATAGACAGATGAAAGTTTTCCTAAAAATTTGTTCATGAAGAGGCGCACCGTGTAATACTCTAAGACAGGATCTCTGGAAAGACAGTGTAAGAATCAACCGACAGGAGTAAGTGAAGGCGACTGACGCTGCTTTCTTCGCAATAGGAATACGAACAAGTCTGTTCTGTGCAGCGTCGCGACCCCGGGATACTGCCTCAATTTCTTTTTCAACGAGTTTCCAGTCCTTCCAAGCTCGTACTGTATCCCCAGGAGCCTCTGAACTCTTTGACAAAGATTTATTGAACCTTTGTTCAAGTACGTGGATGGCGCCTGAGCTTTGTTGCAGCACTTCAGGTGAGATAGTCCCGCTTCGCACACCATAGCTAAGACTCTTAGCCAGACGAGCAGAAAGTCGCAAGGAAAGACTTGGGTTCGCGTCTGGTTCTGGAAGCTTTTTCACAGAGCGGCAGATCGCTTCAAAACAAGCAGCATAGTCACCCAGCTCGTATAAAGCCGCGCTGAGATTGGATGGGTATACAGCATCGTTTGGTGCTGCAGCCTCAGCCTTTCAAGGTTTAGGATCACCAATGAGCTTTATGACTCTGATGTGATGGCTGGTGCATACCTTTTTGTAGCACTCAGCAGCCCTGTGTGGGAGCGATACAAAATAGAGGCCGATCTATCATGCTGAAAGCCTGAGGAATCATAGTACAACGCACTTAGCTATGTGCCCGCTCTTGAAATAGACGTTCCCTTGGTTTTTGAGATTCGTAGCGGTAGGAGTCATGCTAGAGACAAGGAAAAGGCTGCTGAGTGAGTGCAGGAACAACTTGAAAGACGGTCGCGTGCATTCTCGACGCGATCTGCACGCGTTATTTGTCCCTGTTTGCCACCATTAAGAACGCAGAATCCTGCATCCTGCATTGTTCACGAACATAGCATCGTCAGCAGGATGGATGGCTGCCACATTATGCAGCTAGTCCTATTGTAAACCGGGCTATAAGTCCATATGAAAGGAGCGTAAAGTCCAATAAAAAGCGCGCGAAAGCAGAGCGTGAGAGGGCAGAAGACCCTTCAACGCATCAGACATCAGACATACTCGAAAATCTACTTATGTGGATGCGGTCGTCTATCTTATACTAGTCGCATGATCACTTCTTGCTCAACGCTTGAAGCTGCACGTATTCGTAATAACCACCGCGCTGCGCCAGGAGTTCATCGTGGGTGCCCGCTTCGCTCACACGTCCTTCCTTGAGGAAGTATCTGTCGAAAAAAGTAAGACATTTAACGTTTGCCTAAGGTGTTCAAAGACGCAACGTACATGCAGTCTGCGTTTTGAATCGTCGATAGCCGATATGCAATGGCAATTGTCGTTCGACCCTTCGCGGCGGAGTCAAGGGCAGCTTGGACAATTTTCTCCGAGTTTGAGTCCAGAGCCGACGTCGCCTAGAGATATCATTAGACGAGACCGTGTCCAAATCTGAGTTGTAGTCGCATACCTCATCCAACAAGAGAACCTTCGGGTTGCGAAGGAGAGCACGAGCAATCGCAATCCGTTCTGGAAGGTATCACTGTCAATACAGCGTTCGGATGGCAGGACATGCAAACCCACGTTTCTGTCCGCCAGACAATTGCGAGCCTTTACCACCAACATTTGTATCAAACCCACTGTTGTTGGTGGGTCAACACAGATACGAAGCGTTACCGGAGGAACTTACTTTGGTAGACCCTGAATGAACTCTAAGATGTTCGCGTTGCGACATGCGTCCTCTAGCTCCTGCTGCGTAACTTCCTCAGCCGGCTTGACTGCTCCGAGCAAGCTGTTGAATTTCACTGTCCCAGCATAGAGGGTCTGCAGCCAACTCGTCAGCTCTCTGCGATAAGATTCATCCAATACGAGCGCGGCTTACAGGTTCCTGGGAAACCAGTGCGATGTTCTTGCGATATTCCTGCACATTCATCTCGGAGATATTTTGGCTATCAAGATGAACAGCGCCAGCCAAGGGATCGTAGAACCGTTCAAGCAGCTGGATGCTGAATTGACCTTAGTCTATAGAACGGATGGAAGAGATGAATACTTACACCGTGCTCTTCCCGCAGCCACTAGCCCCGACAAGTGCGATGTAGGTGCCGGGTTTGACAGTGATGTTCAAGCCACGCAGCACACGCGTCCCCGGCCTCGTTGGATAACGGAAGTGAACATCTTTGAATTCAATGCGGCCTTGAACATTTCGAGGAACTAAACCCTGTGTTGACTCGGCATCAACCTCGGGCGTGGAGTCCAATAAACGGATGATATCTGATGCTGCGCCCTTGGCCGATGAAATATCAGGTGCAAAAGAAAAGATATTGCTGGCTTGGATGGCGCCAAAGACGGTGCTCTTTTCAGTTGAAATTTGAAGAAGCGTCTTCAGCCGGGTTTCAAACAGTGTATCAAGAAAATGCACTTACCATGAGCCCGACGAAGAACTCGGTGGTTGTGAACTCTTGGAACGAGACGAGACGCGCGCCGTACCAGAAAATAAGAGCGATAACGAAGAACGAGAATGACTGCGAGAGCGAGTACAGGCCATTCGACCAGATCGCAGTTCTGTTTGAGGTGCGCATCGGCTCTTCCAGGGATTCACTATAAATGCGCAAGCAGTCCTCTTCTCGAGTCAATGATGCAACGGTGCGGATGGAAGCCGCGGCCTCGCAAGCGAGCTGAGCCGATTGCTCGTGTGCCCTCTTATTAGCTTGGTCCTTCAAGACGACGACATGCTATGCAGGACATCGATTTAATATCTGTGCAACAGGTACACAAGCGCGAGCAAGTCACTTACCAAGCGAATGAAACCAGTGGAAATCAAGAGAGGAACACATGCTAGCAAACAGTCGTTCATTTGGCAATAGACAGTAGATCAAAGCAATATGACTCACCAAGGCCGACAAGGCCAACCTTCCAGATGAAGACGAGGCCGAGAATGATACCAACGATCAAAGTCGAAAGGTTCTGAACGATACTGTCGGACACAACTCTGTTTGAGACTTTGTTCCCAAGAAAAATGTAGAGACACGCACGCTCCCAAAGTGATGCCGGCCAATCCGCTGATCTTCTGCGGCGCGTCGCTGAGATTCGACACCAAGGAGCCAGTCTTTGTGTGGTATGATTAATGACACGTCGCTTCAGAAAGGATAGTATGACGTACGCTGTTCTCGTCTCTATCGAAGTACTCGACTGAGCGAAGAGGAGCCGGCTCAGCACAGCAGCCGAGAACACAACATACAGGAATGGAGACTCACTATCTTGCCTGAGAACTGCGCGGAAACTGAGCGAGCGCAGCTTTTTTGTGAGCGAAGCGGCAGAAGCAGCGAAGAAGTAGTTCTGGGAACCGATCGTGACCACAGAGATGATAGCGATGATGAAGAGCCTGTGTACAACGTCCGCCATTTAGCACAATTAACAGTCATTGGAAGGACATGAGATTGCTGACCACAGGGCATTGCGGTCCCCAGCATGCCGACGTTCGTGGGCATCAGTGAACGAGAATCCATTGATAGACTTGGCTGGACACGGCAACGATTCTTAGTGACACAATCAAGCGCAAGTTGAAGCGACTCACACCATACAATGTCGAACGCGGGGTAAATAGCACCAGTCACTGTGAAAGTTGTGATCTCGGTCAAGTCCTCGACAATACACTGAGAACAGAGAAGAACAACACATACTAGCGGCAAAGAGACACCCATACACATACTTCATCCGTTCGTCCCTGTTGATGTTGCCCATCCGCGCGAACAGACGCGTCATCGAGTACTCTTTTTCTCTGAGCGCCTCCTGCCCGTGCCGGCGCTCGCTCAAAATCGCGCTCGCAAGCGACTGTCGTGTTCTCCGTCGCTCGAGCGGGATCTCCTCTTCTGCGGTCTTCTCAAAGTTCTCTTCTTCAGCATCCCCTACAGCCGACTCGTCTCCCGCACTGTCCTCCGACGTCGGTTCCTGCGTGTCACGCAGTTTCTGTGCAGCAACCAGGCGCGCGTACGGCCCATCCTCATTCTTGAGCAGGTCGTCATGTTTGCCTTTTTCGAGGACGAGGCCGCCGCCCATTACATAGATACAGTCGGCATCCTTGACGGTCGAGAGGCGATGCGCGATGGTGATTGTAGTGCGTCCTGTCAAAATAAACAATGTAAACTTCTGATGAGCTATAATCAAGGCTCATCCGAAAGGTCTCACCAGCAGCCGCCTTTTCAAGCGCATTCTGAACGATACCCTCCGACTGCGTGTCCAGCGCCGAAGTAGCTTCATCCAACAACAAAACCTTCGGGTCCGAAACGATGGCCCTTGCAATCGCAATACGCTGCTTCTGTCCACCAGAAAGCAAGAACCCTCGCTCGCCGACCATAGTGTCGTACCCCAACGGCAGCTCCGAAATAAACCCGTCCGCGTTCGCCTTGACACAAGCCTCCTTGATCAGCCTGAACTTGTCCTCTTCCGACATGTGCTCGTACGGCGTGTTGATTAACCCGTGTGCGACGTTCCCCTTAATCGTCGTCGCGAATAGCGTCGGCTCCTGCGACACGAGCCCAATTTGCGAGCGCAGCCACTTGACATTGAGGTCTCTGACGTCGAAGCCGTCGAGCCGCACGATGCCCGATAGCGGGTCATAGAACCGCTCGACGAGTGAAATTACCGTGGACTTCCCGGAGCCCGACGCGCCGACGAGCGCGGCGGTCTTGCCCGCGGGGAAGGTGAGGCTGAGATCCTTGACGATGGGGACGTCTGGGCGCGAGGGATAGCTGAATTTGACGTGCTCAAGCGTGATCTCACCCAGGACTTCATTGGGCTTCATGCCTTCCGAGCTCGAGGAGTCGATTTCAGGCACACGGTCGATTGTGTGGAAGAGTTTAGCAGCTGCTCCGCGTCCGTGCGTGATTGCTAGAGTAAGAAAGGTAAGTCGTGAGCCTGTCAGCAAGCAGGCAAGTGCATACCTTGCATCTCCGGGGCCATCATAGCCAGAGAGAAAGAGCCGGTTAGGATGGCCATCAATACGTTGACAACTTGCCCAGGAGTGGCATGGCCTTCATTAATGAGTGTGGTGCCAAAAGAAAAGGCTACATAGATATGAACTTTAGCACAGGTCAACGCAAAAGCAGACAAGTACTGACCAAGTGCGTAAGAGCAGTAGACGATAAAGAAAAGGCAGGCGAGGCCTCCTCCATGCCACACAGAGGCTTTGGAATCGACTTCAAAGGCGTTTTTCACGGAAACCTCGTACAGAGACGCTAGAATCTTCTGTGTGCCGAATGCATGAGCGGTGCGCACGGTAGAAATCACCTCTTCCGCGAGCGAGCCGCTGTCAGCGACATGTCCGAGGGAAAGCCTGCACAAAACAAAGTAAATTAGATAAGAATCAGGTTGTTGAGTAGTGAGTGAGAAAACACATACTGCATGTACTTTGATAGGAACTTGTTCATGACTCGTGATCGCAATGCAAGGAAGAATCGACGTCATAGCGAGAGCAAGGCGCCAGTTCCGGATGTAAGCCAGGACAAACCCAGTGACGAATGAGGACAGGTAGTGCATGACAAGGGCTACCTTCTCAGACATTCCTTGTTGGACCAAATCTGACAAAAGGCCATCATCGTCCTGATTGCCGCTGAACTGAGGAGGCAACGCACGAGTATCGGTCTGTATGCGGGTAGCAACCTCTCCGGCACCGGTCTTATCAAAGAACGCGATATCCTGGCGTAGGACTGCCGCCAGGTATCTCTCGCGGACGCGTCTAGCGTTGATCTCGCCCGTATAGACCCAAATATTCATGTAAATGTACGTGCACACGAATAGGCCGACACCTGACGACACACGTATGTCAGCAACTTGAAAGAAGATAATGAGACGTCCACGAACCGATGTACACCAAGTACGAAGCATCTTTGGAAGCATTCTTGCGAAAACCGGCGGCGGCTTCAGAGACTGTTTCTGCAGCGCCTGGGGTGCCGCTCTGCGCACTCGCGATCGCCTGTCCAAACGTGACGAATGCTTGAGTCAGATTTCCGAACAATAAGCTCATAAGAGGCTAATTTAAAAAGTTCAGCATTGCAAAGGATCAATAGATACTGTTGAAAGCTACCTGTGCGGCTCCAGCTGCTACAGCAGCAATCAATCCAACAAAGTCGAGGATCATCTCGAGTTTCGTGGAGAACCTAAAGCACGATCGAGCGTCAGTTATGGCACTACTCTTTGTCCACCAAATGTTGTCTGAAAATATGCAGATTGCTTGTTATTGTGACTGTGCCATGTACCCATGATGGTGGTTAACTGAGGTTAACTGTCGAGGGACCATTTTCTTTTGCCGGCGGGACTTGTCGATCGCCACGGGACTTGCCGAACACTGTCCGGCCGACCCCGCCAAAAAAGGAAGACACTCACCGAAACATGTCCGTGAATGAGGCTGGAGTTAATTGCTCGCCGCCGGTAGCATCGACGGCCGTGATCGCCGACTTCTCCGATTTGTCCTCCATGTGTCTCTCATCTTTCGGGCTGAAGCCCTCCTCGGTGGACATGGTGGAAAGTGGCTGGAGACAGAAATCGAATGTTGTGAATGAAAGGGAATGGCCAAACATTCGAATGCTTGCACAGTTATATATGTACTGGAGGCATCTTGTCTTGGTGGTGACGCGAGCGACACGGATAGACGGATAGACGGCACTGTTCCGCATCGTCATTGCATTACGTGAGAATTAATGCGACTTCAACTTGGTAAACAGTAGCGAACTTGCTTTCTTCGACCCTCACGCCCATCGCACGCAAGTGCATCAGCCCAGTGTGTCTTTCACCATCCTGTCACTGTTGTTTCACCACTGAACGTTACTGCCGAATGGTCCACGGTACTACCACTGTCGACGTCCTTTCTGTTCTCTGGAAATCTCCTCACAGCAGCAATTCTGTTCTTGTCGACCCTTCCTCCGGAGACATCACGTCTGGCGACCTCTCGAATATGGCGACAGATTACCGGGCCACCGCGGTCGCCAGCAACGAATACGAGCCTTACAAGGAACCTCAAGCCCCTGCGTCCCGCCGCGCGCACGCCATGTCTCTCGAGGCCATCCTCTCGCCTGTGCTCTCTGACTGTTCAACTAGCTCCTCCAGCTCCAGCTCTAGCTTGGCGGCTCGTCGCACTCCAGAATCTCTGCGTCCTATCGATACGCGCGGCGGCACCCTACCTAGATCTCAAACCGTGACCACAAGTCCTATTCAACCCATTCTCGTCCATCCAACTCCAGCTCGCCGTTCCTTTGTCCTCCAGGCCCCTCCGCCCCAGCGGACCCCTTCAACCTATGCCTCCCCTGCTTCTGTGTCTTCGGATCTGCCCTCGTATGCTTGGCCTCAGACTCTGCCTCCCGCGCCCTCTACCATCCCGCACCCCCGCAGGGAATCAGAGCCGGCGCCTACACGCTCGTCTGCGGGCATCTCCGGCTGGAAGCCCTCTCCCGGCCGCACAAGTGAAACGGTCGACCCATCTCAGACGCGTTACTGGCGACCGCCGCCCACCGAGCGCCCGCGCCACGCATCTGCGTATTCCGAAGCGCAGGGCATCGAAGACGCGCTCAACTTGCTGCATCGCCGCGGTGCACGCGTGTCTCATGACTGCGACCGCGACGGCGCGCCGCACGCGGGCGTCCCTCCGTCTGTCGCGTTCGCCGTAGCTACCTCCGCGCAGCGAGAGCGCAGAGAGCGGGAGCGCGTCGTCGTCGCGGATGCTACCCCGGCTGCATACGACCCATTCGTTCCTGTCAATGGAGAGAAACACACGGCCGCCAGCGCATCAGGAGCCAGCGCGACTGCGGCACGCCGGGGCGCAAGACACGAAGAAATCTCGCGCGATTCGCCCTCTGTGTCCGATGCTTGCCGTGCTTCCGCTTCGCCGCGTTCTTGGAGCTCGATCGTCGGTCTCAACGACAAACAAAAATAAATTCAAACGCGACGCTCGTGTCTCCTCACGTCGACATTCAGCGCAAAACTACGAGCTACTCAACGCGTCACGTCTACACCCACATTTACCGCGTCGATCGCGACTCTCTTGCACTCCTATCCACACCTTAGACGTTCCCAACCTATCTCCCAATGTCAGATTCTATGTGATATATGTATATGCGAGACCAATTAAGTACTTAGAGCACAACGATGCAAAGTCCGGTTACCGATAGGGCTGAGGTCGAGAAAGACGACATAGACAGACATCCACGGGGGGTTACCATGAGCGTGATGGGATGGGATGGGATGAGACGAGACGAGACGGGTAAATCGAGACACAGTACCGACGCAGAAATCGGGGACTGCCACATTAAAACGAGCGAACGAAACGCGGAAAGAAAGAGAAAAAAAGAACGGGGATCATGACAACACAAACTGCAGGTCCAAAATGTACGCAACCATGCCAAGTCCTGAAAGGGGGAGAGAGAGAAAAAAACAGATCGTCATCGTGCCGGCCGTGGTAACTATGCCTTGTTCAGCAGCTCCCGATCGATAGCCTCGTTAATCGTCTTCTTCCTCCCCGTCAAATCCACACCAAACATGTCCTCGAGCTTCCTCCTGATCTCCTTCTTCGTCACCGTGTTCAGATCCGCATCTCGCAGCACCTCCTGCACGGCTCTATCGATCTCCGCGTCAGACGGACCCGACATCCCAAACTCTCCGTCCTCAGGACTGCGAGTGGAGGGCAGGTTGATGTCGAGGTAGTTCGTCGTCGGGCGTGATGGCGCAGGCTGGTACAGCATGGGGTTGGATACGGGGTTGATGAACCCACCCGTCGGGGTGTTGCGGCCCGACTGGTAACCTGGAGGAGGCGCGTGCGGAGGTGCGTACATGCCCATGGCCCCAAACTGAGAAGGAGACGGCGAGAAGCTGCGCGGCCCAGGGTGCGCCGGCTCGTAATACGTCTCGCGACCATAAACCGACGTTCGAGATTCCGCGTAGCCCTCGTTCTTCAGCTTGGTCGGTGGCGCCCAGGACCCGATGCTGTGATTAGACTCCTTGTCCCAAAGTTCATTTTCCTGAGAAGGGATACCATGAGAAGTGAGCGTGGAGCATCACAAAAAAAGGCTCACGTAGTCATTCCAGGACTTAAGAGGGATCGCTCGGGGATCGAACTTGCCTTCATCCTGCAGACACAAGAAAAACATAAACGATCCGCCAACACGTGATCGAGAGATGGACTCACGTGAACGATCAATTTTTTACCCGACTCTCCCAACACGAGACGAGTCGCGCCCCACGAGAAGTCGTCCATCTTCCAGAACGAGTACAGCGGCAAGAAGAACGAGAAGATGGGGATAGCCAGGATATAGAAGAACATCCATCCGATCATGTCCCACTTGCGCCGCAAGATGAACACGAGCGCTTGTAGACCGTAGATCGCGCCAATCATGATCAAGGACAGCGTCGGGATGGCCTTGTGCTCTCCGGCCGTTAGGTAGATAAGATAGACGATCTGCGGGAGTACCGTCAGACAATGAAGGCAGGGAAACATGAACGGGCGGGACTTACGTAGGCGACAGTGACAGGCGCGACGAGAGTGGACAGCAGGTCGATCATGACCACGAAGCGCATCGAGAAACAACAGAAACCGCAGAGACGATCGAGGAAGATCAGCTCGCCCAAGTTGTGCACCGTCGAGTTGATCCAGCGCCGACGCTGCGACAACAGGACCTTCCAGTCGTCGGGCGCGACGGTGAACGCGTGCGCGTCTCGGACGAACTGCGTCTTGAACATCGGGAAGTGCTTGAGCAGCAGCGTCGTCAGATACCGATCCTCGCCAAGGTGCAACAGGTTCTTCATGTGCAGCGTGTCCACGCGATTCTCCGAATAGTCCGTGATCATCTGGTTGGAGATGAGCAAGGGCTTGTGCGTGTCCGGCGTGCGCAGGCGGTAGAGCGAGAAACAACCGGGAAGACAGGTGACGGAACCGAAGAGACTCTCGAAGGCCTTGGCGAGATGATGGGAGATGAAGTACTCGTAGACCTGCATCATCGTGACGATCGACTGCTTCGAGTTGGACAACTCCGTCTCACCGCAGACAGCGAGAAGCTTCTTGTCGTGAATCATGCTATCCCGACGTTCAGCGATCCTCCACTGCACGGTGACACGGGAAGTACTCACGCAGAGATGAGCCTGTTGACCGACATCGGGTCGACGGTGGTATCGGCGTCGACGGTAAGCAAGTACTCGTAGAAGGTAGGGTTGACACCGATGACGTTCTTGATCTGGTGATACATCTCGAGCTCGAAGGGGTTCATCGGCGCGTTGAAGTGGACCTGCAGAGACCACGATCAGCCGCGCTCAAACGACACCAAAAGGAACCGCCGCCGACCTTGTTCAAGAAGTGCATGACCATCATCTGCGAATCGCGCTTGCCGCGATTCCCAGGGCGCGAGCGCTCCGTCGGCTTGCCCACCTTGACCAGGACGAGGTAGGGCACGACGTGCCCCTGCGTCTCGTACAGCCCAGAGTAGACCTTGCCCATATTGTGCTGCTTGGCGCCCTCGCCCAAAGAGACGAAGCTGAGGGGCTCCGGGTCCTGGTTCGGGTCCGCGCCCAGGATATCGAGCACGATGCGCGGGGTCGGCTTGTCGTTCCCGGAACCGACGATCATGCCGTCGCAGATGATCACGAGCAGCTTGCGCTTGTCGTCGTACTTGAGCTGCGCGAGCGTGTCGATGGTGCCCTTGAGCGACGACTCGCCCTCCGTGTAACAGGGCACCTGGCAGATCACGAACTTGTCGTGGTCCTCGGGCGCGCGCGCGGAGCTGATGTTGATCGAGGCCAAGAACTTGAACCCGATGACGCTGACCATGATGATCGACAGCACGAGCAGGATGTACGTCGCGAACTGGCACTGCGCCGAGTTGCGGTTGTCGACCTTGCCGATGGTGAACAGGTTGCGGAGGCAGACCTTCTGCCTCGCCAGCACGTCGCTGTCGATGTTCAGGTTGTCCAGCTGCT
Organism: Heterobasidion parviporum; assembly: GCA_002994785.1. NCBI lineage: Eukaryota > Fungi > Basidiomycota > Agaricomycetes > Russulales > Bondarzewiaceae > Heterobasidion > Heterobasidion parviporum. The sequence goes on from PDUQ01000007.1 coordinate 424,756, forward strand.
TCGTGATGTCCTGCCCCGCGTTGAACTGGAACAGGTCGACGACCGAGCTGTCCAGGAACTGCGTGCTGATGCCGCTCGGGACCTGCTCGCCGGACGACGCCTGCGTGGCCGGCGGGAACTGGATGTAGTCGGTGATTTCGTAGACGAGACCGTTGTAGACGGCCAAGGACCGCTTCTGGCTGGCCATGTTCTTGATCTCCTTCGGCGTGTAGCCGACGAAGCCGACGCGGTTGTTCCAGCGCATGACGGTCATGCTCTCGAAATACCAGTCCGGGCGCGAGTCGTTCGTGAAGACGCGGAAGTCGTGGTACTGCGAGTTGGTATCCGTGTTGTTGCTGAACTTCAAGGTCACGTAGGGGGACACGCTGCCGCTGACGCCATTGCAGAGGGCGCTGACCTGCAATGGAAAGCCGCCTTAGCCGCCAACGTCCGCCCGAGCAACGCACGCACTCACCTGCACCGGGAACAGATCGTCCGCGCTCTTGCCGCCGTACGCCAAGATCGACTTGGACGAGACGACGGGCACGATGCGCGTGTGCGTCGCGGCGATATCCGTCAGATCAAACACCTCGCCGCGGATGGACGTGTACACGTTATTCGGGTCGTTCGCGAACGAGTGCGCGGACAGCTCGTTCGTGCTGAAGACGTGCTCCGTGGGGCAGATGAGGTTCCCGAGCACGGCGATGACGAACACGGCGCACGCGCAGATGAACCAGATGATGATGTTCAGCGCGAGCTTCTCGCGCCACGCCTGCTGCACGTCGAACCGCTTCATGCGGCCGAACCACTTGAGGAACGGCGTCGGCACCCACCACGTCAGGAGCCAGCACAGCGCGACCCACCGCCGCCGCGCCGACGTCTCCTTGACGACCTCCGTGGTCTCCCCCTCCTGGATCTCGCCGGGCAGCGCCTCCTTCTCCAGGAGCGCCTTTTTGTCCGCGTTCTGGAACATGTTGCGCGACGGCGCGTACGACTCGGTCGCGATCGACGCCGTCTCCTCGTGGTTGCTCGTCAGCCTGCTCCGCGCGTCGAAGTCCTCGCTGCGCAGCGACCGGCGCTCGTCGTAGTCGTCGTACATGTCCGCGCGCTGGAACGGAGACGCGTTGGACACGAGGGGCAGCGCCTGGTTCGACTGGTTGAAGGGGTCGCCGTAGCCGCCGTTGTACGGAGCGGGCATGTCGTGCATGTCGGCGTCCGGCCCACGGTAGGGCGCGTAAGGGTCCCTAATGTTCCTTGGATCGAGCCCGGCCTCCGCCTCCGCCTCGCGCATGCGATTCCGCTTGATCTCCTCGCCGTCCTTCGACCGCAGGTAATCCTCGAGCTTATGAAACGCGACCTGCGACAAAAACACCTGCCACGCGAATCAATACGCCTCCCGACGACGAGTCGACGCCGCCGCCGACGCTCACCTTGTACTGGCCCAGCACTAAATCCTTCTCCGCCAGCCCCAGCGCCGTCCTCGTCTGCTCGACTTGCTCCCTCGTCTCCCCCTCGCTAACCCCCGCGCCGGCGATCTGCTCCCGATACCGATCGCAGAACTCGCGCGGGGTCATCCCGACCTCGAACATCGTCTCGCACCGCCGCGCGATCTCCGGCAGGCCCATGCTCCGGATCTGGCCCTTCACCGAGCGCCCCTCGAGCTGGTTCGGCAGCTGCGCGTCGTTCGGGTTCACGCAGAACACGTACCACGCCTGCGTCTCCTCCAGCGTCTCGAACAGCGTGTCCAGCGCCGCGCGGAACTCGCCCGCCACGCACGGGCTCCCCCCGCCGCTCAGCGCGCGCGACGCCCCGTCCCCGTCGTCCTCGTCCCGCTCGCGCTCCTTCTCCTCGATGTCGCCCAGCGCCGGGTTCCGCCGCACCGTGTTCTTGCGGCGCGTCGACGGCGCGCGCATCGGCTTGATCGGCTGCTGCGCAGCGACGATCGTCTCCTCGTTGCGCGGGTGCATCTGCGTCGCGATGGCCTTGCCGGAGAACAGCCCGCGCACGAACGGGTTGATCGAGCCGGAGCCCTCGCCGCCCGACGACGGCTCCTGGCCGCCGGCGCTCGCGCCGCGCAGGAGGGACACAAAGTCGGGGTTGAGGGCGTCAAGGTTCCGCTCGAGGAAGCCCTCGCACGAGTACGTGACGGGCCCGTTGAAGTGGTTCACGGTGAACGTGGGGAAGCCGGAGCGGTCCATGGAGCCGACCTTGAACGACGAGTGGTTCCCCCAGCGCTTGCCGAACGCCTCGACCATCGTGTGGTCCGTCTTCTTGCCCAGGCGGCGCGCCTGGTCGTCCATGATGTGGATGAGCCCGCCCGGCCTGTTCTGCAGCAGCCGGATGCACTCCGTGTTGTCGAAGTACGGCACCTGCGGCGCGAAGCGCGCGATGCCCTCGCTGTTGTACTCCGCGACGTGGCTCTCGAACAGGCGCTTCTGGATGAAGTTCTGCAGCCGCTCGTTCGCAAAGTTGATGCAGAACTGGTCGAGCGAGTTCGGGCGGCTCGTCATGTTCTGCGGGCCGGGCAGCTCGAAGAGCCCGATGAACGTCACAAAGTCGTCGCGGCAGAGGCGCTGGTTGATGTGCTCGTTCAGCCACGCGAACAGCAGCGAGTAGAGCGTCTTGGCGAGGTCGTCGCGGTTGTCCGACGCGCCGTCCGGGTCGAGGAACACGGTGCACAGCTCCTTCTTGACCATCTTCGTCTTGTACGACAGCGCGCCCTCGAGCGCGGACGCCGTCACGCCCAGGAACTCCGCCACGAGGGCGAGGATGTCCGTGTTGCGCACGACGGCCGCGTCCTCGTTCCGCGAGCGGTCGGTCGTGAACTCGAGGTTGCCCAGGTGCAGGATGGCCGCGATCAGCTGGCACGTCTGCGCGACGTGGCGCTTCGAGAAGCCGACGTTCTTGAGCGCCATCTTGAGGTGGTCGAAGCGCTGCGCGTCGTCGTCGTGCATGCCCTGCCGGCTCGCGGCGACGCCCCGCTGGCCGAGGTACCGGTACGTCATTTTGTCGAGCAGGTGCATGTGCTGCCGCTCCTCCGGGGACGCGCCGGCGACCAAATAGTAGAAGATGTGGAAGTTGCGCTCGCCCGACGGCGCGCCCGCGACGCGGTTGCGCTCGAGGTAGTAGTCGAGCGTCTTGACGCCGCTCAGGCGGCCGCGGTCCGAGAATTGCAATTCGGTGTACTTCCCGAAGCGGGACGCGTTCGCGTTGAAGAGCGTGCGCGCGTTGCCGAACGACTCGAGCACGAATTCCGCGGCGGGGACCTGGTGCGCGAGCTTCGAGCCCTTCTTGCCCGGGTTGCTCACGCTGAGCTCGAGCAGCGTTTTGATCGCGAGCCGCCGGTTCTCGGACTTGCCGCTCCCGGTCTCGCCGCTGGTGGAGAGCGCGCGCGGTCAGTGCGGGACATTCACGGCGGCGCCTTCGATCTGGGAAGCGCGAGGCGCCCTGCGCCATCGGTTGCGTCGGGATGGCATGCCCGACATGTCAGCGCACGAGGGAGGTCATGCCGCCGCAGAGGGCCGGGCATGACGACACAGCCTCGCCCTTCCCACATCCGGGCACATTAAGATGTAATGGACGGTCCACGCACTTAAGAATGATGCACTGATCCTGGGTCGTGCGGCGCATGTGGTAGTACGCGTTGTCCGCGAGCTGGAATATATGCGGCGGCAGGCGCTCCCTGGCATCATCGGTGCTGCGGTGCTCCGCGGAGTACTTGTAGAGGACGGAGTCGGCGTTGCTCGCGACGTACTTGTGCGGGTTGACGGCGACGAGGGCGGAGGTGCCGATGTGGGTGTAGATGTTGTCGGAGAGGAAGCGCTCGCGCAGGCACGAGACGATGATGTCGTCCGAGACGGGGGAGAGGGTGGAGAGGTCGGCGACCGCCTCCAGCCTCTGGTGGAGTAGGGTTGACTGCCGATTCATGGCAGGCAACAGACGGCTGGGCTGCTAGTATCTGGGTGTAACGAGGGGGCTGGGACGGTGGGGCGAGAGAGCGTAGACAGCGAGCTGCGTTGGGCTGGCTGAGGGAGTCGTCAGTGTTGTTGGTGTCGTCGTCGAGGACGGTGGAGAGAGAAGGTGGACGGTGCGAAAGCTGGGCAGTCAGCGTTACCACGCGAGGCTTGCAAACGCCGGCCGCCCTCTTATGGCACTTTCTTCCCACGCGTCCCTGCCCCACTCGCACATGCCCGCCGCGTAGTAGTCGTACAGGTGGTTGTTATGCGCGATAGCAATACAGACATGCCCAAAACCTCAGTCAAACGGAACAGGTCGAATCCCAGGCCCCGCCAGCCTCCCGCCCGCCTCCTTCCCCGCCTCTGCCGCGGCCGCCGCAAACACAGACGGCACCGGGATCCCGCAACAGTCTCCCCACCCGACCTCCCTCTGCCCCGCCCCGCCCAAGTCACCGTGTGCATGCGCATGGCCGCGGTGCGCGTCGTCCGCATCAACGGCCCCGGCTACGACGGGGCCGTCGTACGCGAGGAGGGAGCCAAAGAGGAAGTGCTGCATCACCGGGAGCTTCCCGAGCACCTCGGCGAGGTACATCTTGACCATGCCCGCGTTGACCTTGTCCCACGTCTTGACCTGCAGAGACACGCGCGGGTCAGCGAACGCGGCGCGCGAGTACATGGGAGGGGTGCGCACGGCGGAGATGTCGTCGAGCATGGGCGAGTGCCAGCGCAGCGACGCGGTCTTCACCTGTGACGCGCGACGAACGAAGCGTGAATATAAAATAGACAGTCGGCCTCAGTCGAACGCGCGAGATGCAGGCGTGCGGCTGACCGAGTTTATGAACTGGATGCACGCGAGGTACATGTAGTCCTTCGCGTACTCGTCCACGACCTCGGGGTCGTGGATGGATTTTGGCCTCAGATACTTGTGCCCTGCAGTGCACCCGCGCCGTCAATCAACGTCTCGAACACTGATAAGAAAGGCGCGCGCGGCGCACGCACCGCGAAGCTGCGCCGAGCCGAACAAAAACGGCAGGAAATGGTAGTCGTCGAGGCCCCAGACGCCGTGCGAGCCCGCGGGCTCGAGCCAGTACGTGGACTGCAGCGTGCGCATGACCCGCACGTATCTGCAAACTCGGACGTTTGTCTACCGCCGGCGAGAGTCTGAGCGCGCACTGACCGCCAGAAGACCTTGATGACGAGCGCGACGTGGTCGCTCTCCCGTACCACGCCGAGGCGCTCGAGGCAGATCCTGGCGCGCGGGCGTTGTCAACGGGTGCGCAAAGCGGACAGGGGGACGCGGGGGTGGCTCACAGCCAACAGAGGAAGTTGAGCTCCATGCCGCTGCCGTAGTCGATGCGGGTGCGGTTGCCCCATGCTTCCTGGAAGTAGACGGACAGCTCGGGAATGGCCTGCGTGGGAAGGCCGGGCAGGGACTCGTGGAGAGACGGGGCGATCTGCGGGGCGGGTACATGAGAGGACACGACAGACGAGACGCGGGGACACGCACGTCTTGCACTCGGTCGTAGAAGGTCCTAAAGGCGGGATTGCCGAACCTGGAGGCGGAGTTGCTGACGGGTGGGACCTGGCGGGCGATGTCCTCGACGCGATCGAGGACGCGGAGGATGGGTTGTATGCCCTGATGGACTGGACGGTGAGCACGCGCAGAACGGACTGAGAGGGGACAGGCGGTGCTGTGTGCCTACCGCGGATTCGGGGCAGTCGTCGCCGAGCTTGACGCCCGCCACTGCGTCATTGAGGACCTGGATGTGGGAGACGATGTCGCTGTGTGCGGTCGATTGCTGGAACGCGACGAGCTGGCCAGGGGTGAGGATGGCCTTTGTTGGGACCTTGAAGGATGTCGCGGCCATGATGTGTGGACGACGGGGTGGATGGGATGAGGCGCGGGGGACGACGGGCGCCTATTTGATTGACGCGGCGACGGCATCACCGCAACTCCATCTCCGTCGTGGCCAGTGCCAAGCCCCGATACCCTCGACCGTCCTCGTCGTCGGGCACAGCTGCCAGTTTGCGACGCACGGTCTCGACGTAGGCCCTGTTTGTGCGGTGCCCTATAACCGACTGCGACGACCGGCACAGCGATAGCCCCCGGGTCTCGCGAGCACTGGCTGTCCTTCCAACGCGGAACACCTCGCAAGACGCGCACTGCGAACGACGCACCCCATCCCCACCCCCGCCCCATCCAATGATGCACCGATGCAAGTCCAGCAAGGAGGACGACGACGCTATCGCCGTTGTCGTCACCAACGGGGATCACCTCCGAGCATCGAACGGCGACGCGGCACATGCCTTGGCCTCCGCAGCGACGCCGGCGCTGGCAACCCCCCCGTCGCGCTCCCGCGTGAACTCAACGCCCCCCGCGCCGCCGGCAGGCTTGTCCCTGTCGTCGTCGCCGGCGTATCCCGCGCACCCGCCCTCGGCGGGGCCGTTCCAGACGAGCTTCAGCCTCCCGCGGGCGCCGCACACGCACGCGCACGCGCCGGCGTCGCCCTTCCGCCAGTCCTTCTCGATGCCGTCGCACCTGCACACCCACAGCCACGCCCGCACCCGCTCCACCTCGGGCACGCCCTTCTCTCCCCCGCTCCCGTCCCCGCTCTCCGCCTCCTTCCCCCCGCAGTCCCCGCTCTCCCCGCCCACGGCCCCGCCCCGCCCTTCCCCTCCTCCGCCTCCGCGTCTGCCTCTGACCTCCCGCTCTCTCCCAGACCCAGACCTCCACCCACCCCGCCGCCACGCCCGGCTCCACTCCCGCAACCTCTCCGTCTTCTTCCCGCGCCCCGGCTCCCTGCCCCACACCTCCATCGCCGAAGACGGCGCCCCGGAGCTCGAAAACGGCATCGAAGACCACGACGCCCACACCCACGACGCGGCCGCACCCGGCACCCTCATCCCCCCCGCCTCGCCCACCGTGTCGCGCCACAAAAAGCTCGGCGACGGCTTCACCTTCGGCTCCCGCCCGCCCCCGACGCCCTCGCCCTCGCCGCGTCCCGCGCACCCCGTCCCTCGGCGGCCCGCGCCCCTCCAAGCGCGGCCACCACCACAAGCACTCGCTCTCCCACAACTTCTTCTCCTTCCTCGAGCCCGGCGCCGAGCTCGAGCTCCAGACGCAGCCCACACCCGTCCCCGTGTCGCCCTGGAACCCGGACGCGTCGTTCTCCCCGCATTCTGCGGGCCCCGACACGCCCTCCTTCGCGCTCGACCCGGCCCCCGCCCCGACCCACTCACACGCGCACTTCCACTCACACGCGCACTCGCACTCTCACTCCCTCGCCGACCACAACCACGACCACGACCACGACCACGACCACGCGCACGACCACGACCACGCGCACGACCACGACCACGCGCACGACCACGACCACGGAGACGCGCACGGCGCCGAGCCCCCGCCGCTCGCCGCGCTCGCCGCGGGTGCGCAGTTCGCGCTCGGCGCGTGGCTGTGGGTCGCCGGGCAGCAGGTCGGCGCGCTCTCGTGCACCGGGCTCGGCTACTGGGTCGTCTTCGATGCGTTCGGGATCGGCGCCGGCGCGTGGCTCCCCGCGCGCCTCCGCCAGCCCGCCGCGCAGGCGCCGCTCCGTCGCCCATACGGGTGCGTGTCCGCCGTCTTCTCGCTTTCCCTCCCTCTCGCCGTGCCTTCTGTTCCTTGTCTATCCTTTGAGTTTTTGTGCGGTTTTGGGTGCGGTGATGCTCACGTGTGCGTTTTTGGAACAGCAATGCGCGCGTGGAGACCGTCGCGCTCTTCGCGCAGGTCGTCTTCCTCATGTTTTCCGCCGTGTACGTCTTCAAGGAGGCGCTCGAGCACCTCCTGCTCTCCGCCGGCGACGGGCACCACCACCACCCCGGCGACGAGGCCCCCGACGCGTATGGGTGAGCCCCACACGCCCCGCCGCGCGCGCGCGCACGCACGCTGACCCCTCCATCCCCCCGCGCTCGTGTGTTTGTGCGTCTGTGTGGGATCTAGGATCGCGTTCCCGCTGTTCCCCGTCCTCGCGGCCTTCGTCACGCTCCTCGGCAGCGGCGTCTTCTTCCAGAACCACGCGAAGCTCATGAACGGTACGCCCCCCCCCTCTTCCCCTTCAAAAAAAATTGGGTTTTCTCCCGCCGCGAGATCTGACGCGCGCTCATGTGTGGACGGCAGTGACAGGCAAGCAGCTCCCGCTGCTGCGCTCGCTCCTGAACCCCTCCCGCCCGCACTACGCGTCGCTCAGCCTCGACCCGCCCTCGCCCCTCGAGCGCGTCCTCACGAACCCGTTCTCGCTCGCGCCCATCGTCCTCGCCGCCGGCGTCTTCCTCGTCCCCAGCATCGTGCCCTCGTAAGCCCCTCCCTCCCCCTCTTCCCCTCATTCCCTTGCACCCTACTATTTCATCCTGTGTCCTCTGTCACTTGAGCGAATCCGGCTGACGCGCGGCAATGTTCCTTACCCCCCTTTGCGCCGCTTCGCCTGCAGCGCGCAGCACCGCGCGTGGGACCTCGCCCTCGCGACCGCAGAGGCGGGCGCGATGGCCGCCCTCGCGTACCCCGCGTGCGTCGCCATCGGCACCGTCCTCCTCCAGACCTCGCCCCCGCGCGGGATCCCGGGCGCGCGCATGGAGTCCTTCCTGCGCGCCATGCGCGAGGTCAGCGTGCTCCTTTGTCCTCTCCTCGCGTCGTCCTGCGCTAACACCAATATCAACATCACACGCACACCGCACACCGAATATCTCACGCCGCACCCTAACACGTCGCGATTCCCACCCCCTCCCGCGCCGCCGCGCCCCCCAGATCGAGCGCCACCCGCAAGTCGTGCACCTCCCCCCGCCGCACGTCTGGCAGCTCACGCCGCCCGAGCACGACCCCGCGCGCGGCACCGCGCTCGCGCTCGTCGCGACGCTCGAGCTGCGCGTGCCGCGCGACCTCGGCGACGCGGACGTGCTGCGGCTCACGCGCTGGGCGTGGGAGAAGTGCGTGCACGCGCTCGGGCCCGGCGGGAGCACGGTCACGGTTGGGGTCGTGCGCAACGAGTAGGAGGGCCGCGAGGGTCGGTCGGGAGCACGCAGATGCGAGGCTCGCTCGCGGGTCGCGGCGCGCGTGGAGGCGTCGCTTTCTTTCTTTCTTTTTCGCTTTTTCTTTCCTTTTCTTCTTATACCGGTCTGCTTTTTTCGTTCTTTGCTTCGTTAGTGGAAGAGGGAGCTGTTGGTTTCGCTTTGGGCGTGTGCGCGTGCGCGCGTGCAGGAAGGGGAAAAGCCGTTAACATGTAAAGGCGTATATATGACGGATCGAGGCGCGTAATACACTGCTGGATACCCCGCGCACCAGGTAGGCGCACGCCCGCCGCCCGACGCTCACGACACCGCACGACACCGCAAGCGAAAGCAAGGCAGATCTCATTGACGCGGCCGACGGTACGGTATGGAGACGACGGGCTACTTGCCCTTTTTCTTCCCCTTGCCCTTGCCGAACGCCTTGCCCTCGAAGCCCGGGCGCGCCTTGGAGGAGGCCTTGGGCTTGACGCCCTTGCGCTTGTCGCTCCGCCGCTCGTTGCGCTGCGCGATGTTGTCGGTGCGCTTTTTCTGCCTGGCTGCCATCGCGGCGCCGATCTGCTCCTTGCGCTCGTCCCTGCGCGCGTGCGGGCGAAGAAGAAAAGAGGGCAGGGGGGGCACACGCGTGAGCGCCACGGACACGGAGAGGCGCGACGCGCGACGCACCAGGACTTCTTGCTCTTGCCCTTCTCCTTCTCGCCCTTCTTGGCGGCCTTCTTGAGGCGCGCCTCGTCGTCGCGCACCTTGACGCCCTCCATGCGCGCCTCGGCCTTCTGCCAGCGCTCGCGCTCCTCGATCTGGCGGCGCTTGTCCGCGGGGAGCGCCGCGAGCCGCTCCTTGCGCGCCGCGAGCTGCGCGAGCGCCTGCGTTGGGTTCGCGGACGTCGTGAGGCGCTGGTGCGCCTTTTTGCTGGAGGAGGACGGCCCGTCGGCGGGCGTCGCGAGCGTGGAGAAGGCGACGTTGGTGAAGGCGGATTTGGGGTCGTGCGCGGGGCGCGAGGAGGGCGGGCGGTCGGGGACGAGGAGCTGTGTCTGCGGGCGAGATTGAGATCAGGACAGGGCGGGAGAGGACGTGGAGAGCGGGGTGCGCGCACGCACCTTGGTTGTCTGCGCCTTGTCCCGGCCCTTGTCCTTGTCCTTGCCCTTCTTCCCCCGCTGCTCCTCCTCCCTCCGGATCTTCTCCCGCGTCTCCTTCCGCCGCCGCTCGCGCATCGCCGCGCGCTGCTGCCGGCGCTCCTCCAGCAGCTCGTCGCGGCTCCCGACGTCCTGCGGGTACTCGCCGGGCGGCCTGCGGCCGCGATTCCGGAGGGTGGACATGCGCGCGTGCAGTTTTGCGCGGAGGGCGTCGATGCTCTGCGACTCGGGCATCGGGACGATCTCCGCCGCCTCGTCTTCGTCGAGTTCGTCGTCTTCATTCACGTCGTCGAATTCGTCGAGGTCGAGGTCGAGGGCGACGTCCGCGGCGCCGTCTTCGTCGTCGGAGGCATCGTGCGCGGCGGGCTTCGGCGCCTGCTTCGCCTTGCCTTTCTTCGCGCGGGCGGCGGCGGCCTCGGACGCGGATGCGCGCTCGTTTTGGATGTCGAGGATGGACTTGTTGTTGGCCGGGTCGAGCTGCGAGGACGGGGATCTGAGCGGCGCCGTGCGCGCGCGAGTGGGCGACGCACCTTTTCGCGGCGGGCCTTTTTCGAGGCCTCCTTGATGGCCTGCTTCGGTGCCTGCTTGCTGCGCTTGTTTTTGTGGTACTTGGAGCTCTGTGCGCCGATGCGCGGCGGTGCGGGGGCGGTGAGGAGGGACGGCGCGGCGCGGCGCCAGGGGATACACACGCACCTGGTCGTCGTCGTCGTCCTGGACGAGGTAGAATTTGGCGGGGATCAGGCGGAGGAGGGACTCGAATGTCGCATTGTGTTTTTCGAGGGAGGCGTGGAGGGCTGCCGCTGATGTTGGCATTTTGCGGTCGTCGTGCCCGGCGAGGAGGAGGAGGGGAAAGTAATTCGTTGACTGTTAGTACAAAGTTTGTGAGCGAGCTTGTCGGGCGTTGTAGCCGTGGGAATTATCGGTGGGCGTGACGCTGAGCGCGTGGTGTGACGGCCACGACGGTGACACTCCCAACGACGACACCGACGACGACGACGATGGCATCCTCTGCTTCGGCCAGACCATCGATATGCCCCCAGCGATTCCCATCGCTCCCGAGCGCGTGCCTGTGCTGTGGGTGCTCGCAGGCACGAAGCAGCCGCGTCTTATTGTGATTACCTAACGGACGAGACAAAGGAAGGCGGGCGACAAAGGACGGGGCAAGACAATTGGCGCAACAAAAGGCAATGGCAGTCGACCGCCCCTTCCACTTCTCCTTCGCCTTTCTCCTCTACGACCTGTTCAATGCGTCGCACAACGGCCCTCGAGGTCGACACTGACGCCGCGGCGATGGCAGCGACACCCGCGACGACATCATCCTTTGCACATACCCCCGAGTCTACTGCCGCTCTCAACGCACACACACACGAAAATGAATATACGCCCCCCACCCCATCCATCCGACTCTTGTTTTCACTCCTCTCACGACGCGACGTTCTCCTCCTCGTTCTCCCCGCCGTCCTCTCGTCCGTCATCGCCGGCGGCGTAGCCCCGTTCATGACCTACGTCGTCGGCCAAGTCTTCAACTCGTTTGCACAGTTCCCTTTGACTTCGAATCCGCCCCAAGATGCGAAATCGGCTCTCCTGCGCGACGTCGGCCTCTCCGCTCTCGAGCTCATCGGCCTCGCCGCGGCCGCACTCTCGCTCAGCAGCCTCACTTCCTGCCTCTGGATATGGACCGGCGAGCGCAACACGATGCTCTTGCGCAAGAAGGTGTATTCTTCCGTCACCTCCAAGGACATGATCTGGTTCGACACGAAGATGGGCGCGGAAGACTCTGTGCAGTCCACCGAGGGCGACGGTCCCGTCGGTGCTGGAGGGCTCATGGCCAAGTTCGCGAGGTGCGCCCTTTGTGTGAATCGTCCCTTTGTTCACACGTGCTGATTATATGCTTGCTCATTCCAGGGAGACGGAAGAGGTCCGCATGGCGTCTTCTCTCGCGTGTGGGATGGTCCTTCAACACCTCACCACCACCGTGGCCTGCCTCATTCTCGGCTTCGATCGCTCCTGGGCACTCACCCTCGTCATCCTCTCCGCCGTCCCCGTCCTCATGATCATCCAAGGCGTTTCCCAGGGCGTTGCAGGGCCCCTTCTCAGCATCGAACGCGCTCAGACTGCCACCGCCGCGACGCTCGTAGATCGCGCCGTCGCGGCCATCGCTACCGTCAAGGCCTTCAACGCCGCCACCCACGAGCACTCGACGCTCTCCGTTGCGCTCGACAAGATGCGCGCGGTGGCGAAAAAGTGCAACGCGGTGTGGGGCTTTACGTCCGGCCTCGCGCAGTTCGTCATGATGGCGATGTTCGTGCAGGGCTTTTGGTTCGGCTCGAAGCTCGTGCGCGAGCATAAGGTTGCCGCGGGCGACGTCATGGCCGTCTTCTGGGCGTGCCTCATCGTGACGACGAACCTCCAGATGTGCATCCCGCACTTCATCACGCTCGCCAAAGGCAAGTTCTCCATGGCCGCCCTCCTTGCCCTCGTCGACGCCCCGAACCCTCCCCCATCCCCGGCGTCGACGCGCAGGCCGAGCATGGCGTCGTACATCCTCGCCGCGAGCAAGAACCGCAGGCCCGCCTCGTTCCGCAGGATCGTGCCCCGCAAGTGCTCCGGCGAGCTCGCCATGGACAACGTCACGTTCGCGTACCCGTCGCGCCCCACTGTCCCCGTCCTCGACGACGTCTCGCTCTACCTCCCCGCGCACGAGACGACGTTCATCGTCGGCGGGTCCGGCTCGGGCAAGTCGACCATCGCGCAGCTGTTGCTGCGCATGTACGATGTGCAGCACGGCACGATCTCGCTCGACAACCAGGACATCGAGTACCTCGACGTGGACTGGACGCGGCGCCAGGTCGGCGCGATCTCGCAGGGCTGCATCCTCTTCGACATGAGCGTGCACGACAACGTCGCGATGGGCCTGGCGGGCGCTGGGTCCAGCAGGCGGCCGGAGGACGTGACGCGCGAAGAGGTCGTCGACGCGTGCACGGGCGCGTTGATGCACGAGTTTGTGAGAGACCTTCCCGATGGCTACGATACTCTTCTCGGCACTGGCGGCGCGAACCTGTCCGGCGGACAGAAGCAACGGCTGGCCATTGCACGGGCTAAACTGCGCGACCCCAAAATTCTCATCCTCGGTACGTTCGATCACACCTACCCCGTTCCTTCCCGCTCACCGTAGATCGTTGACAGACGAGGCCACTTCCGCGCTGGACGCGACCTCCCGGATCTTGGTGTTCGAAGCTGTCAAGCGCTGGCGCACGAACAAGACCACGATCGTCATCACCCACGACCTTTCCCAAATCACTCCCGGCGATTTTGTATACGTACTCAAGGACGGCCGCGTCGTCGAGCAGGGCTACCGACATGACCTCGAGGCCACCGAAGGCGGCGAGTTCCGCGCGATGGCCGGCGCGCAGGGCGCTGCGGGCGGGCTCCCGGAGAAGGAGGACGACTGGTGGTCCGACGACGCGAGGCGTGCGCGAGGCCTGGAGGTCGGGGATATTTTCGAGCAACAGGAGAAGGTGCGCGGGGAGATGGCCGCGGGCGACGCCGATGCGTTCAAGCGCCAGACGCTTGTCCAGCCTTCGCTTCGCCCGCTCACGCTGGGGAACTGGGTCTTCGACGCCATCGCGGATCTGACGCTGGCGCGGACCGACGACGTTGAGGACCCCAAGCGCGCTAGTCGGGTCATCCCCGTCGAGGCTTTTGGCACCGCGCTGGAGCAGCCGCTCGACGCTCCGCGTCGGCCTTCGACTATCGCTCTCGATCTCCCTGAACAACCCCCCGCCGCGCGCACGTCTATTCCCCGGCGCCTCAGTCTGCAGTTCACCCCGACCTCCCCTGTATTCAGCAACAATCTGTATTCTGCTTCCTCTACTGTATTCGATGATTTTGCTTTCGACGACGAAAAGCGCGCGCTCAAGCTTAGCGCCAACGCGGCCTCGCAGCGGCGGCTTGTTGGCAACGAGGCCGCCTCGAAAAGGGTCCGTGCGCGATGGGACGACATCAAGATGGCCCCGCTCAAAGAGGTCAAGGTTTCCCAGCCCGAGGAGTTTGGGGCCCACCACGCCGCTCACGCGGAGAACCAAATCAGCTTTTGGCGCCTGGTGCGCGACGTGTACCCCACCGTCCCATACAAGCCCGTCGTCGCGCTCGGCATGCTGTTCTGCGTCGTCAGCGGCGCGATGACGCCCGTCTTCTCCTTCGTGCTCTCGCGGCTCCTGTACGAGGTGTCCATCGGCGCGCGCGACGCGACGCTGATCAACAAGTTCGGCGGGATCGTGCTCGCGGTCGCGGCCGTGGACGGGCTCGCGATGGGCCTCAAGTACTTCACGATGGAGACGACGGCGATGGCGTGGGTGACGCGGATCCGCAAGGCGTGCTATGCGCGCGTGCTCGCGCAGGACAAGCGGTGGTTCGACCGGTCCGAGAACGCGCCCGCGCGCCTGGTGCAGGTCCTGATCAAGGACGGCGACGACGCGCGCTCGCTCATCGCGACGGTGCTCGCGCAGGCGATCGTGGTCGCCACGATGCTCGGCGTCGGCCTCGTGTGGGCGCTGGTGCAGGGGTGGCAGCTGACGCTGGTCGGCCTCGCGATCGCGCCCGTGTTCGCGGTCGCGATGGCCGTGCAGACGAACTTGGTGGGCAAGTGCGAGCTGAGGAACAAGCGCGCGAGGGAGGAGGTCGCCACGGGGTACTACGATGTGAGTGCTATTGTCTGAACGTTCGGAGATGGGCATCGGCTGACGAGCGTGTTTGTGTTTGTACAGACCATTCTCAACATTCGCGGGATCCGCTCTATGGGCTTCGAGAGCGTTTTCTTGGAGCGCTTTGACCGGTCCGTCGATGATGCGCTCACCACGGGGGTGCGGGGCGCCTTTGTGGAGGGATGTACATACGGAGTTGCGAGCTCGCTCATCTACCTCGCGGAGGCGCTCCTTTTTTACGTCGGCGCCGTGCTTGTCGCGAAAGGCACCTATACGTACCTGCAGATGGTCCAGGTCCTCAACCTGGTCGTCTTCACAGTCAGCATCGGATCTCAGTTGATGGCGTTCAGTGAGTGAATTCCTGCTTTGAGGTTGCAGTCCAATATTGACCGAACTTCTTTTTTAAGCCCAGAGAATCGCAAAGTCTGTGCAAGCGTCCAAGGACTTCAACCGTCTGTTGCAGCTTTCCACCGACACCGAAGAGTCTCGGGGTATACTGCGTCCTCCTATCGCCGGCGCTATCTCCTTCAGCCACGTCAAGTTCGCGTACCCAGAGCGACCCGACGTCGTCGTTCTCAACGACTTCAGCATGGACGTCGCGGACGGGGAGAGCGTCGCCATCGTCGGCGCATCCGGCTCTGGCAAGTCCACCGTCGCGGCGCTGCTGCAGCGCCTGTACGAGCCGGACGCCGGCTCGATCTCGATCGGCCCGTGGGACCTGGACTCCACGGACGTGAGACACCTGCGCGACCACGTCGCCGTCGTCAGCCAAAACCCGAACCTCTTCGATGCCACTGTCGCGGAGAACATCGCGTACGGCGCTGCGGGCCTGCCGATCGCGGACGTCCAGCGCGCCGCCGAGGCCGCGAACGTGCACGAGTTCGTCGCGGCGCTGCCGCAGGGGTACGAGACGATGGTCGGCGAGAACGCGGCGCTCATCTCGGGCGGGCAGGCGCAGCGGCTGCAGATCGCGCGCGCGCTGGTGCGCCCGGCGAAGGTGCTCATCCTGGACGAGTGCACGTCGGCGCTGGACTCCGCGAACCAGGCGGCGGTGATGCGGACGATCATGGACGCGAAGGTCGGGCGCACGACGCTGATGGTGACGCACAAGCTGCCGGTCATGCGCATGTGCGACCGGATACTGGTGCTGCACGAGGGCGCGGTCGCGGAGCAGGGCACGTACGAGGAGCTGATGGCGAACAAGGGGGTGTTTGCGCAGCTGGCCAGCGGCGGCGAGTGGGCCGGCGAGTGATTCTTTCTGTCTCTTCGTTCTTTTCTTTTTTCCATCCTTTTTTCCATCTGGCTCCTCTCTTTGTTCGCTCTCCGTTCTACTGCTTCTGCGGAACTTTTTCATCTCTAAACTCTGACACAATTTGCACGAGCACGCTACTATAGCCTTCGACGTTCTCTACTGTACGCCTTCATACCACGACTCGACCAACGTCCGCATTTGTAGTACCACCGCATAGCATCATATAACCAGCTGTATCCCTTATTTTACCATCGCTAGTTTCGATGAATGACAAGCTACGATACATTTTATTGCTAAAATTCGTGAGCGAACAGATCCAGATATGAGCGCTCCGTCAAACGCATGATTACACTCGAGGAACAGCCAAGTGGACACGCAGACTCCCATGTGTGTGCCTGAGAGAGGTCGCTCACTGGCTGAAGTTGGTGATGCCGTCGAAGTTGGTGATTGGGCCGGCCGAGCCCCCGCTGACTTTCAGCGAAGCCCAGTTCCATGTTCCTAAGAACACGCATCAGAACTGATTTTTTTTCGTGCAATGATGAAGATGCCTACCGGTACATGCGCCAGCCCCACAGTTCACAGCCACCCGATCAGCGCCAGAGTTCACAGTGAGAGACGTCGTGCTACCGGAGAAATTGATGTCCTGATATAGAACGGTTGAGGATAATGCTTTTTTTTCTTCTCTTTTTTAGCCACCAATACTCACTGAGATCTTCACACCTGTCCCAGGAGTTCCAAGGGTATCCGGGTAGCTCTGGTGTCATTGCGGATGAGAGCCGAGGACGGTGGGGAGATATAGATCAGCGCTCACCTGGTCAATGAGGACTCCAAATTGGCGCAGACCAGTGCCGGTGTTCCCGCTGTACGTGACGTTTGAAACAGAGGCGCTAGTTGCGGATGCCTTCGTTTTGATGCGGAGGGCTTGGTCACTATGAATCTTGCGTTAACCTCTTATCGACGTCCAATCCAGAAGCCTGGCTCACTTGTTGGTGATGGTGTTCCCAGATATGATGATGCCAGACACGACGGCGTCGCTGGAGATCGATCCCTGAAGAGTAGATATATGCTCAATCTTGGAAGCCGCAAGAGATAAGAGCAACTGACGATGGAGATGCCATGTCCACCGATGCATGTGTTGCCAGTGAAGACAATGTTTGAGCCCTTGTTGATAGCAAGGCAGTCATCCTGGTTGTGAATCGTGCTAGTGCATAAACGCTTGTGAGCGAGAAAAAAATCAAGTGGAGGTGAAAGACGCATACCTGCTCTCTATGGTCAGGTCAGTGGTGCTGACATCAAAACCGTCGGTGTTGTGGCCAGCGGCGAGTCCGTTGCTGGCGGAGTTCGGCAGGTCACCGAGCGCTTTATGACGGTGAACATCGGGCTATGCTGAAGAAGATCGAACCGAGTACTCACAGTCGTCGATATTTAGCTTTGACATGACCAACGGTCCAGGATTGGACACGCTATAGACACGGGCAGGCGAATTGAGTACCTTCACATTCTAGTACAGCTCAGTATCACTGAGTCGAATGTAGACCGGGGGGGGGGGGGAACAATACCGTAAAAGTACCAGAGATCTTGATTCTTGAGAACATTGAATAAGAACTCACGTCACAGCTGTACAAGAAAAACAAACATACTTCATCATGGGGGCTGGTTTCGTTACACCTCCATTGCCTCCAAGGCCATCCTAGCCGCGACGTTCAGGCCACGGGTGAGATGTCTGGAAACGAAAAGCACATGCCCAATAGAACGGTCCATTCCCATTGAAGGTGTGGCCATTCCCATTAACTACACACATTTTAATAGTTAAGGTGAGCGAAATGACAGCTGAAAATGCGGTAGCTCACACGCAACCGAGTCTCCACTTAGAGTCACATGAAAATATCATCATAAGCTAGAATCGTCACGGATAACAATAGGTGCCGAAGACATTCTTACCTGACTTGGAATAGCGAACCAGCCCACGTCTTGTTGCCAAAACTGACGTCCCCCTCTGAGAGACACGGGAGGGTTTGGTGCGTGTAAGTAGATGTAGGAAGAATAGCATACCCATGTTCACAGTCGTCCCGTCAGCGAGGTCGAGATTGAAAGTCTCCCCAGCAGGCACAGTGAACGAATTAATGTTGACTGTTGTACATTCGACAGCGGCATCGACGTCGTCCAGAGAAGAGATGGTCCCAGTACAAGCCGTCCCCTGCTTGGCGCCAGAAATAGAGAGGACGACAGCTGCAAAAATCACAAACACAGCTTTGAACATATCCAGGAAGATTGCCGGGTCTTGAGAGTAGATATTGTGGTCAGTCTGCCGATCAAATTGAGAGCCACTGGCCTTTTATGCATCGTCATAACGTGGAGAAACTGACCGCTGCCTTTTCATCCGCTGTCAGGTGTACTTGACGCAGGATGCAATTGAGCATTCTGTGTCAAGAAAAAATGGCTCGCCCGAAATAGAGCCGTGCATTGGTCCCGAAATAAGCTAAAATGAACACTGACAGACTTCCCAGTCGCAGCGCTATTTAGAGCTCAAGAGCATATAAACAGCACTGCGCGGTCAGCCGAAGCAAGAATTCATGCACTTGGTCATGAGGCAAGGTGCAAAATGTGGTGGGATACTCATTGAGTGTAGTCCGACTGGAATGGCAGCGGTCCGAGCGGGACGCCGCACCGCAGTATATTCCGGAACCACAAGATCCATGTCTGTCGGGTACTCCAGTGGAGGCGGGCGCCGCCCATGGCACCGATTTTGGGATGCCTCGTGAGAGGGCAGGGCATCGTGGTTGCAGCGATGCATGGAAGGCATTTGAATGTAGGAATCTATTGAAACCTCAACCGGAGAACAGACAAAAGCAATAAGCTCAAGATATTGACGATTTTCCAAGTCGTCGTCAATCGTCATCGAGGCAGAAGCCAAACCTCACATCAGCCGATAAGTGGTTGGTCGAAACGCGGGCCGGGATTACCCGATCAGTACGAGGTGCTGCACAAATCACTTCAAAACCTCGGCGGATATTGGATGCCTTTCCACAGGCTTTAGAGCAGTCCTAGATCAATAAATCGGAGTCGAACCTTGTTTTAGATTTGAAACTAGAAATCTTACAGAACCATAAAACCGTCTATGACTCGGTGAATGCACGCACTTGATATAAGCGGAGCTTCAACCACAACCTGCCTCCATGCAGCCAGCACGGATAAGTCCACCACAGATACACCACAAGCCCATCATCTACTGTTCAGCTTCAATAACATTGATGATGATTAGGTGTTATGGAGTGAAGCTCTTGTCTGTGTCAGTGTTTTTGCCTCAGCTCGCAGGACAGCGATTGGATGATAGCGACGACAAGGTTCAAGCGGAGTTCAAAAAACGCGTTTACAACGGCGAATCTGTAGGCTCGGACACAGCCGATCTTTCAAATTCCGCTGCTCCGCTATGCTCCGTCAAGGGCTCCATGGTATACAGCCTACGCGGCTTGCCCGGCCGTAACGACTCCGACGAAAACGAGCCATGGCATTAAAAGCCCGACGGCTGATTCCGCGTGGTAAGCACGAGGCTAGTAATGAAGGACTGATCCGCCCGACCATTGACTGATACGTCGATAACTAAATCGTCCTCCTCTCCCCCGAAGCCTGAAGCCTGAAGCTTGAATAGTGCAGGTATATGGATGGCAAAACGACATTATATACAGATAAAATATCCCAAGACCGATCTACAGACTGAAATTCTTGATTCCACTGAAGCCGGAGATCGAACCAGCGGAGCCACCGCTGACTTTCAGTTTCCCCCAGTCCCAGGTGCCTGAAATTTGAAATTTAAAACCAAGCCAGCAATTAATGAGTATTACATGCCTGTGCAATCCCCGCAGTTGACTGCTACACGTTTCGCTCCGGAGACAACCACAATATTTGACTCGGCACCAGAGAACGTGATGTCCTAATAGAGACATGACAGTTTATTAGAGAAGAGCTCGGATGTGCTGGATGACTTTGACTTGCAGAAATTGGCACATTCTTACCGGGAGTGCCGAGCGTGTCAGGGTAGCTCTGGGAGGTTCAAGTCGTAAGAAAGAAAGATTGCAGAGGCATGGAGATATGGCAGCCACCTGGTCAATGATAACGCCATACTTCCGGATGCCAGTAGCAGTGTTACCCGAGTAGGTTACATTTGAGACAGACGCGTCGGTAGCGGATGCTTTGGTCTTAATGCGAAGGCCGTTGTCGCTGTACACGCCCCGTTTAATTTCCAAAATTTGTGTTCGAGTCAAATGATGACGAACTTGTTCGTGATAGTGTTACCGGAGATGATCACGCCAGAAACAGTAGCCCCCGTCGAGATCGAGCCCTATAAGTACCTTCAGCGAGTGGAGCATATCACGACGGATGATAGGACATACGATGGATATACCATGCCCACCAACACAAGTATTCCTCTGGAACACGATGTTCGAACCCTTGTTGATAGCAAGACAATCGTCTTGGTTGTAAATAGTACTGGAAGGGGATGAACTTGTTGGCAGGAAGAGTCAAGGTCCATGACAATTAACTTACCTGTCCTCAATTGTCAGGTCGGTGGTGCTGACGTCAAAGCCATCGGTGTTGTGACCAGCCGCTTTACCGCCGCTTTTAGAGTTTGCAGCATCTCCCGCAGCTACATATTATAATAAGCAAGGCATCATGTTGATTCAATTTTAATGCTTACAGTTATCGATGGTCAGTTTTGACATAACTAGAGGAGCCGGGTTGGAAACGCTATAGACGTGTGCTGGAGAGTTCAAGACTTTGACATTCTAGGAGGCTGTTCAACTCCTGGACACAGCTTGAGAGCACGCGGGGGTTCTTACAGTAAATATGCCGGAGATCTTAATTCTGTATTCATGGCCCGAGTGTCAGCCTGGCGTGTAGGAAAACCCAAAATGCAAACGACTGACTTCATCATTGGATGGGGTTTCGTGACCCCTCCGTTTCCGCCCTGACCGTCCTGATATATATCCGTGAGAATCCGAGAATAGCAAACGGGGAATGCACAAATACCCAATAGAATGCCCCGTTACCGTTGAACGTATGACCATTGCCGTTGACTGACTGCGGTCAATCTTCTCCACCAATTTGAAAGAAAAACCGAGCACACATACATGTGATGGAGCTTCCACTGAGATACGATTAAGAAAACGTCATGTGAGCAAGGAGCTGATCTACTAACCTGACTTGAAAGAGGGGACCTGCCCAGGTCTGGTTACCGAAGCTGACGTCGCCATCTGTAGGTAGACAATTTCTAGTCTACCGTCGATCAAATTGATAGCTCCGCCAAATCACTCACTCAGGTTGACAGTAGTACCGGCGGCGAGGGAAAGATCAAAAGTCTTGCCCGCGGGAACAATGAAGGAATTGATGTTGACGGTCGTGCATTTAACTGCAGCAGCGACGTCGTCCAAAGATGAGATGGTGCCAACGCAGGAGGAAGAGCCAAAGACAGAAGAGACCGTGGTAGCGGAAAGAAGGAGGATGAGTTTGAGAGCAGACATGGGAGATAAAATTGTATCGTTCCGCAACGGGAACTCTGTGGTTAAATAATCCGCGCTGGTCAAGCAAGCCTCGCCTAATAGCTCAAAGGCACCATGTGGGCGGTCGCACTGGACACCGAGACCTCTGTTGCTCGGCGGGACGACGGATAAACAGGACGGGTAGGTAGCAAACACCAAGGAAAAACCAGCACGGCCCAGGACCCCACCACGGCCCCGTCGACATCGGCGGCGGCCGATGCGAACGATCGTCAATGTGACCCCCCTCTAGCTATTTTACCGAGTGAGATCTTGAGTTCGCACAGAATTTCGAAGGACGTGAATGTCAAGCGAAAGCAAATGCTTTTGATCCAACATGTGTCGAGCTTGAGCTTGAGCGCTTGAGCACCTGGGCTTCGCAATGAACACGTTTTAAAACCTGTTCACTCTCGATAATGAATGGTTTCCGGGGTGTATCGATGACAGTCCACAGTGTGCCTCAGTAACTTGGACTATACGGGTTAGACTACTTAGAACGTGGATTGATGATTGGTTGTACGCGCACCGGAAGCAAGGAAGCCAAAACAGAACAAGCTCGGCCAGTGCCCGGACCCATAGTGGACCGGGCGGGACGCTCCTCCTGAGAGCAGCTGAGAGCAGCTGCCACGTCGGGCCCCGGCACTAACATCTGAGCGTGATTCGACTAATGAGCTCGAGCCACCGGCCCAGGTCAAGGAGGTCACGCAGATACCTGGAGGCACAAGGAACCTGGCAGGCTACGGAGAATTCAATTGTCGGTCCACCGTCGGTCCGCGGCTTAACAACCAGTGACATGACGACGACAACGACAACGACAAGAGCTTCTAAAAAGGCAATCAATAGTTAAATCGGAGGATGTAAGTTTTACCGCAGCTGAAATTAGCACAAAAGAGAAGACGCACCACGCGTTTGAGACCGCAGATCTAGACCAAAATGTTTATCTCGTCCGTTCACGATGTCGGAATCAAGCATATTCAAAATAAGTCGAGTAGCTATATCCAAGAAACATAAGTAAGGTGGTGAGACTAGTCTGCTGATAGATGGGTTCATTGCTCACAGAAAATATAGAGTCCAATCGCGGGCACCAATCGCGGGCACCTATGGCTTGACAGCATGAACATACTTCTTTTCTGTATCCTACGTACCATGCCTTCGGGAAAAGGAGAGAGCAGCATACTGCGTTTGATACATATGGAGCACCTCTGCGGCTCCTTTGTGTCAAGAGAAGTATGTTGGTGTTCATTCAACGAGAGGCATATACCAGTGGATCTGACTGGAGTCGATATCCATGAGGTCTGGAGGAAATGAGTCGTCATATTTGTAAACTTTCCGAAGTATGCAAAATATGGTCAGAAATCAATTCAGACGGGTCAGAGCAGCTTTGAACATTACGAACGCGTTGATCAAATAGATAATTGATGCTTAATGCCTCCAGAGTATTCGCAACCAGAAGTCATCGAACTATGGTGGTGGGTCTGGAGGGTGCAAAAACGAACCCAGTTTGAATTGCAAACACGCCAAAAGCTAGTGACGTCGAAAGAAGGAATGGAAAATATATGTTCAGGGTAAAATCGGGTTTGCTGGCGCGCGCGCGGGCATTCTCGAAGTCAAAGCGATATCTGATGGCTAGGAATTCTGGATTCTGAGTTGGGATCTGAAACCATCAAAGATACTCGATACACACGTGTAACCAATGCATTCAAATGGCGATGTGAGACTCACCTTTGGTGGACGAAAATCGAAAGGCTTTCGAATTCACTACAGTAACGTTAGACAGATGGATAGGTTGATGTTCCAAAACAGCATCAACGCCGGCATGTGCACTGTCACCAAGGGCAATCATCGACAGCGGAGAACATGTCGCGGAGGCGAGAGCTGTGCACTAAGAGATGCCGATGGATCTTGAACAAACGAGCTTCATTCTGCGATCACCATAGATTGGTATGGTCCGAGTGCGCATTCGTTAAGAGTATTGTGACCACCGGAATGTAGACATCTGATCAAGTATATTTTAGCGTGGCGCAGGATCGCAGCTGTCGGGCCTGACATGTTGGGATTCTGGCTGATCAAGGAATATAACTAGTCATCTACACGTGAGATTGAATGCGCTCAAGTACTGACTGAGAGGGTCCCCTCCGCAGGTGGCCTTGGGGCGGAGCAGGTGGCAACGAATTCCTATTGATCGCCCACTTCCTCGTGTACGCCGCTAAAGGACTGGGAGGTATCGATTCAGCACGAAATAGGCCTCTTGATTCTATAGAGATTATCAGCAGACACCGTGACAATCGAAAGAACAGACCATGGAATGCTCGAAGATACTCAGTCTACTCCTTGGCTTGCTCCGAATAACTTTCGGAGGCATGTGTATCACCTGATATGCACTCCCAAGAAGCGTAGATGTAAGGTCAAGCTTCTGTCGAACTTTCTGCGGTCGATGAGTGCCAAATGAAAGGCTTGCGCACTGCGCACGCAATCATATATTCGATGAGCAAAATTCCTCATCCACCAAAACGCAGAAATCCCGAAATAAACTAGAAGCAACCCCAACCACATTCGTTGAAAGACACAAACTGGTGTGGAGCGCAAGTGAATGTCACCAGATACTATGTCCAGCAATATTATCTCTGTCAAGTGACTTAGGACGAATACCTTTTTCAGTACATTATGCAGTGGAAATGACAGAACAATTCACCCACCAGCGACAATGGAGCTCAGCGTTTGATAGTTAAGTGAGGAGGCACATCACGTCAATGAGACTTTGTTCAGGAATAGGCAGAAGGGATTAGATTATCAATCAACGTTGTCGAAAGGCTTATTTGACTGATACATTTCAAAGGGTTTGGGAACTCGCTGTTCGTGACGAAGTGATCACAGGACCAAGGAAAGCGCAGAACAGATGGTGGAGAAATTTGTTTAGACGTTCCGTTAAAGTCTTGGGTTTTGATCAAGTCATAAAGCGACCACGTGGTCCTAGAATACATATTCCCTGGCGCGGGAGTGGAGACTTAGAACTGTCAGCGAACGTCACATCACAGAATGTATATGGCATAGAAACTCACCTATACATGATTGATACACTCTGATGCTAAGACTCCGTCTCTATACCCTCTGGAATGCTGCCATCCGGCGCTAGACTTGGATCCATGAAGCTATGATTGCACTTCGTACACACGAAAAAGAGGATCATTCGAGTCTCCTTCCGCTTCGACTGGTCCTGATAAAAGACGGCGCTGTCATAACGTATAAGCAGCACTCCATTGTGCAGAAGCCACGGACTCACTCTTCGTGGTTACATTTGGGACAAGGGATATTCGAGTGCGGCTATATGGTGAGTGAGCAAACAGAGCTTCAATGAACGAAGCGACACGCACAAGAGTTGGATCAACACCAAGGTCTGTGGTCACACCTACTTGCTCCCTGGTTGCAGAATGTCCATAAATGCGAAGAATCATTTTTGTACAACGCTCACTTTGTCACTGTCAAAAGATCGTTCCTGTACACACAGCTGTTGTCCCCAATCTCAGAGTACGCGCATATCCGGCATGCATATACCATTGTGCGACGTTGCTGGTCAGCTTTGGGGTAGAGAAGATTATTGCATTCGGAGCAGAAATGAAGCGACGCCTGGAGAACCACATACAAGCATGAGAATCTGTATGTAGAGACCGGTATATTTCGAGAAGAATGACGCACCATGTTCTAGCAAGAGGTATCCAAGTTTCTCAGCGTCGAGGGCAATACTGGGCAATACCAGGCAATACCGAGTGAGAGACGGCACGTAATGCTGCTCTGTCAGAGGTCGGAGTTTAACGGAGTGCGAAACCCTCGGCTCAGCATGCCACAGAACAACTCGAAAGATCCTCCACCACCTCAACTAGGAAACCTGACCATATACTTATAGGCTCGATTTTGACGTCAAGTTCGCTTCTGTAACCACATATCATGAACTAAATACGAGTCCACGAGGTGCCGTGCGAAAGGACATGCAATCTGAGCATTTCTCCGACTGTTACAGTCTTCCTTCCACTTCGACGAACTCACATTCGCAGTGCATTGATATTGCTGGCCCTCTTCTGGATTGCTTGACTCAAAGGTTCTATGGTTGAGATGGCAGGTGAGCTGCCCTTTGATTGCTGTCCAACTGTATACTCAACTTGGATCAGACGCTTTACCTCCTACGCGTCATGAGAAGTATTACAAGGAAGATTCACTCTCCATTTTCCTAGTAAGCCCAAATTTTGCTATAGCCCATACGACCAACATCGAGGACCTTGTGGATCAGGTTTCTGGTCACCTTTACAAAGTACATCGCTATCTACTATTACAGTCGGTCGCCTTCCGCGACATGTTCACATGTCCTCCTGGTCCCAATGCTATGGTGCAAGGCGAAACAGATGTCGACCCAATCATTCTACAAGGAGTGACCCATGAAGAGTTCGAGGCTCTTCTCAAGTTACTCTATGATAGGTATCACGCTCGTCTGCGACTTCCGACCATCGAACTGATACCAAAAATTGGTACTAGTAATCATGACGAATATGCCCAAATCACGCTCCAGCAATGGATGCACATCTTGTCTATTGCTTCACACTTCCAATTCGATAAAATTAGAGAGCGTGCGATTAGGGAGATCACGAAACACGAAACAGATCTGGACGCTATGCAGGAGATAGGATTAGCACTGAAGCACGGAGTGCGCCAATGGGCTCTGCCAGGACTCGCCAAGCTCATATTGCGGCGTGAAGTCCTGGACGAGGCTGAAGCTTCGCGCCTGCCTTTGGATATGGTGGTGAAACTTTGGAAGGCACGAGAGGAGTACTTGACAGACAAGATGAACAGGTCACCGTATGTTTGTTTAGAGCCGCGAGCCTATGTTTCAAAGCATTTCGATGGCTATTGTTTTTCATGATATTTTTTGTTGGCACAATGCTTCATCTTGATCGTATAGAAATCTATCCAGGATACCAACCTCGACGAGTACAGTGGTCGCAAGTGAAGTACAGTTCGTAGTTAGTCGTTATCCCAGTTAGCGCGCTTGCCGCCCTGAGGATTACGCAGGCCGTTCGGGAGCGTGCGCAAGCCGACGCTACGGAGTTTGAGGACCTTGAGATCATCGGTGAACTAGCACGGGTAAACATGTGCGTCGAGTCTGGCGTATGTTGTGCAGGGGGATGAAGGAACAGGAGTGGGAGTGGGAAGAGCGACGAACGTATCCTCGCACCTGTCCAGCAGCGGCACCATCTCTTCAATGAGGTGGTTCGGTAACTTGCTGTCTGTAGCGATGCCCATTAAGAAGTTCTG
The DNA here is from genome assembly GCA_002994785.1 of Heterobasidion parviporum. NCBI lineage: Eukaryota > Fungi > Basidiomycota > Agaricomycetes > Russulales > Bondarzewiaceae > Heterobasidion > Heterobasidion parviporum. Next base: position 451,648 of record PDUQ01000007.1, read on the forward strand.
GTAGGGAGGGGGCGCGGGACGCGATGAGAGCGTTGGTCAGCATGTCAGCACGTCGGTGAAACATATATGCGCATAGAATGAGAGGAACGATGCGGCGAGCTCAGGAGACCCGCGACAGACATCCCGTGCTCGTGGCGAGTGCCCGGCACCTGCACATTTTGTCCCCGCCACGACGGATAGAGGCGCGCATCTGCGCATCTGTCTCCCACGTGGGGTCCGCCGCGCGGCGTGCTAGTGTGCCCTAGAACCGACACAAAAGGTGTGCGCTCCGAGTCACGCACACTGCGATGATACCAGTCAATCCCGGGACTCAGTGTGGCCACAAAAATCACATCCGGGCACGCATCCAAGCCGATACAACAATTAAGCCCCCAGCCCCCAGCAAGCCCTATAGAGGGATCGGTGCATGGAGGAGGACTGTCCTGGATGCAGAATACCAGCACCATAGAGACGCTCGAGCATGTGAATTGCCGACGCAGCGGAGCCAAGCGCAAGCTCGCACCTGAGCTCAAGCAAATGGCAGGAGAGAGGCCAGCAAATCTTCTGCGCTACGTGCTCGTGCCCAAGCCACCTCTTCGCTCCGAGATAGGTCGCGTGTGCCGTGTCAATGCGTGTTGCCTGCTCGCTGGCTGGCTGGCCTCGACGCTAGCAACCGTGGGCGCCGTGACGTTCATCGAGCGGTCCGTCACGAGCAGCGTCGCGCGTGCGTGGCCCGGCTCCTGTTTCTGGGAGTGTGGCGGCGCGGGAGTGGGGTCATCCTCACAGGGGCGGGGGCAGGCGGAGAGGGCGACATGATACATGTCTTATAACACGGTGAGGTGGGATACGAGCAATTGGCGGGTGATCATGTGTCGGAGGGTGTGCGGATGGTAAGCAGAATCGGTGGAGCAGGTAAGACATTGTCGGGCGAAAAGCAAGAACCTAACAAAATCAGGCAAGTATTGCTGAGGGAGGTTGACAGCATGTCGCGGCTCGCAAGGCGGACATTTTGTCCAGAGGAGGATTAGCGCGCTCGTGGACAGTTCACCAAACAGAGGTAAACGAAAGTTCGAGCATTGCGTATAGTAAGTGTAATAGCAGAGAATAGTGTCGTCTATACAGAAGCGCTGAATGCGAAGACATAAGCTGGCGTATTGACGCAGAAATGTGAGAGACCTTATAACTTGAACCCCCCAGCTAACCCCATGACATTGTGCGGATCGATAGTCTTCTTGATCCCCCGTAGCCTGTTCACGTTGCTTCCGTACAGCAACTCCAAAGGTGTATCATAAGGCGCGTAGTTGGGATAAAGCGGTGCATCTGCCACCTTCTGACCGTCTGCAACAGCTGCGATCTTCAACTGCTTTTGACTTTGTACAACGGCGTCATGCATGATGCCGTCAGCCTGCGGATCATTCCACGCGAAGTACAAGTCAATAGGCTCGCTGAAGGCGGACCGGTTGGGAGGATAGGCGGATGCTGCGCCGTGGGAAAAATACGTGGGAAGGAAGATCTCCACGACATGCATGATGAGGGATGCAGAATGAGGCGTCAGAGTTTGTCCCCAGAACTATTCGAAAGAATTGTGGTGAGATCGCAGTATGACATGCATATGTATACAACGCACAGATGTTTCGTTCACTATAGCATTCAGGACTGCAGGTGAGAAGGCTGCCACTGGTGCATCTCCGAGAGATATGCTGGACATTGTTCAAGACCATGCAGGGCTAATATCAATATAGTATGGACGTACCGACTTCCGCCGAAATTGTTAAGAATACCAGAAACAAAGGGAAAGAAGGCTGTCGAAGATGCGTTCACGGTACTTCCAGGGATTGAGAGCAATGCGTCGAACAAGCCCGGAGATGGCGTCGGTGCATCATAGAAAATTACAGCAGTCGCTGACAGCTAGAGGGAGGCTTCGTCATGGTAACGTCTAGAATAAGTAACATGAAACACCCACTATTCCCGATGCATAGCTATACTCGACGTTCAGCGCAACCTTCGGATCCGTGTTGTTCGCCGCAAAATTGGCGACGGCGGTATTCAAAATGCCCAGCCCTTGTTCTGGAACAACAACATTGGCTGCCTGTAAAACATTCTGCGTAAGCGCTAAATAACGGGTACTTGAAAAACAGGCGCACCCATATCTCGCCTTGCGGGAATGTTTTGAATGTGAATTTGGTCACAATACCCTGAGGTTCAAAGTGGTCAATGATGAGGGCAAAACGGGTGTTCCTGGTAGCTCACAAAATTATTGAATCCACCCTACGCATAAAAGAGGTTAGTTGCACAAACGTCAATTTGGAAACCGATGCTTACCTTTAAACCGAAGAAAAGGTCCTTGTTATCGGCTGTTACCGTAGTGATAGTCCCATTCGGCAGCACTAGCTCAAAGGCTTGCACAGTATCGATTGCCAGCCCATGCTGACTGGACGTGTAAGAAAGTCCTAGAGCGAGCATGAAATTGAAAAATAGCGCATATGGTGAGGGGAAATCCCACCTCCCCCCAGCGTAAACCCAGCAACACCAACGGCTGGAACCCTTCCACCAACAACCGTAACATTAAATGGCGCCAACTGTTGATACACATCGTGCCATATCATGCCTGGGCCTATATCTGCAGTTTGTTTGCTACTGTTCAAAGTCACGTTTGAGAATCGAGTCATGGCGATTTGGACGCCAGTTGTAGAGGAAAACCCTAGATTGAAGGAATGACCACCCCCTTTGACCTAATTAATGTAAGTTAGTTTCGCTTGAGCCAAAAGCGCAATTCAAGAACATACTGCAAATGGTGTTCGAGTGGAGCCCAGAATTTTGAGCTGGTGGTAAGCAGTTAGTGTAGAAGATCCTATGGGGAAACGTTACACGTACAATCGTCGAAACGTCTTGAACGCTTCCGGGCTCAACAGAGCAAGTTGCTTGTTGAGTACTCGATTCAACCCAGTGCTTGATGTCTGCGCTGTATTGGGATGCTCCTGGCAAAAACGTCAACATACAGATGGCAGACATAGATGACTCCAAATTTTACCTGGGTAATAGACCTCCGACAGCGGCGATATTGCCTTCGCAATCGCTTGACAGGTTGAGTTAGCCCCATGGTTGGATTGACCGCTCACCAATCCACTGAGAGCGGCCAGAAGGTGAATAGAGACAAAGCGTCGATGAAGCAACATGGTGAATCTGAGGGTAGACTCGGTATCAAAGCTGCCTTACATTCGTATCGAAGGTATCGCATTTATACCTAGTTGACGCTGAAACAAAGTGAGGTATGTCCAGGAACCAACATAGCCAAACGTGGTCTGTCCAAGGGGAAAGACATAAAAGGGAGGTTCCCTGTATGAGCTCAGAGCGCTGCAACGATGTTCGGTATCGGTTCAGAGGCTTCATGGAGAAGTATAGGTGATGGCAATTAAACAGAGAGTACAGGACCAAGGTGCCTGAAAGGCACTACAGGACTGATTGGGCCGCAAGGCCCCGCCTTCATTCAGTATAAGCATTTTGTGAGTGATATCATTGGAGACATCAAGAAATATTACGAGTAAGCTGGCGTGCTGAAAAGTAAAAGGACATGGGCGCTCTGGCAAGTCAGGCAGGGCCATCAGGGTATGTGCGCGTCGAGATTGTCTAGATTATGTCTACATATTTTAGATCAATACAATATAGACATCCCTCGCCCTCGTCAGGAGAGCGGCGCTTACGAGACGATCACGAAGGCTGCGCGAGACGCTGTCGTTGCTGTTGTCACGACCTGTTGGGATCTGTATGAATAAACAGCGCTCTTGTCGTGCATGAAGACACAGCCTTCAGCATTGTGAGAGAGAGATATTGTTTGAATGCGATCGAAGGGAGGAATTGCGGGTGGTCAGCCAACCCACTCGTTTGGAGGCAAGTGCCATGGAGTAATTACGGCAGAGCATGATGAGGGTGGGATATGCAGGGGTGTCGGAGTGCACGGCTTTCTGGGGGAACACACATACCTAGAACCCTTCAGCTTCAGCACCTATCCTTCCTTGTCAAGCAGCCTGAAAGAGACGAGTGAGAGGGGATCAGGCAGTGGCGGAGGCGCTCTAACATCCTTCTCTCGGCTCCGACAGTTACTAGATTCGGATATTCGGAGACTACATCGGAGGTTGAAAGGAGGACAACGTTCCTGTCTTTCTTTGGAAGACTACTCCGATAGGCGGTGACACGGCCCGTCGAACGCGCCGAATGTGTACACCTCTCAACTCACAGAGCTCGGGCCTCCACAACACACAATCCGCTCTCATTCGTTGTCCCACGTAGCGCTTCGGGCCTCAAGCTGAAGCCCCATATTCAAGTGACACCGGTGATGCATATTAGCTTCAGCAGCGGGGGCGTTGCGCCGTTGCCTAGTCTCCGCGATTGACTTTACAGGGAAGATAGTTATTCTGTGGCGTTTTTGGAACATGGGCTACTATACATGGGCTGTTGAGCGAAGGGTTCTCGCGGAGGCTTGGTACCACACCTCGGCCCATGGACTATTTTGTGCGTACTTGACACAGCTCATCTGGCCCGACTCATATTCCCAATATTAGCTCAATATGAAACCTCAAGGCTGAGAGGGATCACACATCAGTCTGGCATGTATTACGGCGGTAATGAATCTCCTGGTCCTGACTCGTTATACGCGATCCTGATTGCCGCTGGACAAACCCCACCCTGAAACTACTACCACTCAACATTAAAACATTTACGAGCCTTTTGAAAAATAAGAATGAGGGAAATTGCTCTGTGTACGCAGAAGCGCTGCGAGGAGAACCTTTCAGCAGGCATATAAACACAACACCTTAGAACTTGAATCCTCCAGCCAGCCCCATGACATTGTCCGGATCGATCGCCCTCTTAATCCCCTGTAGCCTGTTCACGTTGCTTCCATACAGCAACTCCAAAGGTGTATCATAAGGCGCGTAGTTGGGGTAAAGCGGTATGTTTATAATGTTTTGACCCTCTGCGATAGCTGCTGCCTTCAGCTGATTTGTACTTTGTCCAACTGCATTGTGCACGATGTCGTCGGCCTGCGGATCATTCCACGCGAAGTACAAGTTGATAGGCTCGCTGAAGGCGGAACGGTTAGGAGGATAGGCGGATGCTGCGCCATGTGAGAAGTACGAGGGGAGAAAGACCTCCACAATATGCATGATTAAAGACACGGAATGAGGGGTAAGAGTCTGACCCCAAAACTAATCGAGAAGTCAGAGAGATGTCCCATGTGACACGCACATATAAGAATGAAAACTCACAGAGGTTTCGTTCACTACAGTGCTCAGGAGTGTAGGTGAGAAGGCTCCCACCGGTGCATCACCTAGATCTATGCTAGAGAATTGTCAGACCGTGTTGTTTCCAATTAGGTGAGAGTATACATACCGACTTCCACCGAAGGAGGGGACGACACCAGAGATAAAAGACAAGAAATCCGTCGTGGACACATTGACGGCGCTTCCAGGGATAGAAAGCAATTCGTCAAATATACCTGCGGGTTGTGTGGGGGCGTCATAGAAAATCGCAGCAGTTGCTGATAACTGAAAGAGGGGTCTTCATGTCACGTTTGCGACAGCTACGGCAAGGCACACTCACTACGCCGGATGCATATGTATACGCGACGTTGAGCGCCACCTTTGGGTCCGTACAGTTAGCTGCAAGTTTCGCAACGGCAGTGTTCAAGGCATCCAGCCCTTGTTCTGGAATCACGACACTGCCTGCCTATATGACACTTCAATACGAGAACCGAAGGATAGCACTTCGAGAAACCGCACGCACCCAAATTTCGCCTTGCGGGAATGTTCTGAATGTGAATTTGGTTACAATGCCCTGAGACGTAACATCGATTGATGATAATTTTCGATGGATCTAACCTAACAAACTCACAAAGTTATTGAATCCGCCCTTGACAGTAAGGTGATTAGAAGCACAGAACTCGGGTCAAGAACACTAACTTACCTTCAATCCGAAGAAAAGGTCCTCATTATCGGCTGTTACCGTAGTAATAGTTCCATTCGGCAGCACTAGCTCGAAGGCTTGCACAGTATCGATTGCCAGCCCATGCTGACTGGACGTGTAAGAAAGTCCTAGAGCGAGCATGAGATTAAAAATAGCGCATAGAGCGATGGAAGAGCTCACCCCCTCCAAGTGTGAAACCAGCAACACCAACGGTTGGAACCCTGCCGCCAACGACCGTGACGTTGAATGGCGCGAGGCGCTCATACACCTCATGCCAGATCAATCCTGGGCCGATTTCCGCCGTTTGCTTACTTTCATCATAGGTCAAGTTCGAGAAGCGAGTCATGGCGATTTGGACACCGGTTGTAGAAGAGAAACCTAGATTGAAGGAATGGCCACCACCTTTGACCTGATTGATGTCAGCCAGCTTCATTTGAACGAAACACGCATGAAAAGAACATACTGCAAATGGCGTTCGGGTATCGCCTAGAATTTCCAGCTGCAATTGAAGCATCAGTATTGAACCTCTAGAGAAAGAAACCCACTTACAATTGTCGAAACGTCCTGAACGCTTCCGGGCTCAACAGAGCATGCCGCCTCTTGCGTGCTGGACTCCACCCAGTGCTTGATGTCTGAGGTGTATTGGGATGTCCCTAATCCCGAGTAAGATGTGATTGGCAGACATGCCTACAATATAAGACTCACCTGGATAGTAGACGTCGGATTGTGGCGAAACTGCCTTTGCAATTGCTTCACAAGTCGAGTTTGCCGTAGCATCGGCCCGGCTGCTCCCTAATCCGCTAAGGACCGCCAGAAGGTAAAAAGAAAGCGTGTGTGGTTGAAGTAGCATATTGAAGCCTGAGAGTAAATGATATGAGAGAAGACTGTGAGCTACATCGCAATGACATCTAGAGCACTGTATTTATACCTCGTCCGTGGAGAAATTAAGCGGCTGACGAAACAGCTTGAAACGCGCCCTCCGTCGACTAACAAGCGAAATATGCGTGAATCGGTCAAGCTGCGTCTGATCCAGGCGAAGGAAACAGAGGTCATTGTCAGAGGAAGCTACTCATATTGCCGCCAGGCTCTGCACCGACGAGTCTAATTCGGTTTAGAGGCCTGAAGGGGAAAGTGATTATAGCAGGAAAATAGTGAGCGCACGCCGAGATGCCTGTAATATACTGGATAACTGACGCGTCCTGACGGCCCCACTCCAAGCGAGTAAATTTTTGTGAGTGACAGCCGAAAACGTGATATGGTAGCTCTCAGAATTACTGGGAGGCTTGCGCGTCAAACGGCAGACTACACGGTGTGACAGCACTCTAGGACGACGGCAAGGCCATCACGGCGACATGGTGGGTTCGTGTCGAGTTAGCCGGCACCTGATCGCGTATCAGCATAGCAAAGGGACAGGAATAGAAGTGCTCAGCAATGACGCAACGTGATCAGCAATCAGGTATTTTCGCGCTTGAGTAAAGTGAGCCACAGGAGCATCTCGGTCAGGATGCGCGCGGTCCCAATGGGACTCAAACCTATTCGGTCACATGGTTTTTGACCCTGGATTTTTAACCCTGAAGTTTTGACTTCTTCCCCTTTCTTACCTGTGGATACCCGAAGGGATTCACATGCAGCAATGAAGTCAGACGATCTCGGAGCATGAGCTACTTACCTTCGCTTTCACTTCTTAGTGTCTACCGGAAGTTACCCCAGGTCTGTGAACATCTAGGAACAAGACAGTGTGATGATAAGATTGCGACAATAGCGATGCTTCTTCTTGCAAACGACCACACGGTCATACTAAAGGTACGACTTGGCGCGACGCACGACCTTGCGCTCCATTGCCAGGTAACAGAGCGAGGCAGAGGTAGATTCGTATCGATTGCTTCTACAGAAGTCACCGTAGCAAGGGTGGCCTGGAAGAGGTATTTTGAGGAACACAGTTATCTACCACAATAGTAGCCGAAGAACCATGGACTCACTAGAGCCGTTCGACCGGAGAGGTGCATAAAACCCATCGATATTGATAGACAGTGTATACAGCACACGACGCCTTGAATTGCGCAAAAATCGCGCTTATTGTGGTAATGCACACGCTTCGATGTATAAGAAAGCGAATCGGGGTGAGTACTTATTATCATCAATAACAATAATATCCTAGATCACGGGAACGCGAAAGAAATCAGAGCAAAGAACACACTTGTCCCTGTTCATGTAAATCAGAACTTGAATCCACCCGCAAGACTCATGATGTTCTTCGGGTCGAACGTCTGCTTGATCGACTTCAGACGGTCCACATTGCCTCCGTAGATGTTCTCCAGCGGCGTGTCATACAGCGCGTAGTTGCCATAAATCGACGCATCGGCGATGTCCTGGCCGTCCGCGATGGCTGCAGCGGTGATTGTCTTCGTGGATTGCACTATAGCATCGTACATGGTCGAGTCGAAGATCTCGAGGCCCCACGCAAAGTAGATGTTGAGTGGAAGGAGACCGCGTGTGCGATCGGGTGGGTACGCGGATCCGCTGCCGTGGCTGAAGAGACCAGCATCAAAAGGTTCGACGTCGTATGAAATGAAGCTTGCAGAAGCCTCGAGTGAGAGCTTTTGACCCCAGAACTATACAGAAACAATAACAGGTTGAGAAACTTTGTGAGCTAATTGATTTGAGTTTGAACTGACTTTGGTCTCGTTGACAATCACATCCAACAAGCGAGGTGTATATTCGAGGATAGATACGCTGCTGAACAGAGTTCTAGCATCGGGCCGAATGGTTCATTTTTGAAAATAGTTCGTTATAGATTGGGACTACTCACCGTGTGTTAGCAGTCGCATCACTGGGCGAAGAGGTGACCAGCGATAAGAATGAACGCGTGGAGATATCCTTCGTGAAGTGAGGGACGGCCATCAGCTGGTCAAAGATACCATCGGGATACGTCGGGCCATCGTAGAAGCACAGCAGAGAGACACCAGGCTAATAGATGTGGCGTGAATTTCATCAGTGCCAACCATTCACCATCTGACGGTGTAAGAAACACGCACTGCCCCGAGCACAAAGTTATATGCGCTGATAATGGCTGCCTTCGGATCACTGACATTGGCAGAGAAGTTGGCAACAGCGGCGTTCACCTCAGCCAAGTGCTCTTGTGTGATGGTGACCAGACCTCCCTTCAAAAAGATACTTCGGCTCACGAAAGGAAAGAGACGCGAATTCGGATGTGCCTTACCCAAACTTGTGTTTGAGGGAAGGTCTTCAACGTGAACTTGGTCACAATACCCTGACGAAAAAGAGTTCGGATCTGCAAGCATTCATCTGTCAAACTAACTCACGTAGTTGTTGAAGCCGCCCTGTCAGAAGTGACTAGTGTCAATAAAGAAGCGAAGAATCCGATCGGAAGCGAGCTAACCTTCAACGCAAAGAAGAGGTCCTCGTCCTCAGAGGTCACAGTGGTAACCGTCCCATTCGGAAGAACCAACTCAAAAGCTTCGAGGGTATCAATCGTCAGGCCATGCTGGCTCGTCTTCCACGAATAACCTGTGACGCCACACAGATGAAGTGTGACGCGTTCTATAGTTAGCATGGCCGCACTGGCAGCTATTGCACCCGAAATGACTGCTGGCACAGTACCTCCACCCAAAGTGAAACCTGCAACGCCCACGCCGGTGACACGGCCTCCGACGACGTTGACGTTATATGGCGCGAGAGCTGAGTAAACGTCGTCCCATACAATTCCGGTGCCGATGTCGGCGGTCTGGGTATCAGCGTGATAGGTGACGTTGTTGAAGCGCGTCATGGCAATTTGCACACCGCTCGTAGACGAAAATCCAGGGTTTGAGCTGTGGCCTCCGCCCTTCACCTAATCCTACGAGTCAGATCATTGGAAGATAAGTAGGAGGCAGAAATGCATACCGCGAATGAGGTGTTGGTAGACCCGAGAATTTGTAGCTGGGAGAAAGACAATCAGTAACCAAGCTGACTTGACAGTGCGCGCACTGTAACGCACAATCTTCCCAACATCCTCAATGCTACCCGGTTCTACGGAGCATGTCGAATATTGTGAGCTTGTAGAGGCCCAATGGGCATTGTCTTGAATATAATTAATAGAGACTAGGTACGCTGATTAGTTGCAATCCAAAACCAGAAAAGCAACAGCATATACTTACGCGGATAGTAGACGTCCGAAGCGGAAGAGATGGCGGCGGCAATCGACTGGCAGGTGCTCGTCGCCGCCGCGCGGGGATGGTGCGCAGACGCACCGAGCGCGGCGATGGACAAGAGGGTACCAGCGATGGACGTTCTGCGAACCATGAGGACTTGAGGAAGAGTAGCCTTATGCCATAGCGCGTCTACTTATATTTGTTTCCGGGCACAACGGGAACGACGCCCGCGTCAGACGAAGGGGAAGAAGAAAGGCCGCGGAGATGGCCTGATGACCATTCGTAGCCATTCGCAGACTGACTCCACACGCTAGCACGTAACACGAGGCTGGAGAACTCAGGCCATGATCGTTATGAAATTTCGGGGAATCAATTGTGAAGTCCACTCAGCACTGCAACCCTAATAAGAATCAGGCGACGTTGGGCGATTTTAACGGCAAGAACCTTGGCAATAATTGCAGGCCTGCCTCGGTCAGTTCATCTTGGTATGCGAGGCACCATGGGAACGAAATGACGAAGGGACAAAACGGAAGACATGCCAAGGGAATATTTCTGGATAGAGCGCCTTGTGGGCTGTAGAAGACCTCTGTAACGACCGGGCGACCCAGGCGGGCGTCTTGCGCAAGCAAGAGCACCGATGAGAAACAGTAGAATCTACCAGATGAGCGTGCTCGACGGTTCGATAGCTCACACGCTCGGGCCTGCTTCTCAGCAGTTTAAGCGACTGGACCTGAATTGATATGTTGCATCACCGATAAGTATTCATGTTCGAAACTCACAGTCAAATGATCACAAGAGCGGCAAAGCGGGACCGCGGATGGCGCTGTCGGCTGCTGTCGGCGGGGCCATGTATCACAAAACCAATCTTGCAGTTATAGATCGAGATTGGCCAGATGTGAAGACTTCTCAAGACTCAAGAACAAAGCCACGGAGATACCCAAGTCAACGATGAAGGTCGACGGAGAATGTTGAAGCATTCAGGACGTTCGCGCCGTCACGGACCGCATTTTGTAGCGAGGATGTCAATACCGGGCCAAGAGGAGATGGGATGCCTCGTGCTGGACGATCGTGTCGTAAAGAACAGGACTGAGCGTCGGAACAGCGTGGCAAACGCCACAGCACGGACGGAGGCAAAACATGCTGAGTCAAGGCCTCCTTACTAAGCGGATGGCGTTCACCGAAAGAGGTCTTAACCTTGTTTTTCCACACTGTACAGCTCAGCCCGGTAAGTGCCGGGTGGCTTGCAGCCGCGCCACAGCGCTCTAGCTGGGCGAACCGTCCCATACAAGCCAAGAATCCCGTACCCCCCGCCGTTCTCCTCACCCTCAAGATGGTCAAGAGTATGTCAATTCGCGCTTTGGACCTCCCGTAATTGATGCTGATTCTCCGCTGTAGTCTACAAGCCCGGAAAAGTGATTATAATTGGCATTTGAAAACGAACACTGTCTGATGCACGCCGCAGGTCGCTATCCTCCTTCAGGGCCGCCAGGCGGGCAAGAAGGTCGTCGTCATCAAGCAGCTCGATGACGGTACAAAGGAGCGCCCATACCCCCACGCAATCATTGCAGGCATCGAGCGCTACCCACGGAAAGTGACGAAGCGCATGGGTGCGAAGAAGTTGGCGAAGCGGAGCAAGGTCAAGCCTTTCATCAAGGTACGTTTTAGCCGCATTTCTTGCTCTGTGCTACAAAGTTCACTCCAATCTGCACATAGGTCGTCAACTACTCGCATCTCTTCCCCACACGTTACGCTGTCGAGTTAGAGGGTTTGAAGGGTGTCGTTGGTTCCGAGACCTTCAAGGAGCCTTCACAGCGAGAGGACGCAAAGAAGCAGGTGAAGAAGCTTTTGGAGGACCGGTACACGAGCGGAAAGAACAAGTGGTTCTTCCAACCTCTCCGCGTACGTCTCCACGATCCTATCTCACCCTTGACACCGTACTGACGAAATATTCTGCCAGTTCTGATCGCTTTGTTCACTTATGTTTTGTTCGTTATTTTCAAAACCCACATGTACTCTACATGTCGTCCCATGATGCATGCCCCTGCACACCTGCCATCTACATGACCACTTTTTTTTGTCGCTTTGTTGGGATTCAGCATAATCATCGTTGCACCATCTGCTGGACCAGATATGGCAAAAACAAAATAACAGTAAGCCTGAACCTATGTCACGATTGATTTCAATCTTCGTTCTACATCTGCAGCTGCGGGGATGCTCTCTAATGCACCTCGCCTCTCAACGCACATTCCGGCAGCCTAGGTGCCCACCATATGAACTATGCCGAGTGCAACCAGAGGAATTTACTCACCTGTGCGGATCGTGTCAAAATGTTGATGATATCGTGGTCGGACAGGGCCCTCGCATCAGCCCTCGCAGCTTGCAGCCGCATCAACCCTGCAACCAGGTATCCTGTGAAACAATCGCCAGCTCCCGTCGTGTCGCGTACATCGCCATGCAGTGTCGCCGCAGGGATGTAAATCGGTTGGGACAAAGAGGGTAAGAAGGCTAAGACGCCGGCTGCACCGAGTGTGCAGATTACGTTCGTCGTCGTGGAGAAAAATGGGTGGGCTGCGAGTTTCCTCACGACCGCGTATGCAGACGCGAGGGAGGCGTGATTTGGCCATCCCTCAGGGATTGGAAAGGATTCATCTGACGAGGGCGCGTTGGGTGGGAAAACAGCGAGGAGGCTTTCGGCCTCGCCTTCGTTGACAAGGAGCCAAGAGAGGTGTGTCCAGGGAAAGGAGCGGATCTGGTCATCGTCTGGCATTGGGGAGGGATTGAAGATCGTCGTGATACTCTGCGCGCGCGCAGCGGTGAGGTAGGCTAGTGTGCTGGGCCATGGGATCTCATTCTGGAGTAGCAGATGCGTGGTGGAGGTGAGCGCGACGGCGCTCGGAGGGTCTTGAAGGGCATAGTTTGCCCCTTTGTGGAGGACTGGTGTAGTTGGAGGCAGAGTAACCGTTTAATGGGCCAACATCATGTGTATCAGGGGAGATGCTGGGAGGCTCACTAATACAGTTCTCGCCGGTAGGCGTAAGTTGGATCACTGCGCGCCCGGTGGGTTTCTGTAGCCGGTTATCGCAGAATGAATGAGGATACGCGTTCAGCATCCTCGAATTCCTCGAAAAAATGTCTACCAAGAACGGGACATACCTGGACGACAGACACATTGGTGACATCAACACCCATAGCCTCGAGGTCCCGCGTGACCCATATGCCATCCTCACCCACAGCACCGACCAGGCTCACAGTTCCGCCCGCACGCGCGACCGCAGCAGCCTGATTAGCGCCTTTGCCCCCTGCGCGCTGCTCAAACTGTGTCGACGAGATCGTCTCTCCGGGCCGCACGACATCCTTGACTGCGTGCAGTTTTCGAAACGAAACGAAACGAATTGCGAGACAAAACAAACGACGACAAGGGCATCACGCAAGTTTCGGTAGGATCAGTTTAGTTTGTTTCAGCACAACAAGGAATTGCCGCCGGGCAGCGGCAAATGCGAACTTGCCGTGGAAGAACTCGTCGACGTCTGAAGCGATCGAGCGGGATATATGATGTATAGTTGGTTTGTGGTATGATGCGCTAGTTAGCGGTGTCTCGGCCGTTTTTGTGAATTTGGGAAAAGGGCCTGACTGATGGATCCGCGGACTAGACAGTGGCCGACGGGGGCTGTAGACATAACGCACAGTCGTGATATTGAGGAATCGGAGGAAGATCGGGCTTGGAAGGGAACGAGCAGGTCGCGCGATGTGATGAGGGAAATTCAGATTTTTCCGGAATATGGAATGCATTCCGGCGCCACCGACGCGCCGCGCGGCAGCGTGCGGCCACTGCCGTTGGATCTTCGACGCGCTTGCCTTGTGTGCAAGCCCTTGCACGAACACTTTCATTTGTTGTCTTTGGACGTTTGTATTCTACGCTCAACGTATTCGTTGCTCCGCTTTGACTGCGGAAGATAGGCTCTAGGGTGCTCAAATTTGAGACGGTAGCTCAGAGGTCAGTACATATTGTTTCCTCGTCTTGATTTGCGAGTCGACATTGCAATCCAACGTTGCTTCTTCTTTGATCAGCATAAAAGGACGTGCTAGCGCACTGATATAAAAGACCTCCCGACAATTTTGTCTCTCCTCGATCTATCATGTCTGCATTCGGTGGCGGAGGTCTCTTCGGCTCGTCTAACACCCACCAACAACAACAGCAGCAGCCTGCCAGTGGCGGCCTCTTCGGTATCACGAACACGAACACGAACCCTCCTGCTGGCGGTGGACTTTTCGGTAATGCGCAACAGCAACAGCAGCAGCAACCACAAAATACTAGCGGAGGACTCTTTGGGAACAACGCGAATGCGAATCAGGCGAGTGGGAGTGGACCGGCATTGCCTTCTGGGGGTCTGTTCGGTACGAGTAATGCCAATCCACAGCAGAACACCGGTGGAGGAGGATTGTTTGGGCAGGGGAACCAGGGCCAAAATACCGGCGGTGGGTTGTTTGGTATGAACAATCAGGCGCAACAACAACAGCAGCAGCAACAGCCAGCAGCTGGTGGAGGTCTCTTCGGACAATCTAATGTGAACACAGCGCAGCCGGCGGCTACTGGAGGACTGTTTGGGACGAATGCGAATACGGCAGCGCAACCTGCTACTGGTGGTGGATTATTTGGGACGAGCACGGGGGCTCCCGCGACTGGGGGTGGGTTGTTTGGGACGAATACGGCACAGCAGCCTGTCACTGGAGGCGGGTTGTTTGGGACGAATACGGCACAGCAGCCTGTTACTGGAGGTCTCTTCGGCACAAATACAAATGCGGCGCAGCCTGCCACTGGCGGGGGGGCCTTTGGGTCGAATGTGGCGCAACCAGCGACGGGTGGAGGACTGTTCGGTACAAGCAACACAACCCAGCAGCAGCAGCAGCCTGCTACTGGCGGTGGACTCTTTGGCACGAGCACGCAACCGGCAACAGGAGGCGGTCTGTTCGGGACAACCAACCAGAACAACCAACAGCAGCCGGCAGCTCCGAGCGGAGGTCTCTTTGGTACAAATCCCTCGGCTTCGAACACGACGGGCGGCGGTCTGTTCGGAAATGCTTCGAACGTTGGGACATCATCAACACCCACTGGTGGTGGTGGCGGCCTTTTTGGATCCGTACGAGCTCCACAAGGGACTGGCACGCTCTTTGGGGCCGCAGGCGCGCAGACGCAGCAGCCACAGGCCAGTTCATCGCTGCTCGGCTCAACCACTCAACCGCAAGGGTCGGGGTTACTTGGTGGGAACCTGTTAGGCACGAGGTTTGGCGGTGGCCCGATGTCGGGGAGCTTATTTGCGAACAAGGGCACTACTGTGCCAGCTCAGCAGCAGGCGGATGCTCAGACACAGTTCGCACAACTGCAGCAGCGGATAGAAGGCGTCTTTCACGCTTACAAACCTGATTCCCCTCTGAATCGATTCCAGGTAAGTTTTCGAAACGGCTTTTGTGTGGCATTGCCAGTTTGCTTCGGAAGCTTAAGAGTACCAATTGTGCAGCATTACTTCTATAACCTGGTAGATCCTGCGCAGGTGCATTTATATGGGCGACCTGCGAATGCCACGAACGAGGCGCTATGGCAGAAGGCCGTCCGCGAAAACCCGGATCCTAGTTGGTCTGTTTCACATATTTCAGGCTCTTGGACACTTTGAGCTGACATGGGACATCCTCGACTTCGAATGCTATTTTAGTCTCGTCCCTGTCCTCGCGACGAGCTTCGACGACTTGCAGAAGCGAGTAGAAGCGCAGGCGAATCAGGCGAGCCTGCACCAGCAAAAGCTCAAGGAGCTGCAATCTCAAATCGAGAAACTCTCCGAGCGACACGAATTGTCCAACGCCTCGCGTCTGCACCGGGCCACGTCCGCACAGACGCAGCTGACGCATCGGCTTTTGAAGCTCGTGCAGCACCTGCACCTGCTTATCCCCGCATTGCGATCATCGTCGATACGGCCCGAGGAAGAGGCGTTGCGGGCGGCGCTGGAGGAGATCGACGGCGAGATCCGGCGGCCGGGCGGGATGAGCAGGATCGTCGGAAAGTTGAACGAGCTTTGGGCGGTGGTCGGCGCATTGAGCGCCGTGCGCGGTGGGAGTTCTCGGCTGAACGGGTCCGCGGACGGGGTGTCGTGGGCGGTCGTGGACGAGGATGGTTTGAATCACATCGTTCAGGTGAGAATGACCGTTTTGATCAGATCATGATGATCTCACGGTCGAGTGACGGATGCACTGACGCGATCGCCTCGGCTATGTTACCTCTTCAGATTCTGGCCGAGCAGCAGGCAGGACTTGCGCACTTGACGAAGATTTTGCAGAAGGACATGACAGACGTTGCTGTTATCTACGGAGAAGGAGAGGATGTGCAGCGGCCGGAGGAGTCTGGGCGGTCGGATCTTTTATCGAGCTTTTCACAGACGCTGCGGGGAAGCACATTACGTTAGTTGGACGTTCTCTGTTTCGCCGTGCGTACGGACAGATGTATGTTGAGATCAGGCAGGAATGTATGTACTTTGAGACGCTGCAAGGAGATGCAGGTCTCCGTAGACTGTTTGGGCCTGCTTGCACGGGTACTGCCGCCGCTCAGCAGCCACTACTTAGAACATCAGGCTCATCTCCCTCCCTATTCCTTTCTTCTTCCTTCACCACCACGTCTGCATCCCCACATTGCGTCTCAGAAATGCGTGTAAGAACGTTGGAGATTCGTTGGCACGACGGCAAGCCCATCTCGACTTGCGACTTTCAACCCATCCCGTTCAAGAAGGCGCGTCCGCCCCAAGACAAGGGCTTCACGCGCCAGTCGTACCGGCTGGCCACCGGTGGTGAGGACAATCATGTTCGAGTGAGTCGCGGGTGCGGTTTGAGTGCGCCCTACGATACTCAGCAAAGATGGACGATATTCTCTCTTAATAGATATGGATGGTGCATCCCAACATCCTACCCCCGTCTGTGATTGAGGGCGCGTCGGCGGACGCGACGGGGGCTGCGCCCACGCCGCGGCCGCCACGCGTTGAATACCTCGCGACACTCAGTCGACACTCCGCTGCTGTGAATGTTGTCAGGTTCAGTCCTAATGGTGCGTGTTCGCGATGAACTGTGTATGACAGGTCATTGATCTGACGGGCGGGCAGGCGAGTTGATTGCCTCAGCGGGTGACGGTGCGTCGAGAGTGTTGCGACTTGATGAAACCAGGAATCCTAACGTTTCTCGGCAGATGGCATGATCCTAATTTGGGCGCTGTCTACTACGCCAAATCAAAGTGTATATGGGAGTGATTTGAGTGCAGAAGAGATGCAGTTCGAGAAAGAGTATTGGAAGCCCCGCACCTCCTTTCGGTATACATTGACCCCTGACTCAATCCTGCTCCCGTTTCTGACGTTTGTCTCAGGTGCACGCAAATGCAAGTGTACGATTTAGCATGGAGCCCCTCAGGGGAGTATATCTTCGCCGGCAGCACAGATAACACTGCTAGAATTTTTAGTGCGGCAGACGGTGAGCTTGACTCGCATTTGAATAACAATCAATTCAATAGTCATATCTGCCACAGGCAAATGCATGCACGAAATCGCGGAGCACAATCACTATGTTCAAGGGGTGGCATGGGATCCTCTCAACGAATATATAGCAACCCAAAGCAGCGATCGATCGATGCACATCTACAGCATCTCAACCAAGCAAGGCAATATTGAAGTACACGCGATAGGCAAAAACACACGAATGACCCATCAGCACACTCGCACGCCGAGCTCGCATAGCTCAAGTCGCCCGCGCATGTACCGTCGGGAATCGACGACCAGCGACACTGAATCTGTCATCACGACGGTCAGTGAACAACAGAAGGAAGAAAGCTTCAGCTCTTCCTTGCCTCAACATCACCCTGTTCCGTTAACGCCAGCCACGTCCATTGCCAGCACCCCTTCTCAGTCCATGTTTCCACCTCCGCCCATGGACAGGCCTTCTTCACGCCGTTCCTCGTTCAGCGGTTCCAATGCCCCTAGTTCTCCTTCACACTATGCGCGATACGGGCGCTCTCCTTCCCCAATGCCCGCACTTCCCGCGATTCGTACAAGCCTTCCCTCGCCAGCCACGTGGCCCGTAAAGCTCTACGGTGATGAAAGCTTTACTAATTTCTTCCGCCGACTGACGTTCAGTCCCGATGGCGCGCTGCTTTTGACCCCCGCGGGCCAATTCGAAGACCCATCAGTGCTCCCCACTCTTTCTCGACCTCCGAAATCCGACGAGCCGTCCCGAGGGAGAAAGAGTACCCCCAACAGCGAGCTCGCAACCCCTGCGTCTGCGTCCTCCGTCTACATCTACTCGCGCGCGAATTTTGCACGCCCGCCGATCGCGCAGCTGCCAGGCCATAAGAAAGCCAGTATCGCGGTCAAATTCTCGCCTATCCTTTATGAGCTCCGTCCGGGCGGCTCTGGATCTGATGCACCTGTGGAGCCTAGGACCGTGGTGCTCGAGAGAGGGAAGGATGAGACCATTGTCGTTGACGTGGGAGCGATGACCCCGACAGCTTCTGGTACCACTGCTCCACCGGTTCCAACCGATTTACTGTCACCCGTCTCACCCGGAAAACATGGTGCCCTCCTCGCACCGCTCGCTATGCCGGCGCCGTTGTCGATTCACTCGCATTCGACGCTTCCGTCACCTGCATTATCTGCTAACGACTCACTGAGGGCCATGAGCCCTGCTATATCAAAGCCTTCGACGCCGAAGCCGTCCACTCCGGCGCCTAGCAGTGGATCGGTGTTCGCGTTGCCATACCGCATGTTGTTCGCAGTGGCGACGATGGACACTGTCACGATCCATGACACACAACAGGCTGGTCCGATCTGCCTGCTGACAAAATTGCACTACGACGAGTTCACAGACATGGCATGGTGAGTTTTGGACGCATCGCGCGTGACACGGGGAGATGCAGTGCTAACTCTTCTTGCACAGGTCGCCGGACGGCCAGTGCCTCATGTTGGCGTCTCGTGATGGCTACTGCACCGTCGTTGTCTTCGACGAGATTTTGCCAGCACATCACACACAGCAGCAAACTCTCCAATTCCAATCTATCGCACACCATCATTCCGTCCCTCTGACGACGTCTTCCCTTACACCCGCCACAACACCCTCTATCGCATCAGTTTCGCTTCCTTCAGCATCTCCGGCCGTCACGCCTACCATCCCGCTGAAGAGAAGCGAGCGACCTCCAACGCCGGCTAGTATCTCAGGCACGGACGACCTTCCTGTTCTCAACAGCGGTCAGGCGTCGGCGTCGGCGAATTCCGAACACCAAACTGTGCAGGAGCCACCGAAGAAAAAGCGGAGAGTGGCGCTCACGAAAGTTGGGGATATCGGTTCATAAAATCTCTTTTCCCCGGACGCTTTGTTTTTTCGAAGGCTCGTGAGTCCTAGGCTTGCTGTCTCCATGGCATTTTTTTCTATAGCATCTTTCTCTCTCTTGTCGTTTCTATTTCCCTATTCGATCCAGATGCAAGTTGACATCATTCACAATAACTCGCGCATCTGGAAACGTCTTGCTTACGATATGTTATGAGCTCACACGTACGAACAATCCCTGTGTTAATTGTCATTTATCAGTGCCACCAACAACGACCCTCTGTACAGTATCCAGTACGATACATTGCGAGCAATTGATTGATGCCTCTTCTAAACAAAACGATGTGCCTAGAATGAAGGTGTCGTGATATGAAAACATGACCGATATATCCGAAAACGATCAGTCGCCCGGAAAACGTACATAGGTCAGAGTGAAGCGCTGTTCTCTAGGAGACACTCTTTCTACAGTAAAATAGTCTGCACTGGTTCATATCCAGAGAGTCAAACCGGATCATCGTGTTTCTTCCGTTGACGACCTTGAACAGTGTTCAATCTGTCAACCAAGCGCTTCTTTGCTTCAAACAGGTAGTCCAGAGCAGGCCTTAGTAGACGTTTCCTGCAATCAGCGCAGTAGCCCGGGTACTTGACCGCGCTCCAGAGGAGGCCTGAGCAAGCTGCTAGAAACGCAGCGAGGCTAAACAAAACCCTTGTGGCTGGATCTGGACTCTCCAAGCTCCAGAAGACGAAGGAAATCATAGCGAGGATACCACTGCATAATGTGTCAGTCTTGAAGGTGACTAACCAACTATGAAAATCAAACTTGCCCCCATGCCATGCAAGCGAAAGGCAAGCGGTGAAAGATGGCGACGAGCTCTAGACCCGTGAATAGAAGACCTGGGCTGTTCCGATGGATTTTGAAAAAACTTGCCTGTATTCATATTGGTGATGGGTGGTAGGAATATTTCATATCTAAACTTACTAACTCTGCTTGTGACTGTTGGCGGGGGTATAGTGCCTTCAAGAAGAAGACGTTGGCCATCGCTGATATGACAAGGAAGGTCGATAATGCGCTCAAGACCTGAGCCACCGTCCAATTTGTGAAAGACGGATCCATAGTGAATAAGGTGGAGTAGTTTGACTTTGGCCCGCTGGAAGGATCACTATTGATGGCGCTAATGACGGACGGTACTGCCAAAAATGCTACATTCCATGCCAAAAGCTGCATACACTGCGATAAAGGTATGTCAACCGAGCATTCACGTCCAGACATCTTACACGGACCTGAGTGGTGATAGATGTCCATCGCTCAAGTTCCAACCTGTAGAAACCTTCCCATGAAGACTGATTCACAATATTATCGGCGGTCACTCTTTCAAGCAGTTCGAAGCAATAGTCCGGCTTCTTGAAGTAGAAAGTTGATACAATAGTGAATGCCCATGTGTGAGGCCCTGTCGATGCACCATAGATTGATTGACCAGGATATAATCTTGCGCCTAGCTCCCCATGGTGGTGCAGAAATCTCTCGTGAGCTTGAAAGATTTTAATTTTAGTGCTGGATTTGTGATAGCGACAACAAAAAAGCATTCATACCGTAGAAAGACAGCAGTCGAGCTGGCAACATGCTGTGAGTTGCGTATTCTGTGTGCTCCGAGGAATTAACTTACCAACTTGAGTTATCAACATATCATCAACTTCGCCGCTCAAGTCTTCCCAAAATTGGATTAGTTCGAATCATAGAAGAACAGATGAATATTCCAGGCTGACCATCCCAATTCTTCAAGACGTCCACCATTGTCGTCAGCTTATCGACAGGGTATGGCGCAAGAGAGGATTCAGATAGCAGTTGATCTGAGAAACTGATGTAAAAATCTAGTTTTGACTTTGATGAGGTCAAATACCAAATATTCCGTTCATCATGTACCGAAGGGCATCTTTGATGTTGCCCTTGTTGAGTCTACTCTTGTATGGAAAAAGGCTGCAATGTTCCCTGTTGTTTGTAAATGAGTGGTATAATCGTGTTATTTTGCGCACACAGCCCACCAGTACCAACTACGCTGCTGATGTGCTGATTTCATCAAGCTCAGAAATTCATCGGTAAGATAAAGTCGCCAAGGAAAACCCTCACCAAAGTGAGCATCCGACGTCACGGCCTGTACTTCAGCAATGCAACCCTCAATGTTATATTTTTCCATCCAGAATATTGCTTGATGCTTGTGGTCGACAAAGTAGTAACCCCATTGCGGGTTGTCCTCATCGTCTGAGATATATTCTAACACAAGATCTTCGTCCTCAGAGGGCCAGTTATGTTGCTTGCCATGAGATTCCTTCATGACCTGTTCGACATGAGCCAGAGCGCGAGTGATGTCTTCATGTTTCTCATTCGAGGCGTCTGCGTCCGTATATACATGCTGTAAGGAAGGTCCTTTAATGAAACGTATGATGAGGGAACTACATAGTACTTCACCTTTGCTTCATGGACAAAATATCTTGCGCCTTCAGGATGGATATGCATTGTCCACTCCTGATGCTTCGCGGGGTCTTGAAGGCTGATACAAAATGGCGGCGAGGTCATGACGATGATGAGATCAGGACTAGACTTGGAGCGCTCACTATGTTTTTCGAAATGGGGACACAATCGGGTAACTGGGCGACTCCCCTATACTGATATGTCTTCAGAATCATTGCTGAAGTCTTATAAGCATGAACAAAGAATCCGACATACACATTGATGCAACGGTCATATCGCTTGACTGCATCTGGTAAAATTGCGAGCAACGGTGGGGTGATGGCGTTCCCAGCAGGCGGAAAGGTAGCGTGATTGGTGGGCGGGACAGTATTGAGATATTGCGTTCTGCTTCCGTCATGAGGGCTCTGTGCGGATAGACTGGGAGATGCGCTATAAACGGAATGCGTTGGTGTATTGAAAAGTTTGAGGGATGCCGGGAAAGTGAGAGAGCTCATGTTGACAGCCAAGTTTACGTGGTCAGATGTGTCGGCCCTCGAGTGCGTGATATGGGGGTAAAGGCGTACTTGCAAAATGACGAACTTACAGGCACGGTCAAGGTATATGAATCGAGCGAGAAAACACCGTCACGAAGCAGTAGACATCTACTTGTCTCCTAAGAGGTCCAGGCCTTGTAGCTCGTTGCAAAAGCATGTTCAGCTGCGAACATCGTATGAAACAACTTCAACAGCAGGTTTCCGCGTGTCTTGTGATGATTTTCAGATGGAAGCATGAACACCAAAGTCGGTTGAGCTAACCTTACTTTGGCGAGAAGAAACAGGTTCTGGCTTCCGTACATAGAAGTTATCTGTGCAGGCACTGCAGTGAGCTGGGTTGGCGTTGAGTCGGAAGGAGAGTCACTGGAGAGTCATGCAGTCATGTATGACAAAGAGTAGGTGCCCCGGGCCGGGCCGGTCAGCAGGGGTACTACGGTCACATTTTATACCGAATGGAGTCTCTGCTAGTCTGTGTGCGAAAGATGCACCAAGTAACTATATCATGACTCCCTTGTACCCGGTCACGGCAAGTTTTAAATGAAACAACACGAGGAGAAGTTACACCTGTCGTTCAACAAACGCCCTACTCATCTCCGCGCCCGTATGAGCAGCATTCGAATAGCAGCGGTATCTCACTTGACTCGCAGCCACACACAAACCGCTTAAGCTCCTCGTGCTCACTTGCATCTGCGATAAGCAGGCATCGATCTGCCCCGGGTGCTTCACCCGCCACCAAACCATGATAGAACCTACCGTCAACAATGTCGCGGTCACGAATAAGGCTATTGTAAGCGAATCCTTGTTTTCGAAGCTCCAACAGGCAAAAGAAAGGGCAGATAGCACAACACTATAGGTAGATCAGAATCCAAACGAGAAGCGTACTGCTAGAAGACTCACCCCCAAACCATACACGCAAAAGGCATGCGGTGCAGAACTGCGACAAGCTCCAAATCTTTGAAGAAAAATCCGGGGTTCTGTCTTTGAGACCGAAAGAACGCCGTCTTTGAGGGCGTTAAGGTTCTTTAGTTTAAAGGAATGGGCTCGACGCATGCTAGGCTCACCAATTGTCCTAGGTCCGTCCGGAATCCAGGTCGATATAGCTCTCTCAGGAAGAATCCATATGCTACAGATGATATCACGCAAAACGTCGATAACGCGCTCAGTATTTGAGCAAGTGTCCACTGCGGGAAAAAGCCATTGCCGGTGATATTCGATGCAGACCGGACTGCAAAGTCTGAGATCGGACTGTTCGAGTTATTATTGTTGATGGCCTCTATGACCGATGGGACAGCAAGAAATGCGATGTTTCCCGCCAGAAGCTGCATGCACTACGTACAATGTCAGTAAGTTATACACTTCAAAAGAGTGAATTCTACTGCACTTGACGATTAACATCATCCCAATGAGTTCGTTCGTTCGCAATAAATGGAGTCCAAGTAGACTGGGCCAAGATGTTGTCCATCGTGACTGAGCTGAGCGTACGAAAGCAGTCCTCTGCCCTCTTGAAGAGAAGTAAAGATAGCACACGAAATGGCCAAGTATGCTTTTCGCGACGTGGGCCGTACAGCGACTGAGTCGGATCCAACCGCGCGCCTATTTCCCCATGACAGTGAAGAAACCTTGCATGGGCTTGGAAAAAACATCAGCTATAGTATGTATCCTGAGGCAAACCAACGGTACCAAAATAGGACTGCAAGCGAGCTACGCATATCAGGTTATCAACCAATTGGGTTCAGCTTTCTGCTGGATTACGTTTCACTCACTAACGTATATGACTATGCCATCGTCAAACGTCGATACATCTTTACTTGAGACTTGTGGGTAGGAAGCTAAGTTCAAGTGGGAGTTATGTGGGAACGAACCTCTCCAGTACGTCAACGTTTCTAACATTGTCTTGGAGTTGTCAATCGAATACGGCGCAAGCGATGCGGAGGACAGCATCTGATCTAGCCGTAGTTGCATAAGATTGATTAGAGTGGGAGAGGAGAGGGGTAAGCTACCAAGTATCCCGTTCCTAAGTTCAATGCAGACTCCCTCAACGTTGGCTCGCGTGAATTTTGCAGCACGGGGGGAAAGGGAACAATGAGACCTAGTCATCATCAAATCAGACAAAATGGGCATTCGAAGGGATTCAGACACTTACCAATACCAAGCTTGTAGTTCGTGCTCTAGATGATACATTGATGAGAGCTTAACAACAAAAACGTATAAAGAGTCACCGAGTACTCACTTAGAACCGCTTCTGGTGGATTGAATCCGAGTTCACCGACAGCGTCCGCGATGTCGAAGGTTTCTGGCCAAAATATGATGCCATGCTGGTGATCAGCGAAATAATAACCCCACTTTTGTTTTCTGTCTTCTTCATCAAGCAATTCAAGAACGAGATCGGGATCCCGAAATGACATGTTCGAAGATTCTACAATGCAATCGATCTTCTGGATAGCGCAAACCATCCCTTGATGTCTTTGGGAGTCCGGTTCACCAGGATCTGCGTCCGTGTAGACGCGCTGAAGGAATGCGCTTCTATCGCATCATCGTGAATAAGGCTGTAAAGGCGAACGTACCTTGTCCTCATTGAAGAAATATCTGGATCCGTCCGGATTCACGTAGGATATCCAATCAGTTTTGCTTTTGGTATGATTGCTAGGAAAATTTATGAGAAGATAGTGGAGATAGGATACGTTCAAGAACGAATCACGCACAAGAACCCGGAGAAAGAACTCAGTAAGGCACATTCATTCGTTTTCGGTGCATTCTTTGCGCTGTAAGCCGCACTAGGTTTCACAAAAATCCAGCATGTAAGGCGTAGAGAGTGACGTACATGAAAATGTCTCGGTCCCACCGTCGCACATTTTCTGGGTGGATCGCTTTCACAGAAATTTCGAGAACCTCCTCACCCTTGTCCAATTCGACGAGTGAGGGAGCCACCGTCTCGTTGCCAGAACATGGGGTGAGAGAACCACTACCAGCGTATTCAGGCGGTCGCGAGTCGGGATTGGCACAGGAACGAGGTCTATTCTCTCTCTCGTTTTCTCCGCTGTTATCCAGGATGATATCCAACGTTCTATGTCTCGAAGGCGTGCGATGGATGATGTTGGCGGTAGTCGGCAAGCCAGGACGATCGCGATTGGTGTGCACCGCAGGAGGAGGGCAGAGGGAAGGCACGATAACGTCTTCAGCGCTCGATCGAGCGCTACGACTATCGTAAGCGCCGTGAGCGATCTCTTCTGCGGGAGCCTGAGGGGCAGGGACCCTGTATGCAAGAGATGAAATTACAGCTTCGGAATGCAACGGAATGAGGTCGTGGTCTCTATTCGGCTCTGGTGGTGAATCACCGCGAGGACTCCTCGCTCCTACTGGCAAGGCTCGAGACAGATACGACAACAAGGCAGACATGTGTAGCCTGCACGAAAGGCACATGTAGAGGAACCGCCTCGCTGCGAGTCTACAGGCCTTTCGTGTCTGGCCGAGCACCAAGTCGAGGAACAAACGAATGATCACTCTGGTACTGAGAGTCATTACAGCAGGCAGTGACAGACAGTGGTGGAGGGCAGTGGAGAAGGGCTTGCAATGAGAACCTAGGACGCCGAGCTGAGTTCTTTGTAAGGGCCATTGGAGTCCAAATAGCACAGCTTCGTTATTTGGATTTGGAGGTGCGGCAGACGCGCTCGAAGTGATCAGATCTGTTCTACGAAGAACAAACCATCGCATGACCTGCTACTATACTAAAGGTACCTGTCATCGATACGAGACTGAGGCGTTGGATGAAGAGGCGCTGCATACAAACAAGTCTAATGTTGGAAAGCAGTGCATCTTCGGAAGGATACTGTGTGAACCGGGAAGTGAAGTCTCGAACCAAGTGACGTTCACCTATAACAATCTTGAGAAAGATAAACTCTAGAAGTGAGTAAGTAAATTTACGCGGTTACCAGGAAAGGAATCGACACTGACCGTGCTGCTTAAAATGTCAAGCCGTTCGCAAACACATTTCAGTAGAATGAATGAGAGACAGGTCAAACTACTTTGATTTGGCAAGGCTGTGCGATACACTTAGAAGGACCATGTGATAAAAACTGAATGATTCTTCTACCCGCTACGTGACAGGGGTGCAGGCAGCGGCACATTACGCCGAAACGAAGATAGGTTCTCCCCGACAAGTCATTCCCAGCTTAAAGAGCGCTCGCACCTACAGCGCTACCCGTTAGGCAACGTAAATGTAAAAGCAGACGGGCACAAACCAGTGATGATATCAACAAGCTCATTCGTGATGGCAGCTTGTCGTCCACGATTGTACTGCATCTGTAGAGACGAGATCATGTCGGTCGCGTTTTTGGAGGCGTTGTCCATGGCATTACGACTTTGAATGCGATAGAAGGATGAGACAGAAGGTGCGATCAGAAGACACAGAGATACTTACCGAGCGCTCTGTTCGCATGCGTGAGCTTCGGTGAGAGCGGCGTAGATAGCGTTGGCCAAAGAGAACTCGGCAAGGTCCTTTGTGACATCGTCTTCCATCTCGTATGCTTTGAAGCCGGCTGTCGAAAAGAGTGGTGTAAAGCACTAATTCAGATGATGACAAAAAATGGCTTACGCGATTCCTTGAGAAGGTCCTCGGCCAGGATCTCAACGACAGCAGGCTCATACGAGATTGCCGACACAAACTTGTTGTGTACAATGGCGATGGCGTCGTACTGAGCGCCACTCTTGACAATGAGGTCCGCGACACCCGCAGCATCCGCAAACGTAGGAATATCACGACCAATTTGGTTGAAGGTTAGGGTGAGGTTCTCAGGGAGGGTGCGAGACAACTGAGCCTTCGGCTTATCACCAATGACCATGATGGGAGAGTCGGACTGAGCACCGTGCTGGCCATTAGCGATAGCGCGACGGGTTTCCTTCGTCACAGACGAATGAATGCCTCCGCAGAGACCCTTGTCGGAAGAAACGACAAGGAACAGCGTGCGCTTCGGAGCCGACTCCGGAGTGGTGTTTTGAAAGATCTCTACCGCAGGATTCAACATAAACGTGTCTGACTTCGTAACATGCTCCGAACACACCCGAGTTGGCAATACCGTACTGCTTGCCGTTCTGCATGGCGCGCTGGGCCTTGGCCAACTTAGTCGAGGCTATCATTTTCATCGACTACAGGTGCATTTATTCGTAAATCTATAAGACAAGGTATGTGTGATGATTGTACATACTTTCGTGATTTTCTCGATGTTCTTGACGGACTTCAAGCGCAACTCGATCTCACGAAGTGTGGCCATGTTACGCGCGCTCGGGGGCGCGGCGCCCAGCGTTGAAGGTTGTGCAGCGAGGCGTGCGACGGTGCGCCGAGCAAGCATGGCGATAGATGAAAAGAAAGGGAGTTTGTTGAGAGAGGAAAGGAGGAAATGTTTCGTCGCTGTCTGCGTCGGCGAAACCAGGCTTGTGTTCCCGCTGGCGCCGTCCTTTGAAGCTCCGCTTGAACCATGATTACCTCAGTCAGCCTTGACTCAATCATCGCCGCTGCTGCCGTCCTCGACGTTTGCCCACACACACCGACGCTCGCAATTCTGTGTACTGCGTTAACGACGAAATGTCAGAGGAACCCTTATTTGACCCCTCGCTGAAGAAACGCAGCAAGAAGAAGCAAGTTGCGTTCTCAGAGGATCCCCTTGGCGCAGATGCAGACCCTACCACCCCCGCACCCGCCGTCATCGAAGACACCGCCGCTAACGGAGATGCAGTTGATTTGGGACCGAAGACCGTTCACGAGCAGATGAAGGCTAATGGTATTGGTGCTGATGAGGAAGTTGAGCTGAAGGAGGTCAAAGAGGATGATGACTTCGCTGCATTGCTTGGGGAGAAGAAGAAGAAAAAGAAGAAGGCGATCCCACTCGATCTTGTATGTATCTATCATATCTATACAGCCTTGCGCTTCTATAGGTGTCTTTCATCTTTCTAGGGCGAGGAAGGCTCTGGCACGTCCACACCAGTCGGCGCTCCGGTCACCGAAGACCTCGACTTCTCAGACCTCAAGAAGAAAAAGAAATCCTCCAAGAAGAAGGCCGCTTTCGATCTTGAGGCGTTCGAGAAGGAGCTCAATGAGTCGAAAGCCAAGGATGGCGCTGATGATGAAGAGGAAGGTGATGACGGGGAACACTTCAATGACATCGACGAAGCAGAACTTGGTGAAGATCCATTCGCGCGTGGAGAAGCACCGACCGACATCGACGCGGGCAACGAGCCTTGGCTTAGCAGTGACCGCGACTATTTCTATCCTGAGCTCCTCTCTCGTTTCTACAACTCGCTTCACGTCTCCAACCCTGGTCTTCTCACCTCGGGTGGCAAGCGATACACCATAGCACCCCCTTCCATTCATCGCGAAGGCAACAAAAAGTCCATTTTCGCAAACATATCGGATATCTGCAAACGGATGCATCGGCAGCCGGAACATGTCATTCAATATCTGTTTGCTGAATTGGGTACCACCGGTTCCGTTGATGGTTCCGGTCGGCTTGTCATTAGAGGTCGTTTCCAACAAAAGCAGATCGAGAATGTGTTGAGAAGATACATCCGTGAGTTAAATATCCGATATTCCTTGTTTTGCGCAATTAATGCGTTTGGGACTCAGTTGAATACCTCACCTGCAAGACCTGCAAGTCTCCCGATACTCTTCTCACGAAGGAGAACCGTATTTTCTTCATGTCGTGTGAGTCTTGCGGCTCAAGACGATCCGTGAACGCGATCAAGAGCGGTTTCCAGGCCCAGGTAGGGAGGAGGAGCAAAAACAAGACTGGTTAAGAGGCGTGGAGTCATGATGCATGAACCCGGAGCTTGGAGTTGGCTGGTCCGCGAGCCTCATGTTGTATCGTTCAGATTTACTGCAAGTGTATCAACACATCCAACTCATCTGCTTTGTCTGCATACTCAAGCCATTTGTGTCCTGCTCTCGATCAGTAAGTAGCCTGTGGCTAACTGGCCGGGAGACTTCAGTCGATCGACGTCATCCAGTCACGCCATCGTACTCGAGTCTCAATATAAGCCGCAGACTTGATGTTCGGGGTTCGGGTC
Source organism: Heterobasidion parviporum (assembly GCA_002994785.1). Taxonomy (NCBI): domain Eukaryota; kingdom Fungi; phylum Basidiomycota; class Agaricomycetes; order Russulales; family Bondarzewiaceae; genus Heterobasidion; species Heterobasidion parviporum. Next base: position 481,140 of record PDUQ01000007.1, read on the forward strand.
ACCCCGTTTGAAGCCGTTCACGTCACTCATCATCCCTAGTAGGTTTTTCTAGTCAACCTTCAAGCCAACTGCATCCCCTGGAATTCGCGCTCGGCCTCCCCATGCCGCATCAATCGAGGTTTAATTTCCGATAATATGAGACGGGTGCGTCATATATTCGCACTCGAGGCCAGACGTGTGAAAGATACTGGAGCAATCATGTGGAGCCTGCTGAAGTGAATGAGGGTGCGTATCACATTTCTCGTGCGTCTGATGAGATATGCACTACTCATGTATCCAGTAAGTAGGCTAGAACATGGCTTCCAGCCACTCCATTCTATCTCAAGCATCCCCGGCGGCACTTTAGTGGCCATATTCGGTTGCGGTGATGGAGCAGGATGTAGGGCACGGTGTGCAGCACTGCGGGCAACCAAATCCAAAATTATCGAGTGGAAACATACGCGCAAGTCAAGGATTCGTGGAGGTACTGTATATATTCCAGGGATCAGCGAGCGTTCATATTCGTCCGCCTCCCGCCAACCACCTCTTGAAGACTACTGCGTGCTTTGAAACCAATGCTTCATCCTCAGTGCGGTGCCTCTGGTGACCCAATGCACAACTGCTGGAACCACGATCAGCAGTCTCTACCTCCTTTGCAGAACCGGCGTATGCCTGACCACTGGAAGGTTGAGTTCCAAGTCGTATATCCCCTCTCTACCATCCTCAAGTTTGCTTTCATGACTCTATGCACAATTTCTCTTGGACATAACGACCTTGAGGGCGTGTGGAACATATGTTTAGGACAGGAAGAAATTTGGACGGAAAGTAAAGATCGGGTATTGAACAGAATATCTACCATCACCGTTGTCGTGAGTAGCTTCAAAAAAGAACGGCGTGGTTTCTCATGATTCCGATTCTTCATCGTTTCAGGCAGGATTGCTCCTTGGCTCTATCGCGTCATTCGTGACTTCTGACCCACCTGTGCAGAGTATGCTCAACTACAATGCGCGCGAGCCATACACGTGTCTCCTCCTCGCATTTGGTCTTACCTTGGGTGGCCTCATTGTCGGTTCTGCATTACTGTTCGGCTTGGCAAAATGCTCTGCAAGGTATTTCCGCGATGTGCGTGTCCTGCAATATCTCAGACATTCAACAACTGACGGGCCACGTCACAGACGCTCATGGGATCTCGCTCATCCATCTGCTGCACACTGACGTTGCTTGCATACCCTTTTGTTTGTATCGGTGTCGCGCCTTCGATTGGGGCAATGGGTAAGTCATGCCCACCATACACTATCCCTGACAACTTAGTGATGATGCTTTCGTACCAAGGGTTTTTCGTGGCTGCGTGGAATTCCGAAGACCGACTTTTCCGAATTGGCTTCGAGTTCGTGTTGCTTATTCCAGTGTCGCTAGTTTTTGTTTTTGCATGGACTCAGCGGTTTCTGGGTTCCCCACCCTCTCCTTCAAATTGCTGATGGTGTCTTGTTTTTGGTAATCTTTTCTGATTTTGGACAGGTTGAGTATGGTTATGGAAGTTGGGCGTCTCCACACGACTCTCGGATTTCCTTATCAGTGTTCACTCCATTCGTTCATGTCTTCCGTCGTCGTTATTCACTCCCTTTCATGGAACACCGCGCTGCAGTACCAGATATGAGGGCTCCAGCATCTTTATCGCATACAACCATGGCTCATCGGTCGTACCCATTCAATGGGACGACTCCATGAACGCTAACCTCAGGCTTCTCTCGGTCCTCACGAGAAATCGAAATGTGGATTGTGTTGAACTCGTGGTGCGCCGTTCTCTCTTCTCATGGGTCCTCATCAGATTGAAGGTGATGAAATTTCAGAGGTTTATCATAAGCATGACGCTATCGCCCTTCCGAAACGTTCGAATGCCTCGTGGCAATTTCAATCATTTGGAAGGGATGTGTACTCGCACGTTGAATGCAGGCGATCTTGTTGCCTCGGAATCACAATCAGTATGCGCGATATCAGACGCTCAAGTAACTCGAGACAGATCAAGCTCCGCTAGTGCGTGCTGCATGGGATCCGAGCATATACAACGCGTTCGAAGGTATTCGATCACCTAAGTCGTGTAGCGTGTATTCACACGCTCGACTTTCCTACTATGTGCCAATCCTAGCTATTTTCATGCAAAGCGAGACTCCATCTTTTGATGGCATCACCAAAGTGTGATTTCAAAGAGCGGCGAGGAAGGGCACGATGAAGCCTGGTGAGTGTTGTGTTGCATACTTCACCTCCGCTTGTTGATACATGCACGGCAAGGCTAGAACCTGGCCTCCAGCCACCTTCATTAATTCCGAGCACATTCCGGCCGCTCCACTGACAACCTTCAATGCGCTAGAAGGGCGCGATACACGTTCTTGATAGTGTCCAGCTCTCCATTGCTGTGATGGGGTGTTCAGTGAGCATCCAGATTCAAATCTATCTATCTATGCATATGTTGAGATATGCGTGGAAGTTATGGATTCGCATGGTATATATACCTAGAAAATTCTGTCAGGGAGCGTCAATATGTATGCGCCTCCCGACGACGTTCTCTTTCGAAGGACACTACGTGCTTCCGTCATGCCGATGCCCAAACCTCAATACGATGCCCATGATGATCCGGCGCACTCATATTGGAACATCATTCAGTATTTCTCACCTCCTTCGCAGGATCGTAATATGCCTGACCACTGGAAGCTCGAGTTCCATGTCCCCCCCCCCCCCCCCCCTTCTCTATCGTTCTCAGGTTTGCAATCAAGACCCTTTGCCTGATCTCCCTTGGACATCCTGATCTTGAGCGCGTCTGGGACATATGTGTAGCCCATGAAGAGATTTGGACAGCGAACAAAGATCGCTTATCGGCAAGGATAACCACCATCACCGTTGTCGCGAGTGGCTTGAAATCTCACATGTAGGGATTTTTCTCATGATTCTTTTCATGTGCCAGGCAGGACTACTCCTGAGCGCTACTGCCTCATTCGCGACGACGACCCCACCCGTGGGGAGTATACTCAACTATAATACCCGCGGGTCATATATCTGTCTCCTCCTGGCATTCGGTCTCACCTTAGGTGGTCTTATTGTCGGGTCTACCATGTTATTCGTCATCAAAGTGTACTGCAAGCTGGTTCTGTGAGGTACATGGCCAATGTAGCATTGCAAATGTTCGTTGTCTGACACATAATGTTGCAGACGCTCATGGCATCCCGTTCACGTATCTGCTGCACGCTAGTGTTGATTGCGTATCCCTTTGTTTGCATCGGTGTCGCAACTTCGGTCGGGGCAATCGGTAAGACGTGCCTTTATGATTCAAAAGCTTGAAAATTAATACTCGTATCTAGGACTTCTTGTGGCTGCGTGGAGTGCCCAAGATCAAATCATCCGCATTGGCTGCACGTTCGTGTTACTGGTTCCAGTCTCCTTAATTTTTGTTTTTGCGTGGACACAACGGCGTCCACGGAAATTCCCAAACTTTCATGGCCAATATGCCTCCGTAGGCTCGAGCGGGCGCCTCCCGAACGCTGATCGCGTCGCATGAAAGCTCTGCCCAATCTCCGGGACCGCCATATACACCACCAAGCGAAACTAGTATTTGATCATGTGCACGCGCCAGTGCGGGGCAAGCATGGGCACAGTGAGTGAGGGAGCGATGAATCAGAGAGGATTTGTATGTACATGGGCGGGGGAAAATGCCATTTTTGCAGACATGACAGGCTTCGATGTTCGAAGGTAGCGCTTCATGTGTCGTTCTCGTCTACGGTTCTCTATGAAACTGTTCAAATTTGGTCTTTCTAAGGTCGCCTGTCTTATAAGTCAGTTCACACAGTCACGGCAGTGTGACATGCTGACTTGGACGCGAAAGGCTAAAGCGACCTCCATAGTCGAGTCCCTCATCGCTTAAGCCCAAACTCTACGACAGACAACGATCATGGTTTCTGCTGAAAATCTGAACTACGATGTCTTGGAACTCATCTTTACCTTCCTCTTTCTCAATGATCTTGCCGCCGTTTCGCAGGTCAGTCGGTCATTTCGAGCTGGATGCATCCCTCGCCTGTACAAGACTATCATTTTTCGTCACGACATGGCGAAACGGTACCCACGAGTATGTCCAAAGCGATTGGTTATAGAGAGGCGCTCAAAGGAAAATTTATCCAGGTCATGTCTCCATTTGCTGTGATCTTGGCACATCCGTATCTCGCAGTTCATGTTCGTAGAATTGGTACGTTGAGGTGTTTGCAACGAGAAATTGCGCTTTGTATTCAACGCTCTGACTCCTTAGACATACGCTCCATTCCTGTCCTTCATTCCCAGCACTCATCACAAGCTCACCCTGCTTTCCTCCGGGACTGCATTGACGTGATCGCCAGATCCTCAAACCTGGTCTCATTCACGTGCACTCCGTTCAACAGTTTGCCGCCGTTTCTTCCATCGCTACAGGAAAAGGGGCGCTTACAGAATCTCCGCATCAGCGCAAGCAGCCTGGCTAGCGAGGCTTCTGCGAAGCTTCTTCACCTCTCCGGCATCAAAAGCCTCACTCTCGAGAACGCGTCGTGGATCGTGGTTGATTCTCTGCCAAAGTGGATGGAGTCGTTACAGTCAAGCATCACCTCTTTAACTCTCTATGTGAGTCTTACTTTGAGGGCACCAGCATCCGTTCCAAATGCATACGCGGCCTAGTCGCCTAATCTGCAGGGAAAGAATCTGGTGTTTCCGATGGCATTATGTGAGAACTTATCGTGACATGTCGTGTAGATGATATCAGACCTCAATTCTAACATCTTCACGTCCATGCTACCATATCTACCTAGACTGCGAGGCTTGCACATAATTGGCTGTCCGGGCGTCGACCATGTCGCTATCGTTCACGCTCTACCTCACTTTCCTCTTCTTGAAAGCCTTGCTTTTTCGATGTCTGTGAGTGGCTGCGCGCGGTGGTATGATTTATTCTCAGGTCTGTTCTTCATACCACAGGACACCAATCGCTCCCTCCCCGAGCATATCCCAGAGTTGTCTCTCACGCACCTCCGTCACCTAGCCATCGACTCCGAAATATACGGCCGTCTCTCAGCTCCCGCAACACCTGGCATGTGGTCCTCACTTTTTGTGACCTTACAACTATGGGCCTCGCCGCTCACGTCAGTCGCGTTGAAACCGTCGACTAAGGGATCATGTCAGGCGTTCTTGGAGGAGATGATCGATTTCCACGCACCTACTCTCAAATACCTGAGTATTATTAACTGCTCGCTCAACATTGATAATATCGCAGACATCGCGGAGAAGTGTATAGCGCTTGAGAGGCTGGCTATGCCCGTAGCAGACGTGCGCGATCTTGTGAGTCGCTCGTTCTTCCATTGTCGTGGTTGCGCTGTCGCCGTGACTTCTACATGTTTGTCTTGTCCTGACTGAATCGCTGTCAGACTGGCTTCCGGCTGGCGCTCAGGAAATCATCATCCATTCATACTCTCATTGATGTCGGCGTTTCACATACATCACATGGCCCGCGTGTGTCACTCACGAACGGTCCCGTTCGTCGAATGATGGAAGAGATACCTTGCTTGAGGAAAGTCGTTAGTGAGACTAGACACTGGACGGTAAGTGTCGCTGTGTTGCAATCGTCGCTTTGCCCGGAGGTATCTTAAGCTGAGCTGCGTTTAACAGGGTATACCAAGCCCGGATGGTGTCCAAGTGGCACTTGAACGCAAGAAACATAGTGCTTCGTCGCATTGGTTTCTACCACCTTAGGAACCTCTTCAAGTCTACATTTACCCTCAAAAGCGACTGCCGTATCTTACATCGCTCTGCAGACCCCAGCCTGACAGGTATCACACGCATTGATGTTGATATTCAGTCTCGCAGTGTGTTTCTAGTTGCATCCTTCAGTATCCAATCTTTCTGCTATGGCCCAGGTCACGCTTCCGAGTTTAATGTGAGTGCGTGCTCCATCTGAAAGTAAACTCCCATCACAGCTGCTCTTTATGAAACATATCAGGCATTCCGCTGACTGACTATCTACTTGGCCGTTGTGTCGTTTTATCCCACGAGCCTGTCTTGCACATGTCCTCTTGGATCCTGTGCAAGGCCAGCCTACTCAGAGACGAGACGTTCAGTTCCCAATACCGAAAGTCCGTCACGAAATTATGCAGTCAACAGAATTTTATGCTTCACGAAATTTCCGCCCGAGACGGCTGCAGCCTGAGGCCTGTCAACCAGACACAAGTCACAGTGTTGTTTCGAATAGTTGTGAACGAAGATAAGTGTTGCTATTAGGTCGACACAGGTTGACGACGGTCGATCTCAGGTACCGGACTGGTACCGGCCGTCGTCGAGTCTGGAATGGAACTGGAATGGAGGTCTTGGCATAAGTAGCTTGGCGTCCAATGACTGTCCAATGTCGTTAATGAATCAGGAACAGGGGCCGATGCAAGCATTAAACATCCACGCCATCGGCTCTCATCGGCTCTCATCGATTCACGATTAGCGACGTCGTACAGCGTCGTACCTCTTCGTTTCTCCGTGAAGAAGAAAATACAGCACTGGATCATTGACCAAAAGTGTTTGAATTGTTCATCAGATTATTGAAAAATACAAAGCGAAAGTGAAGAAAAAGAATTGGTATCGCGTGTCAAACTGAACTTCTCAGAAGATCGGCGCTTTCGAAACTCAAAAAACACAGCTATGGTGGGAACCCGAGGTTTCGAAGGGTTTCGATAAGATTCACGTGCACGGAGGTTGAATAGTTTACTGACTTTGCGTTTGCTTTGTTGGTTGTGAGCTTCGGCGGCTCGGCACCAGAGTCGTTACCCTCGTAAGTATTGCAAACCGAGTCCACCTTTGTCGTGGAAATCGTGGAGCTGAAAAGATCCCGAGACACGAGGTTAGCAGCCGTATAAGTACTAGAGCCAACGGTTTCCATACGTCTTGATAGTCGCAACATCACCGTACTATATATATGTAAAAAAGGCGCGATTAGTGTATCTCGGCCAGTCATCGTTCGAATGACACGTACGTTCGAGTTCACTCCTGCAAGCAAATCGCCGTTGGAGGCAATCACATTTGAGATCGTGACAGTCTGCAGAGAACCACATGAGGACGCTACAAAAGTTTGATCTCGAGCCCAAACTGACCCTCTTTTTCTGCGAAGAGCAGTTTCCACATGAGCGATAGAGTTTTCCGAAGTCTTGCACCTGATGAAGTGGAGATCAGTCTAAAAGTCCCCGTGATACGCATGGGGGTCTTCATATCTAGTAAGCACTCACGCAGAACGAGTCGATGATGACATTCCCGCCGCCTTTTATCGGAGATCAGGCCGTTGTCAAGTATCATGAGGATTTGACAGACCGTTGTGCTGGACCACTTTATCGTCCGCGTTCTTAGCTCCGCCGCCGGTGATGGTGGACGTGCCAGAGCTTTGTTTGATAGTGATGGCATCCTGTCAGGTAGCAAATGCTGTAGTGAGTACTTAGGATCATTTTGTTGTCATCCCTACCTCGCAAACGTCCTCTAAACATGGCGTTAGCGTCATCAGAACCGTGAGAATTATATTCGAGTAGCTTACCGAACCAAACTGTGATGGCCATGCAAGTCAGAGCTCAACGTATGTGCGGATTATGTGAAAAGAGCTTCCCACCATTTTTCAAAGTACAGGAGCCTTCATGCACGCGGTCAGCATCCAAAGCGTAGTCAGGCTCTCCTCAGACTTACCCAAGCAGTGAATGCCCTAATCAACCGATCAGAAACGCACTTCCAGATATGCTCAATCTACATACCTCAGCTTGATCGGCTCCCTGGACGATTGAGCTGGGTGAGCATTTGTCGATGACCTGCAGTGACATTACTTACAATGACAACGTTCCTGAGGGCGTAAGGGGAAAGGTCAATAGAAAGTACTCGAATTTGTTTGACTAATACTCACTGAACAGTCCCACCTTCCTGGACTAAGAAGACGGCGGCAGAATCTCCCCCTTCTTTTTGACCTTTGCAAGCACCAGACCCACGATCATAGCGTACATTTCCACCCTGAGAGTCATAATGCATTAATCACAAAGACATTTCGAAAGCGGAAGGTGGTATTCACATCGAATGTTTTGCCAGCGGCGACGGTGATAGGGGAGGGAAGGCTGGAGGTCTTTGGGGCAGTAGGAAATGAGCAGCTTGCGGCGCGAGCAGCGAGTGGGTTGTTTGTAGTCGTGGTCGGGGTGGCCATCGCCTGAGAGACCAAGAATGAGACGAGAATAAATGAGGAGGCAACAAACATTTAAGCGATAAGTTCGAGGCTTATAGGCGCGTCTGAGTGCAATCAGGAGTAAAGGGACTGGGGATCGTGTCGCCGTTGTCGTTGAGGGTTTTATAGGCATACTGTCTTCAGCAATAATGCTCTGGGTCTTCAAACAATCCATTTGCCAAGACTGTAGCCGAAACACAGGTTCATCGTTTAGTGTGAAGGAAGCCTCATTATCATGCTTCCGACAAGGAACTGTTCAGAATAGTCGATGCTGCATCGTGTCGAGACTCTGGCGACCTCATGGGTCATGATTCATGTGGAAGAGTCTAGCAAGCCGCCATACGAAACTGGAGCGACCCAGTCAACAAGTAAGTCAGTTGACATAGAGCATGACTGCATGATCATGGAACATAGGTGTCTGGACAAACCTCGATGGGCTCAAACCTCCTTCAATGAACACTGTCAATAAAGCGCTACCGATCTCTGGTGGGCCGGTTGCAAGAGAAAATTCGTAGGTCTGTGTACTGATGCTAATTGCCTGAAGTTGTATGTCAATCTCAGAGGAAAGGATGTAGAGCCTAACAGAACGACTGTCTTCTGTTGAGCTCAGCACTGGACACTAACAGATGCTGATAGAGAGAAGAGACCGTGCGGCCAATTCTGGCGGGCCGGAGGAGGCTTGGCTTGAGAAACGAGCAGCCGGCTGGCGGTGTTTGCCGAGACCCAGACACTTCCTTCCAGCGACTACACGCATTGCTGCCAAAGTCTCAAGAGCTCAAGAGCTCAAGTTGCTCATCATCATCCAATGCAGGGATATTGTTCGGACATTCTTCAGTCAAGAGTACTTGGGACGTAGGCACCGATTCGCGTGTTGTTCCGGGCGCGCTACACAAGCGGCTCAGGTAAGGTATATTTTACCTGACGACAGTACTCTGTCGTTTCGTTTATTCGGCAGAATTACTCTCGAGTCTTTGGAATAGCCTCATCTCGGACCATTTCTCGTGCACATGGACATGGTGCATAAATCTCGGATTTGTGGATTCCGCTGGGCTCCGACAGGCTTTCTGGCTGGACGGTTACCAGCTGTCACCCTGCATGTCTACCGGATTAATCAATTATCCTTTGAGCCCGATCTCTGCACGACCAGGGCATGTGGTCCAATCTGGTCCAGTGCGAGATAAAATGGGCTTCTTGCAAGACGCGAACTAAACATCCGATTATACCCCCTGCTCCGTCATGTTACGTCCAACTCTCGTCTTGGCTCTCGCTGCCGTCGCGTCGCTCTTTCCCCAAACTATCGCCGTCGGCACACCATTCGGCCTGGCCGCTGGCACGACCGGCGGTGGTGATGCTACTCCCCAGACACCGAGCTCCAAAGCCGAGCTGACGTCGTGGCTAAGTGATAGCACTCCGCGTGTCATCCTTCTGACTTCCATATACGACTTCACAAACGACGATGGCTCCAAGACTAGCATCGCTTGTAAGCCTTGGAGCTGCTCACCAAGTCCACAGGTGAACGCCTCGGGCCCTCGTCTGCTTTGCTCATGAAATGAACGTTTACGCCTTGTTGACTACAGTTGGCCATCGATGCTAACAGTTGGTGCCAAAACTATGAGCCAAACGCGGCCAAAACAACTGGTAGGTCATCAATCTTTATTGAGATGTCTTTTCTGAGATATTTTAAGCAACATATAAGGTCGCTGGAACCAACCCTCTCAAAGTTGGCAACAACAAGACCCTCCTCGGCAAAGGTAACAACGCCGGAATGTCAGTAGCTCGTCTGACAATTTTCGATATATGTCTTATTCTTGCTTCCAGCAAAGGTAAAGGTCTGAAGATCACCAATGGCAACAACATTATCATCCAGAATATCAAGATCACGGATATCAACGCTCAATTTGTTTGGGTACGTCTTTCAAGTCATCTCTTACCACCATATTCTTCACCTGACATCCGGTATATAGGGTGGGGTAAGTCTTCCGTTTGCGCATACTCGTGGCTTTGGTTCCAATAAACATTTTGAAGGATGCCATTCAAATTGACGGAGGTAGCAATATTTGGGTGAGTTTTTTTAGTAATATGCTTCACACGCGTTGATAATCCACAACTCGCTTGACTTTGGGTAGATTGACCATAACTATGTAAGATCTTCGACTCCGCGAGGTCGCCTGTTAACTTATGTTCACGCAAAAGTTCCAAAACATTGCGAGGCAAATGGTTGTGACTGTAAGCTCCGTTCGTTCACTCAGTGACAGTCTGCTCGTGCTGACAATCCGGCATGACAGGGCTACGGTGCCGTCACTAAGACTACTGTTCGTCCTCGATATCACCCTCTGCTCTGTCCTGATTTACCTGATTACGCTGTTTTCGCCTTAGTTCTCCAACAACGTTTTCAACGGAGAAACAGCCTACTCGGCCACCTGCAACGGACACCACTTCTGGGTAAATTCAGGCCATTTCTTCTTTGGTATCCTTGTGTTCACATGCTGTCGCAGGTTGCTCTGTTCACTGGTGCTGGTGATCAGCTTACTGTTGCTCAGAATTAGTAAGGACTCTCCCCGTCATGTTTGTTGTGAATGGTTCTGATATTACGTCCATGATAGCTTTTATAAGTTCGTGAATCGCATTCAAAGTCAATATTACGCGCTGGCTGACGCACTCCTTCAGGACTAGTGGTCGTGGACCCCATGCGGGTGGCACGGATGGTTATTACCAGGATGTCCATATGTACAACAATGTGAGTGTCCTTCTTCCCCTGTGCGGGTCTCTTGACTTACCAAACCATTTTCATGACAGTACTTTTGTAAGAGCGATTTCACTCAATCATCGAACACACGTTCATCACGTTGCCGCTAGCTTCCGTTGCAGGCCATGCTATGGACCCCCAAGTCGGATCGAAGATCCTGGCTGAGGGCAACTACTTTAGCTCCGTATGTTAATTTCTTCTATGGTTCTACTTGTGCTCATCATCGATGCTACAGGTCACTACTCCACTTTTGAGCGATGCCGGTTCAGCTTTCGCGCCGACGACCTCTGCGCAAGCCGCCAGTTGTTCGTCAGTTTTGGGACGCAACTGCGTTGTTAATTCTTTGTTTGTAGTCATCACTGTCGGTATGAGTGACTACTGATCGTTCAATAGGGTGTCGTCTGGTTCATTGGCAACTGGGACGAACACTGGTACCTTGAGTGGTTTCACAGCAGTGCGTCATTGTTTTTCTGCCTCGCGTGCGGTCCTTGTTGATTCTTCCGTCATATCCAGTCCACGTTCAAGTCAACCAAACCTATGTCGGCCGCAGCCGCAGCCGATTATGTGCAGTCGAACGCCGGTGTCGGTATCATAAATTGAAGCACTTTCATTAATCAAGTGGTGTCCACGAGAAGCAGAGCGCTGGATAGCTCTTCTACCCAGGGCGCATCTATACCACGAAATAATGATTTCACGATACCCGAGTCTGTACAGTTGATAAAGTCCCAAATCGTCAACCGCTTCTGTTTCAAGACTCCTTCCATTTTGACTGAGAAAAATTGAGGCGGGTATGCCAAGTGATGCTCCCATGAACTTGCCCTACAGTCGTATGTCCCTCAAACGGCTGCAACACGTTCTATTGCTCGTAGGTCGGTGGCGCCTCTAATCTCCGCCTCCTAATCTCCTCCATTTCTCTTCTCAGCCCTTCCACTTCAGTCATCAACCGAGTCGTCACCGAACGGGCTTGGCTGGTGGTTGTGAGTGTCGACAGTCCGGATTGACTCGGAACGTCGGAGAATGCATGAGATTGGTAGGACATTGTCCGCATGTGGGCAGTGGGGCTCGCATTGTTACTGGCATTGATTGCGCGGAGCCGAGCGATCTCCTTGCTTGTAAGCGGTGTCTGAGTGTGAGGTGGGGAAGGAGAAGGCACGAGCCCGAGCGATGATGCTGGATTTTCATCTTGATGCACCCATTGTTCCGATGGTGAGGGGGCAGTGACATCGTCGTCCCGCCGCGCTGTGTACTGTGACGATGAACTGAAGATGAATGTTGGTGCATCACTTCCTTCGTCAATACGCTGGCCGTTGGAGGGCTGGTGCGGAGAAAAGAGAGTGGTGAGGGTGGGCCCAGTCTCCATGGTCTGAATCTGAGCATGTTCCTGCTGTTGCCTACGGTAACGCCGAGCGAGGAAGAAAGCGGCGGCACCAATCAGTCCTAGTAGAGCAAGTGCACCGATAACACCTCCTGCCACGGTGCCCGCGCTCGTGTGTTTGGTGGTATTATCTCCGGAGCTTGCAGACGGCGTGCTACTAGGACTAGGATCAGAACTAGAGCTGAGACCAGTGGCCGTTATCGATTTCGCCGTTACGCTGTTGAGATCCTGATATGAGCATTCGACAATGGAAATGTGGACAAGGGAAGTACTTCAGTGCAAGTAGTGAGAATATAGCACCTTGCGCAGGACTGCATTGTGAGTTCAGCTAAGCAAGCGGTGAATATGAACAAGTGACCGACCTCGCAGACCCTCCCGACACTTGACCTGTCAGTGCGCTATAAGCTGTGGGAAACGGCGATAAATCCGTGGTTGAGTTCGACAATTGCGAGTGTATCAAGGAGACTATCCCGTTTCGTACACCGCTGTCGGTCGACATCGCGGCAGCGAACATATTCCAGGCTAAATGTACCACCAGATGCTTAATCAAACATACAGGATTCAATGAGGAAGGGCGGCTGACTCGTTATAGCTTGGCCCGTACTTGAGCTATCAGTAGGCAGCCCTTTAATGCTACCCGTGTTGAGTAAGTTGCCGAACAACGCTGTTTGAGCACTGAACACCTTCAAGAGAATAGTGAATGGTCAAAAGATACGTGCGAGAGGGCACATATGTGCTACATACCTCAGTGGGCACGATATTAGTGCCCAACCAACGATCTGCGAACAGATTATAGCCTAACGTTGATGTTCCCGTTAATCCGTAGGCCAATAACAGGTTATTGGAGGTACTGAGAGCCAACGAAGCCCATTCTTTGACAAAGTTTGAGGTAATATTCTTCAGAAGAGAAAATGGAACGACGTAAAAGATGTATAAGCGGTGTAAAGCTGGAAGATACTATGATAATGAAAAACTCACGGAATACGTCTCTGAATCGACCTTCCTTCCTAGACTGGAACTGAGCTCAGACATTGCCTTGATCGCAATGATGCCCTTGACCGCCAGATTAGTCTGATTGGCAAGATTATTAAGGTCTGCAGATAGCCTATATGCAATATCAAGTCAAAATCGTACAGTGACATCGTCCGTTATAATCCACGATGCCCACTCACTGTCCAGTTGGAAACAAGGTCGAGTTGGCCAAATAATTCGCCCATCCACTGAACAGGTCGTACTGATAACATAGGTAAATGCGCCTGCAAACGATGACCATCAACTTAGATACTCACATATTGGTTGACAAGGTTCCCATTCCCCGTCGCGCGTGCATGAGCGTAGGCCATGATGATCATGTTCGCTGATTCTGTTGACAACAGTTGAGGAACACGACAGATACGAAAACGTGGACAAAATAGCTCTTACGCTCAACGCCTTGGTTGTGATTCGCACTGCTTCCTTGAGCTTTGGGGTATGCCGAACCTGAGGGAACAGGTAAAACGTGAGAAAATTGGCATTGTGTAATTGTCGAGGAGAAGCCAGACCTATGTCTTTGGCAGCAAAACTGTTGCGATAGCTTGGAGATGCTTGAACTCGCAGCAGCGGCTCCAAGAGAACATCTCCCAAGGTGGGGTCGATGTACATGAACATTGGCCAGGCCTGGTACATCGTCTCGACTGGATTAACCCGACTGGATTTCCATTATACCTTAGCATTGGGTCTTTATGCAGTGACAAAGTAACTGACTTGTCGGGACCACCAATATTCTTCATGAACATCATGACATCCGACTGATTGAAGCTTCCATCTGAACCCCTCGCGAGTGTTAGCTCTGTGGCCGCGTAGACTTGACGTGTTCCAAGTGAGAGGATATCGGCGTAGTCATTAGATATAGAACGAGCGTCCGTCAGAATCTTCGCGTCAAGCTGGTCAGCGCGTAGTCTCGCGTTGGGAAAGTCATTCAGAAAATCATTGATCTATGAACCATTCCATCAAAAGAGAATTCAGGACGGATAGTGCTAGCAGGTCGCTCACCAGAAGATCATCGCTGGAATAATTCGCCTTATAGTATAGAAATCGGTCTTGCTCTACGTTTGAAAGATCTATATATTGTAGTGCTGGATCGCGAGTATATCCGATAGCCCAGACAACAGGCTTCGATGTCGCTTTGATGTTGCCCAGGCTTTGCGCAATACCAAAAACCACAAAATGACTTTAAACGGGTGCGTCAATTAGAGGCAATAAAGACGCAGGTAATTCACTGACTCGGAAATAGCTCGGAATTGTGTGTCAGTTTGACTGTCCAAAGTACCATTGCTCAGGAACTGGGTACGTGTGATGTTGTCAGCATTGATCTTGTGTGTCACACCAGTATCCTTGAGAAAAACATTTGATCGGAGACTAGTCAGTCAAATAGTCGTATGTTAGCCGTGACCAACAGCAGACTGACCATCTTCATAGCGTAGTATAATGTGCCCCATATCGCTTGCTGATTAGTCTCCTGGAATGGCGTCTGCTTTACGAGGTTGGCTGAATGATATACACTGTCCGCACTAGTACTTGTCTTCCAAGCTATCTGCTGAGTGCGATCTCCAGAATTCCATTCTTGAACAATCCAGACCTCATCCTATCAGCGTTTATCTTTGCAGCGAAGCCATCACACATACCTCCACTGATGTCCGAGTATACAGATACGTCGTGTGACTGACCATCGGATGAACTTGCTTCGAGGTATAGATAAGAAAAGGGGATCGATTGGCGGACACGGTCATTAACCTAAAGATAATGAGATTGGAGCACATACAAAGGGCCTGCAGCTCACCTCGATAGGACTGAAGAAGGTTACATTAACGGACATAGGACCAGCCAAGAAGCTCAGAGTTGTGCGCGTCGGAGTGAAACTCGTCGATGTCAAGTTGACACGCAGTGCAGTTTTGGCGTCGTCACCGAGCCACACGTAAGATACCCCATCGACGGTGATGTATCCCAACCATCCTAGAATTTGCGGCTGTCGTTGGGGATTGTGAGGAAGAAGCAAATAGAATTCGCACAGGGCAGAAACGTACAGATGGATTGAGCCAGGTCACGGGCCATTCGGTGGGTGTATGCCTTGTGCTCGTCGCTGGTTCCCAGCTGTGAAGATAAGGCGAGCGGACTGCAAGAGGTAACACGCGTGGGAAAACGGATTGCGACTGGGTATGTGCTGGCAGTATGAACAAAGACAAAATCACCCAGAGTGGTGACGCGATAGAGAGAAAATACCAAGACATCAGGGGAGTAAATTGGCTGCACTAGGCATGCAAAAAGGGTGCAAAGGAACGTATGCGAGAGGACACTGTCCTGGTGGGAGTGTGCAAGTGCGAGGGGCGGGGCTATCTAACACACATCATTGATGAATACCAGTGCAGTTGTCATTGTAGTCTGATCCTCCACTTCGAGGAAGTTGAGCGCCTCAGCTATCAGAAAAGAGGGCTGAATGATGATCAAAGGATGTCAAGGTACACACCAAATTCGATGAACTGCCCGCGTTCCTTTTACCATAACAGGCAAAGCAGCTGCGAAATATGAAGTGAGGAAGGCGGTTCGCAGCTGTCCGAAGGCTACTTGATATATGAGTGTTGATCGCGTGAGCACTGAGTGTACATGACACTGATGCCAGGTGACGGTGACCGTGGCGCTGAGTTTCATAATACGCTTATGCCTCTCGAGACTCTGACGAGGAAAGACTGCAAGTGAAGATCGCCATTGCGTCGATTCGCGGACACTGACGAGTGGATTACTGTAGAGCAAGCGAATGTGCCTCTATGAGAGTGAAGAGGACATCGTTCAAACCATGATTCTCACGCCGCACCGACGGCCAGTGCCATGGAAACCGCCATCGGCCTTCTCGGTAGCTAACAGTCCCCGACAACCGTTTCTTCAAGAATTCGGGACTACAAAATCATATTTCTGACAAGGCCTCAAAGATTATGGAACGAGCCTGGGCGCTACTTGTGAGCGAGCCGCGGTCACTATTTCAAGGACAGAAAGTAACGGTGTAGGAGGCTTTGTTGGACGACGGACAAGTCCAAAGAGCGGTGCCGCTGGGTTCGTCGAAAGCGAAGGCGTATGAGTTCGGGCAATTACTCTCTGTGAGCAGCAAGCACCATCAGAGGCCATTAATTCTAGGCGACAACCGAAAGAGCGAGACGCGTGCGCACTGAAGTAAGAATAGTATTGAACACCGGACGACGGGCAGGTTTCCTGTGTATTATGAGAGCCAGTGCAGCAGTTCGGCGAGTTGTCTACGCATCAAAGATCATCAGTCATGAGTTATAATATCCTGCATTTCACGTACTAGGGTCGGGCGCGAGACCGGCCTCGCACGCGCTCTTGCACCCGACTGGGAACCCAGAAGAGTCGAATGGCCCCTTCAAGGCATCTGGGCCTATATAATTGTTTGAGCATCATATACCTGATATTAAGTGATGGGCGACTTGCAGTTCGGTCCGAGGTCCACGGGGCAGTCTAAGATGTGTGAAAAGTAAAAAGCAACTTGTAAACAAAACGACAACAGGATGGCGACGAGACTGCGCAGCGTACCGGCGATGTGACATCCAGCAGTGTTATCAATGCGCATGGGAAGATTGTAACCGTCCACGAGAGAGACTGTGGAAGTTCTACATTAGACTGAGTGGACAAGGATGGCCACCAAGATGAAGGCATCACCGTCATAAAAGTCCGGCGTATTCGAATCAGCGCTCAAAGTGAACTCTGCCACAGTGGCTGGAGGAACACCCTGTGCAACTGATCTCAGACTCCATTCCAAAGAGCATAGTCAGATAGCGTATTTACCGTGCCCGTGTGGGGATCACAGAGTAACCCGCCATTACACCCGCCATCGATGCAACTGTTTGGCCCAGGGTTGGTACTGAAGTCACAGTCACGGCGTCCCTATTAAGTCCGATAATTAAGGATCCTACACAAGGAAATACCGCTCCCTACGCACCCAGATACGACCCGCCTTCCAGTTGTCCGGTATGTTGAATGTGACCGCTGAATAAGAAGCAGCCGCCCAACTGTAATTTCGTCTCGACATTTAGCATGTTGCAGAGTTGAATGGGATATACCTACCCAGTCGCCTGATTTGGTACACCACCCCCCGCATTCAAGTCCGTGAACAACTGTTCACCAAAAGAGAGTTTCAGTCGTTAATCAGAAGTAATCGAAGGGGTTTGCTTACACCTGGCCTGGATGAGTGGTACATGATTAGCTTTCAGATAGCGATTTGGCTGATGTAGAAACTAACCAAATTGTGAACGGGCAGGCATTGTATACGGTCATCATGCGCGCAAACGCGCTCGATGAGCAGGTCAGAGCACCGATGATGAAAGTAGAGATGAGCTTCATGAGTGATGGGAACTAGCACCGAAGTAGTGCCGAAGTGGGTTGAACACTGTGGAAGAATCGACATGAGCGGTGTCTTTATATATAATTCAAGCCCAAGCCGCCGCCACTTGTCCTGCATGCTAAACATAGTGGGGCAACGACTCACAAGGAGCAGCTGTGCCCGACAAACGTTAAAGTGCACCAAAAGATCTAATCCGCTCTTCATTGCACAATTCCACATGTTTGGAAGCACTCCTCCAGAATTCTCAGATCACCTTCCTTGCCTACCAATATGAGTGCAAGCCGCAGAAGGCTCTGGATCAGTGTAGATGTAAAAAGGTACATGCAGCTCAAAACGATAGTGATGGAAGTTCGGATGGCATCCTGTCGCCCACATGCGTCGAGTGAGCGTGTCCAGCTATAGACGGGTCTTCCTAGAGGACCATCGAGTCAGAACAATAAAATCCACGTGTATCAACGTATCCGTTGACTCACCAATGGTGAATTCGGGAGACGCGTGACCCACTTGCGGCATATCTGATGTGAAAAGCGGGCATACGCGCTGGCAAAGAACCAGAAGCTGAAGGGTCGCTTTCGACACGAAAATCCGATTGAGCATACAGGTACCCTGGGGAAAATTTAGACCAGTCTAGTTGGAACATTCTGATTGAGGTGGCATTGTGGATAAGTATCTGACACTCACTTATCTTGTGATCACATAGCATATGACCCGGACCAATGTAGCAATGATCATCATCTGCCAATATCCTCGGTGGCCGACTGTTGTAGATAGCCTATCATGCGGCGCATCTGGAGGGTAATCGATACCTCAAGGCTCCGGTAAGATGATGGCTTGAACAGCGATACGTCTGCGACTCAACATCGCGGAAGATGTCGGGAGGCTCGTAGTGTCGTTCCGTAGCAATGCGTGCCGATGACCTACCTTGATGCTAACTGCGCTGGAATGTATTCGAATATATAGCATAACCAGAGCCGGCGGTGTCGTAAGTTTCCAAGAGCGTAACAGAGGAATGAGTCACGCACAAGTTCTGATAGGTATACTTACACACCAAAAGGACCAAGATCCCCACGGCTATCGCTACGAGAACGAGAGGTTCATAGGTATGAGCCACAAGTCATTTTCTCTCGAGAACAAAAGTAGCGGGTTCAAAGAACTTGTCCTGCGAAAAGAAAATGCGTGGGAGATGGACACTCCAGAAAAAATGGGCCCATGTTTCGAAACGCTGCGCGTCCGATACACTACTCCAGACTGTGTTATGAGACGCTTGCATTAGTTTGTGAAATCTATAATAGCAACCTATATTACATGAACAGAGCTTGGAACCCATAAGTCCTCATCATCAATCTGAATGCAAGGGATAAAATCTATGCACGCACAGAACTTGATCATGTCGCAAGCAGCCTCTCTCTCCAGCTCTCCCCACCCGGATATGACGCACAACTCTGCCTCTTAGATCAGCGAGCTGCTGTTGCTAGAGTCAGACGGTCGATAACATCGGGGTGATGAAAACGGAAGTGTCAATTAAGAGGTGAATAGACCGGCTTGCGTGCATGGGGATCTCATTTATATCCTACCTCGGGCGTGGGCAGCACTTCATGGCGCTTATATTTCAATCTGAGTATGTGCGTCTAGGTGCGTCTGTGTAATGATTAAAGATCTTTCACCGAGGCCAATCGTTCTGCGTAACGAGTGAGCGAGGAGAATGAAGGGACCGTGGTGGCCTGACCCGGCGAGCGCCGGACGCACGACCACGGTCTGGGCTGGTCTGGGCCGGCATGTAAGCCAGAAGCCAGATGTGCACAGTATGTGCACTCTCCGAGCGTGGACTCTCGCAGTCCCTCCATCGAAGCCATCGCGGCGCGCGCACTACTCCAGTATTGAGTTCTGTGAAGCTCGCGTTGGAATAACTCACAGCTGATAATTCGCAAGAACCGCTACTGCATCCGAAGCAAGCGCATACTCCGATGAATACGCACGCCTAGCGTCACTAGCACTCTGGAAGCCTCAACATCGACTAAAGGTACGTCTAGCCTTTTGAATGATCTCACAGTGGCTCTTGTGGACATCACGCCGCGTTTGGGATTCAAATTTAGGCTAGGATCAAGGCTGAAGATGGCCAGCAATCAGTGTGTGTGTGAACATGTAGTGTGATTCTGACAGACGGCGGCCTTAGCAAGACTCGACGACGGCGAGTTCTTCTATTTGTCCGAAGCGGAGTGGTGTTGACATTGAGCATCATCTCCAGAGCATGGACTCAGCATCGCGTGGGGTCTAGTACTATGGTGATGGGCTCACCGGTCTGATTTAGGGCGCGCTGACGGTTGTTGTGATCATCCTTGCATCGTCTGAGCATGTCAGCTCGTTTTCTGGGTGCTCTTCGGCATATTCTCTGCTCGCTAATAAGGACCTGTTGGTGGGCCTATCAACAATCTGCTCATAGTACTCTCCCATCATCCTCGCAGCTCGTCTATGTGTCTCTGCCTCTCATTCGTCTAACCCGCTGAGGTCCTGTTCCCTGTGTCTGCATCTCGTTTCCCGCCTCTATGCTATCTCGTGCAGCCTCAGCTAATGACAATGGTTCTATTATGATTTGTTTTCCATTGCAACTCACCCGCGCACTTACCATTAATCACAATGTTCGAATGTGCACCAATGAGTTGCAATCTTGACCTGTCTCACAACCATCGTGAGTCTGAATCCCACATCTAATTGTTGCGATAATTATCGTGAGGTGCAATTCAAGTTCAAAATCAGACGGCGTAAATTATTGGAAAGGTACACCGGATTTTAGTAGAATCGTGGCACTTGCGACCTGTTGTGATTCCCGCACACTTTTATTGATGCTGGCGGAACGTCGTCCGGGTTCTCATGCCGTGCGGGCGGCCAATTCGTCACCAGCGAACAGTAACCGACGACCGTTTCAAGGTATCAAGAATTTTCAAGAATTTCAGACGCATACAATGTGAAGATTGCGGAACGAGTCCGCGGAGGGCGAGCCGCAGCCATTCTTTCAAGGGCAGAAAGTAACCGTGTATGAGGCTTTGTTGGACGATGGGCAAGGCCAAAGGGCGGTACCGCTGGGTTCGTCGAAAGCGAAGGCATATGAGTTCGGGCAATTACTCTCTGTGAGCAGCAAGCACCGTCAGAGGCCATTAACTTTAGGCGACAACCGAAAGAGCGAGACGTGTGCGCACTGAAGTAAGAATAGTATTGAACACCGGACGACGGGCAGGTTTCCTGTGTATTATGAGAGCCAGTGCAGCAGTTTGGCGAGTTGTCTTTGCAACAAAGATTGTCAGTTATAAGTTGCGACATTCTGTGTTTCACGTACTAGGATCGGGTGCGAGACCGGCCTCGCACGCGCTCTTGCACCCAACTGGGAAGCCAGTAGAGTCGAATGGCCCCTTCAAGACATCTGGGCCTGTAGAATGGTTTGAGCATCATATACCTGACGTTAAGTGATGGGCGACTTGCAGTTCGGTCCGAGGTCGACGGGGCAGTCTAAAATGTAATAAAAGCAAAAAGCACCCTGTAAACAAAACGACAACAGGGTGGCGACGAGACTGCACAGCGTACCAGCAATGTGACATCCAGCAGTGTTATCGATTCGCATGGGAAGATTGTAGCCATCCACAAGAGAAACTTTGAGCACTCTACGTTAGACTGGATGGACAAGTATGGGAACAACAGTAAAGGCGTCACCATCATAAAAGTCATTCGCGTTTGGATCAGCGCTCAGAGTAAACTCTGCCACCGTGGCCGGAGGAACACCCTGTGAGATTGATCTCAGACTCGGTGTCAAGAAGCATAGATAGATGTATTTACTGTACCGCTGTGGGGGTCACAAAGCAACCCGCCATTACACCCACCATCGATGCAACTGTTGGGGCCAGGGTTAGTGTTGAAGTTGCAGTCACGGCGTCCCTGATGATCCTGATATTAATGATCCCGCACAAGAAGATATAGCTCTGCACGCACCCAAATGCGACCCGCTGTCCAGTTGTCTGGTATATTGAATGTGACCTCGGAAAAGGAAGCGGCTTCCCAACTAGAATGTCATTAGGTATTTGATATGTTGCAGACTTATAGTATTTTACCCAGTCGCGTAGTTTGGTACGGCACTACCCGCGTTCAAGTCCGTGAACATCTAGACATCAAAGTAGATTGAGCTTAGGAACCAGAAATGATCGAAAGGGGTTGCTTACAGCTGGCCTGGACAAGCAATGCACAGTGAGCTCTCATCACATGTCTCGATTTATATACATACCAGATGGTGAACGGACAGGCGTTGTACACCGTCATCGTGCGCGCAAGCGCGCTCGGCGAGTATGCCAGAGCACCGAGGGTGAAAACAGAGATGAGCTTCATGGTCACTGGAGATGATCACTGAAGGAGGTTGGAGATGGTGAAAGAATCGACTTTGGCGGTGTCCTTTTATACACACCGACCCAAGGCCTCCGCTTCTTGTCCTGTATGATATGTTAGAATACTGGTGGAGTATTTTCGACCACGTGAAAATGGCGATGGAGAGCAGACGAGGTTTTTTGGTGGTTCCCGAACACGGCAACTCTTTTTCTGTTGTAGAACCGGCACGGCAGTAATCGCCTCGCTATGTTTCATCTTCCTGATATGCAAGGTCCGAGCAACCCGCAACTGAGAATCGCGCTCATAAAGTCACACATCAGTCTAGATCATAAAAGGCAGGCAAAGTCAAATGATACTTTCAGAGGGCAGATGTGAAGCATATGCCTTGGACTTAAAGATGTTTAGCAGTGGTTGGTTCTTCCAAGAGTGTTAGCGAGCCAACAGGAGAGAAAGCATGCGTAACAACGTATATGTCAACTCACCATTGTTTTTAGATGGAGAATGCGGGAGACGTGTGACATCACACGCAACGTGTTGGAAGGAAGCGGGCGTGAGTGCGCAGGAAGAAGCCCTCGAGCTCAAGAATAGTTTGGTCGAGACCTTCCAATCGGACGGCATAAGCTCGCCTTGTGGGTGAATATCTGGCACTAAATGACCTAGACCAACACAATGATGTCCATCATCTACCAACGCCGTCGGTGATGGACAATTAGCAGAGGATACATCATTCGCCGTTTTCTAGGAGATGGTTGAAACATCGGCACTCAGCCTCGAACGCATCGTGATGGCGGCGTTTAACAGGTAGGCTTCTGGGAATGGAGGATGTCAGAATGCTCGTGCTTACATTTTTGTGACACTGCGCGTCAAATACCCACCTCACTGCTCACCGCGTTGTAATCAGTCGGACGGTGTGGCATTGTAGATTTGCAAGACCGCAAAAGATTCTTGAGCCAAATTCGACAGATGTAGATGCCAAAAGGATTCACATGTTCACAGTGTGCGGGATGAGCGGTTCATAGGTACGGGCCGCGAGCGCTTGTTTTTCGGGGACGTCACTGGCGCTCCATACTATGTTACAAGATCCTTGCAAAGGTTTGTTACATTTGTAACAGCAGCCTATATTACACTTTGAAGAAGAACTCGGTACCATGAGACCGCAACGACATCATTATTCTGAAAGAGGTGATTCATGCACTCACGAAAATTGAATCAGGTTGCAAGCAGTCTTCCCCCCCATATGACCCACAGCTTGCTTTCATGGGTCTGCGAGCTGCGTTGCTGCACGGGCGCGATTTGTGTTGACCAACGAGCTATGAGCATTTTACTTACCGGTAGGCTATATATGTTTTGAGTGACAGATCGACAAGTAACCACCTACTTCAAGTTTGGGATTCCCATAAGGCGCTATGCCAGTTTAAGTAGGAGTATCCCTGTGACAATCATGTACCGAAATCAATGAGAAATGACTGGGTAAGGAGAATGGAGGGTAGCTCGTTGTGGCCCGGCGAGAGCCAGCGAGCTCCGGATGCTGTTGCATTCCCCGTTGATGTTGGCACGACGTCGTCCAGGTTCTCATGCCGCGCCAGCGGCAATCTGCCACCAGCGAACAATCGCCGACGACCGTTTCTTCCAAGATATCAAGAAGTTCAAACTATACAATTATAGTTCTGTGACACAGACGCTGTCAAGATTGCGAAACGAGTTTGTGGGTTACCTGAGGGCGAGCTGCGGCCATTCTTTCAAGGACAGAAAGTAACCGTGTATGAGGCTTTTCTGGACGATGGGCAAGTCCAAAGAGCGGTGCCGCTGGGCTCATCGAAAGCGAAGGCATATGAGTTTGGACAATTATTCTCTGTAACACAGTCAAAAGGCATCAACTTTAGGTGATAACAGAAAAAGCGAGACGCGTGCGCACTGAAGTAAGAATAGAATTGAACACCAGACGACGGGCAAGTTGCCTGCGTGCCATGGGAACCAGTGCAGCAGTTCGGCGAGTTTCCTGTGCATCAAATATTATCAATTGTGAGTTGAAGCACTCCGCCTTTTACGTACTAGGGTCGGGCGCGAGACCGGCCTCGCACGCGCTCTTGCACCCGACTGGGAACCCAGAAGAGTCGAATGGCCCCTTCAAAGGGGCAGGGCCTATAAAATGGTTTTAGCATCGTATTCCTGATTAAAAAATGAGCAACTTACAGTTTGGTCCGAGGTCTACGGGGCAATCTAAAATGTAAGAAAAGCAAAAAGCAACCTGTAAACAAAACGACAACAGGGAGGCGACGAGACTGCACAGCGTACCAGCAATGTGACATCCAGCAGTGTTATCGATTCGCATGGGAAGATTGTAGCCATCCACAAGAGAAACTTTGAGCACTCTACGTTAGACTGGATGGACAAGTATGGGAACAACAGTAAAGGCGTCACCATCATAAAAGTCCTGCGCGTTTGAATCAGCGCTCAGAGTGAACTCTGCCACCGTGGCCGGAGGAACACCCTGTGAGGCCGATCTTAGATCCCGTGTCAAGAAGCATAGATAGATGTATTTACCGTGCCGGTGTGGGGGTCACAAAGCAAACCGCCATTACACCCACCATCAATGCAACTGTTGGGTCCAGGGTTGGTTCTAAAGTCACAATTACGACGTCCCTAATAATTCTAAAGTCAAATTTTCTGCAGAAGAAAATATAGCTCTGTACGCACCCAGATGCGACCTGCTTTCCAGTTGTCCGGTATGTTGAATGTGACCTTAGAAAAGGAAGCGGCCTCCCAACTAGAATGTCGATAGGTATGTAGTACGTTACAGAATTAAACAACGTAGATTTTACCCAGTCGCGTGGTTCGGTACAGCACCCCCCGCGTTCAAGTCCGTGAACATCTACACACCAAAGTAGATTGAACTTGGAATCCAAAAACAACCGAAAGAGGTTGCTTACAGCTGGCCTGGACAAACAGCACACAGTGAGCTTTCAGCACATATATGTCTCGATAAATATACGTACCAGATGGTGAATGGGCAAGCATTATACACGGTCATTGTACGCGCGAACGCACTCGACGAGTATGCCAGAGCACCAAGGGTGAAAGCAGAGATGAGCTTCATGACTGTCGCTGAAGTCGTGCCGAAGAAGGTTGGACGCGATGAAAGAATCGACTTCAGTGCTGTCTTTTATATACATCGGCCCCAGGCTACCGCTTCTTGCCCTGTCTGCCAAGCATGGTCAGGTGATTATCTCCGTGCAAGTCCTGCAACCAAAAAGGAGCTGTTGTGTCCGGAAGGTGTCGGCTTAGACCAAAAGATCTCACCCGCTCTCCATCGCAAGGTTCCACATGGTCGAGTTACTCCACCAGCGCCCTGACATCACCTTTCTGGTCTACCAAGATCCGTCAAGCCGCAGGTATATGACAATCGCGCCCACAAGGCTCTGCATGAATATATATGGCAAGTTCAACCGATACCATCAGAGATGTAACGTATATTTCTCGAAAGTGAACGGATTCAGCAATGAACGGGCCTTCATAGGGGACTAGCGAGTCAGAAGGAGGATGCATATGTAGTAACGTTTTTTTTGACTCACCATAGTGCTTTGGCAGAGAACTTGAGAGACGCGTGACTCCATGCGGCATATTGGAAGTGCAAAAGCGGGCATGCTTAGGCATGCCCGAAACAAGCTCAATTCCAAGACTAGTCTGTTCAGAACATTTCAATTATACGATATAAGGCTGCTCTGTGGAGGGATTTCCGGCACTCACTGATCTTGTGATTGTATAGCATATGACCCAGGGTAACATAGAAATGTTCATCAACCTCGATGGTGGACAATTCGCAGATGATATCATTCACCGCATTATGGAAGGTGATTGAAATGTCAGCGTTGTCAGCCCTTAGCCTCAAACGCATCATGAGGTGGCGCTGTTGACAGCTGTACTTCTGGGAGTGGAGGATGTCGGGACGCCCGTGCTGACATTTTCGTGACACTGCGCGTCAGGTACTGACCTCATTGCTATATGCATTGTAGTCAGTCGGACAGTGTGGTATCGTAGCTTTGCGAGACCACAAAAATTCATGCATGGTGCACAAGTTCTGACAGGTGTAGACGCTGAAACGATCCACAGTAGATGCGGCGTGAGGGGTTCAAAGTTACGGTCGCAAGCCATGGTCTTTCAGAAACAGAAACTGGCCGTATAAGAGGGCCTGTCCTATTGTATAGGAGAAATTAAAGGAGGACACGGAACACGAAAGAGGGAATCCATGCACGCACGTAAGTTAAGTTGATCAGGTTTCAAGCCGTCTTTCTCCCGCTGTTACTGCATTGGTGTTTTCCAAGGGACAGATCGACAGGCAACACCTACCTCAAGCTTTAGAGTCCCACAATAGTGCTATGCCAATCTGATATTGAAGGAGAAGGAGGTCCGGCGACGACTCGTCGTGGTCACTCGAAGTGCCCGGCGAGAGCCGGCGAGCCCCGGATGCACCATATCCGAACGCTTGCCGCGTTGTTAACATTGAGCGCCGAGCAACCATTGAACGATGTCGTTCGTAGTCGGACCTATCTCAGGTGCCCTTGTCGCAGGCGGCGTAAGTTAGAAGTCAGTTCCAACCCCAAGATCGACTCACTTGCTTGCGATTTCAGATATACTATAGCTTTTCGAGCTTGATTAACGCCAGGTGAGCAGTGTTCCTCCTTCCAAAAGAGTTTCCTCATCAAACTTGTTCTCAATGTGCAGAACGGAACAACACCGTAGAGAGTCAGTCCTTATGTCACGAGGATACATTGGCTGCTATACTGGCATCTGACCCTATCGACCATCGTCAGCTTGCATACCCTTTCTCAGCGCCTGCTCGAGCCACCTTCCTCACATCCCGCTCCACCTCCTGCCTCTGCCCGCATTGTGCAGCAACCTTTCCTCAGCCTCATCAAGAACCAATGGAATGAAAGATTGACCAGTTTATACAGGAGCACTGGTGACTTTGAAGACCGGGCGATTGAATGGGGTAAACGAGTCTTGTATGGCGGACCAAGTTCATCTGAGCGCTCGTAATACTCCGCTCGTATACAGGCATGCACACACACATGGACTCTCCAATTTTCCAACGATTGTTCCATGAAAGCTCTGCAGCTCTGTCCGGGGCCCAAAACTATTTTTACATCATATCTTTCCCGTCAACACAATCCCGATACAAACACAGTTCGCAGGTATATAACGACATTCACTGCCCATACTGGCCATATCCATACTGCGGCGCCTGCGGCTGTTGCTGCTGTGGTGCGTATGGACCTTGAGGCGGTGGAGGCGCACCATATTGTGATTGATAATTGACAGGAGGTGGTGGAGGGGGAAATGGCGAGCCCATGCTCTGCTCTCGCTGAGGTTGCTGTTGATACGGCGACGAAACAGATGGGGGCGGTGGGTAAGACTGCGTATGATAAGACAGCTGCGCTCGAGATTGAGCGCCGTATGGTTGTGGAGCAGGCGGTGCTGATGCATACGATGATCCCAAAGGCGCTGGAGGGAAGGGCTGAGATGTTGTATTATTGTTACTCGTCGAGGACCCAAATTGGGAGAATGATCCTAGCCCTGCGTAGGGATCATGTTGTGGACAGGCCGTGTGGGAAGGCTGATTTGAAGGAGGGGGTGGAGGTGGAAGATACGACGCTCGCTGTTGAGCCGGCGCCGGCGTGGAATACTGGTGTGGCGAGACACTTCCGTATGCCGGCTGTGCTGGTGCATTTGCCAATTTGTTCCACTGAGTTGATGGTGGTGGAGGTGGCAATGGCGGTGATGTAGGACCCAAATTCATCGAGGCGAACGAGCTGTCCAGACGAGACTGCGGAGGAGGGGGAGGTTTCGGCGGTGGTGACGTTGGAGTAGGAGCAGTGAGGCGTTGTGATGTTGCTGCCTGTGAGGCAAGAGTTTCGCGTTCAACAGCCCGAGAAGAGACAAAGTCTTTTGCGTTGCGGCGGAGGGTTGAAGACATTGACGATAGTTCGGAGTAGAATTGCAGTCCCTTACTGTCAAGTTGAAGGAGCTCAGTCAGTTGAAGAAAATGCGCTTGGTAAAGACGAAAAGCACGCACGCCAGTCCATCTCTGACCTCCATGTACCCATCACGCGCTCGCGAAAACCTCCGGACGGCTTCCTTCTTTTTTCTCTCCCTCTCATCCCACTTTCTGGCGCCCTCGCCACGACCAGCTAGATCCCTCAGAGTCTTCCACAAGGAAGAGATATCTTGTAAGGCCGCCTGCTGATGATGAACCGTTTGATTCAGCCGGTGCTGATACGGGCGGAATTTCTCCAGCTCGCTTGCAAAGATCGTCGGCTCCACGTTCGGGTTACGCCTATTTAACAGAAGCAAGTGAGACACGTCATCTGTTTGAATCTACATCGGTATTCGTCAGGCTCGAGATAAGATGGATAGAAATCAGATTTCCACACCTTGTCTTTGAGATCCTTAAGTGTTTGGTCTCTCTCCCGCTCAATCTTGCTCAGCCTCCCCAGTCGCTCTTCGATGTCGTCCACGAGTTGTCTAATCTTCCTCTTCTCGTCATCGTCTCTCTCCATGTCCAGATCCAGCAGACTCTCCCGCCTGTTGTGCCCGGATTTGACACTGTCTCTGAAGACCTGTTCAACCTCGTCCGATGTTAGAAGCCTGATATCGCTCTTCACCGATTCCCACAACACGCGAACTTGCTCGTCGGATGCACTTGCGGCATCCAGTGCCTGAAGGTGCGATTTCAAATCCGCCCGTAAGCCCTTTGAAAGTCCCGCGGACGGCGCCTGTGTAAAGAGATGGTCGTACTTGACGCGCATCGACTCGCAATCTCTCGACTCAGCTTCCAAGTCCAGGCCCACAGCACCTAGCTCACCCTTCACCTCATTCCGTACTTTCTCCAATCGCTCAATGAGAGTGTCCACACCCTCTCGATCCTCGATCAGTCCAATATCTTCCTTCCACCGCCTGACCTCCACGGGAACCTCATCTTCGCCAGCGAGACCTCCATCCACCATTGCCTTGAACCTAGACAATCCCGCTTTAACCCCGAGCGCATCGAGGGCGCTCCGCGCTTCGCCCGCCGCACCCTCGGCTTTCTCCACCTCCGCCCGCACGAGCTTGGCCTTCTCCTCTGAATACACGCTGGCCGATTCGTGCACGCTCAGCGGTATTAGGCGCACAAACAGATCGCTCCCGATAACCTTCTGCACTTCTGGCGTGGCGTACACCTCTTGAATCGGGATCGGCGTAGCGACCGCCGTCTTGTCCACGGCAGGTAGCGTCTCTGGGGCGGGCTGTACGGCGTTGTAAATCAAGTCGTTGTCACGCTGCGCCTCCGCGCGGCGGTCAGTGCACAGCGCGAGGTGCGCCTTGGTGAGATCCGAGAGTGATTGGCCCGCGTCGGCGGGCAAGTTAGGCGACATGGGTGGCATGAACATAGCGCCGAAGCTACTTGCTACTCGGTGAGCCTCCTTCGCGTGCGTCTCGGCGAGTGTGAAGCGGACAAGGGAATCGCCGTGTTTGGAGGTAGCATGGTCAGCCAAGGCTCTATAGTACTGTGTGAGGGATTGGAAGTACTTGGTCTTGGCCTGCGACCAAAAGAAATCAGCGATGCTCGCATGGCTCAGTGTGAGAAAATTATTGCAGGAAACCATGGCACGCCAAGATGAGAATAACACCAGACGACATGTCCCTGATGGTGTTTGACCAAAGAGCTAACCGAAAGGAGCTGAGGATAAGGATTTTTCGCATACCTGAATGACTGTCACCCAGTTTCTGTCGAAGATGCCCTTCCCCATGAACTCCTTCACTTCCTCTCCTAAGCCCGTATACATGAATGCTGCTTGGGAAGCGACCTTAGACAAGAGCGTGCTCGTTTTCTTCTCATCTCTGCATTTCTCCCAAAACACCTCTGTCGCCTGCGCCAGAATGAGACCCACGAGAAACTTGATCACCTCCCGACTCAGATCGGTCGAGGGCGCATGTAGGAAGTTCTCGTTGATGTACGTGAGCATTCCTGCGCTACACCGAAGATAGTGGAATGCTCGCTTGAGGCCCTCGGGGTCAGAGCGGCTCTGTGATGCGGCGATGGAGGAATGGGTGGCCGCGATTTGGAAGATGACGGACGCTTTCTCATAGGCGAGGGACGTCTGTACTATGAGTTTGGCCGTGAAAGCATCGCGCCAGGGAAAGTTCACGCGTATTTCGGGGAAACGGAGCTCTAACAGCTCGAGCTGACCGAAGTACTTGTATAGCAAGTCCCGAGCTGCGGATGGTCGATTAAGCAAGGAGGACCATGATGGAAGGGAACGAGCAAACCGGTCATATCACTCCCTGCACCTCTCACAGCATCCTGCCTGCACCTTTGAAGAGCAGCGTATTCTGTTGCATAGTTGTCCGGGTTCTCACCGTAGGATTGTGCGATTGCGGTGCGGATTGATGTGGTCCAGTCGACTTCGTCTGTGCCCTTCTTCGGGATGGATACCAGAGGAGACTGATACGACATTATCCAAGTACCGTCGAGAGAGTAGACGTTGAGAACAATCCTCAGGCAGTCTTATGAATATGTCGTGGTAAGAGCGTGAGCGGTGGGTATAACGAGGTATTACTCTAATGGTGTTCCTTGTGCTCAAATCTTGCTTACATCACTAGGCGACCGCGCTGCTCCGTGGTGTTTCTCAAGGCTCCCAAGGCCAGGAAAAGGCTGAAATGATGTGGTGGCGACCTGCAACCCCGGATAATGTCTATGAGAATACCTGGTACAACGTTATACATAATAGTACACAAATGCATGCTTCCCCCTACTTGTCGCCTAATGAAAACTCGTGTCTGGACACATGATGATGATCCAAGGAGCTCAGTGTAAATATAGAAACCAGATGAAGAACATCAAACCAAACCCCTATCCCTCAGCCGGCCTCGCCCCAAACATCCCAGAAGCCCGAAGGCGATTGTAGTCTTTGACCGCCTTGGCTGACAAGATCGTCTGCGATGGGAGTTGATCATCCGACTGTCATAAGGTCAGAGTGTGCTCAAGTCGAGCCAAGGTTTGTTGCACTCACCAGTGCAACAGAGTGAGCTTCAGGGATGTATGGCCGTGGTTCAGCACTGTGAGCTGGGCCATCAAAGATGACACCGAGCGGAAGTGACGTGGGAAGGGGCCCTGCACTGTTCAGAGTAGTCGGCGACGACGATAGCGCACGGCCGTTGTAAAGAACAGGTTCGGGCAGGGGAGAAACGGAGGAGCGAGGGAGTGAAGAAGTAGAGGCACCAGGCCCCTCATTGCGACAGCTCGACTCGCCGAGTTGGAAAGATGCGTCGAAGATGTCGTTGGTATTCACGAGCGAAAGTGCAGGAGACGGTGACGAAAGGGAGAATGATACTCTCGCGAAATGAGCAGGTAAGCGAGCAGAGGATGAGAGACGGCGCGAAGAGAGAGTTTGTTTCAGACCGGCCGGGCGCATTGTGGAGACAGATCAATGTGGTTGAAAGATTGCAACACTATAACACGGGAGAAAAGCAGGTCAGAGGGCGTTAGGCTACTTATACCACGGGACAGCATGCGGTCGCTTAACCGGCCAAAGAAGCTGCAGGCGATCGTAACCCCGGATAGGGTCCCACCCTCATACCAAGACTGAGCCGAGGCTTGGATTGCGACGGCTATGATTTATCTCAGCGGCGCAGTTGCAAAACCGTGTTCAAATCCGTTTAGACGGCGATGAGACGGACTTACTCTGCCTAAGATGGTGCTTAAGCAACGAATTCCGCTCAATCGCCACGGTCATAAAAACCTCATGCAGAGTGAAGAGGGTTCACTAATGGTATGAGGTTAGGGATATGTGACTGCAGAGACCCCTGTTGACAGTTGCGAGCAAAAGTGTCAACGAGAATAGCCGATGCCGATGCACTAGCCAAAGGACCCGTGACCAGTTGTCGCCCAGATTCGCCCAGAATACGACCGAGAAGAGATTATACTCCCGCCAAGTCTGGCCGTCCCACAAAGCACTGGACTTGGCGAGTTTGAGATCCAGGGCAACGAGTACAGAAGCGCTGATCTTGAGTCCAAAATTCCAATCTCCAGAATGCGCCCCTATCTAGCCCTATCTCGATTCTCCAGGCTCCTATAGAACGCTAGTTTTTGATGATGATCCGGTGTATGAACTGGTGATTGTGAGAGAGGACAACGAGGGCTGTGATTTGTACAGTGAGTGAACAGTGGTTGTTGCTCGTATCACAATCGCAAGATGGGAAGACCTGCCAGAGACAGTGTCAGATGTGTGAACTGGTGTGGACGGAAGAGAGATAGTAACGTGATTGACATGTGACATGATGGGATCTTGTGACAGCATGACAAATGTCAGTGTCACTTTCTGTAATGATTTATCGATTTATCGTCTACTTTTCTAACAACGTTAGCTCTTGACTATCCAACTTCAAACGAAGGTCGCAGTCGACTCTGCGGGACGAAGCCACGGATGACAATCACCGCGATCCAGAGGCTACTTCGCCGACTACAGGCAATCTTGCAGATTATGACGACAACCCTTACTACTAGGCACATGTATACTTTCAGTTATACTTTCTCAAACTCTGCAGTTAACTGTTACCTCAACTAGGAGACTCGTCATACTAGCGAAGGTCTCCATAAGTCGTACAAATCTCAATCTCGAGCTATCGGGATTACTCGCGATCCTCAAGATTATCTCGAGCCTGGTATACTAACACGGGGTCTCGTCCCCTACACGTGGCCGGCGTAAGCCTGTGGTGAGCTCACTTATCTTATAATACATCATGGATGCAGGCAGGAGCGTAATGAGCACCTGAGGGGGTCAGAGCACTTGTGCGGCTTCCATGAGGCCAGCCTCGACGCTCAACAAAAGCAGCCGAACCCCCACTTCCCGTCCACTCCATTCTTCTTCCCCCCCAACAACGAACATCCACTATCATGAGCGGTCCCAATCAGCTCAAGGAGTCGGGAAACTTCCATCTTGGCTTTAGCGCCCTCCCTCAGTATGGCTTCGGCCCTGACCTCACTTTCGATTCTCTCGTCGACCACAACCCCTTCCTCTTCCGAGTATACACACCGAAACCTCTATCACCGTTCTTTGATAGCTCTGAGCCCTATTTCATCGGGCAGAAGTTCAAGCACAACTACAGGTACTCGGTGCAAGATTTTCAATCGATGAGTCCAACGGGGACGAAACCAGACCAAGCGGGCTTGATGAATTCTGGTTCCTACGCGGACGTTGCGAACCATATGGACTGGACGAAGAAGTCATCGTCTCCCTATGTGTCAACGTCATTCAGCTTTGCATGGGCCATCTGGGAAGCGACAAGGCGATACAGAGGGAATACGGGACATGGCGTGGAGATCGCTGTAATCGACGCAAGGGCAGTCGCTGGTCGAGCTGTCACTGCCTTGGAGTTACTGCGAAAGGGCTCTCCGAATGAGTAAGTATCCTCCGGTCTGACCCGCTTCTGCTAATCTCATTGTCTCGGCTTTCAGGCGTCATCCAGATCACTGGAAATGGTATAGGTTTGCGACGGAAGCGCAGGATGTTCTGGTCTACGGATATGTTCCAGGCACCGCTGTTCTCGCATCTATCCCTATCCTCTCCATTCTCCCGAAACTCCCTTCCTATTTCCTCCGCCCTGATTCTGATGAGGTCCCCTTCGACAAACACGGTGTATTCGACGACCTTTCATGGGATGTATCAGCACAATATCCGAGCTACCAGCACTTCTGTCAGCAGATGTCCGAGCAGTTTCTCCGGTCATCCGTTGATGTTCGTCTAAGGGACACGACTGCAGGCGCTGTGCGTCTTGCGATGTGTTTCCTTCGTCCGTGGTTTCAAAAGCACGCGCTGAAGGATTTCCATGGATGTGTGGACACCGTAGCAGAGCTGGCGTATATCATGGCGCGCTGGCCTGGGCAGTGGTGGGTTCGTGAACACACGGAAATCTGGGATCTCGTACAATCGATGGTGCACGTCATCGGCGAGGAGGTCCGCGAGGCACAGCGCATCCATGCGCTGGGAGAGGTCACACGTTTACAGGATGTCGTCAGCGAGTTGCAGCTGTTGACGGACGAGTACGTCTCAACGCACTCACGGCAAGGGTCGATGACTATCGAGCCGTCCGAAATCGATGATCCGCAATCTGCCCTGGTGCCCTACACCCCCAAGGAGCCAGCGTTTCCGGTATTGGAAAACGAACATCCCGACCTCTCGCATACTTCGGCCCCATCGACGGCCGAAACGGCATCGTGCGTCCTTACGAGCTTCTTGTTCGGGGCGTTTGCGGCACTCTTTCTCATCAACTCCCAGAGGCGGGAACTCGCACTCCATTTCACATGATACTGCCGCATTTGCTATCGTGTTCGACAACGGCGACGACGACGACACAGACACTGAATCTGACATCGACTCGGACCTCGATAGTGAGTTCAGCTCCGAGTCTGATGTCACATCCGACACAGATTCGGAGTGGAGCTGTTCAACCTGTTCGAGCATCGCGTCTTTCAGCACTCTGGAGTCGCCATGAGGTTGAATAACTGTATCTGTAGAAGCGGTTGGGTCAGGCGACGCCGTTCATGATTCCACACGATTCGAGAGCTTGAAGTTAAATTATCTCTTTGCTTTCCCTGACACATTGTATAACGATATTTTGGCTGGTGCCGACACATGTGATAGTAGTTGTTGTACCCCTTAACATACTGGATGTATTTACGAACAATTTGATAGATATCGTGGAGGACGAAGAGCAAGAATACTGTTTCGCAGACGCCGCAGATAAAACAGTATTATTGGCGAACCAGTTGGAGTACATGCCGCTAAGAGAGGTCTGCCAGGTTGAGGTCATATACTAATGTTCTGCCAAGACTCAAAGTGCTCAAAGCCGACAGCGTGATACTGTTCAAGAAGTAGACATAACATGATCTTTACGACAAAAGAGCGACATGAACATAACGCCATCTACATCAAATCGGTGAGGGTCTTCATATAACATAACAGTGCATACTGCCATTTCGATACTCCGTGCCAACAGATCGTAGCATGCCTATGTCCGCCTAGGTTTAGGTTTAGAGACACTGTTCTGGCCAATGCCGTGACCCGGCAAGCGCGCAAACGACGCTGTCCCATTCTCGATCCATTCCGCAGGGACCAGATCAGTTCTCTTTTTGAAACGAACATTGTATACATCAGACACCGTCCGAGGCGTGACACCGACAGCGAGAGCAACATCTGTAAAAGTCTTCGACGAGCCAAGTAAACATGATCCAAAGAAGATCACGCCGCCCGCAATGGAGAGGGGACTCCGTGAATGATCCCCGGAGAGGTCCAGCTCGCGGTATCCGGCAATAAGAGTTTTGCAACGCATTTCGATCACCTGAGAGAGGTTTAGTTGGGTGCAGGCGCGAGGGAGGATAGCTTCCGGAGTGGTTATGTTAGATGAGCTCGTGGAAGGGGACTTCTTCTTCAAAAATTTGACCCATCGATTGAGACTCTTCTCCTTGATGGACATCTTGTTGGTGAGTTCAGCGTACGTGCGAGGGACGCCATTCGATTGGCAGACGACAAAGATGCATGCCGCGTAGATTGGTGTTTTGTTTGCGCCCTGGGTCTGATTTTGGATGGACAACCACAGTCGCCGCGCTGATGTGCTGACGGTAAAAGGAAGGTCTAGAATATCGCACCAATGTTGGATTCTCCCAAAGGCAAAATCTCGCTTGCGCTATTCCGGGGAGAGAGTCTTGATGGCCGTATGCTGCAGACTCTTCGCAATGCTAGAACTGTAGTCGCCATCAATGAACGTGCCATAGTCGACTGTAGCGCCAGCGGTGATATCATATGGATCTCCGACGCGCGACTGGTTTGTCGAGAAGTTGTCGTCCGCAAATGTCTATGGATATATCGAGTGTGTGTCAATTAAAAAACGAAGGACCAGCGGGCGGTGATACGAACCCTCCATTCCACGGAAGTGTCGACTCTGCGCGCTTCCAGAATTAGGCCACAGTCTCCACAGATACAATCCCCGGTGTGTGGGTCCTCGACAATGTTGGGCTGCTGATTCTTGCAATCTTTGCATTCTAGTCGTACGGCAAGGTCTGGTGCAGGCGGATGCTGAGCGAATGGATGATCGTACGGCATATCAAGCTGAGATGTTATAGGGCACGAAGTGAGTGAAGAAAGGAGATGCAAACATGTCCAGCTTCGGTGGGCTGAATGTATATGAAGCTGAACAATGGGTGGCTTTGTGTGGCCATCGCTTGGTTGAAGCCACAGGCCACCTTGTGGCATATTGGCGACCAAAGCTCACGTTGCCAGAACGATGACGCCTTGTATTTAGGCGCAGGGTTCTGCGATGTGATAGAACCATAAGGTTCGGAAATCTTTTTACTTGGATAATTGCATGAATGACTTACCCACCGGGGACACGGTATAAAGTGTAAAAACGACTCAGTGCACTTGTAAAACTCTCAGAAAGCGTGAAAAACATGGGAGCGCGAGTCTTGATGCGATATCGATACCTTTGATCAGCCACGCGTATTGGTACGGACACTTGCTCGGCATTGGCACAAGAAACCTGACGGGCAAGGCCACTATTCGCCCCCGTCGTGCCCCTCCCCTTTGACATGCTCCGGGCACACTTGTGATCGTGTGACAAGAGATTTCGGAGATACATGGACCGAGAACGATCAGAGGCGTCGTTGAAAATGAATCGGATAATTTTATAGCTTGGGGAAAGACACAAGATTGTCCTCTTCGGAGAAAATTGTAGTTTCTAATGGCCATTAGTAGAGTAGAACAAAGATAGACTCAGTTCGGCTTTAGGATCGAGGTTCTCATCCCAATCAAAGAACATTTGGCTCGACGTGCATTTTAGACAAGTTGAACAAATACAGTGTGATATACAATGTTACAGAATCTACAAACTAACGTTGATCAGCATGTAAATAAAATAAAGGTCATCGGACACACGCATACATTCACCACGATTGGGGAGACGTCTGAAGTAATGTGAAAATTGAATCAAATCTCAAAAACGAAGGATTGTCATTTTGTGAGCGGAGGCGAACGAACAAGGGGTGATACATACGACGTGAGACGGAAGAGGACCACACAGCAGCGCCAGTCCGTCCATCACTGAAGTGAAACTCTCTTCTTGCCCTTCCTTGAGCTCCGTGGGACTGGGGCCCGAGAATCATCGGGTCCCCTCGATGCGGGAGCGTCCTCGACTGTCTTCCTCCCCAGAAGTCCGTGTCCAACAACACTGACAGCATGTCGCGCTCCGAACCCGATGACAGCCCCACTAACACACGCGACGCCGACAAAGACATAGAGGGGATAGATCGCCTGCAGAATATACACCGAGAGGTTGAAGGGCACGATGATCAGTCCGTCGAGGACAAGTTGAAGAAAGAGTGTGATGGGAGACACGATATAGATCACGGCGGGGAGAAGGAGCGTCAAGGGAGTGAACAGATATGACGTTGCGATGTAAAGGCCCGAGAGGGTGGAGGCTG
The DNA here is from genome assembly GCA_002994785.1 of Heterobasidion parviporum. Lineage (NCBI taxonomy): Eukaryota > Fungi > Basidiomycota > Agaricomycetes > Russulales > Bondarzewiaceae > Heterobasidion > Heterobasidion parviporum. Next base: position 518,738 of record PDUQ01000007.1, read on the forward strand.
CTACGCCCCACAAGACGAAGGAGGAGCTGGCGAGGAAGTTATAGATCTCGAGGATGGGTGGCGGGTTGCCGGATACTTGTGATGCTGTTGGACCCATACTGGCCGAGGAAAGGGAAGTCATATGTGTTCACCACTCTTTGGACCGTTGCATGGACGGAGAAAAGAAAGTTCAAACTGATGTTTACTGAGTAGAAAGCAGGGCGAAGACGTTGACGCGTTGACGTTGAAACGGAAATTCCTTGATTGGGCAAGTATGTGTGAAACCGCTTTCAGTGCAATGTGCACATTTAATGTCCCAGACACCATCGCGACTCAAGCGATGAGTCTGCTCGACAATGTCTGCGTGTAGTTCACAACTAGCCTTGTAACGTAAAGACTTAATTGACTATGATGGAGCGCACGTATTCATGTTTTGGATTACTCGTCGGCACGAGGAAGGTTCAGTTCTCAGTTTTGTACGGTACGAAAGTCGAATCAGTATGGTCGATGAAAGGTACTCAGAACCGCGCTCCAATCGGATCTGGCACCCCAATTTCATGCACCACGTAATAACTGAAGAACAGCACTTTGAATACGAGCGCGAGGGCTGCGTGGAGGGCTGCGACGACGATAATGAGAAGCCGCACAGGCTTGGCATCTGCCTGAAGATACAGGATTGGATCATGGGTGAATACGCAGATACATAATTGATGATGAGAGAACATACGGAGGCGAGGATAGGGTAGAAGTTTGCGACGAGGAAATAGCCCGAAAGAGCAAATGCAATGCCAGTCAGGACCCATCTGACCAGAGGGACAGGGATAACACATAAAACCTGCGTTGTCCCATGAGTATTGATGCTTGCCCTTCTTCTGATAGCCAAAGAGCATATATGACGGGCCCACCGAGACAGGAATCCAAGCGAACATTCCGTATCCCCACACACTCAACGCCTCCACTAAACCCCATCCCTCACCCCCTGGGCCAACGATACCCCAATATCTTAGCAAGCCCCAGAGAATGACTGGCAGCCCAACACCATACGCATACACCAGTCCTACCGCAACGCTTAATAACGTGAAGTCATATGTCACTTCTTGTGCTGAAAGGTAGGAGGAGATGGAGGAAGCAAGAGATGATGTGACAAAAAGCGTGAATATTAAGGTAGTGAGCGTCCAGAACGGCCCATAGAGATCAGGCGAAGGAGTTAGGTGGGCGGATTTGTATGTGGGGGACAACGGATATAAAGTAGTCAGACAGCGAGAGATGACCTATATTAAGCACAACACGACGATGAGTGACTGCGATAGATAGATGAAACACGCACAGTTTGGGTGTCCACGTCGAAGTGTGTTTGATAGTACTCTATATTCCAGAATGACGTAGAGGTCTTTGCCCCGTCCTGAATATAGCCTTCATCGTCTATGTGCGTCAGCATCGAGCCTGGCGTGTGGAATGCAATGATCCAAACCTCGACTCGCATTGACGCCTTGTGCTCGCGTAGTTTGCGTAGGTGCGTTTTCATCTGGGAGGAAAGCTATTGATTGGAAACTGTCACGTCGGTAAAGCCATGAAACGATGCAGCGGCGACGAACAGTTGTACTCGGACCGCGGGCCTTCTACTCGCTGGGGACGACGATGAAGTGTCTGAACGGGCCCGCAATGCGATGAGATATACACACATCATCTGATTCCACGGCAACATAAGCCATCCGTCCAAGATGTTCGAGGGGAAGTAGTGAGATTGAAGTGAAAAGCTTCTGGAAAAGGTGGTATGTCGAATGGTCATCAGCAAAAGTGTCCAAGAGTGGTCGAGGATTGTGGCGCGCTCACGTGTCGCCATGGATTACAGGGTATGACCAGGGCTGATAAGGCGGCATTGATTGTCGCAGCCTCTCGCCACGCATGGCGCAAGGCTTGCATGATCTACAATCCATGGCGAGTGCTTGCATGATCTACAATCCATGGCGAGTGCTTGCAAAATCTCCAAGCCATGGCGAGTGATTGCAAGTGATGGATCCCCGCACAATGCCGCCCTTTCAGAGTGCGAAATTTTCAGCGAGGAGTCGTCCAACGGATGTGACTCTTCTCTCACCACCACCCTTGCCCCCTCCATGATGGACGAGCACGATAATTTCTGAGACCCTCAGCAATCTCTTAACTCTATTCCGGCCACTTCCATGTTTTCAAACTTTTGCGGCATCAAACTCGGCCACCTCTCGACAACAGCGGCAGTAGGCAGGAGCGACACAGTACTTGTCCTTACTGCTATTGAAACATATCTTCAACCGAGTTTCTTCGGCTTGAAACTCAATGAGCATGCTCGGATACCCCAGGAGACAATGAAGACGACTTGGATACTTAGCCGGACTCCGAGAACATACTACATGGGTTTGCTTTCACCATTACTAGCATCTGAGCTCTGAGCGTTCACCCATTTTGCTTGTCGAGGGCCCAGGTGCAGATCTTCCTTTTCTCTTCGTCCTTCGTCGTGTGCCGCGAGCTTTTGGACAGCTGCCTTGCACCATGCCCCGCATCGACGAGCGTGCATCTTGGTTATGACTGATGGTAAGTATTTTGCTTACCATCTTACCCAAACATTGTGCCGATCAATATCTGGTGTTTTCGAGGGTCTCGCATTTTAGGATTTCAGAACCTTTTTGTCAATGGCATGCTTATCTCCATCCAACATTGGCAAGCACTCTTTATATGTTGCCGAAGCTGGGTTGGTTTCGAGAGACAGTATCGCTGATTCGCTGACTCATTGAGCATCTGTCCGGTTTCAACCCTACCAATTTGTCTTGACCTTGTATGAATTACAGGAAGTTCCCTCAACTGTCCTCTTCACTCGGGGTTCCGTCACAAGCGCGTGGTGGATGACCTGACAACCAAGTTTGAAGAGGAATACATGCACAAGATGGTGTTTCTCGAGCACAGGGGCCGTTGTCCAAGGCAAAGGTGAGGAACTACATCTTGCTTGTCAATTTGCTGATGCTCGTGGACCTATGGCGGAACACAATAAATGTGAGTGCTTCCAGGTGCTCCCACTGACAAGTTTATTTACATGCCTATAGATTGCCTCTTCAACGCGCTTATCGGGAAATGATGAGCAAGTAAAGCTCTCGCAGTGGCTTGCGCTGCGCTTGGCTTGCCATCGGCCCATCATGAACTGGGGTCAGAAAATAAGAGAGAAAGCACCAAACGAGGCGGGCAACATCATTGGGAAATAAGAACGGTGTTTGAACAGAAGGTACAGTAGTTTGTATTAATGTTGATAGGATATGTCGCACATTGTTTCATCAATTCGTATGAATGTCACTGCACGATAATTATCACTCTTGTATGATTCAAAATCAATTATCATTTCTTGTATAAATATTGATCCATTGTGAAGAATGTGAGGTATGGCCAGAGATGACGAGGAGTGAGGAGACGAGTGGAATATGACCACCCCGGCCAGAATGGCAGGATGGACAATAATGGGTGATGTTACCATAAAACAGATAGCTCATCACCCATTATGGGTGTGACGAGGTTCAACGGCAATTATGGCCTGATCAGCCATGCTCATCCGTGGTCATCCGTGGCCATAATCGGACACTTTTGCTGATGGTGTGCACTCTGACTAAGCCAACCTGTAATTGTCTCGCGGCCATGGTCGTGACTTCGACCCAGCTACAACCTCCAACAGCCTTCAAGGATAATCCACTCACATACTATCTTCTAGCACCATCTCCTATCGCTATTGCGCGGGTACCGCCATTGAAAATACCACTAGAGAGCCTTCATTCTGTCACTGGCCGCCTTGTGAGTGACCCACTGAAGTCATCTAAGTGTTTCAAGGTTTCGAGCACCTGGTCAGGATGATGAGTGCCTCAGACGAGGATAGGACACATATTCAAACAGAAGTCGTTCAACCATCAACCTTTTTTGATCCCGAGGTAAGTGTGTTCTCTTCGTGCCGTTTTTATCTTCACATATGCAGTCCGTTCCTCAACGTCAACAACATGGTCTCTCGGGATACTGACCATCTTTGATAACAGCCATATCTTCGCGCTGTTTCATCTGTTCGTTCTGACTCTCTGGCCTCGCAAAAGGAGCTGTTTTTGTCGGACCGTCCGATAAACCGCCATTCTCGCCAAGGTAATGGTATGAGTCTGCTGGCTATCCATGATCCTAACTCACTGCCAACAGAAGATGCTTCAGAAATCGAAGAAGATATGACGGATGTTTTTCGCTTGAAAATTATGATCGACAGCTTAACTCAAGATCTCAACGAAGAAAAACAAGACATAGGACGAACATTTCATAGCCTCCACGTCGTATATGAAGCCTGGGAACAGCTTCACAGTAACTTGGGACACTTGCGGCCTACCAGTGAAGGAATGCACGCTTTCGTTGCCGTGTCTGGTGCAGGCACCCGTCTGGAGAACTCTTCAGAAGAGCACAATACACCGATCCATATGACAGAGAACCTGGGGTCAGAAATAGCTGAAAAGCTTCCTGCCACGCTCAAAGCAGATGAGCACTGGATTGGTATCGTGGATAATATCAATTCTCAGTCTGCTAACGAAGCGACAGACTTGGTTGCGAAGCAACAGCGATCGGACCTGCATCGTAGACCTAGAGGGTATACGGTCTGCTCAGACATTTCCGATGAAGATGGCTACGAGCTTGACACATGTCCATTGATGCCTGGACATTATGAGGATGAAGGTCCTCTGTTTTACTCTGTCGTATGCTCTTCCTTGCTTCCGCAAAACCATATTCTAGGCACGATCTCGGCTAATGCATCAGCATCCTTCTCGTCTTTGGGTTGCTCTATTTTCGACAATCTCACATACTACAGGGAGCTGCGGGAGGCACGCATCGACAATGAATTTGAAGCTATACTGGACAGAATTTTGAAAGAATGGTTTAATGTTGGAGCATCGGTGCGTCTTCTTGCCCTCCACATATGTCATCTATTTTTCATGTATCGATGCATCGATGTCTACTCTGTTCATGTGTAGTTGATTGGCATTGCAGCGTAAGTAGAAAATATGGCGCCACAGTGACCTAATCAATGCTGATCTACTATTAGTTTGAATGTCACCGTCTCCGGGTTTACCCCAGACACCCTCTTCGGTATCGAAGGCCTGGCGCGCGGCGCCCTTGCGGTATCAATCGTTACTGCCGGCGTTGGCATCTTTCTCGATGCCTGGTTTCTACTCCTCTACAACAGTGCTGACGCGCAAAAGTTCAAGGTGATCCTCATCCTCCATTCACTTGACAGGCTTCATTCATCATTTTGACCTTTTCCAGAGGCTTGCGACCGACATCTATTCTTCGTTCTTCTTTTTCTCCATTACCTCGCGGATACCTGGCCTCCTTCTCTTCTTCGCTTGTTGCTCCACAGCACTCTTACTCTTCGCCATTGCGTGGGATTCGGGCTGGGTGAAAGCTGTCATTGCCATTTGCGTCCCGGTGAGCGCTCTGTACTACTTACAATACCTCGTCTTTCTGGCCGAGAGTCTTGCTCGCAGTGTTTGGAGGCTTTGCAATATCTTGGTATCGCTGATACGAAGTACTTCGGGTATCTTTCTAATTGCTATACGGTGGATACTAACGATGCTTGAATGAGTGATCTTTTTCTTAGGTCGTAAATTGTCCTGCGAGTCAGACTGTGTCTATTCGCTCTGTATATTTTGTATGGCTTTTGATTGACTGGAACCTATACGTATGACTGGATATTTGATTGGGACGTATGGGTTTTTTTATGCTTGCCAATTTGTTTGGTATTGGCTGCGCCGACGGACTTACACATCCGACCAACTGCACTTATACTACATGACATCATTACGGACGCATCGAAGTTGCCCTCTCAAATCTCGCATCTTCTGTAGTCTCCAATATTCCATGTCTAACCAGATTTATAGAGACAGTCATTTAAGTTGAAAAATCTTACTCTTCTGGATCTTGAGCGGGCTCAAGCTCAAGCTCAAGCCTGCAATAACGTAATAACTCGCATGTACGCGACTGCGTTGCCGAGGGTTGACTTCTCTTCAAACCAAAATGTCACTACTCGATCTTCACTCTCACCGCACGCAACTTTTGTTGACAGCCATAGGAACGGCGGCCGCAACAGCTTCTATATTCTCTCTATATAACACAACCTCACGTCGGCGAAAGCGGCGCGAGCTAGACGATGACATCCGCCGCTCGCTCTCAAGCTCCGCCGCTGTGGCAGGCCAGTCTCATACACCAGTACCTCAAGAATATGCTCAGGCGAAGCGAAAGCATATCACAGGCGATGGCCTTGAGGAAAGCGAGATATCCATTGGGGTTGCGGGAGCATACGAGTACGACGAGGAGCTTGTGAGGGAGCAGCTGGCGAGGAACTACGCGTTTTTCGGAGATGAGGGCATGAGCAAAATCAGGAAGGGTTCCGTCGTTGTCGTCGGATGCGGAGGTGTGGGAAGTTGGGCGGCTGTAATGCTCGTCCGGTCGTGCGTCCGTTCTGTCTTTTCATCTCAATTCACTGACTCCTCTTTCAATCAGAGGCGTCTCCAAAATCCGCCTTATTGATTTCGACTATGTCACCCTTTCCTCACTCAACCGCCATTCGACCGCCACGCTTGCAGATGTCGGCACGCCGAAAGTGCATTGCGTCGGGCGTGCGCTGCGGCAGATGGCGAAATTCGTGGATGTCGATGCCCGTGTCGAGCTGTGGCGTGCGCAGGATGGCGCTGCGCTCCTAGAAGGGGCGGATTGGGTCATTGGTTCGTGGCATCCCTCTATTCGCACTTGTGTGAAGCATTCTGTTGAAGCGCGGCATGCAGATGCGATCGACAATATTGGCACCAAAGTTGAATTGTTAAAGTATTGCGTAGAGCATAATATCAAGGCAAGGACCTCCACACACAACTTTTGTCTATATTCATCACATGAACCAGGTCTTCTCGTCCATGGGTGCAAGCACAAAATCCGACCCTACGCGCATCCAAATTGCCGATATTTCAGACACAATATATGACCCCCTAGCGCGGACCGTGCGCCAACGCCTACGAGCCGCGGGGATTCGTGAGGGAGTTCCCGTCGTCTATTCTACAGAGGTTCCCGGTGACGTGAGTCTTCTGCCGCTCCCTGAGGAGCAATTTGCAAAGGGTAAGGTTGCGGAGCTTGCGACAATGGACGACTTCAGGGTGCGGATTCTGCCTGTCCTTGGTACGTTTTCCTTTCTGAAGTGAATGGTGAGAGCTGAAATGAGTTAATACCGCTCATTCAATGACCAGGACCACTGCCAGCGATCTTCGGATTGAACGCGGCTACGTATATAATTTGTGAGCTAGCTGGAAAGCCGCTTGAAAGGCCATTGCCCGTGAAACATCGGAAAAAGCTCTATGACCGGCTGTGGAAAGACCTGCTGGCTCGTGAAGGGCGGATTGCGGGTCGACAGATCAAGTGCGCCCTTGGTCTTATCTTACTGCTTCGACGATTGAGTTCACAGGAACGAAAAATCGGTTTTGAATTCTAGCAACCTGCCACTCTCAATATCGGACATCGGGGTAATATTTGAGGACATTGCCCTAGCGCGCAGCATCGTTCCACCACATGCGACCTGCGCCAGGGCAACGCTCGCACGATGGGACCCCCTGCGTCCTCTCTCTATGGAAAATATAGTCGTATTCGAAGATAAGGAAGCAGAGAAGCATATGCGAGAGGTGTTTGGTGTCTCTCCTAGCGAGAAGGTTTCATTTGAGGCTGGAGAGACGCTAGAGGAAGTTGCGGGGGAATTGGAGATGGTAGATGCATTGGGAGGCAAGCTGACGAAAGAAAGGACTATCAAGAGGCCTGAAGAGTTTTGGGGAGAGAAAGTCGCCGCAGTTGTGCAAGCGCGAATAGAGGAGGCGATAAGATATAGGAAATGGGTGGTATAGTGAATGTATAAGGTATGTGGGTGTGTCCTTCACGTTATCCCATTTCGAATTCATGGAACTTTGACATCTTTTATCTTAGCCTCGGTTTTACTTTAGTTCCCCGAGACGAGTTAAAATGATCTGCTGTATTTCTGCTGTTGGACATCTTACTGACAAACCGACCTCGGATCCGAAGACCTGACATAAGTCACCGTATCAGGTAGCTTCTATTCCTTGAAGACAGCTTCAATAATATTCTGGGGACTGTCACCCAGCATTATAAGAACCTATCGTGTCTTCGCTCGGCATGTTTTGCTCGTGTTTTGCTTGCCCACAATGGTTCTACTCTTCGCCATCCAGCGCCTCTCGCTAGGCATAGCAGCCTCTCTGATCAACGCAGTTGTGAATATAGGCATCATTCTCTGGGATCTCGGTCTTTTCGTCTATAATCTCTTCACACCTCTTCGTGCAGTAGGGAAAGTGACACCGATTGGACATCCAGGAGCCGGAGGGAAATGGCCGGAATATATTCCGCCGAAGGAGGGGGATAGTCGGTGCTCGTGCCCTGCGCTCAATGCCTTGGCTAACCACGGTAAGATTATTTCATTGTGTTGAGTCCTGCACTCGTGTCGCGTGACTCTGATCGTCGGAGCACAGGAATCCTTCCACGCAATGGGCGCAATATCCCCATCCGTGCGCTCACGCCTGCTATCCGGTCCACTTTCAATTTTGCGCCTTCGTTTTGCGTGTTTGTCCCTCGCTATATTGGGCAGATCTTAGGCCGAAGTTACTTGAACGATACACTGGATTTGGAAGATATCGATGTGCATAATGGCATTGAACATGATGCTTCTCTTACTCGTGAGTGTTATGCTTCGGGGGGTTCCTTCTCTATTATATATTGCTTTGCTGCAAATGTTCGTCGCAGATTGTCGCATCAATGACGTTCGATGAACACGTTTTTGCATCGATATGTCTACAGAACGATTTATTCATCTCCTCTCTATTTAACAGGCGAAGACACACGTGTCTCACCCGACCAATCCCGACCATCCATCCCGCTCGTAGAGCAGCTCCTCGCATCTGCGTCGGGTCCACTGCTTTACAATCACACAGGGGACTCCAGTGCGACGCCGACGCTCACTGTCTCAGATCTTGCGCGGTTGACGTCTAAACGTCGTGCCGAGGCGAAGAAACAGAATGGCCAATTCTCGCTCAGCACGTCTCACAAGATGTTCGGCAGCTCTAAGTATGCAATAATTCTGTCCACGATTGCTATTTATTTAAATATTTCCTCTAGCTCGGGGACGCTTCTCACAATATTCGGAGGGCGTGTAGATGATTTGCGCACAGTGCTTCTGGAAGAACGTCTCCCCGATGGGTGGGAGTCCCGCGTGCGAGAACCGATGGGACTGACGATTGCTGTCTTCAATAAGACTGTGCTTGGAATTGAGATGGGCGTTGAGGAAGAGATCAGGGATGGGTTGAAGAGTGTTTTGTGATACTTGCTCTAACTTGGAAATGTGTCATACTGGGGAACCTACGCTGATGTTCTAGCGTAGTTGGGGTCATCATCAATGGGGATGAAAGCCATGCACAAAGTGCTCTTGGCATTCTCCCAACTCCGGCGCGAAATGTCTAGCGACGATACTAGATACTCAGATGTTTTATGCTATTCAATGGATGCTAATACCGAAATCAAAGTGCTTGGAGGAACGTGTTGACGTGCAGTGCCCCTTCGCGAGACAATCTAGTGATGATTGAGATATAGCCGTCCGGTCGAACGACTAGCATGGCACCCGTAGCTGCTATGCCAAACTTTTCGTATGCACTGCACACCCCATTCTGCTCACTGATGAATACCCTGATGATGAATCGAGAGATTTAGCGATCGTTTGTGCGAGACAGGAGGCATTAGGCAGTACATACCGCTTCCAGTTTTGTAACATTGGTGGAACATCCTTCCAATGTACAGCTTCCCTGTGGCCAGCAAGAATTGTATACAGAGATAGGCGATTTAGGATCTGAAGAGACATCGAAGCCTTCAATGAAGCCGCGAACTGTGTCAGACAGCTGTTCTGCTGTGGAACGAGAATATCTCCGGCGAATATGAGTAGTTTAAACAACCCATCAGACGGCGCGAGGTCCTGAAGGTCGAGTTGCTGCCAATCCCCGAGCCGTGTAAGGTCAAAGGAAGGGAGCCGTTGGCCTGGTTGCAGATAAGCGGCGAAAGTGTTCACGCCAGGATCTGTCAACCTGGACCGGTAGCAAATACCAATACCACTATTTCCAAAGGTGAGATTTCATGTCATTTACGCTTGGAAATCCATGACCTTGTGAACATATTCTGTTCGTGCAGCATACTGTGGAAAGCGGTATGATGAGCGTATTGTCCTAATGATGAGATGGATGAACACCGACCTTGAATAGTCAACAGCAGCTCCACCATCAAGAGTTCGTGCAATACGTTTGTCGAAAGCAATAAGCTCTTGAGCATAGCCACGTCTTTCGACTTCATAAGTCTCTAGCAGCGGCTCGCCCGCCCACCCGCGAAGAACATATGCTATCTTCCAAGCTAAATTAAAAAATTGGAGGGTTATGAAGGACGGGGCCAACATTATCATGAACCACTCACCTAGGTTATGTGAATCTCCCATTGATGCATTGGCGCCCTGGCCTGCCTTCGGCGAATGTGTATGGCAAGCATCTCCGACGATAAAAATCCGACCGACAGAATACTGTGAAGCCACTTTTTGAGGCACTTCAGGCGCATGATTCATGAGTGCGCTACGTTGGGACGAAACAAGACACACCAGAAAATATAGTGCACCAGAAGACATGTGTGAATTCGATTGAATATGGACGTAGACCCTGAATGACACGCTGAGAAGAGAAATGAGATGCTAATTAAGCAACGAGGATATTGCTCAAACCTACAGCTAATACACTGGATTGAACAGCACTTGAATCCAAGGAAGACTTCTTGAGACGTCCGTTCTGTGTCTTCGCATAATCTTGCGGAGGGAGTTGCACATAGATGCGAATTTTGCCATCTTCACGGGGTATGATCTTGCTTATAGCGTCAGAAAGGAGGATGCGAAGATATAACACGATAGACAAACAATCAAAGCGCCCAGAGATGATTGAATCACGCATTTGAAACGGCAGTCGGGAAAATCGGTCTTGACGATTGCGTCCGTAACGCCCCATACATACTCTGAGTGCAAAACTAAGAATCAGAGCATGCACATCACAAAGACAAAAAACCTGTCTGATCTCCTTCCATACTGATGTCCAAATGCTGACGGACCCAGGAGTGCGCGCCTGAAGCGCGAATCGATTGTGACTCGTGAGACGGCGACAAAGTCAAGAGAGTATAGAACCTACCATCTGCTCCGATCACAAACTTTGCAAAGACTGTTCGCCTGTCGAAGTCGATATTTTTGAGTCCGTTCTGATCAGACGAAAGACTATTGCGTGATGTGGAATTTGAGCCTAAACGCTGGATAGTAGTCTGCATAGATAGGCTCGAAAATTCTCAACGGCACTGCGTTAGAGCGAGAAGTATACCCGCCTTGATAGGATATGTGAGATTCCTCGTGGAATCGACATCGCTGGATTCAATAGATAGGGGTTGTGCGGGCTGCATAATGCGGCCTCCAGCCTGCTTCAACGAGTCCCGTAGAGTCCCTTCGATGATATCGATACTAGCCGTCATCTCGTAGGCATACCGGCTATCCACAACTACATTTTTGATAGGCGTTGAGCGTACGAGCCCTGAACTATCGTCGGTCTTTTCATACGTTACCTGAGGATTCAATGATCAGTCATGTCTACTACGAAGCGATGTGAAACGCTTGCCATAGCATGTATAGCAGCAGCTTGGGAAGCAAAGGTGTCGAAAAGGCCGTAGCTGTTCCAAATTTCCAAGGTGCGGGGCTGCAAGCCGTCAGCGTTTCCATATTGTGAACCAGATATCCTGTCAATGTGCACACAGTCAACCCTTTCAACTGGAGCTGCAGACTTATAGGCTCACCTGCGCTCGACGACTGTCACACCGACTCCAAGTCGTGAAAGTGCTTGGGCTGCCATCAGACCGCTAGGACCCGCTCCGATGATCAGGACATCTGTGTACCAGTGTTCGGTGACCTCGGGCGAGGGACGCTGGCCTGACACCATTGTGTTTGAACGTGCCATCCACCGCTTGGAACCTCGGCATGATATACCCGTGCGCTTGGGCGTCAGAAAGAACCCACAGTATCGAGAATCAACACATGATACCATTGAAATAGGTCATCTACTCCATCAGCAGGCGTTTGCAAAGCTTCCAACAGCGGTCACAGTTCCCGGCTCGAACGTCGACCCATGTCTGGAATCAGATTGGATCAACTGATTCCGTCATTTTGTAGGAACTATCTTGAGGCGCCTGTTCCATGCAATTTTTGGGAGTTGTTGGACAGCTGGGACGATGGGCGCAGGTTTCATCTGGACTACTATAATTAATTCAAGGCTTGGATGTCGATGGTGTGAAAGTGGGAAGAAACGAATTGCTTCGTTTAGCAAAGACCCTGAGTGCAGAGGCTGACCTGTCAGAAATTGTATACCGATCTTAGGAAGACCATAACAACTGCATTGGGAGAACACATTACGTATTGTTACATGCAGAAACGATAGAAAGCAGAATTCGAAACTCAGCATTAGTGGACCGTAACGTGGTCGATGATCAAGCCAGATCAAACCAGGGAAAATTCGATCAGGGCGGATTCTCCGGAGTCCCATAGTTTTACAAACTTGAGCCCAGCTTTCGCACTACGAAAAACAAGACTGATCATCAGGGCCTGGTCAACATAGCTTCCTGTCCCACTGACCTCAACTCCACAAACTCCGTGAGTGTACGTTCCTTACTGTTGAACAAGGTCATCATATTGATGTCTTGCTGATACAGCCGAACCCTTCCCATCCCATAGTTTGGCAAAAGCGGTACTGGGGCCTATCATGAAATAGTATGTTTGAACAATGTAGTTCAAGCATGTGAACAGCATACCAGCTTACCTGATCAATGGTATCTTCTTTTGCTTCCTGACGCGCTACATGTTGCAAGGCGAACTCGTCTAGAGAATTTTGATGAGTAATCAAATGAAAAGCTCACGTCTCGAAAATTCAACGTACGGATCAAGAGTCGACTCGAAGGCAGCATGGCTTTGCAAAGATTGGCGAGGATTCTAGAACACTCGGCGTCGGGCCAATCATGTCTACTCCAGAAAGTGAACTCATCGAACAATGATATAATGTTGCATTCAGAGCTCACAAAACATGGCGTACCTGTCGTATGAAAATCAGAGAAAAGTTACAAGCAAGCATGAAACAGGGTTATTCTCACATAATAGAGATCGCAGCCTTTGACGGGCACGTCCTTGAAAAAATCGAGAGGGATAAATTCGACTCTCGAAGTCTTGATTGCTGAAGGGAGCTCCGCAGTCCAAAGCTGAGATAAGGGTGTCAAACTGGAACATAACGGTGAGGACGCTTTTACGAACATCTCTCCCTTGACCAACTACGACCGGTAGATCTTGTAAAACGACCTTCAGATGGGGATGTGCTTTAACCAAATCGAGAGTGATATGACCGTTTCCGCCGCCAACATCGCAGATAGTAGTGTCAGCAGCGAGATTTTCCCAAGGATACGCTGGAAAGCAGGATATGTTTTTCGAAGGTACTTGGGCAGTTACGAAAAAGAACAACCTTTAGGGAGCATTCCTTTGCCTGTGACTTGTCCCCAACCGACCATCGCCTGGGCAAAACGCTGTGCGAAGAATGAGCGTAAGATTACTGAGAGACTTCATGTATATACTCACATCTGTTCGTTCCTTGTTCTCAGACTACAATACCTCAATGAACGCGCGCGCGAAGAAGCCTGAATCACACCCACCATGTCAAAGTAATCAAACACGGTGCACCGGTGGGCGCGCATGAAAGCAGAATCTTCGGGACGGTAGGAAGCAGCTGTACGTGGATCCGAAAGAACATCATGAAGCAGAACCGATGATTTGTGTACTTCATCTGTCCTGTCATACATTCAGCATTAGGCAGGAGAATAAACGAGGGTAGCGTGGCATTACATATGGCCAACAAGACCGTGAACAGGGTCTGTGGACAAGAGCTTGATACTCAATCGATTGTTCGCGAATACATTGGGCTTGACTACGTAGAGGTGACATCGATATTGAGCAAGTTGAAAATAGTGGAAGGATAAAAGCCCACCTTCGTTGAAACAATGCTTTGTAGCAAGAAGACGTAGAATACGTCCCAATTTCCCCACATCTAGGCCGGATTTTTCGGCTAATTCAGAGACGTGGAGGCCGTCGGGTTTATCAAGAAGAAGATCAGCTATCCTAGCGTTGCAAATGACGAGCATGCATGCAGGTTCCTCGAACTAAGACACCTGTGAGCCTCCAACTCGCACGGCGATCGAGAAACCTTGTACTTGCCGCGTAGCATTTCTGGTGGTAAAAGGTCAGTCGCTGACGACACCAAAAAAATGCAGAGTAGACTGACATTGGTGACGACATGCCCGGGACTAGCGACTGTGAAACTAAGTTGAGCGCAAGCCGCCTCTATCACGCGGATAGCCTTGGAAAGGCCTAAGGATACGTTCTCTGGAGCGTCGAGTGGCCCGGGTTGAGTAGAATCCAAGGAGGGTACGACTTGGCCCACAGCGGCATACTCAGCGACAACAACCTTGACAGCATCAGAGATGGTGGTGACGAGAGCAGAAAGATGAGCAGGATCGGTGGAAAATGGTTTTAAAGATGAGGCCTGCATTTCAGTGAAAGACAGACTTGAGGCTAGCACACCTCCAGTATCTTCCCGTTATATTGACCATTGCGGTCCCCTGCGCCCAGGTTGGCCTAAGATGTCGAAGTTCCATAGCATAACTGTCAGAGCGTCATTGGTGTCTTTTTCCCAGGGAATCTATGAGTATCTAGCATCACGTCAGCTGCAAGGCGCTGCTCCACTGTTCTCAATTCTCATGCTGCTACCGTTCCGCGCTAAGACTCTCCATCATGATGCAGACCCTGCAAGCCCTCTAGACCTCAAGGCCTCATGGCTTCTTTGCGGACTAGTTGAGAATGGTAAGAATACTCCCTCACAGCTTCTGGAACGATCGCTCTTAGATCTATCTATACCCGCGACGTGTCTTCCCTGGTGTGTCAGTCTACTGTCAGTCTGCGATGCCGAATTCGTTCTCGAACTTCGATCGCCGACCGCATGCGCATTTCTACATCCATAGGGCCTTTTCAGAATGCGAGTAGAACATCCTTCTCTTGAAAGTCGCACAATTACAGTTATCTTTACAGCCCTCACTGTAATCACTTCGTGCTCGCCCTGAGCTACGTCTCGAGCATGACTCTCAAGGACATTCAGTCACTTCGTGCTACTCTCAACGCTTCGCTCGACTCGCTTGAGAAGCTATACCAGGACCATTCTTTGGACTTCCCCTCTTTGGACGAGCCATATGTTTCCTCAGCTGAGGCTGAGGATCTAGCATGTCATCCTGACGCGATATCCGCAATCAATACTACTGTTGCAGCAGCGTATCAACTTCTATGCACTGTAAGACATCCTTTCATGACCATTTCTGACGCATCTTGTCTGGTACGTTATGCGTAATCAGTAATTTTCGTGCACGTACACTGATAACCTCCCAGCACCATCTCTCTGCATGTCTTCGAGTTGCCGAAAAATTCAATATAGCTGAAATTCTGCGGGAAAATGGATCTGGCGGCTGTCACGTCGATACCATTGCACTTCGGAGCGGCATAGAGCCGTCCAAGATAGGTCTGTTCGACATCGTGAACGTTTTGTGACATAGATCTTACTGGTACCCTTCCATATCACCAGGTCGGATTCTTCGGGTCCTTGCAACTCATCATATCTTCCGTGAAGTTACTCCAAATACCTTTGCAAATAACAGAGTTTCTTCGTATATTGACACTGGAAAATCCAGTCAGTACATCTTGGTCCAGTGAGTTGAATTTCCCACTGTCCCACTCCGCGCTTCTCAAAGCTTCCTTCATTTCCTCTCAGACCTGGACGCAAATACCAAGACACGTCGGGTGCTGCAGCCTACATTGGGACTTTGTATGTTCTGTTCACAGTAGATTCGACCCTGGTTGACAGTTAAATGCTCACAGCACGGACGACGTTGCGAAGGCTTCAAGCTATTTGCTCGAGGACCTAGAAGACCCCACTTCCGGACATGAATTTTCCGCCAGTCAAGCAGCATTCCAAAAAGCATTTTCCACTGACACCCTATATTTCTCATGGCTGGAAAGCCCCTCTAACAAGTATCGCTTTGAACGCTACGCAGCGTGCATCAGAGGCACTTCCCTTTGGGATGTTCCAGAAGCGATTCTCCAAGGCAAGCTCTCTCCGACAAGCGCTCTGGAGTGTCTGATGGTCTTTCAGGGTTCGATTGGGACTCGCTCCCACCGGGAAGTCTGGTCGTTGACGTGGGTGGCGGAACAGGCGCTCCTGCTATGATCTTGGCTCGCAGTCACATCGAACTCCGCATCATCATACAGGAACGAGAAGCTGTGGTGGAGCAAGGGACAGAAGTATGTCATTGCCTGGGTGTCATGCGCGCGTTTCTTCCTGACTATTTTTACTTCTAGTATTGGAAACGTGTGTACCCTGAGGCGCTTCAATGCGGCTCTGTCTCTTTCGAAGGCAAGTCACTGATTCTGGGCTGTGGCTTATGTTCTATTCTTATCGAGGCAGTATGCAGTCCACGATTTTTTTGATCATCAGCCTCAAACAACGGCTGCAGTATTCATTGTCAGAACCATATGCCATGATTGGCCTGATAACAAGGCTATCCAAATTTTGCGCCACCTTCGCAAAGCCGCGTCTTCACACACGAAACTGATCTTGGGAGACTTTATTGTTCCCTATGCATGTCCTGGCCAAAACACCGAAAGCATCAACCCTGAAATCCCGGGAGCAGTCATCAGATCTTCACCAGCCCCGCTCCTAGGGAATTTTGGGAAAGCAGCTGCCAACGTTTATTGGATCGATATGACGGCATGTTCGATTCTTCGTGCCCCGAACCCGTGCTGATTGTTCATCATGATATCAGATGCAGGTCCTTCTCAACGGACAGGAAAGGACCTTGCAACACCATGTACGCATCGTCAATCAAGCTGGCTGGAACATCATCCGAGTTCGCCGTGTCGAAAAATCTCACTTTGGGTATCTGGTGGCTGAGCCTATGTGATATGCCTCTTAATGTCCCGATCACTGTCTTACTGACATTATTATGGCCGCTCTGATCAAGATCTGATTAAGTCATCTTATGCACCAATGGGAGAGAAGACAGGCGGAATTTTTCCTATGACATTTGTACCATGCAGGTTATAGATGCGACTTTTGTACTCCAAATGTATCATTGATTCCTGTTTGCTACAATATCGAGTGATCTACCGCGCTACAGGTTGTACAGCTACTGATGTGTTTTCGACCGTAGGAAATCTCTTCCCAACGTGGTCGTATATTTGGGACCTGAGTCAAAATCATCGAGCGGCTTCGATCATTGCTGCACCGTATTAAATCCCATCCAGTGAAGCCCTCCTTCAGCATTCCCAGCCATCCGTATTATGGAGTCTATCGCCACTGCGTATCTGCATCTGTAAGCATCGAATGTCTCGCACTAACATGCTGAGCGTCACTCAACTGATTTGCATTTTCACTTGTGTTCTAGAATCAGCAATTATCGATTTCAAACTGCGAACTATGTTATGTACATCTATGACCACTGTACGTATTAGTTACTCCCCTTATGACTGTCACTCCTTTTCGACAATTGAATCCCTCCTTTGTCGTTAGTGATGACTTTTTCTGATGAAGTGGACAAAATATGGTCCCAAAAACTGACATTCGCGACACTACTCTTTTATATCAACCGTTATATCACTCATTGCCAGTTTATAATCCTCCAAGTCGGTTAGTCGACCGGCGTTCTCATTCTGTCTCCAACTAAATTCAATGTCGTTCCAGAGTTTCAAGAAACGACATGGACAGATTCGGTGCGTTGGTATTCTTAACTTCACACTCGATCATTCCGCTCAACCATCCATACCCCAGATGTCAGTCGACAATAAATCTTGCCGGGAAACGCAAGGATCTGACATCCGTCCTTTCTCAGGTGTGATCGCTATGTGCGATTTGCGGGCGCTGCTACTCTGTCTTTGGTTGTTGGTGAGTCGTATAGCGTGCCTCTAAACCACTCAAAACTGACGCTCACTCCAAGTTGCGGAACGTAAGCCAAGTGACTGCGATGCTTCCGCATCTAATGACGCCCAATCTTCAGTCACCATGATTCTTCGTATCTGCGCTCTTTACCTCGGAAACAAGTTTATCCTCCTCTTTCTTCTCCTCGTCTTGTCGGGACAAATATGTTTCATGGCATGGGCAGTGCATTTCGGTGAACGTAAGTTGTCATCGAACCCTGAATGCTTCATCGCTCTCAAGTACCTGTTCATTCAGGTGTTCCTCTTCCCCCTGGATTTCCAGGTATCGGGATCGCGCGCACCTTTCTGTCATACCTTATCAGAGTCATAACTTGCATACATAGGCTGTGTGTTGACCGGAAGTTCTTCGTGGTTTGCTGCCCTCTGGGCTGCTCCTCTGGTAACGGACTCGTGTATATTCATCCTCACGTTGTGGAAGACCTTAAGGCACACAAAATCCCATGGAAAAACCTTAAGGTCACCGTCTCTCGATTCATAGCTGTTTTTCATTTTGCGGATGAGATACTTCAAAACTTCCCAGTACAATGCAGATCATTCTCCGCGACGGCACCATCTACTTTTCTGTCATCTTCAGCGCGAATTTGATGAATACTTTAATCTATTTTGTGAGTAGAATTTACCGGCCCTTATACTCAACAGTACTAAAGTCATCCACAAACCTTTAGTTGGCCACGGAAGATCTGAAAGCTGTCGGGGCAAGGTCGGTTTCATACATGTCCATGAGCTTCTCTGCAGCAGAATGCTGATACATAAAAACCGCCGTTCCATAGCTTTTCCCAGATTCTGACATCAATTATGATCTCGCGCCTGCAGCTCAATCTTAGACGATCCAACATCCGTAGTGTCCAGTACGAACAGGCTGTGAATCCATACAAGCTTGGCCCAGAACGCCAGTCTGGGTCGACGACGAGGGTGGAACCCAATAGTTTCAAAGGGGATGAAGATGTTAGAACAGGATTCTTTTCGATCGGAAATCTCGGAGAGGAATTACACGGGACGTTCTTTGATGAAGCCGTCCCGGAGGAGCTACAGGAAGAGAACATCGAGCTACAGGATATGCATTGATTCTGCTATATTCTTGCGTTGTCTAGTGCCTGCTCATCCCCGAAGTTTGCAGTCCAGTGAATGTACTAGTACGCAACCGCCACGTGATAGCGCCCATGTGCGATGCTGTGTGATGACATCGTTCGCAATCGTTCTTACTGAGCATGTCAACCGCGCAATGTCCATGGTCGTCAACCGTCTCCTCTCATTTCTCCCATTAACGTCCAAGACCTACGTCCCGCAGAACCGCGGCATCTCCAACATGACCGTCACTGACAACTCTCAGGTCGCCACGTTCGCGGCAGGCTGCTTCTGGGGCGTCGAGCACATCTTCCTGAAGCAGTGGCCGATTAAGGCAGACAAGGGTGTGCTGAAGACGGCGGTGGGGTACACGGGCGGGAAGGAGAGCGCGCAGAACCCGGACTATAAGACTGTCTGCTCGGGGATGACAGACCACGCTGAGGCGCTGAGGATCGAGTTCGACCCGAGCAAGATCACCTACGATGAGCTTGTCGGTATGCATGCGAGAGGTTCTACAGACCGTGCGTCGCTCTGACAGCTCTGACAGAATATTTCTATCGCACTCACGACCCAACGACCGTGAACCGACAAGGCGGGGATACCGGAACACGTGAGCCACTTCATTTTCCTGTCAGTCTCTCGTATTCCGCCCTCGTTTACGCCCGTCGCACAGAATACCGCTCTGCCATCTTCTTCCATACCCCCGAGCAAGAGTCAATCGCGCGCCGTGTGACCGAAGAGGTGCAGAAGAAGCATTTCGACCCGGTCGGGAAGAAGATCGTAACAGATATCGTCGCAGCGGGGACATGGTGGGACGCAGAGGACTACCATCAAGAATACCTGTTCAAGAACCCAAGCGGATACCAATGCCCTACTCACAAGCTGCACTGGTAGGTTGCGCAACGATGGGGCAAACACAAAGGATATACAACCGTGTATTTTTCATGTACAACATGAGGAGGGTGATTGTTGAACGAGCGAACATATCAGACGACGACACAAAAATTTAAGGAACATACTGGAACATAGGAAGAATCGATAAAACGAATGAAACGCGAGAAGAGATTCAACCACAGATCAAAAAAAGAGACGCCATCAGAGTAAATCCTAGCCCGTCCCTTTGATGTAACAAGGTATGGTGTGCCGAACGGGCGATGTCAGCACAGGTCCGCATCTACAAGAGAGGGTCCTGCTCATCGCTCTGCACTACGGTTCTCGTCACTGGCGATTTTGATCGTGGAAGAATCGAGGAAAATTTTTTGGGTCCTGCGCGAGTCTTATACGATGCAGTCGATTAAGTAATATGCACGTGGTCGACATGGAACTGACGTCCGAGATAGGCGCCGACGGAGTCATTTGGAAAGCGGAGAGTGAGCATAAGAACCTCAGAATCAGCCTGCGGACAGGATCATATCCCCTCAGACATGCCTTCATCTCTCAACCTCAGCTATCTTGACCTCGTCAATCGCGCGGACAACTTCCATCTCTACCCTCCCAAACCTGGTGCAGAGGCGCTTGTGCCATTTCGCCTCTCCCCCCTCGACTCCGCATACCCACCCATCGGTCTCATTCGTCCCAGCGTACTATTGGAGCTGCAGAACGACAAAGAATGGCGTAAGTCCCAAGGCCTCAAAGAGATCTGGGACATTCAGCTCGCGCCTTTGGCCCCTCGCTCATATGTGGCTTTTGCTGCCTCCTGCAACACCCCGGCCAAGCGCACGCGCGCCATGAACGAGACTTGCACGTGCTGGCGCGACTCGGGTATCTTTCCTGATATCATCGGGCCCAGCAAGTGGCGCGCGGAGTGGTACGACGTGTATAGGACGCCGTTCGGGGCGCTCCGCGTCGGAGGTGGAGATCCGATGGAGTACCAGGGCGGCGAGAAGGAGGAAAATTACGCGTTCTCGATGGAGCGCTCGGCGTGCGCGCTGTTTGGTGTCGTCACTTTCGGCGTACATCTGTCAGTATATGAGGAGGATGAGGATGGCATCAGAATGTGGATTCCGAGGAGGGCAAAAACGAAGCCTACGTGCGTCCTCGCTTACTTTCTTTCGACCTTCTCTGCTTTTCCCTCCTTCCATGTCCTAACAGTATTCATATCTCAAACAGATGGCCGGGCTACCTCGACAACAGCGTCGCCGGCGGTATTCCTGGTGGTATCACCCCGTACGAAAGCATTGTCAAGGAATCGATGGAAGAAGCCAGCCTGCCGGCAGACCTGGTGCACAAATATATCAAGGCTGCGGGTTGTATCAGCTACTATTATCAGACCGACCGGGGGTGGCTGCAGCCGGAAGTCGAGTTCGTATACGACATGCGGCTTCCCAAGGGCGAAATAGACCTACGTCCCATGGATGGAGAAGTAGAGTCATTCGGGGTACGTCAGTCCAGTGTTTTGATCGCATCTGCAACGTGGAGGTTCCTATCGCGTTGTCATTCTCTGCAACGCCTTATTTGGATCTGGGTCGAAAACTGACTTTATCTCCATGATTCCCTGACGTGCCTGCCATGAACCAGTTGCTGCCTCTAGACGAGGTCATATCTCACATGCGCGCAGGAGAATTCAAGGCGAACTGTGCAATCGGTGCGTCCGTTTTCGGATTTCTAGGTCGCTGACGCTCCTGCCTCCATGCCGTTTACTTCTTGTTTTTGCTTCCGGCCGGCGTGCAGTCATTATCGACTTTCTCGTCCGGAAGGGCCTGATTACCCCTGAGAACGAGCCCGATTTTCTAAAGATTATCACTCGGTTGCATGGGCGATTCGATATTGAGCGGTGGTGACTCCATCTGTCACTGGCTGACACCCAGGAACCCTCGACCAACGCCCACTATCTGTGCACAGGTTGGAAAGAGACTGGGGACATGGTGAGCGCCTTCGACTGAGCTTATACTGAAACCATGCGAAATGCTCAAGATCCCTTGAAGATACCAAGAAATTCAACATCGATTATAGAGATATTCGGATGTACTTACTTCACTAGTCCTGCTCGATTAGGCACCCCAATAACCTTATGGCCCCGAATCGGACGTGGGCTGTGCTTTTGGAGTGTGACTACCAGATATGAGTTTAGAGGATAGTTGTCTGACCATATCACCGTTGGAAGAAGGGTCTGCCATATGCACAACATGAGATATGCCCTTTTGTTAAGAAAAGAGAACACTCGAGTGCATGGGATATGAGTAAGAGGTGCGACTGTAGACGGAGGTGGTCTGCGAGGCCGACAGGTTGGCTGGAACGACTACGCTAAGTTTCCAGGTACGGATCCAGAAGATCTACCGACCTTAATAACCCTCCTTGACCGGACCGACTCCAAGTCTCCAAGCTCCAAGCTCCAAGCTTCGACTTTGCTTTTCGAGCAGGTTTGTTCTAGATATAGGAAACGTGTCGCTTACACAGAAACATTCAGCGCCCAAAGCAATCTATCAAAGTGAAAATGATGGTGTGATGGTCGGAGAACAGAACCTCTGACTCAAGGCCTGAGTGTTGCTGGTTCTATGACTACATGACATTGTCAAAGACCTCTTGGGCTTGCTTTTTCTTCCACGTTCATCATCCCAGTCTCCTTCCGCTTTGGGCGTCTGTTAGTCGCCGGGTCGCGACGCGCTAGTCCACTAGGCCAATTATCGCCTCACGCTTCACTCTGCTTCGTTCTTTTCAAGCGTTCTTTACGTCCTTAACGTCCCCGTCGTCCTTGACCGCTGTGCGCCGAAACCTCCAGCTCAGCCCTCCCCTTTCGCATCTCAGCGCTTTGGTCGTCGAACGTCGCCGGACGCTGATCGATCATGTTTGCGCCCCTGCTACTTCCTCATGTCCTCGTATCTTCCCTTTTGTTATGCGTTCTGCTTTGCTTTTCCGCTCTCGCCTCGGCGCAACAGACGTTTTTCCCTCCCGAGTGGCCTCTTGCCGTCCGATCTCCATATCTCAGCAGCTGGGAGGGTGCAACGAAAGGATCGCAAGCTCAGTACGAGTGGCCAAAAACCACTGTGAGTCTTATAGTATTTCGGGCCAGCCTTCGTAGTGACTTACCCACCCTTTTTATGCGGCAGACTCAAGCAATTCTGGGGTGGCAGGGGCTGGTGAATATAGATGGCGTGCCATATAATTGGCTGGGCAATGACATTGGGGGTGGAAATTCGACGAACCTGACAAACGTGTTGATCACGCCTACGCGCACTGTGCTTTCCATGACTGCTAATACCGTGGATTTCAACATCACGTTCCTGAGTCCTATCGAGGCGAGTAGTGTTATTCATCGCTTTCGTTCCATCGTCTAAAAAGACTCTTAATGTTTCTCTCGCCTTGCAGCCCAACGATTTCGTCCGACAGTCAATACCGTTCTCATACATATATTTCGAAGCGACATCGCGAGATGGCAACGCCCACAGTATACAGGTATATTCTGATATCAGCGCGGGTGGGTGCTTTCCTTGCGTATACAGCTGCAGCGGTTCTAAGCATTGTCTAATTCATTTATCGCGCTGTTCGTTTCCCATCGTCTTCCACTACAGAATGGAGCTCGGGAAATCGAACCGATCAGGTCCAGTGGACCACGACCACGAACAACGCGAACAGCGTGTATCATTCTGTCAACCTTATATCGCAAACACAGTTCGAGGAGGAATCTGGTCAGGCGGAGTGGGGCACATTGTACTATGGCATCAAGCAGGTGAGAATAGGCAATAGAACATCTTTTAAAGCTAAAATTACTGACAGTGTGCGTTCAGGGCTCTTCCATAACGTACAGGACATCCGACGCGAGTTCTAGAAACCTGTTCAGGTCCCAGGGAAAACTGGACAACAGCCAGGACAACAAGTTCCGTGCAATTAACAAGTCAGCTTGTTTCAAATTTCTCCCCATACATGCCTGAGATTTTGGACCCCCAGCGCGTTCCCTGTCTTCGCTCTTTCACAAGACTTAGGAACAATTAAATCGACGTCGGAACCTGTTGTTTGGATGGTTGGGTACAGCAGAGACCCTGCTATCAGGTACATCGATCTCTCAAATGTAGCTGAGGATCGTAGCCTCTACTTCCAATCGGCGTACTCCAGCCTTGACGATGTCGTACGTGCTCTTCTCTCTTCCGAAGGCATGAGCATATTGGATCTTTTTGGCTGACTTTTTGAAAAGATTTCCGCGTTTGCAACGGATTTCTCCGACGCTCGGGGGCGCGCAGAACAGCTCGACGCGCGATTGACATCAGCTGCGAACACGATTTCGTCCGACTATGCAGATCTTTTGTCCATCGCTGCAAGGCAGGTGTATGGTGCGACGGAGCTGACTATTGCGAAGGGCTCGGATGGGCAGTTCAACAAGTCAGACGTCATGATGTTTATGAGGAACGTTGGCGGCGACACTGTTCAGTGCGTAGATTCATCAACCACACTTCGTTTTTCTCTCTCTCCGAAACAGTATATTGAATTCGTGTGCGATCTAGGCGAGTCAACCCTGTGGAGGTATTGTACCAGGCGTTCCCCATGTTCATGTACCTCGATCCCACGCTGGGAGCTCCTTTGCTGGAACCTTTACTCCGATTCCAAGACTCATCGAAGTACCAAAATCCGTATGCCGCCCAAGACGTAGGTCCGTGATATGACCGACCATTGGTTTGTGGCCACATCATGACAGCCATTTTCCAGGTACGAACTATCCTATAGCTCAGGGAGATAGCGATGGCCACCCTCAGCGCGTGGAACGTGCGTGTCATACTCTAACTGCGACAAGTGCTTCTTCTGAGTCTCTGGGCGGAATCTATAGAAACGGCCAACATGATCATCATGGCTGCTGCTCTAGCGCGGACGACTGGTGATGGGTCGCTTATAAACCGATACGTCAGTTGACGCATTCAGTTACTATTTATCTCTGCGAGCTAATAGTTCTATGTTCCAGTATCCCCTGTTCGTGAAATGGACGAATTTCTTGTCCAGCTCCACGCTGTTCCTTACCAGCGAGTGCGTGAATGACCCTTCCAGATGAGAAACCCACTGAAGATGGGTCCGTGCGTTATAGAAGCTCTGCAGATTTGGATACTACTGCCAACCAGACAAACCTGGCCGTCAAGGGAATCATTGCGATCAAGGCAATGTCCGACCTCAGCTCTGCACTCGGACACAGCGACGATGCAACCCGTTACGCCGTGAGTTCGAGGTGTTCTGCGTTCAGGGTGTCTGCTGATGCGCTACTGCCGTTGAGAAGACCGTAGCATCTAACCTCACCAGCCAGTGGCATTCACTCGCGCTCAGTGCTGGGGGCTTGCTGTATATGCTCGGCTCATATGGCAACACCAGCTCCTTCTCGTTTGGCTATAATCTGTATGCGGATAAATGGCTCGGAACCAATATTGTCAATTCTTCCGTGGGTAGCTGTTCCAAGGAATGTCACTCCCTTGCCTTGAATTAACAATCGCACATAATCATAGGTATATGATGCCCAAACGAACATCATCAACCTCAACTTGGGACAGACACAATTTGGACTTCCCATCGACAGCTCTAATACTCTGAAAGGACAAGCCATCTCAAGTGAGCCATTCTATAATCGCGACAGAACGAGACTCTAATGTAGCATTTCAAGGTTGGAATCTCTTCGAGGCAGCATTCGTAACGAACACGAGTATCAGAAATCAGCTCATCTCCATGATTCGTGCGCGCGCGTCTTTCAACGCGACGTTAGGCGCATTCCCTGCCGTCTACGATGCCATCTCTGGAGCGATCCACTCTGGCATTGCTAGGTATGCACATACCAATCCATCGTTCGTCGTGAGTGCTGAGAACCCGTCATTTCAGTCCTGCACAAGGATCTATGTTCGCCCCCCTTGCACTCAAGTGAGTGGCTCCAACATTTAATTCTTGATGGTCGAGCTTATGACGACCCCTTCTTCGACCAGTCTCGAAGCCAAGCTTGTGTCTAAGACCAGCCCAACTCAAACCTCTGGACCGGGACGATCTGGACCGGGACGAGTTTCAGCTGGCGCTATTGCTGGCGGTGTAGTGGGTGGCATCGTTCTCGTCACCGCTGGGATCCTTGGGATCATTTACTTCCTCCGCCGCAAACGAAACACCCCACGAAATCGGCATCGCATCTCGATTGATGGAGCATACGACAACGCGGCCCCCGTCGTTACGCCGTTCGAGATGTCCCAGGCTGGCTATGGCGAGACTCGGGGACACAGGCACAGACCTTCAAATCTAGAGGATTTGGGAAGTCGCACAAGCTACGCCATGGGCGATGTCGACCATGTCCCCTCTGTTCTATCAGCGACAACTATATACAACCCATATTCCTCAGGCGTAGCGTTACCAGCGCCCTACGCCGCCTCTGCGTCTACATCCGGGCCGTCCGAGGGCTCGTCCATGACGCCAGCTGCGCGTAAGCGCTCTGAGGCGTTTGGCCAGCGCACAGACTTGCCACCACCACCAAGCGCGAACTTGTACACTCGCGAAGACCCCTCTACGTCGCGCGACGGGCTTATCCTTGGAGGTCCGAGTACCGGTCAAGCACTGGACGAAGATACGCTGGAGCTGCGGACGCAGGTTGAGGTTCTGCGGAGAGAGATGGAGAGTTTGCGGCAGGAGAGAGGGGAGCTGCCACCAAGGTATGCTGAATGAGGTCTCTCTGCTTGATGCCACGTTCTTTGGAACTGTATAGTAGTGTTTTGCCGGACCTTTCCTACTATACTTTCTTGGTTCTTGACCCTACTAGTTCTTTTGACGGCGATGACTTGTATCTATGCTAAGGGTTGGCGTCGAACAATGTCTCTATCACCTTTGACCCTCCGCATTCTCAAACATACCCTTCATGCTTCCGAACGATGCGCATGGGAAAGGGCGAGACACACTAATGTAAACAAAACCGGGACGATCAGACAAGTCTAGTACTACGCAGGGTTGAAAAGCTATGGAGTCTCGCAATCGAGGTCTCCGTTCCTGACACAATTAGATCCATGCGGATGATTCACCATAAACAGCCATTCCATCTGCGGTCACAACGCCAACCCTACTTCTTCTCATCACTTTCCCCAACTGCTCGACCTCCCAGATCGGATACTCCTCCTTTTGGTATAGTTCTTAAGATGTCCGGGCAGAGTTCTTGAAGGGGTAGCCATGCGGATATGGAGGACTGATGATCATCGAGTGGATGCCCAAACAATCATTGTCAGCTTATCCACTTCCCTCTATCGTCTATCGTCCCACAGCTGCAAACTTGGAATTAGGGTAACAGGATCAATGTAAGCCGACCCGAGTGCACTTCTTTGCCTGGCATCGCATTTTTCACCGGCGTAGATGCGATTCTGTCGACCTCACACGGTCGATCCATTTCTGAAACTCATGTTCAAGTGGGTAATCTACTAAATATACAGCTGTACAGCCTAGACAACAGATTCAATTAACATAACATAGCGACAATGCTCAAAAAAAGCCCCAAAAGAATCGCACCCAAGCAAGGCCGTCAGTCTTCACAAAAAAATACTGTCGAAAAAATATTCCAGCAACTAACTATGTTCCTCTAACTATCGTCACAGACCAACAACGCTCGCAGACTATGTTCGTGTTATGATATATCGCCGACAGCCACCTTTGGTGGAGGTGGACCGTCCATGGGCCCGCCCATATTCGATAATCGAGGTACGGGAAGCGCCATGGGAGGGAAACTTTGATTTTGATTTGGCGGATGGTGGGTGGTCTGCGAGGGCAAAAGGGAAGGAGATCCCGTTCTCGGTGGCAGTAACGGCCCAGGGCCGGTGCCACTCATATGTGGCGGCAACGACGGAGGCGTACCCACTCGAGAGGAGGCGCGCGGTGGCAGTCCATCGACGATTGTCATCTTCGTCGGCGGCGGCGATGCCCGCTTCTTCGTTGTGCTCGGGCTGATTGGTACGACCAACACCGACTTGCCCGCCGCTGCCGCCTCGATGCCGGTTGGGTACGGCGGCGGTGGAAGAGGCGGGACGGTGTGGACGAGTCGAGGGGGAGAGCGCACGCCGGATGAAGGACTCGGAGGAGGTGGGAGGCGATTAGATCGGGGAGGTGAGATGCCCATCATCGGATCTGCTGTTGTCCGCGAGGGATGGGAGATACCGCCCGATAGCGATCCGGCTCCGAGTGGTCGATGCATCGGCGAGCTACCGTGTCCGTGTCCATGGAGTGTCCCCGGGTTCGTATGCATGGAAGACGGTGGACGTGGCATACCGTCATCGAAGGAGCCTCTTCTCGACGGCCCGACAGATGGAGGATGACGCTGTCCCGAGCCGGAAGGAACGTGTTGAGATGATTGGTGCTGTGTCGGTGTGGCGACGAAGGGCGTCATGACCCGCTCATGAGGACCTACAGGGGGCGGGCCGGACGGTGGCCGTCCACGCTCGCGATTATATTGTGGCGAGGGCGGCATGTCGCTTCGCCACTGTCCAGACATGGATGAAGACGGGCCGAGAGAAGATGGGTAGTGTTTGGAAGAAGAAGGCGTCAAGTTAATAATTTCGGTTGAAGGGGGCCCCGAATGCGGCCGGTTGTATTCGATCTCGCGCGTCGAGTGCATGCGCGGGCTGCTATGACCATGATGGAGAGGCGACATGGGCGTAGAAGCGACGCCGTTGGGTGCACCGCCTGTAGGGTGGTGGTGGTGATGGTGATGAAGGTGGTGGTGGTGATGCGGGCCAATGACGTGGTGGTGGGGGGCTTGACCGGGTCCAACATGAACGTGGGGATACGAATTGGGAGGCGGAGCGTTTCGATGATATTGCTGTTGCTGTTGTTGCTGCTGCATATACTGAAATTCCATCTGCCTTTCGCGGTCAAGGTCCCTTTCACGCGCCCGGTCCCTCTCATACCTCTCTCTAGCCTTCTCTCGTTCAGAATCCATCGCGCCTTCCCTTCCCTCCCTATCTAACTCCCTGTAGAACCCGTCCTCGGGCGAGATCCGTCTCGGCTCACCGTTCCACTCTCCACCCATCTTTCCTGAAAGTCCACCGCTTCCACCTGCCCATCCGTTGACCTTCGGCACTGGTGGTACAAGGCTCCCGTTGCCCATAACATGCACCGGCGAAATCGAGCGGCTCATCATCGACCCATGCGGGGGATACCCGTTGCCGGCGCTGCCAGCCCCCACAGGTTGTATGTGCATAGGCGCAGGGCCTGGCATCATGTCGTGCTCGAATGGATGTGGTGCGAACTCTTGGTGTGAGCCCGACGGTTGTCGTCGCAGCCCTGACCCACCCGGTCCAGGGAATCCCGATCCGATGTGCTGCATCTGGACATGTTGGGATGGAGCGCGACTGCCTAGCCCGCCGGCACCGAAAAGGGGGCCGTCAATTACTCCTGACGCGTAGCCCTCGAAAGGAATGTTGTTCAAGGGCATGTGCATACCCAGCGGGCCATTCATCGGTCTGTTAGCTTCAAAAGACCGACGGTTGTTAGATAGTATGTCGAGATCGTGGGAGACATCTGCACTCGAAAGGGTAGACAGCTGGGGGTATACGAGGGGCGGCGCGTGGGAATTTCTTTTGTGGCGAGAACCTAGAGTTTGGTTGACGATGTCATAGAGTGTAGGCGGCACAGGGATTTCCTGAGGCGGAAGCGGGATGTGTCGCACTGAGATGCGATTTTAGCCTTGTGATGGTTGATTGACATAATGAAAAGACGCGCACCTGGCTGTGCGACCTCTGCTGCTCGTCTATCTCTCTCCAACTTCCTCCGTTTTCTGTTCGTTTCCGCTAGCATATCTGTCTGAAGCTCGTCTCGCGCATGCTGAGAAGATGTGAGTAGCTGACCATACAACCAAAGACGCGTCCTTTACCTTCCACCAGGCCCAAACTGAGTCTTCGTTCGCTCTCCGCCTCTTCAGCGTGTTCGCCGTCGCATGAGAGCGCTTTCGCGCAGCCAAATCCAAGCGATTGTCCCGGCGCTTCGCAAGTTCTTCCTGGAGATGCAGCAGCTCGGGATGGGATCCTGACAGAAAGTATTAGTTAGACGTCAATAGAAATGTCTAGATGATTCACCTTCGCTAACTAGATACTCCTCCCAAGCCAGCGCGTGCATTCTCTCGGTGTAGACTTTCTCCTTGAGCAAGGTAAACTTGAGCTCAATCATAGCCAAAACATCCAAAGCCTCCGCGCGATGAGCCGGCAGCAACTCGGTCTCAGGCTCGCGCCCGTCGACCTCCATCCCTTCGGCGCCTAGCTCACCTCCCTCCGCCGGTGCCGCGTCGTCTTCCAGAGGCTCTTGATCCTCTCTATCACCATCCGGTACGACCTCACCGACATCTTTTTTGGGAGAAGTTTTCTTGGTCGAGTCATTGAGGGAAGGAGAGACTGAGCGGGATGAGGCGGGGGAGGCAGAATCGCTGGGAGAGGGGTCCTCGATCATAGCAGACCCGGCCATAATAGAGGAAGCCGCTGCGAGAGCTACCACGGGCGCGACCGCTGCAGGCGAGGGCGCGGTGACGTCAATGCCCATGAGGGCTGCGGCGCCGTTCATGATGTTATTGGTGGGCGTTGGAGTGACGTGTCCTGAGTCGATGTCGACGGCGTCCCCGTCGGCTTCCACCTCAACGTCGTCTGGGCCGTCGCCAAGTTCGTCCGAAGCGGTTTCATCACCGGAATCTTCATCGTCTGGTGCAGCATCCTCAGAGGGTACGCCGTCTTCGTCTTCATCTTCCTCGTCCTCAGTAAGATCGGCAGAATTGTCCTTGATTGGGCCAACCGACCTGTCGGGTACCAAGTCGTCGGCATCTGGATCTATGTCTTCTTCGTTGGCGCTGTCGGTTGCAGCAAACCCTTCTTGATCAGGCCCACGCTCTGATTTGGACCGAGCGAGGATGGGCTGTTCGTCGACCTTGGCCATGTGGACGTCTTCTTCGGACCCACCTGGGTACTGCGGGTGTGGTCTGGGCCCGCGTTGCGGGAGGACACGATCAACTTTGTGCCGAGCGAGGATGGGTGACTTGTCTTCTTCCGCAGGGTCCACGTCTTCTTCGGAATCGACGACATGGTGTGGGGCTGACTTGGCTCCACGGTGAGAGGACGTACCAGGCTGCTCGTCCTCGTCCTCTTCCTCCTCCTCCATGGCCCTCGGAGGGCCATCCTGCTCTTCTTCTTCCTCTTCCTCTTCAACGACTTTGCTCTTCACATCTTTCTTCTGCTTGTAGGCCCAGTCCCACATCGGCTCTGGGACGAGGCTCCTGCGCTTCTTGTGCGCCCCGCGCGACGGCTGGCGAGGGCGGACCTCATCGTCTTCTGCGGCATCGTCCTCGACGTTTTCTGCGTCCTGTTCTTCCTCAGTGAGCTCTGATAGCTCGGAGCCTGTGTCGAGGCCAGGGTCCTTGGCGGTCTTGTTGGGGGCGGTTGGAAGGGAGTGGCGCTCTGTCTGGGGCTCGGGAGTGGGAGATGGAGAGCTGAGGGGGTCTGAGGACGCCATTGAGACTGGCATCGATGTCGCCTGGAGCGAGGGCGTCGTTGCATGCAACGGCGAGGAGTGGCGGCGAGGGTAGACGTGAACAACACAACGGCAGTCAACGGCTCGCTGTGACAGATCATCGTGTGATGACGTGACGCCGCGAAGCGACTCTGTGACATCCCTCGTGACAAATGACGAAAGCGTGATACCGCACAGGCTCTCGAGCCCCTCGACCTCCCTCGACTCGATCACGGCTGGCAGCATCCTCGGCGCGTTTTCGAACATGCAACGGCGCACATACCTTCATATGTCGACAACCCATCAAATCATACTTCGTTGTTGAAAATTCACTTTGAAGGCGCTTGCATAGACCGCTATCATGCAGCAGGCTATATCGGGATGTGGGTCAGTTGAACTCATGACGCTATTTCTTGAGAACAGACGTCGAGAAGCGGGGTTCAAATATCGCCATTCGTGCATATATAAGGGCCACAGAATGATCGACAGTCCTTCTCATAACTGCCCTTTGAGTTCGTATCCGACAGCTTTCAACCAGCATGCCTGACCAAAAGAGTGCAATCAACATCGTCATGGTGTGTTCCTCCTATAATTGCAATAGTCTTATAGCCAATGTCAGTGCAGGGTGCTATGACATTCGGCGCACCTGGAACAGAAGGCGCCCGCGTTCACGACCTAAAGGATGTCGAGGCCATCCTAGACGTGTTCCAGAGACACGGCCATACAGAAGTACGATTTCAGCCACTGCCTTGCATCGCTCTCTCACAATATCACGACTATTATTGTCATAGATTGATACCGCTCGCACGTACTGCAGCGGTACGAGCGAAGAGTACCTCGGCAAAATCGACTGGAAGGGCCGTGGTCTCAAGATGGAGACCAAATTGTACCCGAACGTCGTGAGCTCACATTCCCATTTGCATATACCTAACTTCTATGCTCACTGGCGCGCATATATTCGTTGAAAATGCAGAGACCCGGCGTCGCGATTGATCCCACACGCGAAGCCATCTCGCACACGCCAGAGGTAAGCTTCGAACACACGAACGCGCTCCGCACGCTCTCCCTTACAACTGTATGGACCAGAGCTTGCGCAAGAACCTCGAACGTTCTCTGAAAGCTTTGAATACCGAGTAAGATAACGCTTTCATACTACACACTGATTTCACAGGCTGATTTCGCTCAACGCAAGCTCATTGGAAATGTGGTACCTCCATGGGCCTGACCGGACCACACCGTACGAGGTCACTCTGAAAACTATCAACGACTTGCACAAAGAGGGTCTGTTCAAGCGGTTTGGTATCAGCAACTATGCAGCGTACGTCAATCTGTCTACTTGCGTGTTCTACTTTCTCCGGGATCTTACATCCAAATAATTAGCTGGGAAGTTGCGGAGATAGTGGGAATATGCCGTGCCAATGGCTATATACAACCGACTGCATACCAAGGGATCTACAATGCCATCCATCGGTGAGACGAAACGCACAATTGATGAAAACGTTTTGGTGTTGATATTCCCATATCATGGATAAGCGGCGTGGAGCCCGAACTATTCCCCTGCTTGCGGAAGTTTGGGATCAGTTTCTATGAGTTTAATCCTTGTAAGCATCGAATACACTCTTGCATATTGATAATCAGGCAAACACCGAACGCGTCAGTGGCCGGAGGCTTCTTCACAAGCCGATACACCTCCATTCAAGACCAAGTCGAAGAAGGTGCGCGCTTTGACCCCAACAGAGGACAAGGAAAGGTGCGAATACAGCATTGCCTTTCCTAGCTCTTTGAAGTGCTGACGCATTGGTCTCCGACCTCCTGTTCTCTCAATTGCACACCCGCGATCATCCAACCGTGCCCTGGTTTGGTGTCCAGAACTATCGCAACAGGTATTGGAACGAGCCATACTTCAAAGCACTCGAGTCTATCCGCGCCGTGGCGGATAAGCATGGGCTGACGATAGCCGAGATCGCGCTGCGCTGGATCTCACACCACAGCCTGCTGAAGCGTGCGCACGGCGACGCGATCCTGATCGGCGCGTCAAGCTTGAATCATATCGAGCAGAACCTCGTCGATTTGGAAAAAGGGCCGCTGCGTGAGTCTTCTCAGTAAATTCGCCCGTGTGATATACTGATTCTGTTTACTTGTCGTGCCAATAGCGGACGAAGTCGTGAGCGCTCTGGACGATGCATGGTTCTCGGTCAAGCTGTATGCGACGAACTACTGGCACTGAGTATTGCGCCATGGTCGGGGCGATGGTTCATATGCAGTCACTCGATTTGGATCGTTATTTGAATGTAGCTACGAGACATGTATTTGTATCGAGAGAGAAAGGAGTTTTATCCGGTCTTACTAGACCTTGAATGAGGAAGTAAAATAAGAGTCGCTGTGTTTCATCGAGCGCTTGAAATCATGAGTTCATCATCTCAACAAACCCGTGATATGATCGAAATCCAGATCGGTTCGCTTGTCCAAACAAATCTCACGCCTACTTCAGCCACACTCAATTACACCGAATTTCTGGCTTGTTCTTCTGCGTACTTCATTCTACTCCCACAAAAGGTTGCTTTGGTGATCGGTGACCGTGTATTATATCAAAATCTCTGGGACGTTTGAAGAAAGTACTCCACAGGCCCACAGGCGTCAGGGCCCGCACCATGGTGGTGAGTCTTTTTTTTTTCAATAAGCCCGTCCTGCTCCTTCACTTTATTCTGTCCTCAGAAAATATCAGTCCTCCAGCATGCTCCCTCTGCGCACCTTCCCGCACGTCCGGGAGACCCCACGCCGACCCAGCGCAACCTGGATCCCAAAATGCACCCGTTCTCGCGCGCGCGCGAGCGGACGCGTGCGCTGAACGCTGCGAAGATGGAACGCATGTTCGCGAAGCCGTTCATTGCCAGTCTGGAGGGCCACGTGGATGCGGTCGAGGTGATGGTGCGGAAGCCAGACTCAGTGACGGACGTGGCGAGTGGGAGCTGGGACGGAGGTACGTGACATACGCCGTGTTTTCCTCCGCTAGACGTGCTTGTAGTGTGCGTGTGATGTCTTGCTGCTCTTCAGCTCATTTCTGCTTTGTTTTTGTTTTTGTTTTTGTTTTTACCCTTTCAAGAGATCATATTACACAATTTGGCGCGGAGGACGCGGTTGGCCAAATTTCCCGGGGCACACAAGGGGAAGGTGTCTGGATTGTGCTTTGCCGATCAGACGAGAATACTGAGTTGCGGTGTTGACCACAACATAAAAATGTGGGATTTGAGACCGTCGGGGGACGACTTGACGGGAGCAGGGCCATCGGAGGCACGTTCACGCCTGTTCTTGAGATTTGGATTAACCTAATTTGGCGAGCGTTTAGCCAAAACCCTTGCATGTCTATCCAGGGAAAACCCTATTCAAGTAAGCCTCTGCTTTATTCATCTGCTACCTTTCAGAAATAATGTTGCCCCCCCTAGTTCAATAGATCATCATCGTAACGACCCTTTGTTTGCGACCGCGTCCAACATCGTGCAAGTATGGGACGAAACCAAGTAGGTGTCACGGTCAATGCCTGACTTTGCGCGCGCTGACAACGATTCAGGAGCGCTCCCATCTCGAACCTCACTTTTCCCACATCCACCGAGACCATCACGAGCGTCCGCTTCAATGCCGCTTCACCATCCGTTCTAGCTAGCATAGGCTCGGATCGGACTTTTACCCTGTACGACATTCGGACAGGAAAGGCAGAGCGCAGACTCGTCATGCAGGTTCGTTCAAAACTTTCTCTCGTCGAAAAATAGATTTTGAACATTTTCATCTTGCAGATGCGCAACAATTTGCTAGCTTGGTCACCGACATTTCCTACGTCTGTGCTTCTCGCCTCGGAGGACCACAATTTATACACCTTCGACATCCGGTCAATGGAAACGCCAACGCAGATATACAAGGCCCATGTGGCGGCAGTCATGAGTTGCGATTGGAGTCCGACAGGACAGGAATTCGTCAGTGGAGGATGGGACCGGACAGTGCGGATATGGAAGGAGGGACACGGTTCCGCTCCCGAGGTATATCATACCAAACGCATGCAAAGGTACTTTTTTTCCTACAAAAGAAGTGTGCGTCCGACGGCTGATCGGTTGGTCACAGAGTACTGTCGACAGTGTTCACCGCAGATGCGCGATTCGTGCTGTCTGGTTCTGACGACGGTAATGTTCGAGTCTGGAAATCCAACGCGTCCGAGAAACTCGGCATCATCACCGCGAGAGAACGTGCAGCGATCGAATATCGCGACACCCTCAAAGAGCGATGGAAGATGGACACGCAGATCGGAAAAGTGCAGCGGTGCGTTTGTGAACCATCCGTAACCCCCTTGCGGTCTTTTCTTATTCAGATCTCCAATACAGGAGCCGTCACATCCCGAAGCCGGTTTACAAGGCTGCGGCCCTCAAGCGCACGATGCTGGAGGCTCAGCGTGTCAAGGAGGAGCGCAGACGGAAGCATACGCGGGCAGGGGACAACAAGCCAAAGGCAGAGAGAAAGAAGGTCGTCATCGCGGAGCAAACATAACCTTGTCTGCGCGCATTATAATTTCTGTTCGCGCTTGCCTACATTACCCATCGGGCGGGAGACTGCATATATACTCTATCAGAAGACAAACAAGAGGGCGAGGGGCAGATTCACTGTATAAACTCGCCCCAGCTTGCAGATGATATGCCATTCATGACCCCAGACAAGTCACAGGAGAAGATAGATTCAGACACGACGGCCAAAAGCATTTGACAGGCCAGCTAATGCAAGCTGTTCACTCGCTAGCTCGGTGTGGTCCTTGAAAGAGCCATCGTGTTCACTGGATGGGGCATTCCAATCACAAATACATCAGTTTCGACAATGCCAATGCAGGAGACTGGGGTTTCGCAAACGAACAGGGCTAACCACGAAAAGAGCGTACCACTCTGGTCTGGTCCATATTCCAAACGTGGCCTGACAGACTCGGTGTTCTCGAGATCAATCGAGAGAACAGGACGGAGGAGTGACGGAGGCCGGCGATTTCAGGCCATCCACGCCAAGCAGAATGTATTTGACCTAACAAAGTCCTGACAAGCCAGTAGGAGAGAAAATCAACTCGTTCGCAACATGCGATCGAAGCGCGTATTCGACGGTTTAGATATTTTGGCGCGGAAGGGCGAGGCTTTTTTATTCTGAGCGACCGGTGTAAATTAGGTGTCTATGTTCTCGATATGTGCTAAATTTATGATAAAATGCTGGAAGCCCGTAGTGCGGCTGGACCGATCCGCGCACGTGCCATACTCCTGTCACCCGAGCGTGGCGCCTTGGGCCTTGCTTGTCTCAACTTTCCATCATCCCACCCCTCCGCTCACTACTATCACCAATGGCAACCGACTCGGAGGGTGATTTTTCTGACGAGCTGCTGGAACTCGCTGGTGCATCGGAAAAGAAGCGAAAGCGACGTCAGACGAAGAGTTCTGGGTCGAAACGACGCAAGCCAGAGTGCGTTGCTTTGTCTTCCATGCTCGCTTCAGAACGTTACAGAGTATTTTCTCAGTGTCAAACTCGATACATCTGAAGACGAACCAGAAAGTGAAGAAGAGATCGAGGATCTCAATCCCTATCCATTTGACGGGAAGTATGTCGATGAGGCTGACCGTCAGAAGTGTGTAGTAGCATTCGCCCTCATATCCTTGTCTGAGCTGACGACTCCATCAATCCAGTTTATTAAGCATGCCAGAAATTGAGCGCGAGGAGGTTCTTGCTCAGCGTCTTGAAGAGATGCAGAGGATACAAGACAAGCGGAATCTCATTCAGATGCTCAAAGCACAGAAATCTGGTGACGGGGATACTGTGTCTAAAGCCGCGAAACGTGCGCATATTACCATTTGCTCAGAGTGTTTTCTCACTCCCCTCTCTTCTTAGGGCATCATGCCGTCCGAGGCGCCACGAAAGAAAAGTCATCAAAGTTGGATGAGTTGAAAGCGAAGCGGAAAGCGAAAGATGAGAAGAAACGAGTACGTTTCGATAAGCATCTCAGAATTTCATTCTGACCTCTTCCAGTTCCATATGTCCCCAAAACGCGAACACTCAGCTTCCTCGATG
This sequence comes from Heterobasidion parviporum, assembly GCA_002994785.1. Classification (NCBI taxonomy): domain Eukaryota; kingdom Fungi; phylum Basidiomycota; class Agaricomycetes; order Russulales; family Bondarzewiaceae; genus Heterobasidion; species Heterobasidion parviporum. Next base: position 556,473 of record PDUQ01000007.1, read on the forward strand.
GAAATGGAGACGGATTCTGCAGAAGAAGAGGATGGCCAAATCAGCAAACTAGAGGAAGAGGAGGAGAAAGAGAGGAAACTACTCAACAAGGCTCATCCAGATGAAGATCGTGTGACATTGCAAGATCTTGAGAAGGTTCGATTATCTCGCGACATGCTCGCAAAACATTACTTGTCGCCATGGTTTGAAGAATATGTCAAAGGTGAGACGAGACATACCCCACAATCGAGACCTCAACGTCAAACTTCATTTGTAGGCGCCTGGGTACGGTACCTCATTGGGGCTGATGATGGACAGCCAGTATATCGCATATGCGAGATACAAAGTATGCTCGACACTGCTTTCGCCTTGACTGCCTACTCATATCACGCAGACTTATCCGTCGATATCACCAAACCATACAAGATAAATGACCAGATTGCCAATCAAACTGTTGATATTAAACACGGCCAATCCTTGAGGGCATTTCCTATGGACAAAGTCTCCAATGCCATGTTCACACAGGTTGGTTCCGAAACATGCTTCTTGTGACTGAACCTTCTTCTGAAGTGGCTTTAGCGAGAGTTCGACCGCTTGGTGATGGTATATGAGCATGACCGCCTGAAGTTGCCTGGGAAGCGACAGATTGAGAAAAAGAACGCGCAGCTCATCAAGTTGGCCAGCCAGCCCCTAACAGAGGTTTGTGCAGTTTGTGGTGAGTCACTCACGCGTCACTAAGCCGCTCATAATAGAGCGATATAACGGCGATGCTTGCTCGCAAAAGTCAAATACAAAGCCACAAGCAGTCCGGAGTATCGTTTACAATGGAGAAGTCACGGCTAATTCAAGCTCGGACGCTTGCCCTGAGGCGAAACGACAGAGTGGAGGTTGAAAATATTGATGTACAGCTGAGAGAGTTGGCTAGCCGCGCTGCCGTGCACAATGTCCAGACGGTGCCAGAGGACGAGCCCGACGACATCTTAGCAAAGGTAAATGAACGCAACCGAAAAGCTAATATGGAGGCTGTGCGGAAAGCGGAGCTCTTGGAGGCTGAACGCAAGCGGAAGGAGCGGAAGTTGGCCCGGAGCGGGGCTGGGACGCCTGTGCCTGCGGATCCAAGTGCCCGACTTCGAACTGTTCCGCGGATGTATGCTTCCAGGTTTGTGATCGCTTATTCACGCTCGTTTCGAAACGCCCATGGCTTCTCTTTTGTGCGGACCAAAACATGCGCAGGCCAAGCACACCTCATGCAAACGGAACACCATCCCTTGGTACCCAAGCTGCCACTTCGGGCTCTGTGTCTCCTCTACCTCCCTCTACTCTATCGAGCGGCGTGAGCGCATCTAAGGGTACACCGAAGAAAGACTTTGAGTCGCAAGTCTTGGAGTCAATAGAACTTGACCTTGGGGATTTCTGATTTCTGCCTTGTTGTTGTTATACCATGACACCTCATACTTATAGTTTAGCTCCATCTTCAAGCTGTTCAAATTTCAGCTCCCTTTGGGCCACATGCTGCAATGTACATACATATTTGGAAATATCCGTCTGCTGCTCTATCTCACCGCGACGCGTAGACGATACGGAATAATGGCGTTGGCGCCGCTCTCACCGATTGACTGGTATGTACCCGGATTCGCCCCTTTTCAGACAACGATTAACTCTCAGAACTACCGTGAAAGTACAGACGCGAGGGAACTCGGAATGGCGTGTATCTACCGCGTGTGCAGTTGACCACTGATTCAACGGTGGCTTGGGATAGACCAGAATGAACTCGCATTGATGGTCTTTGGCTAACGCTTTGCCGTTGAATCTATCAAACTTCGCTTTGGCCATGGTCGACCGCTTTCTCTAAGCTTGTTCCGTCATTGTGGCGTTTTGTTGCTTTCTTCGTTAACGCTGACATGTGGCCGGTGCACTGCGACCGAGGGCCTTTGTTGTTTTGGACTCATCGGTGCAAAGGCCTCTTTACCGTCATCGCTGTCAAATTTTGACACTGAACCGCCATTGCCACAATCCTTGCGCTGGTCTTAAAGCCAACATTCACCAATGTGCTAGCCTATATCAGAACTTCACTCTCCCCCCATAGCATTGATCATCGCGTCATACCATGCTCACCGAAGTTTCAGGTTCCAGCGTTGGGCTACCATGCGATCATAAGACGTTACAGTCGATCGCATCTGCTCTCAAACAACGTACGCATCCTATCTCCTCGTCTGCCACCCCACCATTCACATGCATCACTGGGTTTCGTTGACCGTAGGTGCAGTCAAAATGCATGACGAGGAATACAACTACCTTCAAGTGAGTCGCCAAGTTAAAATGTTTGTAGATATGATTGATCAAGCACCCTTCCGCCATCACAGGAAGGCAGTATGATAAAGATCCGAAGGTTTGACAGTAATCCTGGTCGGAGAAGTCGGTGGCTGAAGTGGAAGGAGGCCCAGATAGTGACCGTTGGGCATCAATATATGCTAGTGCGTCCGTTCTATTTCAAACCTGGAACTATTTTTGATTCGCTCGCCTGAATCGACAGCTCGACCTGGATATAGTTTGGTATGAAACTATATTGACTAAGCCTGAGCGACGGTTGAGCTCCCGCATGCTCGTGTATCCTGTTTTGGATGAAGCTTGGGCTGATGGGGAGTGTGCTGAACCGTTATGCACTCCTTGGGACGTGGCCGAACGGGTGCTTGACATTGTAAATGAATCATTCACTATGGCTTATTCACATCTTCTAACCGTTGGTTATAATGTTCCATAGTTATCATGCCTGGTGCCAGTTCAAGTGACATGCGGGGAATGGGAATGGACGCCGGCAAAGATCGTGGTATGTATCACCTTGACACCCTGGAAAAATAACCTGAAACTTACGTGTCGTTGTTCTGTTCAGAACGATGTCGTAGATCTTAAGAAGCCGTTGATGGTCAAGTTCTATGAAGACACTCGGGCAGCAGAGAAATATTGGAAAGTGCAGGAAAAGGGAGGTAGTCCAGCAATATGCGCCGTGGCACTCAATAAAGATGCAATCAGTGTTCTTCGGAGACATGGACAGCTTGTCTCTGATGTAGCTGTTCGCATATGTGAGGCGCAGTAGAGTATGATAGGGTTTGAATCGTGTTGATATATGTGCGAGCGCCCACAACTCGCAGTTCGATTATAATCACGGGGATTATATTGTCATCGTGTTCTCAAGCGAGCGGGCGTAGACCATGCTCCTGATCTTGTGTATAGTGGGCCTCAACAAAATTCAACACAAAACCGCTCAAGAGATCGGCCGGTGTCCTCGGGGGCCCTGAAGTGGTAATTAGCTGGCAGGTAGGCCCCGGGTCACCGCCCTTGCAGCCAGGCACAGCGCTGCAGCCGCGTCGGAAACTCCGCTGAGCGCGTCTGCGTGGGCCTCTACTACTCGCATCCACCGTAGTCTTTCCGTCGTAAATAACCTTGCGTTGTATCAGTAACCGACCCATCTCCCTATTCGACAGGAAAGCAGGCGAATCGCCTCACACACTGCCTGACCGACATGGCGACTTACTTCTTCGCGTCACCGGTGGACGTCGACGTGAGACTGGAGGGGGAGGATATCCGGAAGAAAGTGGACGTCAAGGGCGAGAAGGACCGCATCGTCTCGTGCCCTGTGTACTACGACGGAGATGCCGTCGCAGGCCAGGTGCGTCTCCCTGCCCCGTCTCGATCGTGCACAGCCCGATGTCCGCTTCCCGCCCCAGGTCACAGTCAGAGTGCGCGACGGCAAGAAGATAGTGCACGACGGGATAAAGGTCGAGTTTGTGGGGAATATCGGTGAGCCGCGAAGCCGTCGGCTGGGACGAGCGTCGTGGGCGCTGATTGACGACGGGCAGAGCTGTTCTATGATCGGGGCCATCACCAGGAGTTTCTTTCGCTTTCGCAGGAGCTCGCGGCCCCGGGCGAACTGCGCCAAGCCCAGACGTTCGACTTTTTGTTCAAGAACGTCGAGAAGCAGTATGAGAGCTACCAGGGCATCAATGTCAAGCTGCGGTGCGTCATGCATCTCTTTCCAGCTCAGAGTCTGTCGCTGACCGACGGGGCGTTTGGTGTGCAGGTACTTTGTGCGGGTCACAATATCGCGGAGGATGGCCGACGTCACGAAAGACAAGGACATATGGGTCCATTCCTTCCGCATGCCTCCAGATAGCAACAATTCCATCAAAATGGAGGTCGGGATTGAAGACTGCCTGCACATCGAGTTCGAGTACAACAAATCTAAGCGCGTAGCTGCACCGCCTCCTTTTTAATGTGCTAACCTTTGATAGTGCAGGTATCATTTGAAGGACGTCATCGTCGGCAAGATCTACTTCCTGCTCGTCCGCATAAAGATCAAGCACATGGAGCTGTCGATCATACGGAGGGAGACGACGGGTTCACCGCCGAATCAATATAACGAGAGCGAGACCATCACCAAATTCGAGATCATGGACGGCGCACCCGTGCGAGGTGTGTCCCTTCTGCAAAATTCCCACCAGACACCCTAATATGTATTGTCTTACAGGAGAAACGATTCCGATCCGATTGTTCCTCGGCGGTTTCGACCTCACGCCGACGTTCCGTGATGTGAACAAGAAGTTCAGCACGCGGTACTACCTGAACCTCGTCCTCGTCGACGAGGAGAACCGACGCTACTTCAAACAGCAGGAAATCACCATCTTCAGGATACCAGAGGTTAGCGCTTCCACCGACTGTTCATCACTCATCTTGCTCATCAGCCACTCGTATACCCAGAATTAATCTTGCGCTATCATCTCCCTCTCTTCGTCTTTGACCTTTGTACTTACTATACATACGTATTTTATTCGGACTACGTTATATGCAGGCTTCCGGCGTGATGATAGTAAGACGCGTAACGGTCTATTCACCCGTGGATAGTGTACCGACAAACAGAGGGCTGTATATAAAATGGATAATAAAAGTTACATAAAAACACAATGGCACCGTCCAGTCGGCCACCGCCGGCTTTCCGTGTACGCAAGCATGAAAACAAGATCAACTTAATTCGATGCAGAAAAAGAATCAAAAAATGTCCCGGACCCGCGAAAGAAAACGAAAAAACCCCTCACGCCGTCACCGGGTCACCGTCCGTCCGATTCAACAAAGCTCCTCCGCACGTACTCCTGATCCTCCTTACCGAGCACCCCAGAATCCTGCCTCGTCAGCGTCGCCCCGGTAGGCGCGCGCGCCGCGTCGGAGCCTGCCCTGCTCTTCACCAGCACCGACCTCCCCGACCTAGACGACTTGCCCGACCTGCCGGACCGCGCCGTCGCCGCGGACGCGCGCCGGCTCGCGCGCTCGACCGCGTCCACGGGGAGCTCTTCCACCGTCGGCGCGACGCTGTCCCGCGAGAACGACACGCTCGTCGGCGTCGGCGTGCGCCGCCGCGGCGCGCGCCCGATGCTCTTGATCCGCGTCCGCGGGGGCGCGAGCGCGCCGAGCGCGGACTCGCCGGGCGGCGACGCGATGCTCGACGGCGCGACGGCCGAGTAGGGCACGGACAGCGAGTTGCGCCACGCGGTCTCCGTCTCGTCCGCGAGCTCGGTGTTGATGAGCCACGGGATCTCCATCTCCGTCGCGCCTGCGCTCGTCGGCGCGCGGTCGCTCGCGGTGATGGGCGTGGGAGCGGTGGGCGGCCCGCGCCGGTACGCCTCGACGTCGGGCGGGGAGGCGGGCCCCGCGGAGCCCCCCGGGGACATCCACTGCCCGGAGTGGATGCTCTCCGGCAACGTCAGCGCCGCGGAGGCGCGCGGATTACGGTCAAACTCGGCCGGGCCGCGGTACGGCGCGAATTCGCTCCCTAAGAGGGTGTCCGGGGGCGAGATCGGGTACACGATGGCTTCGATGCCTGCCACTGCGCGCGGCGGCGGCGCCTCTAGCGGGGGCAGCATGGACGCGCGGATGGCTGGGGGAGGCTTGCGTTTAGCAGAGCCAGTCCCGCGCGAAACCGATCCCGTGCTCTTCCCGCTGTTGTCGCGCTCGAGGCCGCGCGCAGCGTCGACGCGCTCCTCTGGGACGCTGCCGTATGTGTTGTCGTAGCCATAGCCGTAGCTGTACCCGGCGCCGTCGTAGCGCGGCGGCGCGCGAGTCGTAACGCGCGGCGGGATGCTCGAGAAGCGCGAGGATAGGTCCTGCACGACGTCGAGCGAGTCGGACGCGAGGCTGCTTGCGGACATGACGCGCGCGCGCCCCGCATACGCGTTGCTGCGCATGTACCGCGGGAGCTCCTGCCCCGAGGGGCGCGCGCGACTCCGCGCCGCGTCAGCCGCGCTCGTGCTCCAGTTGCGCGTCACGGACGGCACGGGGAAGACGGGGCCGTACCCGGACCCGCGGGCGGCGGAGATGCGGCGCGCGAGGAGCGGGAGGGGCGCGCTGGCGACGGACTTGGCGATGGGCGAGACCTTGGTGTCCATGCTGGACCCGACGGACATCGGCGGGGACTTGGGGTCCTCTCGTTCGAGCTCCAGAGCCGTGTGGCCCATGATCGTCGAGGGCGAGGGGAGGTCGGTGTCGGAAAGACGGAGGATGAGCGTCGGTGCGCGGTTGTGCCGCTGGAAGACTGTGACACGCTGTCCCTGCGGCATCAGCGTGAGTGGATGCGGCCGTGGGCGCGCAAAAGCCGCAGATGCATTGGGGATAATTGTAGGCAATGGCGGTGCGTTGTCGAGGGGGAAGCGCGCGCCAAGCGAGGAGGGTGTCATGGGGTTGAAAGGCTGCTTGAGCCCGAACGTGGAGAAAGTCGCGATAGGCTGGAAAGACGAAGGGTTCGTGGACGTGCGCGAGTTGCGTTGGCGAGTGTCGCCCGTCGCCACGGGCCCCGATATCGTGATGAACCGCGTCGAGCGATGTTTCTCTCGTCCGCCCCGCAACTCCGCGTCGAGCATTTGGAAATTTTCCAGCGTATCCGGTCTACAAAAATAGAAATCAACACGTACGGTGACTTTGCGGTGCGGGAAAGACTTGCCCTCGGACCACACCGATAATGAGACACGCCCTGCCGAGCATCCTGAGTAGCCGGCGCAGGAAGAAAACGCCAAAGTTGCCCTGTGCAAAGCCGATGACGCTCTCGATCGCCCCGAGCTTTACGCCGGCAGCGATCCAGCCTGTTCCGCGGAAGAGGTAGGACACCTGCGAGGTACCCGAGGAGGCTTCGATGGTTCGTTGGCCGAGGAAGGCGCGGGCGAGGCGGACGAATGCTACAGCAAACGTGGCGACTTGGTATACTGTCATGAGAGCGAGAGAGAGGCTGTTGAAGAAGACGCGAACGAATTGAATGGTAGAGTCATTAGAGCCGATGGCGGGCTGGGCCTTTGACGACCCCGGGAAGCTGACGAGCCCTGTTACATATCAATAACAGAGCGTGATAAGTAGACGTGAATAGCGTGAGAGCTCACGATATGTGTTGCCAATGAAGGAGCCGATTTCGTTGGTGGCGATGATGAATGGAATGATTACGAGGGAGAAGAGAATGGCGAAGGTGCGAAAGCGTCGAGGAAAGCTGGGGAAGAACTCGGCGCGCTTGAAGGTATAAAGAAAGGAAGTGTAGAGGAGAATGGGGAGAAAGGAGGCGGCCGCTGAGCAGTCACGCGATCAGAGGAGTCGAGGGGTGTACAGAAGGCGACACACCGATGAGAATGTCGAGTGCTCTAAAGGCATCGAGGGAATCGGCGAGCCCGGGGATGAGATGGGACAGGAGGTCCAGCAGACAGAGGAGGAAGTAGATCGGGCCCTCCGCCGCCAAAAGGAACCGTCGCCTGTGATCGGCTCATCAGACACATCGTCCGAGACATGTCGGCTGCGAGATCGGCGTGCGTCCACACAACGTCCGTTTTAGGAACGTTGGTCTGATGTGCCTCCGAGGCGCGAGCAGCCCTCGTCAGACACGCAGCCCGCCCTCCAAACCACTCCGCAGCACACCGACGACAGAAGCAGACACTCACCTGCCCGCACCCCATCCTGCAATCACCAAGCCCAGGGAAAACACGACCTCGAGGGCCGGAGGGATCAGAAGGAGGCCTGTCTCGAGCCTAGAGAGCGCGATGCAGCGAAGGATGGGAACAAGTGAGAGACAGACGGCGCTCATGAACCGCGTAGCTCAACAAAATACAGTGCGGCGGCCGAAGAATCCAAGGGGCATTTCAAGGACTGGGTCCTGCCAGTGCCAGCGATGCAAGACGAAGAAAAGGAGGGACAGAGGTTGAAAGAACGGACGCAGGCTGGCTGCGACGTATGAGGGGCGGTCCGGCGACTGGGAAAAACACGAAGGAGAAGGAAGAAAACAGAAAGAGACGCTCGCGCTCGTCCGCCGGGGTTCGATTTCGTGCTTCATCACCACCGCCCGCAAGCCGTATCCAGGTCCTCGCGACATGGAAACCAGTCGCCAGCTCGTTTCTCTTCCGTACTTCCAATCGGTCCATCTCAGTCCCAGTCCCCTCCTTTGACCGCATCACCAACAGATCCATCCCCAATAGTGTCGAGAAAAGCTGATTAGCTCTGAGCGTCCTCGTTCGAGTCGTCGACCCACTCGACGCGGCAACCGGCCTTCAATCGGTCAATACACCAGATCCTCCAGATGCGCTGCGGTGACTAATCCTACGTGCTGTTCCTGATCAAGATCCATTTCATTATGGCCGCATAGACCCCGAATACAGTAGCGCAAGCGAACGCATGTGTTTCCCCAGGTTCCCACGCCTTCATTCAGGTAAACCCTGGTAAACCCCACTTCATCGATGATGTCACACACTATGATACATCGCAGGCAGGTTGCCTCCAAACTTCTGCTCAACAACTCTACCATGGCCAAAACTAGTATGACCTGAATCCAACAATTCCTTGACGCGCAAGTTGGCGGGTTTCGTTGATGTCCTACAGGCCGACGACGCTTCCGGAGCGGAAGATGCTCAATGCCAGCGAGAGGCGCGGGGATGAAGACTGCAGAATAGAATTTACAGCCCATCTGTCACAAGCGGACTGTAGTACGATAGCTTCTGCGAAACGCAATGCGTAGCAGGGATGGGCTGGGACGGCGACTTTGGCGATTTCGACAGCGAAGAGACGGACGGATGACTCGGGCTCGTATGACGACGATGAGGAAGAGGAAGAAGAGGAAGAGTTAATCGGCCGCAGGGTGGTCGACCGTATAACACCATACTTGGATTACGGCCCAATACGCTTACCCAGTGAGCAAGAAAGATGAACGCTCCGGCACCAGTCCCGCCATGTCCCTGTTGATCCCATGTCGACCCCATTCTACGCACCGCCAGAATAAGGCATCGCTGAACATGGCATGAATCATTCGAACGACTTCGAAGGTGGCGAATACGGATGGCCGTTCTTGTTGCCTACCGACGAGCTCGCCGACGTCTCGTGTTAGTGTTGTCGGACACTTGTCGGGTTCACACTCAAAACAACGAAGTCGCTGGTATCGTTATCAGGTCCGCTGCCGCCGGACCGCAGACACCCTTTCTCATCGACCGTCTTTGAAATCAGTCCCCGCGGATCTAACGCTGAATATTGATGCCGACAAATGCCGTCTAACCTTTTAGACTGTTGTGAGTGAGAGGCGATCATGAACAGATCGACGTCGGCACAATTACAGACGACCATTTCGATGACGAACACCGTCAGCTATATATTGCTCTCGGAGGCTGTGGTGTTTAAATGTAGCTTCATTTGTCAGTACCGGCTTGTAATACATACACAAGATCACCGGTCGATCATCGAAGAAAGGATACTGCGTAGGACCTTCGGGATGTCGGACGTATTGGCCACCCTGAACCCCCGCCCCGGAAAATTCTTCGGAATCCTGATACGAGGATGTTCGATGTCAGCAGCGGCACCGGAGAAACCTGTGGGCATGCACGCACCAGGACGCTTCAGCCCCCTCGCCGATGCAGATCAGCGCGGTGTGGACCTTTGGGTGGCGGTTCATCGCTCTCTTGAGGTCTTCCACGGTAATGCCATATCGGGAGAAGTTGGCGTCCGAGATGGCGATGACGAAGTGGTCGTCTAAAGGGTGCGAGGTAAAAGCTGTCAACGTCGACTCGAAACGGGGTGCTCGAGGAAAGGCGGCCGACCTCCGTCAAATTTAGAAACCTCCGTGGTCGCCTTCTCGAGGGCTTCAACTGACAGAGAAGGATCATTGAGTTCTGAGTTCGGGCGGAGGTGGGCACATTCATACGTGCCTGTGTAGTCTCCGGCGAAGGCGTACTGGGTGACGAGGTTCATCTTTTCGACGACAGCCCAACGTTCGGACACTTCAGACACGCTTTGCCCCATCTGCACAAGTGGGATGTCTGCGGAGTCTCCTGACTGTAGGAGAAACGCATGAGGCTCGACTTAGGGCAATTGTCGGGCGACGAGCCGGATAACTCTTACATGGCCGTACACCTGACATAACAAAGTCAGATAAGTGTTCGAGTGGACAAACCGAACTGCTCACATCCCATACGTATTTATCTTTCCTTGACAGTCGGTTGAAGCTTTCCATCAGCATCACCGCTGTTCCGCTCCATCAGCATTTACCCTGATGCAAGATGATCAGATCAGGTGCTTGCCTGTCTCCAAGCTCCTCTGCAGACGGCCGTCGTACTGGAAACGATACCTGACTCGCACATTAATGATGGACGAGAAAGGGCAATGCGACTGCTTCTTACATGGAGCCGCTGATGTCGAACAAGAACCGGATACGCTTTGGCCTGGAAGGATCGATCAATGAAACGGGATTGGGTCATGCACAACAAATACGGACTTGATCTGAGGCCGACCCAACTCCGGCTTAGCCATTCCTCTTCGTTTGTAAACCGTGGCTTCGCCTGTCAAACCCTCCGTCAGGCGACTGTCATCCAGCTCCCCATCCGTTTGCCGCTTGATCCACACTCGCTCTTCTTCTTTAGCCGCAAGGTCTGCCAGTGCCAGAAGACACAGGGTTAGCGATACACAGGATGTATGCGAAAAAATGGCTGACGCTCAAGTAAATCGTGCAGTTGCGCAATGTGCGCCTGCACAGAGGTCAAAAGTGCTCCGTACCCCTTTGCTTCTGCGGCACTCATATTGAGCTCCTCCAGTCGTCGGGCCAACTCCTGCCGAGCCATCTCTCGGGCTTGTTCTCTAATCTCGTCCGGGACATCCTTCTTCAGTTCGTCTGACACCTGACGGGAATATAGATAAGAAATCGTCGATAGAGGGGGGATGACCACAAAGTATGCCTACCTGCTTGATATCATGTCCCTTGAACAAGCGCATATATCCACCGCGTCCTCCCATCCCAGCTGTATCCCGTCCACCGGACTGTCTAGGAATGTCAATGATGAGTGCAGCGAAAACATTATGCACGTACGCCTCCGGCCCAGGTGTTACCTCCATGATGCGGCTCGTTCTTCGGATCCTCCTTTCCAAACTTCGGTTTGTCGAGGTCGGTGGACCCCTTGGGCTCGAACTTCAGATCGAGCACACGCTTCTGCACCGCATCGCGACCCGCGTCCAGCCCGAGGCTCTTGACCTGCAACCTGAGAGCCTTCAGAATCCGACACACAGATAGATTTTGAAAAGAGTCAGGGCTCACCCGTGGTGCTCCAAGATGGCTGCCAGTTTGTCAATCGCGTCTGGTTTGTGCACGTCGAAGTCGAAAACGTTGCGCAGGGCGTGATCCAGAGTATCAGTCGGGTACGTGCGCATGTGGCGCACGATGGCGATCAGCTCTGTATTCGCGGCGCGTCAATAAGTAGCGCCGTAGTGACGAGGGAGGAAAAGGCAACTGGCCTCGTAGCGAGTAAGGGTATGTCAAAGATCCATCGTCGTATCCCTTTCTGAGGTCGTCGAATACGCCGACTAGGCGAATCAGAATATCTTCGTCCAGTTCTGGGGCAAGCTGCGCAAGCAGCCTCCGCTCGGATTCGAGATCCGGGTTCGAGACCGAGTGGCTGAAGGCCCGTCGTGAGACGATCAAACCGGGTACAGCAAAGGTATCAATCAACCAGCACCCTTACCAACTGAAATTGTCTCCAAGGACCTGCAAGAAATGGTTTCCAAGGAACGCTAATACGCACATCAATTGTCAAATCAGAGAGGGAATGGCGCCCACTCACGATATCCTGGCCTGTTGGCCAGCAGGACCAAGCGGAAGTTGGAATGGACCTCAATATCGCCGTCTCTTTCCCTCACGCGGCGGAGCCGCCGCCCATCAGGGAGCGTTAGCTCACCTTGTCCGGCAAGGCTGCGGAATATGGCGACAACGTGCTCCGGCGCCTTGTCGGCCTCGTCGATGATGATCACGCGACCGAGCATCATAGCCCGGACCAACGGCGAGTCGGTGTGCTTGATGATGCCGCCTTCGAGGGATGTCTGGAACAACAGCTGGTTGACGGTGGTGTCGCGGTGAAGCTGGATGTATTCTCTGGGTCTTCGGAGAAGCTATAAATTCGGCGCGTGTCAGATGCAAGCAGTGACGTCTCATGCACACAGCCTTACCTGGCACAATCTGCGGTACGCATAGGTATTTAGGAAGATCGGCATGAAAAGTCAATGATGGGCGAGCGGACCTATCGATCAATTTATTCTTCCCTACTCCCTACGAAAGATACCGTTAACATCGCAGACACTGCATAAAACAGCGAGGAAAAACGTACTTGGTTTCCAAGAAGTACCAGGTGCTCCCCCAAAAGCTCGAAATCCACAGCAAGGTCTCGCATGAGCGCCGACTGGAGACTATTGTCATAGAAGTGGTCCATGTGGGGCACGTAGGATGCCACGCCCTCCGGATCCTGCTCAGCAGGGAACTGAGGTATAAATGTAGACTCGACCTTGCGCAGTGGGTCGCTGGGCGGCGGAAATAGAACACCACGTTCATCCGGGACGGGGGACGGGTGGAACTTCGAGCTGCATGTCTACAATCAAATCAGAGTGATTAAGCAAAGCCACTCACCACACCCGTATAGCGCTTGATCTCGCACTCCTCGAATAGGTTCTCCAGGCTCATCTTCTCCGTCGTGGGTAAAAATTCCGCCAACAGCGCGCGACTGATCAACGCGTGCAGATCGTCGTCCCAGGGGAACCTCGCCAAGCGCCGCGCGATCCTGACGAGTGCGCGCGTGCCGAGCTTGCGGTTCTTGAGCATGTCTTCGGAGGGCATGCTCTGTCTGTACTTCTCCGCGAAGGACAGCAGTGTCTTCACATGATGCGGCGGACAGCCGGTCTGCAGGAGGACGGCGGACTCCTCGGCGTGGTCCATCGGCTGCGCAGGGATGGGCAAGAACATGTTGGCGTGCTCGTCGGAGAGCCAATCGCGGAGGGCTGTGGATTTGGAGGACGTGCTGATCATGCGGAACGAGCGGTGAGTTGTCGAAAGTCCTCCCTCGGCAACCTGTTTCGGTTTGAAGAGAAATAGGTATGCATAGCATATCGGAAGTATATGATGAGAGACGCACCTCGGCTTCAGAGGCCGAAGATACAATCCGAGTGGACCCCCAGAGTTCGACCTCTCTGTCCTGAGTCAGGCGAGCCAACGAGCCAGCGGTCAATCCGATGACGTCGAGGCCGGACATGTGGACCAACCGGCCTGCCCAAGCGCCCTCAACAAGAGGGCTTTAGAAAGCAAAGAATCATCTCGTCAATGCTAACAAAACAAAGAAAGGGGAGATTTTGCTTTGGAAGATATATAATACCTCGGTTCCCATGTCGTCGCTCCGCCGTCTTCAATCTTGCGCCTCATCAACAGCTCTCTCCCGCCGAGCTCTTTGTACATATGCACCGCCTCGGTCTCGTAGCCCAGAATTTCTCCGAAGATTTTCACAAGGAGCGACGTCGAGCACGAGGCGGTGGACGGCAGCGCAGGCGGGACGTACGAAATATCCCATCCCAGAGCGTGCGCCTGGAGGAAACACGTCAAGATGCCAAGGAGCCGCTCCGTCGCGAAGAACTCCTGCTCGCCTACGAACGGGAACGGGCGCAGCTGCTTCGGTCCCGCGGGAACCTCCAGCGAGACGGTCTGCGCAGCGCTCTCGAAGACCACGCGCGCCGTGTCGCCATCTACGCGCTCGATGCTGCGCGCACGGTACCCCAGGATTCCGATGTCTTCTCCGCTGCTCGAGCGGGCGGCTCCAAGAGCGCCCAGTCCGGCCTGCTCGGTGCGCGCACTCAGCATCGCCCACGCCTGGAACGGCGCGTACACGAGCGCGGGGTGCAGCACCAGCAGCAGCCGCGACAGCTGCTCCGGTGCCAGCTGCGGTGGGGGGGCGAACGCGGACAGGATGCGGTTCAGCTTTTGCAGCGCGGTCTGCGGGAACGCGGGCAGCGCGGGGCGCGCGACGGCGTCGAGCTCGTGGCGCGCCTCGCTCGCGTACTGCGTCAACAGAATGAGGTCGCGGAGCTTGTTTGCGAGGGCGGTGGATGGGGTGGAGAGCGGTGCGGAGGGCGCGGGGTGGGTGAGTGCGAGGAGGGCGCCGACGGGGTCGACGAAGCGCGCTTGGAAGCGGCTGCGGAAGGGCGGGTCCAGGGGGTATCCTGTGTAGGGAGGGACGGGGGCGGCGATCGCGATGACGCGAAAGTTCTTGTGCGCCGGTACGAAGAGTTTGCCTGCGGTTTCGTGTTTCGAGTCTGTGGCCTCCAACAGCGCGTGTCGATGAGGATGCAGAATGTGCGTTCCGTCATCCAGGTTCCTGCAACACAGTGACGTCAGAAGTAGCTTTTTTGTGATACCGTCCAAGCATGCGCAACTGGACCACGCACATTTCTCTGTTCTCCAGTAGATTGTTGAGAACCTATCGATAGTGATGATGATAGAAACGTTCAGCATATTCTTCCAATCGAAACGCGTACGAGATGCGCGTACTGGCATGATGCCTCTCTCGGCCTTCTCTATACCTTCTATGATCAGGATACGGCCATGCTTGACGGCCCGCACCGCGGCGCTATCGACGTATACTAGATTCCCTCCCGCCCTAATTTCCCTGCCCTGCTTCAACTCCGTCTCTCCAACGTCCCGATGCAGCGCAATATACTCGTACTCCGAATTCACCAGACTATATGCGCCATCAGCATCAGCACCATCTCTCAAAAAAATCCCACCGCAAGCGCACGGCCTCTCCGCCTCGCTCAACGCGCGCGCGTCCCCGATCAAAAAGGACTCAGACCAGGTCGGGAACTCACCTGCAAAACGTCATAGCGAGGCGCCGCGCATACGGCCCCGGCTGCGAGAGCAAGAACACGTCCTGCCCGAGGAGGTACTTCTGCAGCAAAAAGTGCAGATTGTCGAGGTTGAACGCGTCGCGCACGTCGAGCGGCGGCGCGCCGCCATCAGCGCCCGCGAAATGGGGGAGCCGCGAGGGCGTGGCCAACGCGGGGACGTCGTACGTGATCTCGCCGAGCGTGAGCTGGCCGAGCGAGGGCGGGGCGGGCGCGAGGGTCTGCGCGATGCGGTGGAGGCGGCGGTGGGGAGACATGGGTGTTTATTAGAGGGTTGTGGGGAGACTGCCCCGCAAAGCACAGACGCCTCGATGGACGGGCGGCATGTTTCAGTCGTGAGTCGGTGTTCGGCATATATTGTGGACGGTGCACCCGGAAATCATGCACTCACGCCAGCACTCAGCTTCCGCTTTTGGAAGGATCAGCTGGTCACCGGACGAGCGAGCTCAATGTCTCACAAACGCGTGGATCTCATCATTCTTTCCAACGCAAAGACAATGGTCGAGGAAAGGAAACGGAATTCTACCTGGCATTCCGAGCCGCTTTGTCGGACGAGCTCGCTCGAACACGGAAAATACACGTCCACATCGATCAATCCCATGGTCGGGAACAAGCCAAGAGTCTACTGTCGCCTGCTGTACAGAGGTACACAAGAAGCGGAAAGAAAAAGATCGAGCCAGGCGTATACACAATGATCGAGCCAATACAAAGAAGGGTAGACGTAGAAATAGTACGAAGTGTAGTAAAAGAGACTGAGTGGATGCTCGAGGCAACAGGCTGACGAGCGACCGAAGATTATAAACGGCTACAGAGGGGGCCGAGCTCAAGTAATAGACAGGGAAAACCCTTCCTCATGGGAGACGAGAGAAAGCTGCAATGGTGGAGAAAAGCCGATTACTTCTCCATCAACGCGACGATCCCATATGCAGCCGCAGCGGCCGCGCCACCGACCAACAGCGTGCTCACCGCGCCCCAGACGTACCCGCCGACACCTTGCCCTGCACCCGTGATGCGCGCCTTCACGGCTCCAAACACGAGCAGTATGATGCCCGTGAACAGACACGAGTAGATGAGCGCGACGTGCGCGCGCTCGATGAAGAAATACGGCAAAAGCGGGATCAGCCCGCCAAGGAAGTATCCCATCCCGATCGTGAACGCGGAGAGATACAGGCGCTTCGTCGGGACTTCCTCTGCGTTTCGAAAGCGATCAGTTACACGAACGTCAACGGGAGGAGACGATTGGACGTACCGAGCCCTTCGCCGAACTTGAGCAAGAACGGCGTGACACCCACGTCCTCACTCCATCGCAGCGCCGCCTCCTCCTCATCGCTCACGCTCCCAACCGAGCTCGACGCGTGGTTGTGATGGGAGCTGACATCACTTGCGCTCCCGCTCACGCTCATCTCCGCCTCGAGCAAGCTGCGCGTCACCTGGCGCGAGACCTTCTCGTCGACGCCCACGCGGCCCAGCACGGCATACACCTCGCGCTCCATCTCGCCATCGCACGAGCGCAGCACCCGCGCGGCGGTCGTGCGGCGCAGGTACCGGTAGTGGTCGCGCTCTGCCTGCGACGCGAGGAAGCCGCCAATGCCCATGGAGAGGGCACCGGCGATAAGTTCGGCGATACCGCCGAGCACGACCAGTTTCGATTCGCCGAGCGAAGAGAGACCCGCTGTGAGCGCAAAGGGAACTGTCAAGCCGTCGGAGAGCCCGATGACACTGCGCGCAGCGGCCAATCAGCACATGAGCATCAGCACATGGGAAAATAGGAAGTATAAAGGGAGATCGGTAGGTATAGAACGGGAAAAATAGATTTCCTTTGGCGGAAATGAACGCGGGCTTATCGGAAGCGTTCTGGACGGAAGACGGGATGAAGAGAAGGGTGCACGAGGACAGTTCGCGCCACCATGTGGCCGCACAAAGCGAGAAATGTGGACGATCATTTCGAAGGATGTGCTATAATAAGCGTGAATGCATGGTGGAGGTCGTGAAGTGCACATGGGGCACATTTTTGTAACACTTCACGGGCATCCGTGAAAGACGTGCTGCGCGGGTGTGCACTGTAAGCGTGCGCCCCAATACTACTCTCCAACCGTTGAGGCGCATTCGACGGAAGATTGTACCGGAAAGAAAGTAGAAGGAAATGAACAAGGACGTACACATCTCGGACCACATCCGGGTCGACCAACGTCCGCTCATCGTCTCCCCTGAGTTCCTTGCAGCAAACACCTTCCCGTCCGGTCTCGTGTCGTGAGCACTTGGCGGTCAGAGGTGCTGGTACGGTGGGCGCGATCGTGCTGTCGACCGCCCAGACTGGTAGCTTGTTTTTCGCGGAGGTGGAATCGCGACGATGGGGGAGAGGCATGACCGCCGCGGCGTGCGCAGTGTCAGGGTGCAGGGAGGACATGGCTAGACGGCTCAGATACTACTTTTCGTGAAGGGAAGAAGGGATATCTAGCTAGAGAGGATGATTAGACTGGAGGGGAGGAGATAAAAGAGTGGAACAGACGAGAAGGTCCAATTGCAGTGTTTATTCGGAGCGGACGCCTGCTTACACAGCCGGCTTGTCGGCAGCCACAAAGTTTGACGTCAGTCACCATCCAGCCGCCGTCGACAGCAGGCACGAACGCTCGCCCTCGCTCTAGCACCCCGTCCAGCCAGCACGAGCGCTGTTCCCGCCTTTACGCCCCACACACATGAATTACGACCCTGGCATCAAAACCGACACTCACCTTGCACTCCATGGTTGCTCGCGAAGCTGACAATCGGCACTCATCGTGGAAATTTGACCTGCCCAATCACGCTGGCTCTCTTTCCAATCTCCTCGGCGCCCAGAGTCTCCTCGCTCCTCTGTGCCTTGATCCAACCTGGGTGACATGCCAGCTCATGCCAGAGCCACCTCGATGATCCGTGTTAACAGGTGTCGGTGGACTCTGTGCGGCTATCTGTCAACGAACTGGAGGTTATCTGGCTATATGATTGTCCATAGCTTACGCCGCAAGCACGTCGCCAGAACTGGGAAGGAGGTGCCAGCGAGCGGACGAGAGTCAAGTAAAGTAAAGTTCAGCAGGTCGCATTCTCCGCAAACCCTCGACCGATTGTTTTTCGACCTTTGGTCCACGGCCTAGACCCACTCGCTTCATGTCCGTGATTAATGATTGACCAGGTCTGGTCTCTCTGAGGGCAGCGCCCACTGTATCTGCCCTTTGACGATTTCTCAATAATAACCATTATCTCTTCACTTCCAAAAGACATACAACATACAAGTGAGCTCGGTGAACATGTCATCAGCCGGAAACAGTGCTGTAAACGACACCTACAGAAACAAAGCAGGTGAGTACCTTACACTCCGTGTATACGCTGATTGTGATACTGTACGCCGCATTGTCGTGGAGAGATAGGCGCGAGGTACCATACTCACCAGACTGATCTCGTTTGGACATGCGGCGCACCGCAATCACACGATAATTTCGAAACAAAGAAGACATTCATCCCTAGGATATTCCTCTAGTAAATGTATATGGCGCCGTGCAGACACTGACAAGTTGCGTCAGGAAACGATTTCAAGGAGAGAACTCCTCAGGACCCTCGCTCGTACTTCGCCCAATCCAAGATGGCGACAACCTGACATCTATGAGCTCGGTCGTTCGCGGAGCAGGATGAGGACTTGCGAATGTGCGCAAGTCACATGTGGTCCATGGGTCCGAGAAAGGAAGCATGAATTGGCAACGACGAGGGACAAGTAGATACATGCGAGAGTCCGTGAGAATGATGAAATGCAGCATGGGAGAAACCCGAGAGGGGGGGGGGCACCGACACACAACCTAACAAGGGAGCCGACAAGCAGCGATAGGAGGGATGGGCTCAGGAAGTGAAGGGATGTGGAGGGAGGGCATCCGAGCATGAACTGATCGCTGCTGAGGAAAAAAGGGGGGTCCGAGAGGTTGAGTATCCGAAGAGAAAGAAAAGGAGAAATATCTTGGACATATGAAAGAATGATTCTGAAGAGAATGTTGAGCGAAGAGGAGACAATGTATTGTGTAGAGAGCGATTAGTAAGGAGTTGTGACGAAACGGGTAAGGAATGACTAAGTGACTTCCGGGTCAAGGGCATCTAGCTGCGCATGCTCCACTGCCTTAGATCTGTCTCTAGGCATGGAGCAGAGCGTTGTCCGGTGATGAGCTGCAGGTGAGCGCAATGCTCCCAAGGTGTATTACCAGGGGTTAGCTGACTTGGAGAAAGAGGGACGGAGGAGTCGATGAGCCAGGAACGACAAAGGAGGCGGATAAGGGAGAAGGGGAAGGGGATAGAGGTCCAGAGTAGAGGGGCACATAGCAGGATATCGTGTCCGGTGTATGAGGTGATCAAGAACTCTACCCATGATTTCTCAATTGCGCTGACGCCCTTGACCAACCCACAGAGGTATTGGGGATGTCTATGGTCGATGATGGCTATGTGTGATCCCACCCTTATGAGTTCTGATGGTCGACAGGAGACCTTCCACGTGGATAGATGGGATGAAGATCGGGCTGTGGCCTGCACATGAGCGTGGATAGGTAGGAAGGTGACAATGGGGGGCAAGTGTGACTCTGTGGTGGGAGAAGACGTCAAGTCCTGTGAGGAAGGATTGCGAAGCGATGAGGATGATGTTTGGCTGAGGGAAGAGGGCATTGTATGGGTATGCAAGTGATGGAGAGGAGTAAGCATAGGTGCATGCATTTATATGCTTGGGAAAGATAGGAATATGACATGTCATGGAGACTTGGACGTAATATGAGGGTCTTACAACCGAGAGAAGTGAGATAACCGATGGGCACTAATCAGAGAAGCATAAAGGTTGTGACAGGAGTTAACCATTTTTGAGAGAGAGTACTCATAGGGAAACATGGGAGGGAGGGGCAAGCAAAGTTCAGAGGGTGCTTGCTTGAACACTGCAGAAAGTGATGAAAGAGCCAGCGGACAGGTGGAACAGGCGCTCTGTGTCCTCTGGTCGGTCATAGACCTTATTCTAAGGTTAGGTCGTACCTCCCACCCTTAGAAAGCAATCTATGAGCTCGGTCGTTCGCGGAGCAGGATGAGGACTTGCGAATGTGTGCAAGTCACATGTGGTCCATGTGTTACGATTGGGATCTCGGGGCTCATTAGAGCGGTCTAACCCGACATCCAGCGTACCAACACTAGGCGGCTCCTCATCGGAGCGTACAATAAGGTATTCGGCATTCCCTCAAAGCCGACTAATCCGATGGACCACTAAGCACCGGACGGGAAGTGGGACACAGGGATATATAGAGCAGAGGCAGCACTAAAGGAAGCATTCACATGTCAGGGCCGCATACGGTATATAAGGCCCATAGAATAGGCTATAGGACTTTAGTCTATTCTCCTTCGTTCATCCGTATCATCCTATACGGACCTCGTCCTTAGGCAGTCTTCCTACTGCCTATCCCCTTGTCCTTACTGTACCCCAATACAGTCGGACTTGCTTTACTCCACAGTCACTGCGCGACTTAGGGAAGAACCGCTACTCTGAGGTTATCGAACGAGCAGTTCGTAACATTAGAATAGACTCGACCACGCCCCTACCTTGCGCACACCTTGCTTGCAGCCACATCCTCTCTCACGACCTCATCCAGTGGCTTAGACCCCCACTGAGAGAGTGTTACCTCTTTATACGCTGGAGCAAGATCTAGGCCTAGGATATCCACCAGGCACTAGACGAATCAATAATCAACTCCGTCAAAACAACCGTCCCATCCACAAACAAGGCGCCTCGTGGTTTTACTCAGATACAAACCAGAGGGCCCCACCAAACTTCGACAACTGCTCGTTTAGGGACGGACAGTACTTCTTCACCAGATCAGACGGAACAGAAGCAGAGTGGGCGTGGAACGAAGTCCACGCCGATTGGGAACCCCCACCACAATACAGAGAACCCGAGCCCGTAGTACCGGACACCTCGGAAGAAGAAGAGGAAGAATCCTCCCACTCAGATTATTCGGACGCACAGACGCCCGTACACACAAACCCCCAAAACATCATGTCGACATCAGGAGCAGGAACCACCCCAGCCGGCGGAGGAACCCTCCCCCTCACCACAGTACAGCCAGGTCGAGGAAAGCTCAAGCTTCCCGACAACTTTTCAGGCATCAAGACCGAGTCCAGCATTTCATGCTCCAATGCCTCCTTCTTTTTGTTACAGAAACAGATCGATACAAGACCGATGCGGATCGGATCTCCCTGGTCCTCTCCTGCATGCGGTCCGGAACGGCAGGATGTGGGCGAGAACTTCCTCAACAAAACATCGGGGCAGATCCTCCCACGACCCTGGGAACGTGGAAAGACTTCAAGGAGAAGTTCGAAATCCACTTCAGGAATCTGGGAAGGTGGATAAAGGCCCGCAGCGCCCTCATGACCTTCTCACAAGGTCGCATGACGGTGGACGAATACTCAAATCAGTTCACACTCATTGCCGCCGACGCCGACATCGCCGATAAGGAACAAGTTCCTTATTACCAAAGAGGTTAGACCCAAGGTCCTGGACAAAATCTACGACCGAGAAACTCCGCCGAAGGACACGATACAGGACTGGGTCAATATGGCCTGTGAAATAGACGGCCGCATGAGAGCCCGCAGCGCTCAAAAGACCCTCCTCGCCAGCTCCACCAACTTCAAAAGCGATTTCTTAGATCGCTTCCACCTTCGCTCCACTCCCCGCTACAATTCCACCAACGCCCCTCGAAGAATGAATAACCAGGTCGTCGATATGGACATCGACGCCTCGAGGAAAAAGGCGTATAGCCAAAACAAGCGGACGCATGAGGGCAAGCCCTTTATCACATGTTCGCCTGCGGGAAACCCGGGCATTATGCGCAGGATTGTCGCTCATCCTCTCAATCTAGAGGCCTTCGGCCGACTAGAGGAAATCCGCGTCGCCAGGTGGGAAGAGGAGGTCGGAGAGCTCGCGAAGTGGACATGGAAGAGGATGATCAGGAACCCCAACTGGGAGGAAACAGCCGACTTCATCGAGAGTTGGAGGAGGGCAGTTCTGGTCAGCACCACCGTGGGGTACCACAACCTCGTCGTTCGGTGGAACCCGCGAACGCTACCGCGACCCGAGAACCCCCTCCGCACCATGGAGGACGCTACGTACCGCCTGACCGACGACGACTCGACCGACCCGTCGGTGATGCTGCTACCGTCCGAAGGCTCTTCAAAGAGCTAGACACGGGCGAAGCCAAGCAGGTGTTGGTGGACGTAGCAGAGGGTTTTCTTAGCCTCTCCTCTGCCAGCAAGAGAGAGAGAGACGGTCGAAGGGGGGTCAAATCATGTATCAACGTACGAGCAATGAACCATCACATCATTACTCCATTCGTTTGAACGTGAAGTTGACAACTCAAGGCCGAAGAGCTGGAGCTAGAGCAACGATCGACTCAGCCTGCGAAGGGATCCTGGTCAACGAATCCTGGGTATGGAAACACAACCTCCCCAGCTATCCGTTGGACCGACCCATTCGAGTACGAAACGTCGACGACTCCATTAACAAAAACGGCCTCATAACTAGAGGCGTAGATGGAAATCTAACCATCACAGACCAACAAGGTCGAACGCACACGGAACGCGTTCAAATGTTCATCACCAATCTGGGGAGAGACGACATGCTCCTGGGGACAGATTGGCTACGATACCACGATCCTTCCATTCGGTGGAGGAAACGTGAAGTACGGTTCGATGGGTGCCGATCCCTATGCGAACAACCGTATGGAATTACCAAGCAAAGAAGAACCATTGGCCGAAGGACGGCTAAACAATGGTAGAAAACACACGAGAAAAACCTCGCTTGGTACACGATCTCTCGGACCCCAGAGGATGGCCGAGAGAAAGATGGCGCACGCTGACAAACAGCGAATTCAAAACGGCATTAGTAAACCTTTGGGACAGACGTGCCCAAGGACGACAGAAAATGCTCGACATACTGCCGACGTAGAGCGACGTCGACAAAATAACAAAAACAAGTTTGACCTCCCTGTTCCGGTGAACAAGGAGGAACCAGTCATTAGGAAAGTCGCTCCAGAGCCAACAGGTCTTGCCAGTTTTGACGAAGACCTGGAAGAAGAAATTGACATCACGCACCTGAAGGACCGAGTACCGTTGCCTATCACGAGTACCTCGACATCTTCAGCGAGCGACGGTCACAAAGACTCCCGAACACACGATATGGGACCACGCCATCGATCTAAAACCGACTTTGTTCCACAAGCACCCCGGATCTTCCCACTCAGCCCAGAAAAGCACGATGAACTAGGAAAGTTCGTCAAGGAACATCTGGCCAGGGGAACTATCCGTCGGTCCACGGCAAACAGTGCGGCCTCTTTCTTTTTCATCAAAAAGAAAGATGGAAAGCTCCGCCCCGTACAAGACTATCGACACCTGAACGAACACACGGTTAGGAACGTTTGCCCCTTACCTCTTATACAGGAACTCTTGGACGTCATCAAAGGAGCCAAGGTGTTCTCCAAATTGGACGTCCGCTGGGGTATAACAATATACGGATCAAGGAAGGCGACGAGTCCAAGGCGGCGTTTGTAACCCCTTGGGACTGTTCGAACCACAGTCATGTTCTTCGGTCTTACCAACTCACCGGCCACTTTCCAAGCCATGATGAACATGATCTTCAAAGATCTCATTCTGGCCCGGAAAATCACGGTGTATATGGACGACATCCTCATCTTCACGGTCACGGTGGCCGAACACATCCTGATCATGAAACAGGTCATGAAAATCCTGCGCGACAACGATCTCTACCTCAAACCAGAAAAGTGTGAGTTCCACAAGGACAAACTCAACTATCTGGGGTACACGATCTCGGCAGACTCGTCGCCATGGAGGACTCAAAAGTAGCCGCATCGAGGAATGGCCCGTCCCTCGCACGGTCCGGACATTCGTTCGTTCTTGGGTTGGGAAACTTTTATCGACGTTCATCGAGAAATTCTCCTTCATCACGCGACCCCTACATGACCTCACAAAGAAGGACGCCAAATGGATCTGGACGGACGCCTGCCAGAAGGCGTTTGACACACTAAAATCGGCTTTCACGAAGAAACCCGTCCTGTTATACCCAGATCCCATGCATCCTTTCCGGCTCGTCACCGACGCATCCCTCACCGCTTATGGCGCGGTTTTATACAAGAAGGGACCGATGAAGCATGGCACCCAGTGGCTTATCTCTCAGGATCTTTCGCTCCGCCGGAACGAAACTACGACGTTCATGATCGCGAGTTACTCGCCATCATCAAGGCTGGACCACTGGAAACATTACTTGGAAGGCGCCGTCATCCGTTCGAAATCTGGACCGACCATAAAAATCTGGTCTACTTTCAGTCTGCGCGCGATCTGACTCGCCGCCAAGCCCGTTGGAGCTTGTTCTTGTCACAATTCGACTTTACGCTCCTTCACAAGGCTGGTTCCACCAACCATGCTGATGCTCTGTCCAGGCGGCCAGACCTTAATGAGGGGGTGGAAAATGACAACAAGGCGCAGACTCTCCTACCGTCCAAACTTTTCGCCGACTCAGAGGAAACACTAGTGGATGTGCGCGTTCGATCCACGGAATTACAGTCCTCAAACCTCCTCACGCTCATTCGACACTCTCGCTCGGACAGGACACGGTAGTAAAAGCGGCAGTACAAGCAATTTTAGGAAAACTACCCGCACCTTGGCAACAGCCTTAAACAACTGGACACACGAAGAAGGAACTATCCGACGAAACGGACGATCTGTGTACCAAAGGATGACACCATACGAAGAGCAATCGTCAAAACCCACCATGATTCCATAGCAGTCGGACACCCAGGACGGTCGAAGACATTGGAACTGGTGCGACGAAACTATTGGTGGCAGGGAATAACAAAGTTCGTCCACGACTACGTGGATGGTTGTGCAACTTGCCAATCTACAAAGAACTTGCCACATCGCACTCACCCCCGATCCAACCGCTTGAAACCACGGACACACCCTGGAAGTTCATCTCCACCGACTTCGTAACCGACCTCCCAGAGAGCGGAGGTTCGACTCGATCAATGTGGTGGTAGACCAAGGACTATCAAAAGGAATCGTCATCACCCCGTGCAAGAAAACAATCACGGCAGAAGAAACACGAGACTTTCCAAGACAACGTCTTTAAACGTTTCGGTCTCCCGCTAAAGTGGTGTCCGATCGAGGCCCACAATTCGCGCCACATTCACTAGGGAACTATGGAAAGGACTGGGTATTGTTCCAGCGCTGAGTACTGCATACCATCCTCAAACGGATGGAGAAACCGAAAGGGTAAACCAAGAGATCGAGCAATTCCTACGAGTCTTCTGCAACCACCATCAGGACAACTGGGTGGAACTTCTTTCTTTTGCAGAATTCGCTCATAACAGCAGACAGCATTCAGCTACAGGAAAATCACCATTCGAAATCCTCTATGGTATAATCCACCCTACTCGGCAGACACGGTTCTGGATACCAGGGTGCCCGCAGTGGTCGAACGGATAAAGTCGATCCAAGAAGTACAGGAAGAGGCGGAATCTAGCCTGCGCATGGCTGCGCAACACGCGAAAGACAGGGATTCCCACCGAAAACTTCCCCAATGGGAAAAGGGAACCCAAGTATGGTTAGAAGGCACCACATCCACACGACACATCCAAAAGCGAAACTCGCCCCACGACGCTACGGCCCCTTCAAGGTGAAGACCGAATTGGGACCTCGCTTACCGTTTGGACATCCCCAAACAATGGAGGATCCACCCCGTGTTCCACGCATCAATACTACCGAATATCACGAGACAACGGCCCATGGGAAGAACTTCCCCAAACCACCGCCAGAGATCTTGAACGAGGAAGAACACTTCGAAGTTGAAGCCGTTCTGGACTCTAAACGCCACGGTCGTGGCATCAAGTACCTCGTGAAGTGGGTCGGATATCCGGAAGCGGATAACTCATGGGAACCCTGGGCCCTATTGAAGGAACGGCTGATGAAGCGTACAGGAATATCACCGAAATATCCCAATCGTCCAAAGGCCTCGGGATTACAAGTGGATGCAACAGTATAAGAGGAAAGGTCGATGGACAAGAAGACCATCGCCCTCCACATGACAGATTCCTCTAACTCATACTTCTCCCCACATCAACGCGACTCATCGCCAGACCATGCCATGTACATCGGAGGAGGAACCACCGAATCAGCCTCCTCACCATCGCGAAACTCCTCGCCAGATGTCGTTCTTACCATTCCAAACCCGGATACCCGAAGAGTGGACCCGACAAACCAGACGACGGCCCCATCGGATCTGTACCAGTACAGGAGTCCTCGTACCAGAGTCCTCATCAAGGGTTGAGGGAACTCATGACGGTCACCCTCAGGCAGATCCGACAGAAGGAAGAAGAATCCGGTAATGCAATGGAGCCAGAAACACCGGGACCAGAGCTCCTGGGCGGCAGTGAGCGAGTACTTCGACCTGCGTCGATACCAAGCCCGGCTGGACATGTTGACGGAAATGTACCAGACGCAACAACGGGTAATGCACCACCTTCCGGACCCGGAGGACCCCTTACCAGTGGTGGAAGTCCTCAGCCCGGAGAATTGGACGACTAGGCGATGCCCTTCTGCAGCGGACCACCATTGGATCGGTAATCCAAATGGCTGTCGCTCTGGCCTTACAACGGCTAGCTAATGTCCTGGCAGGACAACCCGGTAGCGAACGAAGCGATGTTCCGCGTCGGTTGGCGAACGCCAGTGACCGAGTTAGGGTCATGGCCTACACCGAGAATCACCGCGTGCCTCTGGTACGCGCGAGGGAACACAGGGCAACATGCCCTACTCATCCATCCCCACGAATTCTCCTCTTCGTCAATCTGGAACTCGTACCAGCCCTCCTGGCCGACACCGATACAGCTCATTCCCCTTCCATTCGGGTTGAACCGTACCGGGTTGTACCATGGAACGAGGGAACCATCGGGGAAGTACCACCTGCGAGCCATCGAGACGCCTCCGCGCAGACCGAATACGTCTGGACCACCGTACAGCGACAGGCCAGACGAAGCGGGCAAACCCGCCTCCTTTCAGCCAACATCGAACCCCGCTCCGGCGACGACACCCCCCTCTATACCGACGGCGCGAGAGAGCAACCGCGCAAGGGGAAGGGCTGAGGGACTACAAGGGGCCACACTAGACTTCCTCGACAGGGAAATTCGTCGACTATCGACAGAAGTCGAAATCATGGAAGTACAAGAGAAAATCCGCGAACACGTCGCCGCGCTCCTCGCTCTCCATCGGAGATGGGGGAACTTCTACTTACACGAGAGCGGAACTAGACGCATGGGACGCCCTCGACCATCAATACGACGACTACGACTACGAAGCCTATGCGCGAGCGACGAAGGAGAAGGGGATTTCGGCAACCCCGCTGGGGATATTAGGGTAGCAGAAGGAGAGGACCTCTGCACCCCAGGTAACGGTTACACGAACAGGACAACCGACAACGTCCACCATGACGTTAAACTGGATGTTCGTCCGAAACGACGTAAAACTACATTCGTCCGCAAAGACATTAAACTAAGACAGGAAGGAAAACCTCGAACCCGGACGACGATCCGCTCAAGTCGTTGACCTGCATGTCGTTAAACTGTGAAAAGATAAGAAGGCAGGGGAAGTACCTGTCCTGGCCTGGCAGGGCCGAAATTCATCTCATCCGTTCCTTCGGAGCAGAACGAAGGAAACACACAAGCGAACCTCTCACTGTCAAGAGGTATTCTGACAGACGAATCGGGCGTCCCGTTTGGATCCCCAGTTTTACAGGTCCCTTTCCGCATTAGGAGGACCTTGGATTCAGCAAATAACCTATGCCGCTGGCTTCTCTTGACGGGTGATGGCCGCCAAGAGACTCTCGAGATGCATATTCCGGTCGTGGCCTATCGGGTGCTATGTTGCTCCCTCGCTGTCAAGGTCTGACAGGAGTTTGGGCGTCCCTCTTTGGATCCCCAGTTTTACAGGGTCTTTTCCGCATTAGGGGACCCTCGCTGCGATGCACACAATAGTAGGAGATGCGACCTACTACGGTGTCAGTTACTGAACGAGGCACCAAAACAAGAAACCTCTCAGCCAGGACGGGCCACCGTATGGGGCTGACAGAGTCAGGCGGAGGGCTTACATCCGCAACGATGTAAAACTACGAATGGCTTGGTCCGCAATGACGATAAACTAGTTCTCGGCATTCGTCCGGAAACGACTAAAACTACCACGACCCTCGGAGTGTGGATGCATTCCAGCAGTGCGGAATGGAGGCCCCACTGGCTTGGAACCCTGCCGACTAGGTCAAGGCGCTTCCAGATTCCATGCGCCCTACGGTAAAAGAATCTGGGGTCGACACGGTTCAATTCCGTGCGAGGGGTCTGGAGACAAGGAGCGGGTTGCCAGCTATCCGACAGGACCGCGACTACTCCTTGGCCGTTCAGTCTACCCTTGAAGTCAGAAGCAAGAAATTCCGCTTCAAGGGCCAGTCAAGAGGCAACTGGGATAGTGCCTCGAGTACGTGGTTTGGGACAAGTTCATGTCCCCCCAACGTCCTCTATGACGTTAAACTGGGCCTGTCGGCGACTTCGAACACGAAGTCGTCGCGTCCGAGATGACGGAAAACTAGTCTGGTCCGCAATGACGATAAACTACGGTCCCCTCTGTTCTAGGGAGACGCCTTTGGAGCTGGACTTACCGCGTCCAGCTACAAGTCCGAAATGACCTTAAACTACCCTCGCCTTGGAGGCACACATCTATCGGGACTCAAGGCATAGTCGGACGATAGCAGACGTCCGAAAAGACGATTAAACTACGGCCGTCCTTCATGACGATAAACTGAGGAGACCCGTCAGTTACGGGCAAGCGTGGGTCGTGTCAAAATAGACACCTATTCTGACACCATCCCCGCGTTTGAGCAGTGTCCAAAGATGAGAAACTCTTTGCACACTACTCCAAAAACAAGTTATCCGGTTTGATATAGCATAAACCGTCACCTTCTTCCTCGGGACGACATAACCTCTAGAGCTGTGGAAATTGGTCTATGGCCCTATGCGCATCACCGATGAATGATCCGGCGCGCAGAAAAGTCCTCACTCTAGGCCTGTTATGTTTGGGAACAGGTGTAATTTATAGGTCCGCAACGACCTAGGGATAAACTAGCAGGGCCGTCCGCAACGACGAGACAAAACTACCTATGGTCAAGGAACGACCCTAACTTCCAACATAGAGGGAATACCACACAGCGACCCCGCATTCAACCGACTCCACAGCAGTCGAGTTTCTATTTCACCACCTAATAATCTTCGCACATCATCTTCTTGACATCGCCAGTATCGTGCTGGAACAACAAAACGGGTACCAGGAACGGCCTGGTTTAGGCGAATCGCTATTGTGCCGGAAGCCCACCGGAGGAAGACGCGGACTGGTTATCCGCTACGAATCAAACAAATACGGGCACAGGCGGAAGATAACTTCTTCTCAGGCCAAGCACAAACGCAGATAGGATTGTACCTACAACAAAACGGCGGTGAAGGAAGAACACCGCAGGTGACGCGGTTTGGGACCCGCAAGAACTCGAATCAAACAGCTCAACGGAGAAGGACAACTCCTAGGCGTTGTAAACGACGTAAGTCGGTCTTCGCCCCAGAAAACGAAGTCGTACCGGAAGACGCATCCGGACAAGACAGTCAAGAACGATTCACGATGATGGAAGAGGTGCACGCAAGAAGCGTGGTCCGTTCAGGCGACCGGACGTAGAAAGGGGGTATTGTTACGATTGGGATCTCGGGGCTCATCGGAGCGGGTCTAACCCGACATCCAGCGTACCAACACTAGGCGGCTCCTCATCGGAGCGTACAATAAGGTATTCGGCATTCCCTCAAAGCCGACTAATCCGATGGATCACTCAGCATCGGACGGGAAGTGGGACACAGGGATATATAGAGCAGAGGCAGTACTAAAGGAAGCATTCACATGTCAGGGCCGCATACGGTATATAAGGCCCATAGAATAGGCTAAGGACTTTAGTCTATTCTCCTTCGTTCATCCGTATCATCCTATACGGACCTCGTCCTTAGGCAGTCTTCCTACTGCCTATCCCCTTGTCCTACTGTACCCCAATACAGTCGGACTTGCTTTACTCCACAGTCACTGCGCGACTTAGGGAAGAACCGTTACTCTGAGGTTATCGAACGAGCAGTTCGTAACACCATGGGTCCGAGAAAGGAAGCATGAATTGGCAACGACGAGGGACAAGTAGATACATGCGAGAGTCCGTGAGAATGATGAAATGCAGCATGGGAGAAACCCGAGAGAGGGGGGGCACCGACACACAACCTAACAAGGGAGCCGACAAGCAGCGATTCCCAGCTAGCTAGGAGGGCAACGACGCATCAAGGCTTGGCTGGATTCCCGAAAATTAGGAGTGGCGTGACTTACCTCACAACGGGGGGAGGTGGTGGCATGGTATAGCGGACAAAGGCCCGATGTACGGCACGATTTGCTTGAATGTGCACCGTCATTATCTCTGCGTGACAGCGGAGATAGACTTGGAAGGCGTCGCTAGCCCATCGTCCTTTCACTTGGATGGCATCGAAAGACAGTCCCCGCAAGAGAAATTCTAGCGTGCCGCCGATGCGGAAGCTGTGGCCTTGTAAGGGCGGGAGACCAGCGCGCTCGGCTGCTTGAGCGATGCAACGGAGAAAGACTGCGCGGGATAGAGGTCGCCGCTCCCCTTTGAAACTGTTGGTGTACAAGTGCTCGTTGGGAGTGGGATTGTTAATGGATAGGTGGTGGCGAAGTGCGGCGTCAGGGTCTGTGGGGTCATCTTCCGGGGACCAATAGATTTCTTGTCCGTGCGACGATGTCTTTGTCTGCGGGACAAAGATTGAGGTGCACGACAGGCCGTCACGGACGACCGACCGGACGTTGCCGGTGCGAACGTGGATATTGGGTTTGAAACCCGATAAGGAGGGGACAGTGAGCTCGCCGACACGAGCGATGCCGTAGAATAATGATGTCGCACACGCCCATACTGCTGCATGAACTGAGTTAGAAAGGTCGAGGTGTGATCGCAATTGGCGGAGGTAGGCAACCGTGTATGGGGCTCTCTTGGCTTTCGTAGCTGATGGAGGTGCGAGGTTGCTTGCTCCGTGTTGGAGGGTGGCAATCCGGGCGGGGTCATGGGACCAGTCAAGTCCGTGGATGAGATGCCACGCTCGGACACCTGCCAGATAATTCTCTATGGTGCTGGACGAATAGGAGCCCGCGAGGGCAGAGAGGAAAGATAGAATGAGGGCCGTGGACGCCGGAGCACGGTCGATCTCCGGGACATCCTTGGCATCACAGACGACATGGAATAACAAGAGGCCCGAACCATAGACTTCGAGGGTCGACCCCTTCCAGCCATGGGCCATGACACATGCGGTACGTTCCTGATCAAACGCGCGTGGGTCGGCAGGCTGAGGAAACGGTGGCAGCCATTTGATGAGACGGTCGCGTGCATGGCAGTGAGGGCGCAGAGCCGAGGGGGCAAGATTTAGGCCTGCAGGGTAAGGGCGCGGAGGTTGAGGGTGCGGAGCGGGAATGGGGAGGGGAGCGTCGAAGCGGGGTCGTGTGGAGAGCAGCGGAGGCGGAGGTAGGGCAGAAGGAATAGAGATAGTGGAGGCGGAGGGGGAGACTGCATCAGGGCGGGCCGGAGGGAGAGGTGTTGGTGACCTCGGCAAGGAAAGGGCGAAGGGGTTCGGGAAGGGGAATGGGTGGGAGGAGGAGGTGCCATGGGGGGTGGCGACCGCGGGAGGGGTTATCGGCTGGATTGCTAGCGCTAGGAACGTATCGCGCGAAAGCGACGAGGTCCCGTTCATCGAGGAGGGCGTGGATGCGGCGGAAGATGAGGTTGACGTGTCGGTTGCGACTACGCCCGTTCTTCCACCCGTCGACAACGCCAGCGTTGTCACCATAGACGCGAAAGTGAGACTGGCGGGGGAGGGGTCCGTGGATGCGGAGGAGGGTGCGGATAAGGAGCTCAAAGCCGACGGCCTCAGCCCATCCGATGTCCCTACCCTCAGTGCGCCATCCTGGGAGTAGAGTCCAGGCTCGCCACTGCGCGCCAATGACGATCCCGATACCGACTCCGGAGCTTGCGTCCGAGAAAGCACGGAAATCATTAATGCTGTGAGGTCCTGGGATTGGACGAGGTCGGACATGATGAGAGAGAGTGGTAAGCCACCACTGTATTTCCTCGGGGGTGTGTCGAGGAGGGGTGCGCGGCTTGAAAGGTTGGTCGTGGCAGATAGAGAGCATAGCCTCGAGGCCGGTTAGGTACGCGCGGCCTGCGGGAATGACCGAGGACGCGTGCAGAAGCTTGCCATGAAGCTTCTGAACCTCGAGCAACACATGAGTGCGCGAACCCTGCCACGCGAGTAGCGCGAGGCGGTATTTCTCGCGCTTGGCTTCGATAAGGGTCACTGTTCGTGTCTGTAAGTTCCAAAGGAATCCCGTGAATGGGAATTCATGGTGGAAGGGAATATCTTTCTCCGCTTGCCACGGGATGCCTAGCTGCAAGGAGATGGCATTGATATCGGAGAGATTGCAGGTGTATCGGGCATCGTCGACAGAGCGAGGGGTCTGACCAGAGAGGTCTCGAACCGGTGATGACATATCATCGTTGAATTCGGCACAAGAGCCGTCCGGAAGCAAAGGACCGTTGTACCATATGCGGCCTCCGACGTGTTGGGGTCCCTGGAACTTAGAGATTTCGCGGTGCCAGAGAGAGCGCAAGTGATTGTACGCCGGAAGATGCTCTCGGAGTAGCCGGAAGAACACATGGTCGTCTGCCCATTTTTCGATAGGGCCTAGGCCTGCATGCCGCATGATGTCGACTGCTCCGTCCTCAAGGTTACCATAGACACCTGGAGTAGAGCCAGTGCCGAAGGCGGCGACAGTGTCGATGGCAAAGGAATCCTGGCCCGGGAGGCGGACCACAGTTCCTGGCCATTGCGACGGGTGCAGTGGGATCGTGCGGAATGCCTCCGAGACATCCCGCACAGCTGCCTGTGATCCCGGGGGAAGATGCCATGTCAGAAAGGAAAATATGTTGAATGTACCCCAGGTGCAGGGATAGTTGTCCGTTGTGATGCGAGAATTAATGGAGAAATGTAATGTAGAAGGGACATAAGGAAAGGAGAAATTCTGTACAAGACGATAGGAAGCAGGCTTGTGAGGTTTCGGAACCAAGGAGAGTGGGGAGGATTGGAAAGGACCGATAAGAGTTTCAACAGTAGCACGGGAGAATGGCCCGAGGTAACGGCCCTTAGAGAATTCTGCGGTAACAATAGAATCAAATTGCGAAGTGAGAATTGTAATTGACGGACTATTGACTGGTGTATTAGTAGTGGTGATGGGGGGATACCAAGGTCGAAGCCGTGTGCAATACTATGAGGAATGGTAGGGTATTTGGTTAGAAGTGAGGCGGAACGCAAGAGGCGAAGCCATGCCTCATGATGATAA
This sequence comes from Heterobasidion parviporum, assembly GCA_002994785.1. Lineage (NCBI taxonomy): Eukaryota > Fungi > Basidiomycota > Agaricomycetes > Russulales > Bondarzewiaceae > Heterobasidion > Heterobasidion parviporum. The sequence goes on from PDUQ01000007.1 coordinate 590,211, forward strand.
GGGGTGAGGGGATTAGATTGCCTGTGCAAGGCTGCATGCATGAGCGCCGTGATCGCTGGCGCCGCAGCCCGAGCATTCATGCTTTTGAGGGTGGGAGGTTGCTTTGCAACCATTAACCCGTTGCCAGTCAATGCAGATCTCGACACCGTTGGGGTGGATAATGCGACCCTTAGCGTTCCGGCGGGCGCGCGTGGGAGTTCCATTCCACAAGGTGGGGGAACGGCATCGTGCAAGGTCGTGGGGGTGGCGGCCGAGGCAGTATGCGCACACGACCGGGGGGCGTTGTCGGTAGAGCGCGGAAAGGAGCGAGAAGGGTCGGAGTTGGAATGGCGACGACGACGACGAGGAGGCGCATCCTTGGCCGAAGAAGCGGAAGGGGAAGTGGGGGAAGGGGAGCGGCGACGCTTTGAGGAGGATGTAGGACGCCGTTCTGACGTTGCATGTGCGTTGGAGGGGGGAGGCTCGTTTCGAGCTGCAACTGCAGGAGGGGGGGGGGGGAGGCCAAGTTCCGTCATGCGGTGGGGAGCGTCCAAGGAAGAGGGAGGGGGGGTTGGTGACGGAGCATAGTGGCAGAGCGCATTGCGCGGAGGGGGGGGGGGAGTGCAGAGAGCGCGATGCGCAATGCGCGTCATGCGTGCGCGATGGGTGCGATGCACGGAATGGCGTGCGCAGTACGCAAAGTGGCAAGTGCGGGGGGGAGGGGAGGTGGGGAACATTAGGTTGTCATCAGTAAGGCTTAGATAGTATGGGGAGAGAGAGACGAACCAACTTCCGCATACTGTAGACCGCGGACGTATGCGGCCGCCGTACGCTCAATCATAGCGTCGTTGAGCACAGATATGTTAAAATTTTGAGGGGTCTTGAGCAGGGAATGCCATGTGCGCCGTACGGATGCTTGGACCTGGAGCATTACTCGTTTACCGTACTCGGCTACGAGCGCCATAGGGTGAGTTTCGAGGGCGAAGAGAAAGGTGGCCATTTGAAGTGTGAGAGCAGGTGGCCATTTGGCCCGCTGTATTTCGTTAATGAAGATGGTGCGAGCGGCGGAGAACTGTTCCCAGGAGAGGTCCGCGTCCGGAATGACTTTGCGGAAGGGACGAGAGCTAGACGCCGCGCGCAAGGAGAGGCCCTCTTCCGAGCGAGCGAGCGTGAACGTATCATCGGCGGTGGATTTATACGACTCGGAGCCTTCGCGACAGCCCTCCAAGGTGAAGTAGTACAGCTCAACGTATTCGATAAGTTCCAGTTTGTGGAACGCGTAGGGGGGGCATGGACCGGGAGGACAGTAGGCATACCACCGGGATTCAGGGGGGAAGCTTGGGTCGTTTCTTCTCCAACTCCTTCTCCAACTCTGCCTGGTCAGCTGCCGCTTGTTCCAGGCGCTCGCGTTCAGCGTCTGCGGCGGCTTCCGCGTCAGCGGCTACTTGTGCCGTCCACGCCGTGCGGTCTCTGTTGTTGCCTGCAGTCCAGATGGCTACGAGGCGCTGAGCGGTGGCGGCAGGTTCTTCTTCAGGAAAGCGATTCATCTGTCGCACATCTTCGAACTCGGGGGAAGCGTAATCGGGGCAGACGAGGAGATGGGGGTCTACTACCAGACGAGGCATGACGAACGTGTAAGGAGTGCCAAGTAATGAACGTTATTTTAGTTAGAGGAAGGAAGAGAACTGGAATAAGATAAATGAGAGCAAGCAAAGTTCAGAGGGTGCTTGCTTGAACACTGCAGAAAGTGATGAAAGAGCCAGCGGACAGGTGGAACAGGCGCTCCGTGTCCTCTGGTCGGTCATAGACCTTATTCTAAGGTTAGGTCGTACCTCCCACCCTTAGAAAGCAATTTCCGTCCCGCTCCGATACATTTTGCCACAGATTCTGATTTGTTCTTCGAATATAAGTACATGTGTTCCTCGTAGATGACAACAGCCATGATCTCGCTTGCGTATGATGGTCGCCTCAAAGCAGTGCTCTATCTTTGAAAAGAGCTGCATGAATTGTGGTGATGTAAAGTCGGGCAGACATTTCCAGATTGGCAACGCACTCACCCATATTCTGATATTGCAATGTTCAGAAAGTGTAGTAATGAATTTTCCTCCTCTGCAGAAACACGTTATGAGCGTTATTTGACCCAGCTAGATAGAGGCGTCCGAACAGCAGATTACGCACTTGATGATCATAAACTATGAGCGTATCTTGACTGAGCATGATCATCGAATGTGGGGAGGCTTCAAATGGCAGGATAAGGTCCTTGTGCGAGACAATCCGCTCAGGATGGAAATCATGTACCCGAAGGTGGGGCCTATCATCACCAGGTGCAGTGGAGCGCAGATATTCGATGAATCGCATGTATGAAATGCAGCCATACATTGGAGTCGGTTGGTGGGCTGAGAACTGGGGCTGTGCCCATTCATCAAGATTGGAGCACCAGGTACTCCAGGACCATACATGGTGACTTTCGAGAAATCCGGGGTCATAGCAATGATCTAGCAGAAATTGTGAGCGAATGAAGAAGGATTTGTCGTAATCGTGTACAAGAAGAAGCCGATCCCTGGGTGAGGCACGAAACGGGACGCGCAGATCTATCCTAGGCTCCCAATCAGTGCTGGGATCTGTAAAAATGGTCTGGATATAACACTCTGGAGGAAATTGAAATGTGCAGTGACATGGCGCGCTTGCCACATCCATTCTTTGTGGAGAAGTGGCTTGCAGGTCGTAGATTACCAGCTCTGCATAACGGTGATTATCTGCAGGTGGTTCAAAGAAACGTCCCAATAGGACGAAGCGTTCGTCTAGGAAGATTGGTGGCGAAGGGAGTCCTCTTCCAGCCAGCCACTATGAAACAAACCATCAAAGATCGGCATCCAGGTATGCCAAGTGCGATGCTTTACCATAATAATCGTACCAGTCTTCCAATTCCATATCACCAACTCTCGATCATCACCAATGATGGCCAAGATACCGAGACGGTCACGGTCTATGACAACGACGCATTCAGGAGCATCTTCGAGTCGTGGGATAGCAGGTGGCGATATAGGTGATACAATGGCAGCAGGATGGGTATCTCCAGAAGACATTGACAATAGATATATATGGCGTGAGGCATCTCGACTGAGCGCAGTGGTATGTTAGCAAGGATGTCGTCAAATCTTGGAGTGAAACACACCAAACCGTGACAAGCAAATCCTGGGTTGGGTCGATAGCTGCATCCATGAAAGGAGATTCAAGATTAACTTGCCACTCCTTCGCATCGATGCCTCGTAGGCGAGAATGAAGCTGTGTAAAGAACATAATGCAATGTGTATCGTCACCTTCCGCATATACACCTCCTTGAAGTGCAACCATCTCTCCCTTCGTAGGAACACATGTGTACTCTCGCCACTGAAGCGTTTTCCAGGCAGTTTCGTGATCTGCTAGCATCTGCAAACGCTCGCTCGCACCGAGAAGACTGTAAACTCCGTCCTCTTGTCCGGAGAATCCAACCGCAATCGCGAATTGGATCGCTGTTGAGCCATCAATCAGAGCATGTAAGCTGCGACAGACCTACAACAGCCCAGTGGCGATGCGTTAGCGCCCGCCCCCATGACTGGAAGGACCTCAGCAACACAGAGGAACGCTCACCCGTCTGCATGTCAAGATGGAATGGTGATCAAGATGCTTCAGAGCTTTCTCAATGAGTTCTGTTGGGAGAATGAACAATCCACTCATCCTGACTGCGGGCGAGATGGAACCTGGATGTTACATTGTGTACTTACGGTTCATCGATCGATGTGGACATGAAAGTCAGCGACAAACTCAGACCGGAGACCGCCCCAGATTGTGGACGTCTTCCAAACAGGTAATCTATATACATTACTGTACATGCAGTGGGGCACGGGAGATCATCAATTCTTGAAGAAAAAAGCCTTGCTTACGGAGAAGATGGAGATACAACTGACGACTGTCATGCACAACGGTCTGATATCAGCAACAAGCACCTTTGACGAGGGCTCAATGATATCGCTGAGGTTGTCGTCGTTGCTCGAAGCGAGTGTGAAGGTGGTCTAGAGCTGTTGACATCGATGTGAATGATCGGAGCAGATGAATGTGCGTGGGAAAATGAATGTGCCTGTGCGTGGAGCAAAGGACCGGATCACTGTATTTCTAGACGTCAACGACGAGGACACTGCAGAGCCCGTCCGCAGCGACGCAGCAACTTCAGCTGCACATTCGACAATGGATGATGCGTTCGGGATTGTCTACCTGATTGAGAACGCACAACAATTCTGGTCCGGTGCGTGCTGTTTTCATTTCAGAACCCGCAAGAGCTGTCTTCTTTCTCCCGTCATCTAATTTCGACGAACCTCCTTTCCTTTTCCGCGTTTAGAGCTCGAAGATATCCTACGTATTCCAAATAATGCCACGCTCTCGAGTCTGGACTCGACCTTGAAGAGGTACATCTCGTTCTGCGCTACGTACCACGGTGAGCACTCTGCTCTATCTTTACCTAAACTGTCTACCTCAGCTAACACGGTCCTGAGCAGAACAATATTTACAGAGCCCATTACAGCTTGAACATGCCTGCGAGCTCCTTCTCGACTCAGAGTTATTCACATTCCACTCGGAAAGAATGTGCGAAATTCTGACGGACGAGGCTACATCGGTGCGCCGCTCTGCCAATCTTCATTTTCTGCTATCTCATAGGGCTCTTCCAACCTTGTCATATAGAACACAGATCCACATCATCAACTCGTATTGTATAACGTCCTTGTGCTGCATGGACGACGACATCCTTCCTTCCTTCGCTCGTACAAGCGCTGGCAGCCCATACTTCCACTACTTATGGACCATGTCCTCGTAGACATCGACCCGGAGATCGAGGATACATATTCAGGCTCTGTAACAGGGTCTAGCACAGGCTGGAAAGGTCTGGGAATTCCGATCGAGGCCATGTTAAGATCGTTGGGGGTTAGGCTGTTGTATGAGGTGTGCAGGGCGTCGAAGCTCACCAAGCAAGAATTGCGTGAGGGATATTATTTGCTCTTCGATTTCTCGGCGAGAGCTGAGTTTGTTCCTCAAGGAATATTCGGCGACGATTTTATCGACCGTCTTTTCGATCTTGTGGAGCAGACGCGGAATATGCAGGACGAGACATTCAATTACTCAGTAATCAAGTTGATTGTACGTCCCTTTCTGCTCGGATAACCTGGTCTGAATTTGAACATCGGATGTCTGCCAGGTTGCCCTGAATGAACAATTCATGGTGGCATCCCTGAAACCACTGCCGTCTGATCCGGCGGCCAAGGAATATGAATCTGCTCAACAGGCGGCAGACAACCGTGTCTTGCAAGTATTGATGCGACGTCTGGGGCTCAGTCAGACATTTGGGGGGAATATGATTTTCATGCTCAATCGCGCCGGTTTGTCGAATCCATTGGCGTTTCATGACCTATGCTGACAGGTTGGCGCTTCTCAGGCCGGTCATCTGAAGACCTCGTGATGCAGCTTCTAGTCCTCAAAATTCTCTATCTACTATTTACGACGAAGGGCACGTCCGAATATTTTTACACCAACGACTTATGCGTTCTTGTCGATGTTTTCCTGCGCGAACTTGGGGACCTTGACGAAGAGTCCGAATCTGTGAGTTTACGTTTCTCGCTCGCCTGCAAACCAATTGCTCATGGACACGATCGACACATCTGTAGCTTCGTCACACTTATCTTCGCGTCCTGCACCCGCTCTTGACGAAAACACAGCTTCGCCAGGTACCCTACAAACGTCCGCAAATTGTGCGCACCCTCGAGTCTTTGGTCGAGCACCCGGAGATCCGCGACGTGAGCGCGACAACACGACGGCTGGTGGAACGGTGTCTCAGCGGCGAGTGGTGCGTGCAGTTGCGCAAGGGTGCTGCGGGCAAGCTCGCAATTGCGGACCTCGACCGCACATCGAGCCCAAGTAACGATCAGGTTGCCAAGCAAGAGTACCTCGCGCCGCCTGCCTTTGAAAGACATGGGTCGCTCAAGAAGTCGAACAAGAGTAGTAGGAGTGTTGAGAACTTGAGGACACTGGTGCCTGCATCTGGTGGCGGCGGGGTAGTGCACAAGGGACTGGAGGCGCTTCGGAGGCCTAACAACGACAGTGTTTTGAGCTTGCCAGGCGTAGCTGTGGCTACGTCGACTTCATCATCTAAGAGGCGGGACAGGATCAACTCGACCGACTTGGGCCAGCGCGCAAACAACAACCGTTGTGAGGAACGTCAACGAGAGAAAGATGGTCCCATTTCGCCTATACGAGCCAATTCTCTTGGAACTGGCGTTGACGGGATCGTGTCGCCATATCATCAGCATCCGTTGGCCTTCCCACTATCCTCCACTACTACCACGGCCTCACCTCCTCTGTCATCCGCCTCTGTCATGTCGTCCCAATCAGTTCTTTCAACGATGTCAGCAAACGCTGTTGCACCGCCTGGGACTGTGAACACAGACGCGACTGCTAAAAAGCCGTCACAGAGACGCTCCGCTCCTGCTCCACCACCGAAACGACGAAAGCCACCTGCAGTGCCAGTGACCCTCGGGCAGACGAACGGCGGAGCTACTATCACAACAATCAAATCTTCCACATCGACGCCTACGCTGAGCTCGCTTCAGAAGTTTGCCAGGGCGTAGGTCGGCTTCATTCTTTCAGCCTGGTGGTTATAGATGATGGCCAGTCAAGAAGTGCAGTCAAAGGTGGAGGAAGGGTATGTCGCATCATCAATTTATCGCTTACACTCGCATATTCGATTTCGGCGCCACTCTGTTGACGGAGCGACATCGCTGCTGACCGCGTCGGTATATTTTCATTCTCTGATTTTTTTTCTTCGTTTTCCACGTCGCACCTTATGTCCTTTGACCGTTTGTATTTTTGGATCCATTTGATTCAGTTTCTTTCCCAGCATCATTACTACAGCAAAAGCTTCTACTTTTCCCGGTCTCGCATACATCGATCCAGGAACCACTGTACGATATCACCGACGTATGTGGACATAATGTGCACTCTTCTCATGTCTTCGTTTCTTATTCCCTCGGCTGTCGATCGTGAGTAGTGATTTGAAGTGTCAAGCACAACGCAAAATAAGTTCTGGATCATTCCATGCCCATCTCACGTCCATAACGAAAAACAGTTGTGCTCCATATAAAGTTCATATGACCGGCTCGTTCCTGAGGGCTGCCACGCAGGGTAACTTTCAATCAAGCCGAACATCCTGCACATCCCCTCAATGACTGTTGGTGACACTCTGTACACCACTGAGCCGTGCCGTTTACCGCTGCGGACTGCCAAACAATGAATTCCGGGTCAGCAAGCGCACCCTGTGTTTGCAGATCTACGTACTTGGAGTGTGTTCACGAAGGTGCTCAGTGGGATGCTAGTGGCGTTTCCGCCAAAGAGGCCGAGAGTGACAGGATGGAAAGAGGAATCAGATGTCCCATTCTTGAATTTCACCGTAATGAACGGCTCGGTCGAGCTTCCTCCTGAACCATTATCCGAGCCCGAACCTTGACCGTAATGGCCAGGCGGATGCAGTTCGATGGCGAGAGCAGAGGCGTAGTCAACTGTCGTAGCACCTAACTCAGTGGGTTTGATCGAGGAACATAGGGCAGACTGACCAATCCCAAACAGCGGCTCAGCGATTCCATTTCCGTTCCAATCCACACTTGCAGCAGTAATATTGAAGAAGCTGATGAAAGGCTTGTACGAGATCTCGTTGAGAGCCAGTTTCAGAGAGTCTGAGGGGTCGGCGATGCGGTTGAGAGAGCTGAAGATGGACGGAAGAGCCGTGCGAATAGCAACTGTTCAGGTAATTGAATTACATCAGTGCGGACTCAAGGATAGAAGGTGAGCAAACACCATGAGCACAAACCATTTCCAATGCCGTTGGGGGATGTGTCGCTGAAAACGCCATTCTCGTGGAAGTTCGCGAAGTCGTATGCCTGTTCCACAAATGTGGGAGGTAATGCCTTATGGAACGATGCATTGTGGATATTTTGCACGTTTACGAAATCAAATATCTGAATAGTATGCAACCGTCAAATTGTCTGCAAATGACGAACCGAATAGACGTACGTTGAACTTAAAATAGCACAAAGACGTGAGTCAAAGAAATACAGCCATGCGGAGAAGTCATTTCCGTACCATGTTTGTGAAATTGGTGGAACGTCCATCCAAATATGGTGCAAGGGCATTCAAAAAAGGAGCCGCCTCCTGTGCCTTCTGCAAAAATTGGGGGGAGGCATAAAAGTCGGCTGTGTGCTGATCAAAAGTCTGAACAACCCTTTTGAGCTTTGCACACAAAAAAAACGATGTGGGCATCGCTTACGGGGCACGAAGTGAAGGAATTCAAGGAGACGTCCTCATTGGGCTCAACCGATTCCACTAGCAAGGAAGAGAAAAACCTGAATCGCCTCATCGAAAGCTAGTCATATCTCGACAGACCTGGTATAAATTGATAACCTCCACCTGCACCCACAACAGTGCTACCATTTGCGAGCGTGACACTGAATTCGGAGGTAGGCGGAAACAAGCCCTGCAGCAAAGCACCCACGGAAACGAGAATCGTTTCGCCTTCGCCTGCTGCATCCGCTCGTACCAATAGTTGCTCGGTATCAGCAACTGGGAAGGAGATATTGTGGATTGCTGAGGAAGAATCGGTGTTGAGGTAGGTGTTCTGCAAGAAATTTCCTAGTTGAAATTCTTGAACCTAGCGACACCACACTCTGTCAATATGCCAAGAAAACGACGGCGATTCATAGATACATACTGTTCCAAGTGGTGTGAGTTCGGTGTCAGAGGGGTTGTAGGTGAGCGGGTCCTGGAAAAACTCCAGGCGGTCACCGTGGCGCGCGAAGAGGACAGCGCCTAGAAGGCCAGCAGTTTTCAAGGACATCTTGAGACTTCAAGGCGTATGCGATGGCCTGAGGAAAAGCACGATCGGAGACAACCTCTGCAGCGATATTTATGGGATTTCGGAGCGCCGGTCGGGGAAAGCGGTAGAAGAAGTCCATTTGACTAGAAATTAATTGAATGAGAAGCTGACAGATGTATGATGTTGGACTGATGTACGCAAACACAGGAATTCGACCCACATACCTATGATCCGTGGCCTACGGCTATAGTAGGAATGAAAGGCCTTCACATGGCAGGAAAGAAGTGGCGTTAAAGAGCCTTGGCATGTCCTTGACAAATTGATGCCCCTTAGCAGCGCTCCTCTGCCACCAATCAAGGTTTGAAGTTGACTCTTAGACTGCTCACAGGATCGGCGTCAGCGCCTGCTGTAGGTTTTGGACACGACATGTAATGGTCACAGCCACGAAGGCACTGTGAAATGCCCAAATGAGCGGTATTTAGGTAGCATCGATGAATCATGAAACGGAACGAAGGTCAGAGAGGACGTGCTGTAGAGTACATGTGAGCATCGCAGCCTGAAAATCGAAGGGAACACACAGATGAAAAGGTACGTGGATGAAGGCACTGTCCTGCAATCTGGTGGGGATGATATTCATATTTGAACAATGTTCTACTCTGAGAAACACCCACTTCGATCGTTGTATGGGAATTTGTGAGTGTCAAAGTCTCTGTGGGCGAGCCGCCGGAGGGGATTTTCGAGAATGTCTGGGCATCCGCAAAAAGGAACTTCGGCTGCTCTCCTCACCAACCTCACTGGAAGGTAGATTTGCGTGGGAAGAGGCTATGAACTTCGCTGTAGCTCCTGATATTCAAATGATTGGTCCAAATGAATACATCGACATCCACCTTGCACACATGATCACGCTAGATTAAGCTGACA